>JAXCLR010000081.1:51507411-51519760 GCA_035584095.1 Annona squamosa
GAAGAAGGGGCTGCAAGGACATCTCCGCGTGCATCGGGCAGGGCTGCGTTGAATCATTCCCATTATATTGGTACTAACATATTTGACAAAGGTTTAATAAGATTCTATGAGTTAAGGTGAATATCAAATCCATTTCCAGTCAGAGTTTAGTAGATTGCTCGAGCCCTTTGAGCTATATATAATTCTAGGTTAGTGCATTCTTAAGAAGCAAATTAATCAAACGAACACAATATGCATGCAACGTTTATGCTTTTTACCATCTGGGTTGATGATGCCATCTCGAATCAAGATTGGAATTTGAAAGAGAAGGGCCAAGCTGGTTGCTGAGGCCGGCCAAAAAACGACGGTAGGTAACCCCATCTTTTCGGCGACGGGGATGGCTCCCGCCATACTTCCATCCGTGATGATGCAGGTGAAATTGCCACCACCATCGTCTTTCTCTGAGCCGTTGGGATTGCCAATGATAAGCTCTTCTAAAGCTTGGGGCACAGCCCTTGAAATGCTCCGAAATAGATTCCCCACGTCCCTTCTGCTCTCGCCCGGTGCCAGCCCATCTTTAATTGCCACCAATCGAATCTGTTCCCCACCATCCTCAACATTGATTTTGGGCACGGCGGCCGTGATTAGATGGTCGCAGGACTCGGTGGTCACGAACGTGATCCTGAAACCATGGTGGATCAAGCAGTGGGAGAGCTCCATAAGGGGTTTGATATGGCCCTGAGCTGGAAAAGGGAGCACTAGCGCATGCGGAGAAGGATGCTTCTGGTTCTCCACTTCCATGGTTTTTCACTGCTCTTGTGCGCCGAGCGCTTGCAGCTGTTAATAGAGCAGGACAACTGCAACCACAAGTAAATAGGCATGGATAGAGGTATTAATGATCATAGTAAACCTGTCTACCTACTCGTCCAACTCGTTTATAAATAGGTTTGGATTAGAATTTTTGAATAAATGGGTTATGATCAGTCAATCCGTTTAACTATTTAATTAAATAAATGGATTAGGGTTGAACTTTTATAACTCGCCAACCCATTTAGTAACTCATTTAACCCATATAACATGTTCAAACAATTTAATTGGTTTAAACCATATGCTTCGTTTAATTCATTAAAGTTATATATATATAAAAAAACCCCTTAGTTATTTTTTTTTCTAAATTTTCCTCAAGTTACCTAATTTTCATTTTTCCACTGCTACCATAATTCCACTTTTCATTACAACCTTATTTTCATTTCCCCTACACCGAAAATATTTTTTCATCTCTCATAACAAGATAATCATCTATTAGAGTTTGAGCTTTTAGGTTATTTGGTATACAACCTATTAACAACCCACCAATCCTTTTATTAAATAAGTTGTAAATGAGTTAAAGTTAAGGTTAAGATTTTTTAAATGAGTTAATAAATAGATTATAGTTGAGATATTTTAAATAAATTGAAATTAGAAATAAGTTCAAACTCATCCAACCCTATTCTTTAACATTTTAGTTATGGATTATGATCCGTCTCAAAGGTACATTCTTTGGGTTTCCTTCATGTGTATATGTGCAAGTGGGGCCCACATGTTATGATCCCGCCTCAAATGTATTTTTTTTGGGTTTCCTCCATGTGTATATTTGCAAGCGGGGCCCACATGAAGCTTTGATTTTCCAAAGCAAGCAAGCAACTGTGGCGCACGTAACTGCCTTGGTTTTCCACGTTCGTTCTCTCTTCTTCGTTTTTTGTTCTTTCACTGCCCTATTATCAACGATATGCAATGATCCGTCTCTTTCATCCACGGAGACGAATTTAAGTCTCCCGATTGCATTGAAACTAACAGCGTTGAGAAGGGAAGCTTCTATCTTCTTCTATGAAGTTTATTATCTCAAATTAGATGCATTATATTTATTTCTTTTGTTGAAATCTATCCTTGTGGTGATGATGATAAAATTCTTTAGTTTTCACTAGGAAAGACGTTGTGACGTGATCTTTATTTTATAGTGGAAGTTTGTCTGGACTAGGTCCTGCAGTTTTTTCCCCTTTATTAAATAGGGGTTTGCTAAGTAGAGATTGTGATGTATTTTGGTGGGTTTGATTCTTGATTATTTATGATATTTGTTGAATAAAATTAACTATCCTATTTTATCTACACAAAAGAGGAGAGTTTAAAAATCCCAACAAGTGATATTAGAGCCTTATTTTATTTTTTGCATAATTTTTCTTGTGTGGATTGGGTAGAAGAAAATTCATTCCGAATATTCAAACTTACGTCATCAAATTATTGAATATGGAAAACAAAGATGAAAAATTTTTTATATTGCAAAGAGCTTTATTTGCCAATTAAAGTGAAAAGGGTGAAACACACAGATGAAGTTCAAGATGATTGGGATGCTTCATGAATTTGTTAATATGGATATATTTAATATATAAGTTATATTTTACTATTTTTTGATATATGCATATATTTTTAAAAATTTTAAACATGAGTATTTTTAGCTTTTTAAGGGCTTAAATGACTAAAATGTCCCTCTAACTAAAAATCTAAAAAATATATACATGTCTTCAAAACTGATAAAACTTGGTTTATATATTAAATACGCTTGAATCGATAAATTAATAAAAATTAAAAATGTTAAAAAATAAGTTTTTTGACTTGAGCTAAGTAATCCATTAGATAATCCTACTTAACAAGATCATGAATAATTTATAAATCCATTAGAATGTAGCAATAATTTATAAAATTATTTATATTTATAAGTATAACTATTTTATTTAGTTTAATATTAAATTAAAAACTTCAAAATTATTACATAAATGAAGTTATTTTATTATGATGCTTTACAACTTTAAATGGATGGGGTCCGTGTGATGATCTAATTTAAATACAATTTGGTGGCACGGTTAAACAAATAATTGCATACACAATAAGGGGTGCAATTGTATAAGAAAGTTTATATTTTACAATGTATTTTAGTGATACTTAGCACATTTTGTTAAAAAAAACTATTTAGTAATATAAATAATTATTGTCTCTAAAATTAACTTTTATTGTTATATTTACAACTCATCCAAAAGTACATTTTTCTTCTTACTCAACTAATTTTTTATTTCAAATAGTAGGAGATAACGCCTCCTAATACAAATGGGAGACACAAGCTCTTTCAAAATATAATTTTTTTTGCTAACAAAATGTATTTTTAGTTAGCAGACCTTTGGCCAGCTGACTGTAGGTGTTAGCTTTCTTACTGATGTCCTACATTCAAGCCTCCCTAACAGTGGGAGTTTAAAACATTTGTTCTCTCAATATGGGGGATAGTTAATATGTGAATTATGTGTCTTCCAAGTTAATTGATTTAATATGCTATTTCCATATTAAAAACTTGTAAGAATATCTTAGAACTTGAGTTTAATCTCAATTGAGATGGATGTAAATATATATCCCAATAAAAAAGTATAATTTTTAGTAACTACCTTCAAAAACAGTTGCTAATGTCTTTTGACTAGCTTATAGTTACTTAGCTTCAGTAATATTATCATGTAATTTAATATCTTAGGTCAACTTCGTCTTCAGACTTGATTAAAGCCACAAGTAAAGTCAAATTAGGTGTGCGACTTTACTGAACCTTAAATGCTTTGAACCTTAAAACTTTAGTTTCTAAGCTTCTCTACTTTAACTTAATACACATATTAAATACATCTAATTAACAATTTTATAAAAAATTTTAAAAATAAATTTTTGCACCCAGGTACACTGGAACTTAGTATACCCAGTGCATGGAATCAAATGCATCCATTTCGGCAGATGACAAAGGCACTTGCAATAAAATTTTAATAAAAAAACCTATATCAACATACTTTAACCTTTTCAAGGATGTGTTTGGCAATTTGCAAAAGTTATCAAGTTAAAACTTTAAATCTAAAACTTTTCGTTCTTCATAACTACTCTCTTATTAATTATTTTTTACATATCTTTCTCTACAACAACCCTACTTGTTAATTATTTTTACACAACTACCAATACAACTAACCTATTTATTTTAAATTTATTCTGTTTACTCCTTATTATTACCCAATATCACATCCTTCTCTATCAATTTAACAACTTTTACATAAAAACTTTTCATCAAAAATTTTACAACTTCCCAAACACACCCCAAATGAAATTTATAGTTACTGAAAGTTAGAATTCTTATAATACTACAAACATCAGTTCACGAGGCATACAAATATCGATTCACGAGTCATTTCGTTCTAAGCAAAGGAATTTACTTCATTCACCATTAATGGGTTAGTAGATTAATATTGTTTTAGATCCAAACATTGTGATTATATTATATTGATAAATGTTGTTTATGTGTCATACAACAAAGGGTACCGATACTATATGACTAGTTTTCGTTTGCTTAATAATTAATCAACTAGTCATACGCAATCTTTATAAGGTAAATAATAATAAAGAAAAATTCTACATATATCTGCAATATTTCACCCTTATTCTTTTTATACCTAATATTTCAAAATTTTCTAGCACACGGTAAGGGTGTAAATTGGGTCAAGTTGACTCGGGTTGGGACAAATACAACCCGAACCCACCTTGTAAAATTCCAACTCAACCCTACTTTCAACTCTATTTTTCATACCTTAACGCAACCCTATTTCAACCCACCTCAAATCGGTTCGGTTCGAGTTAGAAATCGGGCTAATAGATTACACATATTATCAATGCTTGTTAAACTTTTGTTCACCCAAATTTCTAAAATAACAAAAGCGATGATAATTATAAAAACAATAAGTACTAATAAAAGTTCTACGTATCTCAAAAGTGGAGGATAAGTTTAGTAATTGATTCATTTTTTTGCTTTTGTATTCTTTGAGCAATTGATGTCCTCTGCAAGTAAAAAAATGAAAGCCAAGTAAAAGTATTATAGAAAATTATGCAAAATGAAAAATGAAAATCATAGTCTTAATTAACTTCTTAGTTGGCTTCCAAGAAAAGCAGCAAAGTTACAAACATCTCAAATTCCAAATTAACCTGTTCAGTTATTCCAAATCACCAACACAAGCAAACATCTACACAACCTATTTACAATGCAATATAACCAAATAATCCAAACACAATTTCAGAACTAATTAACCAAATATATTTTCAAATCAAATAAATTCAAACAACATTTCAAGCCAAATAGTTAAACATATTTCCAAACTCTACATAGTTTTATTTAAATATCCAAACAACATGAATAAAATATACTCTCATAAACATATCCAAATACATATCTTATGAAACATAATCATATCTAAATAATCTATTTTAAATAGCATGTCCACAACATAACTCATTTAAAAATCTAACACAACTTTTCTCTTCAAATCAAATCTTATGCCCTCTTTGCGATTAGTATGTGTGGTTTTCCTCCTGAAACAAACAATTATCAAAGTAAGTATGAATATATAGTTATATTTCTTATAAAAATAAATTAAAAATATAAGTACATAGATAATTTGAATGGAAATTCGTGCATGGCTAGAAGTTCCAAATTCTACACCACCTTGAGTAGCTGTAAAATAGAAGAAATCAATTATAGTTTTAGTTGCAAGTAGTCAAGTTATAAATACATAATTATAGATTCAAATTACCTTCAACAGGTTGACCAATTTCAACCAAATCTTCTCCTTTCCTTTGAAGATTCGCTAATGGACATAACCAATCTTGAGCACATATCAAAGCCTTAACAACATGAAATTGCAAAGAGCTTCTAAAAGGATCAAGCACATGACCTCCTATACTAAAGGCATACTCTGAAGCAACTGTAGAAATAGGAATGACAAGAATATCTCGAGTCATGTGTGATAAAACTCGATATCTTGAATACGCCCATCATGCTAAAATGTCAAAAGAATTATCATCATCATCATCTGTTTCTATAGGGTCTTTCAAGTATCGATCCAATTCATTGCTCACATTAAGACTTGCATCTTTCTTTAAAAAATCCTTATATGAAGCATCTCTACTTTAATGAGAAGACTCAACAAGTTTTTCATTCTCATCATTAGTTTCCTTCGCCTCTTAAGGTACTGTCATTAGAGTATACTTCGCTTAGTAACTTTTGAATACCTCTTGCATTTTCAACTGAACTTTTATCAAAATTTTATTAACTTTTTCTGCATTATACAATAAAGAATATTGGAATCGAAGATATTTTAGCTTATACCTTGGATCCAAAGCAACTGCAATGATCGAAATCTTATTAATCTTGTCAATATCTTCTCAATACTTGTCAAACTTCTCTTTTATTCTTTTGCACATATCAACAATGAGGGGGTCATGGTTGGTTAAAAAATCCCTTAACAACCTTTGTGTTTTGCAAACTTCAACAAAATATAAATTTGTAGTAACATATGAAGACCCTGACAAAATTTGAGTTACCTCATGAAATTGTTTTAAAATAGCAATCAACTAAGTTGCCTTATTCCAATCTTCATGTGTTAGAGGATCTTCTCTAATAAAGGAAACATCTTCTAACTCCACTTGCTCAAATACTCTTCTAAATCTCAAAGCACTTTCTAACATAAGGTATGTAGAATTTCATCTAATGAGCACATCTAAAACCAATGCACCCTTATCTCTAATGAAACATTTTTTGATATATTTCTTAAAAAACTTCAACCTTGAAGGAGAGCATCTTACATACCGAACAGCTGCTCTAATACGAGCAATTGCATCACCAATTTCTTCAAGTTCATCTTTAACAATCGAATTTAGAATGAGCAACGTATGAGCAGCACATCTTACATGAAAAAATTCTTCATCAAATAACAAACCATTTTCTATTTCCAGTGCAATGTTTTAAATGGCGAATTGCAACATCATTGGAACTAGGATTATCAACTGTCATTATGCAAACACTTGAAATTTTCCATTTCCTTAAACTTTGATCTATTGTAGATGCAATTGCTTCACTAGTGTGTGCACAAGGGAGAAGAGAAAAGCTAATAATTTTCTTATATCAATACCAACTTGTATCAATAAAATATGCTGTGAGACAAAGATAACCAACATTTTGAATTAAGGTCCACGTATCGGTAGTCAAGTAAATAGTTTGCACCTTTTTCCTCAATAATTTTTTTAACTTTCTCTTCTTTATTTGATAAATTTCTAGATAGTCTTGAGTACTTGTTTGACGAGTGACAAAGTTAAACTGTGGCATGCCTACTTATGTTAATCTTTTAAAGCCAACACGCTCAATAGTGCTAAAAGGCATTTCATCAATCACAATCATCCTAGCAATAACATTTCTAACAGCAAGTTGATCAAACTTCCAATTGCCTAATGCAATCTCTCCACTTTCTTGACTAGTGAATAGCAAGATTTCTTATGAGGTCCCATCACCACTTTTATAAATTTTTTTGCATGTCTTCTTAGTATACTTGTGCCAATCTTGCTCTCACATCTGTATTGTGTTTTACATTTTTTATATACATAGACTTGTGCTTTTGAAGCTCCAAGTGCATAAACTTTTTCAAAAAATTCCTATACACTCAATGTTGCTTTATATTTTCATTTTCGTGGTTTGTTGGATGTAGCTTCAAATGCTGCAGATGGTGCTGATGATGGTGTGTTGACATGCACTTCTATAACATCATCATCTTCCCTTCTAATTAATGCACAAAACTTGACTATTTTAATCCATCAATTACATAGACAATTCAATAAAACTAATGAAACAATCAACAATTTCTAAACATTATATTACAATAATCCAATACAGTTAGTCTAATATCTTCGATTCATAAAACATCAACCATTTGCTATTACATGGTTCACTGAATATCCAGCATTGCCACACATACACTTCCGAGAGCAAGACACAATTTTTTAAAAAATAAAATAAAATTGACAAACCCAGAATGGAATTGGGAATAGAACCATTCGATGGGGTTAATCTGCACTGTTGGCAACATGGGTAGGTTGGCGGTGCAGATGATTGGGGAGGGGAGGAGATGAGAGGAGAGGAGCAGATCATTAGTAGGAGGATTGTCAACGACTAGCAGGAGCGGGGAGGAGAGATGTGGTTTGCAACGCCGGCTTCGATTGTCAGCAGGAGCGGCCGAGCGGGGAGGCAGGGTGATGCGGGCTGTGGGGGTGGGGCAGGCTGCACTGCTGCGATAGCGCAATAGGGTTGGGCAAGAGGAGTGCTGGATTCAAGAGTCCTGGTTCTGGTAGACGGTGTTGCGGCAGCAGGGGAAGCGGAAGATGGAGAGGGAGAATGGGAATCGGGTGCAAGACAGTAAGAGCCTGCGGCTTCGAATCATTTCGTCGGTTTAGGAGTAGGGTTTGAATTAGAGTCGAGTAATAGAATGGGAGCAAGTCGGGTCGAGTTGACCGACCCCCTAACCCTGCTCAAACTAATTCTTTAAATTGGATCGGGTTGAACCCGATTTTCACAAGCCTAATTTTCAAAACCTCAACCCAGCTATGGTACAAATTGGTCTGGGTTGATGCGAAACTCGGGTTGCACACGGTATTTCGCCTCTAATTCCATCATGACGACGCCGTCATTTCTCACGCAGGATGGACGTTTGTGCCTACTAAAAAGTCGATTTTACCCTCCGACATCATTTTTTTCCCCTGCAGTGTACCATGGCAAATGCAATCTAGGGTGTGTTTAGCAATTTAGAAAAGTTGTCAAGTTAAAACTTTTCAATCTAAAAGCTGTCACTTTTCATAACTATTATTTTTTAAATTATTTTTTACACATTTTTCTATACAACAACCTTACTTTTCAATCATTTCTACACAACTACCAATACAACTAACCTATTTCTTTTAAATTTATTCTCTTTACTCTTCATCATTACCCCTACAACATCACATCATTTTCTTCTAATTTGACAAGTTTTACATAAAAAACTTTTCATCAAAAGTTTTACAACTTCCCAAACACACCCCTAGTCTTCTTCTCCCTTCCTTGACGAATCTCGCCAACATCAAACTCCACCGTGATGAAATCGAACAATTCCTCAAAGCCCAACTATTAGAATTTAAAACCCAAATTCGCAATATTTATGTATATTTTTTTTTGGTTTTTTGTGCATCTGTGTTTTGTTCTTCCCCCGTTTCCAACCACGGCGATTTGAAGATATGGCGCAGGGAGAGTGGTTGGGGCACAACTTGGCGGAGAAGCGGGCGAGCCACTACCGTGCGCTTCTTGGGCAGCGGAGGAAACCACCGTGCGGAGACTGCGGGAGAAGGAAGCAGAGCTCTCAAAGGCATCATGGCGAAAGGCGTAGTAGGAGGAGCAAACGAAGATCCAATCTTGGCTTCTTGTGCATCCCAAGCAGATTACTCTGATTGGCCAAGATCCGGCTCATCTGGGAATTCAGCTATGAAGTTGCGGTAGAGGTCACCCCCTGCTGGTGCTGCGGCATTTGCCCAGTACATTGGTCCTGGTGGGAGCCTTGCGGCAGAGGTTGCTGCACCACAAAGGAACCGTTGACAATCGACGAGTCGGAAACACTGATGTTACGGTGGGAGCCACCCCCTACTGGTCCTGCGACATTTTCCTAGTGCATTGGTCCAGGTGGGAGCCTTGCGGCGGGGGTTGCTGCACCATGGAGGAGCCGTCGACAACCAACGAGACGGAAACACTAATGTTTTTATTTGGCGAAAACGGTATCCGCAACGCCGGCAGCCGCAAGTACCACTCCACGTTGATGCTAGTGCTCCTCTGTGGATGAGAGCCGAATTAGCGTCGGTGATAAGGGAGCTTGTGCCGACTGCCGACACTAGGCCCGCAGTTTTCAGCGCCCTGGGCGGCTCGATTCATGTGGCTGGTGGAAGCGAGACGTGCGCTTGATGCTTGGGCCCCCGAAATCGAGCTTGATGAGTTCAGCTAGGAATTCGGGTCATCGCCTCGGAAGAAGATGCCAGAGGCGAAGGAAGACTACGACGGTGGACCACAATCACGCCAGCGGAGTTGTTTTACGGACAGACAGTGGTTTGATTGATCGCAACCATCACAACATTCAATGGATGACACTTTTTTCACTCTAGTAGAAAACGGACGAAATGCATTTTCCCACTTTTTAGTCGTCTCAGGCGGAGTCTAATGGAGCGGAGAACTTGGATGCCAAAATCAAGTCGTCAGACGTGGTCGATGCTCAGTCGGTGTCTGCCGATGCTGCTTGATCTGCCTCCGGCAATCGGACAAAGCAGGCGGATGGTAAACCCAAGTTCTGCTTTTGTAAAACACACTTTCTTAAGCAGAGCCACGGCCGATTTACGGAATCAGACGGAGGGGAAGAAGAGACCAGCGATGGGCATTTTTGGAATTTTGAATAAAGAAATGCACGGGGTGACGGTGGGGGCGTGATAGAAATTAGGGTTGAAATGTCGTAAGTGCAATCAGAATCTCTCTCATTCATGCGGTGGGTATTGAAAAAATAATGGTAAAAAATCATGAGTATAAAGAAAATTTTCTATAATAATAATAATAATAATAAATAATGGTTTTACGTAAAAAAATGATTCATTTCGTCGTTACATAACGAGTGAAATTGTGCATTAACTCCTTTTGTATCAATTCCAATCATTGGCTTGGCTTAGCCTTCGCGCCTTGAGCTATCACTGCAGCTCACATCCTGTAGTAATCTTTTTTTTTTTTTTTGGATAAAATCCTGTAGTAATCCTTATTATGAACTGTTGAAAACGGGATGTTCTAAAAATAATTTATTTATAAAATATATACCAACCAGCTGGCTGTCAAAGGCGTTGGCAGGCGCTAGTGCGGGTTCGAATCCCGTTTCGGAATTTCAATCACACATAATAAGGTGTAGTGGGAGTAGTTGTCTCCTGGTAGGTTGTTGGAAGTTGTGTCTTCCTATTTCTTCGGTGGAGTTTGTGGGAGTTGTAGATATCCTCAGATTTGCAAGAATGTATCAGATATAATATGTGTTGAGATGTACGTAAAATATGTACCAATAAAAAAAAATTATTTATAAAATATTGCAACATAAAATAATACACTGAAAAATTAATTTTGACACTCTCTTTGAAACTCGTAAGCTCCTGCCTATACACTATTAGCACTACTCCACGAAGTATCCCTTTCATTATATTAATTCTCACACAGTACAAACTACTCAACGCTCACAAGCTCCTGCCTGTACACTATTAGCACTACTCCACGAAGTATCCCTTTTATTATATTAATTCTCACACAGTACAAACTACTCAACGCTCACAGCAGCTCAAGCACACTACTCACATTCACCTTCAATATCATTCAATGTGGGCAACTTGAGCTTTTAATGTAGGCAACTTGTCGCTGAAGGTGTGGGGGTTGCCTCTTTTACCGTTTTCATGACCGACATAAGCATTTAATGTAGGCAACTTGTAACTGAAAAGTTTAAGCATTTTCGGCTAGGTGGTAGGCTAGAAAATTCCAATTAGTCGGCGATCCAGATTCTGGAGAAATCCACACATGCAAACCAGTGTTGTCAGAACCAGACCGGACCGGCCGGTTCGACCGGTTCAACCGGGAACTGGTCCTGTGTCCGGTTCATTTATATGCGGTCCGGTCTAATTATATTAAACCATAAGAACCGTCGAACCGGTGGTCGAACCGCACATCGCGGTTCGACCGTATACAACCGGTTCGGCAGTTCCGTGAATAAAAAAAGGGATTCGGCAATCCCGTTATCTTCCGCACCTGCATAGACATCTACCGTCGATGACAGGGGCAGAACTCCGGACCTGAGCGCAACGGTTGATGGGCAACCGTCGATCGGAGCCGTGCTGTCAAGGCGTCGAGAAAAGCAGAATCAGTGATTGCCGACCTTAATCTGATCCGAGCGGCAGCGGGAGGCAATCCTGTTATCTTCCGCACCTGCGTAGACATCTACTGTCGATGACAGGAGCAGAACTCTGGACCCGAGCGCAACGGTTGACGGGCAACCGCCAATCGGAGCCGTGCTGCCAATGCGTCGAGAAAAGCAGAATCGGTGATTGCCGACCTTAATTTGATCCGAGCGGCGGCGGGAGGCAATCCCGTTATCTTCCGCACCTGCGTAGACATCTACCGTCGATGACAGGGGCAGAACTCCGGACCTGAGCGCAACGGTTGACGGGCAACCGCCGATCGGAGCCGTGCTACCAAGGCGTCGAGAAAAGCAGAATCGGTGATTGCCGACCTTAATCTGATCCGAGCGGCCGCGGGAGAAGCTGCTGTAGCTCTCATCGTCGATCAGCCACTCAATCTTCAGAATCAAAAAGATCCACAAGTTCTCTACTTTTGTTATATCAAACAAAGGCAAATGGGTCCTAAAATGAATGGATCCTCATCCGCTTGAATTTGGGTTTCGAATTTTATCGC
>JAXCLR010000081.1:51534056-51553146 GCA_035584095.1 Annona squamosa
ATCATAGAATGAATTGCAAAGAATCCAGCTTGTAGCTTTGAGATCTTGGCTTCTGTCTTTTAGATACCGGAAGAAATATTTCCGCCCATCTAGATCATCAATGCAGAGCCAAAAGAAGTGGGCAGCATCCATTTCAGGCATGGTTCGTGAGAGTCTAACCGTCCCTTGTTTTGCTACCGTACCTGCAAAGATGTTCAATCAGATGTTCCAATGGTGCAGATCATTTATGGAGGAGAGAAATCATGCCCTCAGGGGCAGTCACATCCGAAAAGTAAACTCCACAACCCTGGTTTTGATCCCAAAAAGAGTTGGAGCTCAGGAATTGTCGCATTTTCGACCTATAAGTCTGTGCAACGTTGTTTATAAAATTTTGGCAAAGGTGCTTGCAAATAGGCTTAAAGCTTCTCTCGACGAGGTCATTAGGGCGGAACAAAGCACGTTTGTTCCTAGTCGGCTTATATAAGACAATATGTTGATTGCCTATGAAGCCATTCACTCTCTCAGGAGACGTAAAGGTGGTCGAAGGCGTGAGATGACCATTAAATTAGATATGTCAAAGGCATATGATCGTGTGGAGTGGGCTTTCCTAGAACAGGTTATGGTGGCTATGAATTTTTTACCCGGTGTGGGTAAACTGGATTATGAGTTGTATAACCACAGTCTACTATCGTGTAAACGTTAATGGCTTCAAGTCCAGATACTTCCAACCTCTGAGGGGGCTAAGGCAAGGGGACCCGCTATCTCCATATCTATTTCTCCTTTGTGCGGAGGGTATCTCAGCGCTTATTGCTAGAGCGGTTGCCCAGGGATTAATTCATGGAATTAGGCTCAACCCGCGAGGGCCTCAACTTACTCATCTCCTATTTGCTGATGATGCTCTTATTTTTCTAAGGGCAAATGAGCATGAAATAAGGCAGTTTATGGATATTCTCTGTTTATACTCTTCTTCATCTGGCCAACTGGTTAATGTGGATAAAACCTCAATTTTCTTCAGCTCTAACACAAATGATTGTGACAGAGAGGCGATATCAAAACTGATAGCGTCCTCAGGGCAGGTTATCCACCGTTACCTTGGCCTCCCGGCGTGGATTGGGCGATCTAAGCAGGGAATGTTCAAGAGCATTAAGGAGCGCATATGGAACAAAATTCAAGGATGGAAGGATCGTCTTCTTTCATGGGGAGGGAAAGAAGTATTAATCAAAGCGGTTGCACAGGCAATACCAGCCTACACTATGAGCATTTTTCTGCTACCCCAATCTTTTTGTAGGGATATTAATGGGATGTTAAGTAAATTTTGGTGGGGTGAACAAGGGGAGAAGCACAAAATGTGTTGGGTGGCCTGGAAGGAGATGTGTAAGACAAAACGGGCAGGTGGATTGGGATTCCGTGACCTTCATGCGTTCAACTATGCCTTTCTTGCAAAGCAGGTTTGGAGGTTGTCTTTGGACTCTGTATCCTTCTGCTATAGGGTTTTAAAAGCCAAATACTTTCCCAAATTTGACATTTGGAGCTGTTTGTCGAAGCCGTCTGATTCTTACACCTGGAAGAGTATCCTCAAGGCGCGTGATGCCATTCATTCTGGATGCAGATGGAGGATTGGTGATGGAAAAAGGGTCCGATTTTTCAGGGATATTTGGCTTGACTCTTAGCTGTGTAAGGCCCCCCTTCCACTTTCCATACTGGAGGATGTCATGGTTGGCCACTTCATTGATCCAGTGACAAATGGGTGGAATAAAGACATAGTTGTGGCAGCTATGGGGGAGTCGGGTTGGCAGGTTATAAATAGGGTTCCACTCCCTGGTTGTCCAGAAAGGGACGATATCTTCTGGAAATATGAACCAAGGGGTCTCTTCTCTGTTAAGTCGGCACATAGGATGCTTAAGGGGGATAATGAAAACTCTCATCTATCAGGCTACTTCAAGGCCATCTGGCGGACTGAACTTCCAAGTAAGGTGCAAATCTTTAGGTGGCGGCTCATAAAGGATGTCCTACCAACGTTCCCCAACCTCTCCTGGAGGGGTATTATGGTGGTGGATCCTCTGTGTGTCTTTTGCAGAAGCGAAGTCGAGGATGCAAACCATTTATTTCTAGGATGTGCTCGTACTGCTTGCAATGCCCGGAAAGCTGTCTCTGTGTGGCCCCCGTCACCGTCGGTTCGGGGTATTCTTACTAACCTTGCATCCAGGAACAGGTCTGAGGATTTGACTTTTTTCATTGTATTTTGTTGGCGAATTTGGTTTTTACGGAACAAGCTCAAGATGGAGGGCGTTCAACTGGTGTTCGATGATATACTACCTTGGTGTCGGGATTACCTCCAGCAACTACGTAAGCTCAAACTTCTGGACCACGCAAACACATTGGACCTTCCCCTTGTACCTAGATGGACCAAACCACCGGATGGTGTTTTCAATATGAATATAGATGCTCGTTGCTTGTAGGATTCGGACATTATCGGGTGTGCTGTTGTCATTAGGGACTCTCACGGGTATTTTATTGCAGCAATGGGATGGAGACGGCCGAGCATAGGGGATTCGCTTTTTATGGAAGCTACCGCTTTCCTTCTGGGGCTAAATGAGCCCTCCACCTTAATTTTAGATCGGTTCAGATCGAATCTGATTCTCTTCTTCTGTGCACCTATTTGTCCAACAATGATCTGATTTCCTCTCCAGTGGGCTATGTTATCTCTGACATCAGAAATATTCTCCATGCAAATCCTCATCTCTCTGTCCACCATGTCCTTAGACAAGGAAATATGGTGGCCCATTCCCTAGCTAATTTGGTTTGTGCTTCTATTTCTGATCAGGTGTCTTGGTGGGGAAATCTCCCTTAAGATATCATTGAGAAAATATATAAAGAAAATTTTTTGGCTATGAATAGTGGAGAGTACTCTGCCCCGAACCCTTTTCAAATTGTGCGGGGGTCGGGATAAAGTAATTTCTTCTTATAAAAAAAGTATTTCTTGCTCGGTAAACATCAGTGATTAAAACTCCCCTAACATAGTCTGTTTTCCAAGATAAATAGTTTAGATGTGGAAAAAAATTTAAAATATAGAAGAAGGGGCTGCAAGGACATCTCCGCGTGCATCGGGCAGGGCTGCGTTGAATCATTCCCATTATATTGGTACTAATATATTTGACAAAGATTTGATAAGATTCTATGAGTTGAGTAAGGTTAATATCAAATCCATTTCCAGTCAGAGTTTAGCAGAGTGCTTAAGCCCTTTGAGCTATATATTATTCCAGATTAGTGCATTTTTAAGAAGCAAATTAATCAAACGAACACAATATGCATGCAACGTTTATGCTTTTTACCATATGGGTTGATGATGCCATCTCGAATCAAGATTGGAATTTGAAAGACAAGGGTCAAGCTGGTTGATGAGGCCGGCCAAAAAACGACGGTTGGTAACCCCATCTTTTGGGCGATGGGGATGGCTCCCACCATACTTCCATCCATGATGATGCAAGTGAAATTGCCACCACCATCGTCTTTGTCTGAGCCGTTGGGATTGCCAATGATAAACTC
Source organism: Annona squamosa (assembly GCA_035584095.1). NCBI lineage: Eukaryota > Viridiplantae > Streptophyta > Magnoliopsida > Magnoliales > Annonaceae > Annona > Annona squamosa. The sequence continues at coordinate 51,537,582 of JAXCLR010000081.1, forward strand.
TTCTAAAGCTTGGGGCACAGCCCTTGAAATGCTCCGAAATAGCTTCCCCACGTCCCTCCTGCTCTCGCCCGGTGCCAGCCCATCTTTAATTGCCACCAAACGAATCTGTCCCCCACCATCCTCACCATCGATTTTGGGCATAGCATCCATGATTAAATGGTGGCAGGACTCAATGGTCACGAACGTGATCCTGAAACCATGGTGGATCAAGTAGTTGGAGAGCTCCATAAGGGGTTTGATATGGCCTTGAGCTGGAAAAGGGAGCACTAGCACATGCAGAGGAGAAGGATGCTTTTTGTTCTCCACTTCCATGGTTTTTCACTGCTCTTGTGTGCCCGAGCGCTTGCAGCTGTTAATAGAGCTGGACAACTGCATCCACAAGCAGATGGGTTATCGATAGGGGTGTCAATGATCATGGTCAACTCATCAACCCACTTGTCCAACCCGTTTATAAATGGATTATGATCCATAAACCCATTTAACCATTTAATTAAATAAATGAATTAGAGTTAAGATTTTATAACTCGTCAACCCGTTTAGTAACTCATTTAACCCATATAACTTGTTCGACTCATTTACTTTATTTAACCGATTTAACTCGCTTAACTCATTAAAGTTATATATATATATATAAACCTCTTAGTTATTTTCCTCTCTAAGTCTTTTTTTTCAGTCACCTAATTTTTATTTTTCACCGCTGCCCTAATTCTATTTTTCCGTTACTACCCTATTTCCATTTTCCCTACGCCAAAAATACTCTCTCGTCTCTCATTGCAAAATCATCATCTATTAAAGTTTACGCTTTCAGGTTATTTGATAAATAAATCATTAACAACTCACCAACCCATTTATTAAATAGGTGTAAATGGATTAGGGTTGAGGTTTTTCAAATGGGTTAATAAACGGATTATGGTTGAGATATTTTAAATGAGTTAAAATTAGGATTAAGATCTGTTATCAAAGGTACATTTTTTGGGTTTCCTCCATGTGTATATGTGTAAGTGGGGCCCACACGAAGCTTTGATTCACGCAACTGTGGCGCACGTAACTGCCTTAGTTTTCCATGTTCGTTCTCTCTTCTTTTTTTGTTCTTTCCCTACTCTATTATCAACGATATACAATGATCCGTCTCTTTCATCCACGGAGATGAATTTAAGTCTCCCGATTGCATTGAAGCTAACAGTGTTGAGAAGGGAAGCATCCATCCTCTTCTATGAAGTTTATTATCTCAAATTAGATCTATCATATTTATTTGTGGTGATGATCAAATTCTCTAGTTTTCACTAGGATATACGTTGTGATGTAATCTTTATTTTATAGTGGAAGTTTGCCTGGACTGGGTCCTACAGTTTTTTCCCCTTTACTAAATAGGGGTTTTTTAATATAACACCCCACCCTTGAGGTATTGTGAATGAGGTCTACTATGTCAAAACTGAGAATAAGATCTCCCAAGATGGAAAAAGATACCAAGGTGCAAAATCATAACACTTTTAATTATTACATCTCAAGTTTGCTTCTTATGGAATTATTATACAATTTTCAGTGTCTAAAATAAAAAAGGTAAGCATTATAAGATAATTTTAATAAAGTTCTAAGCTTCTTTGTCTTTTCCTCTGCTAGGTTCGCCTTTTTCCCGTGTTGATAAAGGTTCTAGTATAACATTATATCCCTAATTTTTTTTTTACTAAAAACAAAAACTATGTGAGCTAAAAGCTCAGTAAGTAAAAATATATTTTATTTTTTTCTAAATTCATTTTTAATCATTTTGATTTTTTTAAAAACAAATACAATATCTATATTGTCTCTTATACACAACAAACTGTAATAAAAATATCTTAATATATGTGCACACATATGTCAATTTTAAATCATGCATTCATATTGTGGGCATTGCCATCTACTTGTGCTCGCGTGCAGCCATGCTACACATTCGTGAGCTAAATCATCTTCTTTGGTAGTCTTGAGGTCACTTCCCAGGTACTATTATACTACTTTACTCCTTGGTGGCAAACTCAATATGCAATTATGCATCATGCTCATGAACTTTAATTAATCCACCACTTAAATTCACTACTAAACATGATTTTAAAATAATAATGCTCATTTTTGAATAAACAAATTTGAAAGAAAATAAATAATCACGTTTTATAGCAAATCATAATATTCACATAATATTTTCAAATGTGTGCTGTCGTAAAAGTTTACTTACCTCTTAGTAGACTTTAAAACACCTCTTTTTCCAATTTTTTATTAGACTCAAGTCTCTTTTCTTAATTTGCATCACAATATGTTCATTATTTTACTTTTGTTTTCACAAATATTATTTAAAATTCCATTTACAATTTTCCTAAATTTTCTCATAATTTCAATCAGTCAAAAATCCTATTTTCTTCTATTTATTCTTATATTAATTCACTTTTAGAAAACTTTATTTCTATATATAAAAATAAATTTGGACTTATACTTCTTTAAATATTTTCCTTTAATTTTTCTCATATTTTTATAATTTTTTCATAATTTTTTCCATTTATCACACCTTTAAAAACTTTCATTCCTTAGAAAATTATAATTTTAAACTCATTTATTGTTACAAATATTGACTTTAATTTTTTTAATATTTTTCATAATTTTCTGCATTTTTTTCAGATTTTTCAGTATTTATTTGAATTTTTTTCATTATCTGCCAGCCGGTTGCCGACATTGGTCGGTTGACCACCGATGGGCCGCTGCTGGCCCGCCGGAATAGTGGGCTAGGCTAGTGGGCTGGATCCTTTGTTGAAAGTTGGGACAGACTGGATAGTAGCCTGACTCTGTTTAAGTGAGCTAAGCTCTTGGACTTTTATTTCTATGAGCTTAAGCTTGGTTTCTGGGCTTCAGACTCATTGAGCTTGTTCACATTAGCTAGCCCATTAGTCTAGAAACTTATTTATTCGTTTATTTTCAACGATCCATATTTTCCAAATAAAATAACTTATATCTATGAATATACATCTGTTTGATTTGAAATTTTACGGGTAAGCTTATAAAATTATGTTTTTGTAATCTGGACGGTCCATTTCTCAAAATAACATCTCTATTATCAGATTTAATATAAAGAATTTAATAGAGGGTTAATATTAAATATCACTTCAAATAGCCGTATAAACTAATTTTTAGCAAAATTAATTCATCACGTATACTATAAAATATCTCAAATAATATTTGTAATGGTTCAGATTATTATTTTTGCATTTATATTTTCCCGTAATTATTTTTTTATATTTTTCTCTTAAAATATATATTTATCACTCTATATTATATGTAAAAATCGCTATATCTAAAAATCTATAAGTCTGATCAAGCTAAAATTTTGCAGGCAAGCGAATCATATAATTATCTTATTATTGTATGGTCACAATTATCTGATTATGCCCAGAAGTATGTTTATTTCATCATATATCATTTATACCCTTTATTTGGTACTTCTCATTTAAATAAGTAAAATACCGACATCAAACATTCAATAATACTCTTGTGACTATTAGTCATGCTAGAAATATCGTGAATGGTTTAGATCTATGAAATAACTGCGTATAATATAGAATGAATGAATTTACAGTAAAATGGTTAGACGCAACTTACGTCAAAAACTCCTCTCTCGTCGGTCTCTTTATTTTCTGCGCACCTTCTTCTTCAAATGGCCGAAAACTATATCACATGTGCCCCTTTTTATACTAATTTATATGCTAAATAGCTGAGATTAAATGCCATAAATCCCATCATTTATTTATTTATTATTACTTTTTTAAATGGCTCCCTTGCATGAGCCATGAATCCAATCTGTTTCTTAGAACAGAAAAAGATTGTTGTTACATCTAAGTAGAAATTGTGATGTGTTTTTGTGGATTTGATTATTGATTATTTATGCTATTTACGGTCCGAAATTAACTATCCTATTTTATCTACATAAAAGAGGAGAGTTCAAAAATCTCAACAAGTGGTATTAGAGCATTGTTTTGTTTTTTGCATAATTTTTCTTATGTGGATTAGATAGAAGAAACTTCATACCCAATACTCAGACTTACATCATCAAATTATTAAATATGGAAAACAAAAATGGGAGATATTTTATATTGCAAAGAGCTTTATTTGCCCATTAAAATGAAAATGGCGAAGTCCACAAATAAAGTTCAAGATGATTGGGATGCTCCATAAATTTGTTAATCTAGATATATTTAATATATAAGTTATGTTTTACTATTTTTGGATATATGTATATATTTTTAAAAATTTTAAACACGAGTATTTTTATCTTTTTAAGGGCTTAAATGACTAAAATGTCCCTCTAACTAAAAATCTAAAAAATATATGTATGTCTTTAAAACTGATAAAACTTGGTTTATATATTAAGTACGCTTGAATTAATAAGTTAATAAAAATTAAAAATATTAAAAAATAAGTCTTTTGGCTTGAGCTAAGTAATCCAGTACATAGTCCTACTTAACAAGATCATGACTAATTTATAAATCCATTAGAAGGTAGCAATAATTTATAAAATTATTTATCTTTATAGGTATAACTATTTTAGCTAGTTTAATATTAAATTAAAAACTTCAAAATTATTACATAAATGAAGTTATTTTATTATGACGCTTTACAACTTTAAATGGATGAGGTCCGTGCGATGATCTAATTTAAATACAATTTGGTGGCATGGTTAAACAAATAATTGCGGACATAATAAGCGTGCAACAGTATAAGAAAATTTATATTTTGCAACGTATTTTAGTGATACTTAGAGCATTTTGTTAAAAAGATACTATTTAGTAATATAAATAAATATTTTCTCTAAAAATTAACTTTTTATTATTATATTTATAACTCATCCAAAGCACATTTTTTTATCTTACTCAACTAATTTTTTATTTCAAATAGTAGGAGATAACGCCTCCTAATACAAATGGGAAACACAAGCTCTTTGAAAATATAATTTTTTTACTAATAAAATATATCATTAAAAGAATTATTTTTAGTTAGCAGGCCTTTGGCCAGCTGACTACTGGTGTTATCTTTCTTGCCAATGTTCTGCATTCAAGTCTCCCTGACTGTGGGAGTTCACAACATTTGTTCTCCCAATATGGGGGCTAGTTAATATGTGAATTATGTTTCTTCCAAGTTAATTGATAGAACACGCTATCAATTATTAAAAACTTGTAAGAATGTCTTAGAAGTTGAGTTTAATCTCAATTCAGATGGATGTAAATATATCCCAATAAAAAAGCATAATTTTTAGTAACAACCTTCAAAAACAGTTGCTAATGTATTTTGGCTGGCTTATAGTCACTTAGCTTTAGTAATATTATCGTGTAATTTAATATCTTTAGTGAAAAATTTTAATATCACTAAAAGTTGATTCTCTTGTAGCGATCATGTTGGGTTACTAGGTTTAGGTTCATGCTTTTAAATTTTAGGTTTTGAATTCGGTTCAACCTGAACCTCAATTCTAGTTGGGTTAGGCTTGGTTAGTAGCAATCCAAGAAAACTAGAAAAAAAAAACTTAAACACTCGAATTCAGAACTTAAATTATATGATACATTTTTGTTAAACACATATAGCCTTGACATGAATGTAGAACGTTTTTTAAGAATTTAATGGAGAATATTTTTGGTAGCCTTTTTAGTTTTATCTTCCATGTTTATTATCTTGAAAAGCACAAAAAATATGTAAAATATCCTAAATTAATAAAACTTGATTTATATATTAAATACATTTAGATAAACAAATGTACGAAAAAATAAAAGAAAAAGCATTATCAATGAGTTTTTCAAGCCGGCCTAAGCAAAAGCCAACAGGATCAGTTCTTAGAAATGGTTGCATTGGCGTCTCCATGTGCACCGGGTTGAATCGAATCAGTGCCTATTCCATGGACCTTCATGATCAACTATTGGCACTAATTTAAAAACAAATCAATGGATTCAACGAAAACATTTGATCGAACATCGACCTGATCATAGACAAATTTAACGCATTTTAATGGGCCTAATAAAGTATTAGGATGGATTTTATGTAACTCTCCGACCTATGACATATTTATACACAAGTTTATCATAGGATTTCATGCCACGAATCTTTTGAAAAGTGGTGATGTCCATAATTTAACTTACATTCAAGCACTAAGCAAAAATAAAGTGCTCTAAATTTTTTTTCTTATACATACCTATAAAAATTTCGGCGGCATCCCATCTGTAACTAGGACGTTTCCTAAATATAAACATTCACTATATAATCTTTTACATCAAAAGTAACCTGTATTACTTCATCATAACTACAAACAACCCATTTTCTTCACATCATAAAATCTAAACAACCCATTTCTTCACATCATAACCACAAATACCTCATTTTCTTCACAATTTCATCGAAATCATACCATACTTCCCATACTCTCATATTTTTCGTCACATACAATACATATATCCATACAATTTACACAATATAAAAGAATTAATATTACAAGTATCTTTCACACTATACATGCAAAATATATACATATATATACAATACAAAAATTTCACAAACCTAAGGAAAATCTAGCATTTCTAAGGTTTATCGTATTACAAAATTAGTCAAACATCCTCAAGAGTCTCACATGACTCTTCACTTCACTGCCTTTCTACCCAGTGAAGTCTCCATAGCTCTTGAAATTGATACATTCTGCAACTGTTTAATAAAATCGGTGAGTTCAAAGAACTCAGTAAGCAAGCATTATTTAAAAAGAAAAACGCGAACGTCTCCATAAAATATCATGTATGTATGAAGATGAAATGCAATCACAACATGCATCATTCAAATGACATAGTTTTTCTTTTTGGTAAGTGACACTTATCAAGTGATCACTCACACCCATAAGTCGGGCACACCGATTAGGAAACATTAAGGATGGACTGTCTGTCCAATTACAACCTTGGCGAAACCTTATATTCATTCTCATGCATCAGTCGCATTCACACAAATGATCAAGTGCATTTATGTTGTAAAAAGGTTTGCTCGGTTAATCAGAAAAAGAAAGATCGTTTCTAAAAATCAAATCTGAAACATGCCTTAATAAGATAAATATATATAAGGGAAAATAGGGTAATGGTCATTCACAAGGATTTGTTTAATATTTATATAAAAATTTAATTAGAATACCTATGAAAATGACTTGATTTGCACATATTTCTAAGGAAATAAATAAAAACATAACATAAACATTTGTTGCAAACATCTTTTCTCAAAATAAAGAACAAAATAGATATTTTATCACAATAAATCATTGAATTTGAAAAGCTTACTTACCTCACAATCTTAGGTTGTGTCTTGCACTTTCTCTTTTCCTTTTCCTATCAAAATTAGCAATTTTTGGCTAAGTATTAACTTAAATCACCATGTATTACATTCAAAGTTTAACGGCTACGGATGCATTGATTTGAAAGCTAATAATAATTTTTTTTATCCATTAAGTGTCTTGCCTACTTAAGATACATATGTTATGCATTTTAAAATTTATCAATCATTCTTATGTTATGTGAATTTGTTACCCACTAATTTCACATAAATTTCTGACACCCGTACCCTACTCACAACCTAGCATAACCTCTCCATAAATTTTTCTTTTGTATTTTTAATACTCCAAATATCTTAAAATTTATGCATAAATAATGTTTAAATCAAATACTCCAAAAGCCCCATGTTTTACCTACGTTTTTGGGGCTACCCAATTTTCACGGGTCATGAAAAATTCTAATTTTTCTCATTTTTACCTAAAATTAAGCATATTAATTTGTAACTAATACATCCTAATAGCATTTGCAACTACTATATCACGATTTTGAACAAGAAAATTGGATACACCCCCTCTTGAATTTTTGATTTCACACTTGACTTGATCTTTTAACCTTCCATTTTAATGATTTGGGTTTCAAATATCCTCCTATTCACGAGTTTATCAATAGCCCCATGATTATCCTAATATTTTCTTAAAAATAAAATTAAAATTCTATCCATTTCAACTCTTGGATCCCTAAATACCCATATCTACTACTCAAATTAGTGTAATTTACTTTTATACATGTTTATCTAAGGTATTTTAGCAAAACTCCTATGTTTGTTGCATGATTTGGTATAAAAATTGAAAAAACCAACATAATCAATCATCTCTTTCTTACCTCCGGTGATGCAGCGGCGGCGATGGCGTGGACTGTGGTGTAGACGGTGGCATGAACGGTAGGCTTCCTCTCCTTTCTTCGCTCTTTTCCTTCTCTTTCTTCCTTTCTTCTTCTTCTTTCTTCTCTCCCTCCCTTCCATGTTTTTTCCTTCTGCTGCTCTGTTTTGAGAGCCTGCCCAAGCTCTCTTACACTCCTTTTTTTTGGTTTGGTGCTCTGCATGTGCACAAAAAATGTAGTGCACATGCAGCAGTATTAATATATACATATATATATATTTGACTAGGCTTTATATTCTTCCTCCCTTAAAAGGTTTTGTCCCGAAGTCATTTAATCATCCAGAATCAATTGGGAATATTTTTTTTCCACCTCTTCTCGCAATTCCCACATAGCTTCATTGTCTGGGTATCGGTTCCACTGAACTTTAACATATTCAATTATTCTGTTCCTCAACTTTTGCTGCTTATAATCTACAATCTTCAAGGGTCTCTCTTCATAATTCAAATGATCTTGAATCGGAAGTGATTCAGTAGCAAAAATATGATTGGGGTCAGCCACATATTTCCAAAGTATTGCTATATGAAACACATTATGTACTGTGAAAAAGGCTGGTGGCAGTGCTATTCTATAAGCCAAATTCTCAATCTTTTCTAACACTTCAAAATGACCAATATACCTGAGACTCAATTTTCCTTTCTTCCCAAATTTGGTAACCCCTTTCATTGGAGTAACTTTGACGAATACATGATCTCCCACTTGGATATTCAGATCCTTCCTTTTGCAGTCTACATAACTTTTCTGTCTACTTTGAGTTGTTCTCATACATTGGCAAATTACTTGGACTTTCTTTGCCATCCTCTGAGATAAATCAGGGGCTAAACTTCTTATACCCACTTCATCCCAATTCAGAGGTGTTCTACACCTTGTTCCATATAGTGCTTCAAATGGAGCTATTTGAATACTTTCTTGATAGCTATTATTATATGCAAATTCTGCAATAGATAAATATTCATCCCATGCTCCTCCAAATTTCAGTGTACACATTCTTAACATATCTTCTAAAATTGGATTGACTCTTTCTGTTTGTCCGTCCGTTTGTGGATGAAACACAGTACTAAACCTTAATTGTATACCCTTTGTCTTGTGTAAACTTTTTCAAAATTTAGAAGTAAATGTAGAATCTCTATCTGACACAATGGTCTTGGTACCCCATGCAATTGCACAATTTCTATATAGTAAATTCGAGCCAATCTTTCAGTTGTAAAACTTGATTTAATTAGAAGGAAATGTGCCACCTTTGATAATCGGTCAACAATTACCCATATAGAATTATGTCCACCTTGGGTCCTCGGCAATCCTTGTATAAAGTCCATGGTAATATCAACCCACTTCCACTCGGGTACTTCTAAGGACTGTAATTTTCCAGACATTTTCTGAAAATCCACTTTAACTTTTTAGCAAATTAAACACTTTGAAACATATTTTACAATTTTCTTCTTCATATTATTCTACCAATATCCTTGCTTAATATCTTTATACATTTTGTGCTGCCTGGATGCATTGAAAAAGGAAAAAAATGAGCTTCTTTCAACAATAAATCTTTCACTTCCCTTGAATTTGGAATGCAAACGCGACCCTTATACCTATAAATTCCTTGCTCGTCAACAATATAGTCTGGGTTTCTCTTATTTTTCATATGATTCATTAATTCTTACAACTCTGTATCTTTTTATTGTTCACTTTTAATTTGTTCGAATAGAGTTCACTGCAGCTGTAATCAAGATAATCGTACTGGCAATCCTGGCATACTAACAATTAAATCCATTAGCCTCAATTTACGGAGTATTCTTTCTTCTGATGTCAGTAAATGAGCAAGGCTCACATTCCGACTTAAGGCATCTACAACCACGTTAGCCTTTCCAAGATGATAGTGAATGGTTATATCATAATCCTTCAATAGTTCCAATCATCTTTTCTGTCTCATATTTAATTCCTTTTGTGTGAAAATTTATTTGAGACTCTTGTGGTCTGTATATATTTCACATTTCTCACCATACAAGTAATGTCTCCAAATTTTAAGAGCAAATATTACAGCTGCTAATTCTAGATCATGTATTAGATAATTTAGTTCATTGGGTTTCAGTTGCCTAGAAGCATACGCAATTACCCTACCTTTCTGCATTAACACACACCACAAACCTTGATGAGATGCATCACCATAAATCATAAAATTCTCACTACTATTCGGAATTGTTAACACTGGTGATTGAATCAACCTTTGTTTAAGTTCTAGGAAACTTGACTCACAATCATCAGTCCATTTATACTTAACTCCTTTTCGAGTTAACTTAGTGACTGCGGATAATTTAGAAAATCCCTCAACAAATCTCTAATAATAACCAGCTAATCCCAGAAAACTCCGTACTTTTGTTTTCTGTGAGTTCACTCTGATTCCTTCAGCAGAGATGATATGCCCAAAAAATGTAACTTGCATCAGCCAAAAATCACATTTTTTTAATTTGGCATACAACTTTTCTGCCCTTAGTCGATTTAATATGATCCCGCAAATGCTTACAGTGTTCTTCCTTTGACTTAGAATAAATTAATATATCATCAATAAACACGACTACAAATTTATCCAAATATTTTCAAAATTCTCTATTCATAAGATCCATAAATACCGCAGGGGCATTGGTTAACCCAAAAGGCATCACAAAAAATTCATAATGTCCATATCTTGTCTTGAACGCTGTCTTTGAGATGTCCTGCGAGCTCACTCTAAGCTGATGATAATCCGATTGCAAGTCAATTTTAGAAAACACCACAGCCCCATTAAGCTAATCAAACAAATCATCTATTCTTGGCAATGGATACTTATTCTTGACGGTTACTTTATTCAGTTCCCGATAATCGATACATAATCGAAAACTCTCATCTTTCTTTCATACAAATAATACCGGTGCACCCCATGGAGACACACTCGGACGTATAAACCCTTTATCTAATAATTCTTGCAATTGTACTTTTAATTCAGCCATCTCAGCAGGCTCCATACAATAGGTTATCTTAGAAATCGGTGCGGTGCCCGGTAAAACTTCAATAGTCATATCAACTTCTCTTTCTGGAGGCAACTCTGATAAATCTTTCAGGAATATACCTAAAAATTTGCAAACCATAGGAATTTTTTCCAACATAAACTGATTCCCCTCAACTAATTACACTAATACCAAGAAAGTCGTACATTGTTGACGTACTAACTTAGTGGTTGTCATTGTAGAAATCAATATTGTAGGCTCCTTCAATTTCATCAATTTCTCAATAGAAATTTCCTCCCCTGGTATTGTGGAAAAGAAACTTTTTGTTATTTGCAATTTATAGTGGCGCCCCATCGACTTAACCAGTTCATTCTTAATATGAAATCAAATTCGGTCATGGGAAGCAGTATCAAGTTTGCTTCCAAGATGCATGATCCTATCCTAATAGGACAAGATTTACATTCTTGATTAACACCGGCTAGTCTATGTACTGGTGATTCTACATGTACAATGATATTAGTTTCATGTACAATTAAGTTGTGTGTAGTTACAAATTGACATGATACAAAGGAATGTGTTGCACCTGAATCAAATAACGCCATTGCAGGGAATCCAAAAATAAAAATTGTACCTATCACCACTTTTTTCCTCTTGTTCTTTTGATTCATTTTGAGTAAGCGAGTGCACTTGAGCTTGGATTCCTTGCCGACTTGAGGTTGATGTCAGTTTCTGCTGAGTAGTCTTTCCTCAAATATTCGGGTTGCCTTGACTTAAGTTTGGACATTTGGCCATCCTATGACCAGGTTTGTTACACTAGAAACACCTGGGACCAACTTCTTGAATGGGACGTCTTATTTCCTGAATAGCACCACAATTCTTAGCTTGGTGACTAGTTTGTCCACATTTATAATATTGAAAGGTCCCATTTAGATACTCTCCTTTATGACATATAGAGCATATGGAGAGTTCTTTTCTCTCCTTTTTCTCTTTCTCGCCTTTTTCAACCATCATTTGCTCAAATTTTTGCCCCCGGTTATCTTCTCCTTTAAATTTGAATCTATTCGCTTCCGATTTTGTTGAATCTCGTAAGTTCTTTGCTCTGCAGCTTTTAAGGCTCTTGCTCTTTGCAATGAGGTAGCATAATCGACCAGTAAAAAGGGAGCCCAAACTCTCTCTTAAATGGGTTCTCAATCCATCCTGAAAGCGACGTACTTTTTGTGCAAGAGAATTCGCAATCCACGACACATATCTTACCAAGGCATTAAATTTAGTAGTGTACTTCATCACACTCATCTTGCCTTGATATAGTCTCTGAAATTCAAATATTTTCTTATCCATTAGGGTACTTGGAAAATATTCTTTTTTGAATTTCTTCACAAACTGCGTCCATATTACCTCATTAGGATTCTCCATCGTACTAGTCAAAGTCGTCCACCATTCCTCAGCTTCGTCAATTAATAAGTGGACAGTGCAATCTACGTTCTATGTATCTGTGCATGGTGATATCCTAAATAATTTTTTCATCTCTTTCAACCATCGTTCTGCTACTGCCGGATTCGACACACTTGCAAATCTAGGGGGATAATGTGCTAAAAATACTAAAATAGCTTTACGATTAGCCTCCATCTGCTCCTCATCGGCTATTCTTGTCTTACCTAATCCTGTACTAGCTCTATTGAAATCTACATTTACTAGGTTCACCCTCCCTTGACTTGGTTCAAGAATACTTTGAAATTTTTCTCTACCTATTGCCCCCAAACCCATGTTTATCAAACCTTCTAGTTGCGTAGATCCAGCACTAGTATTTATATTTATATGCATTTGTTCTTCCCTATCCCTTTGATAGCACATAAAGTTCTCCATCATGTCAGCTTGTCGGGCCGCCCATCATTGATCCATAGCATCCATAGTTTGAGCTATTGCTTCATGTACTACCTTATGTATTCTTTTATCCATAATTTGCATAGGATCTTCTGACGATGATGACACCGACTCTGCTCTCGCAGGTGAGTTGGAGACTCCCTCCTTCGGTAGCCCGGTCTCTTGTTGGTTTTGCTCTTACATTTGAATCTTAGCCATTTTTCGTTTCTTAGGACGTCCAGGTTTTCGTCCTTCCACCATCTCTACTTGCTATATAAAAAGATTTAAATTTTAAACACATATCATAATTACGATATCCAAATCAGCTAATAAAATTTCATGTTAATATACTGAGTCAACAAAAGATATATATTTCATTATCCTAATAATGTACATCATTTACATCTGTATATACATGCATGACACATGTGTGATCCTGTCTATTAAAAAAAAGAAAAAGTCATACATGTATAACATTAAAAAAATATATTACTTTTCACTTTTGTAAATATTTATACTTTCAAAAAAACGTGCAATAATAATTTTAAACACCTATTATTGCACCAAAAAAATTATATAGATAATTTTGTCCCAAGGCTCCTTTTTCCTTAGCCAACACTAAGATTCTTCAGAATCACTTGCAAGTGAAGCCTCCTCCTCAACATCAATAACTTCGGCCTCTTCCTCGGCATCTTCTTCCTCATCTAGCTCAAGCTCCTCAAAACCATCAAAATTTTTCTCATCATCAAGCTAGGGTTCCTCATAGCCATCAAAATCTCCTTCCTTAATCTCTTCCTCATAGGGCTCTTCACGGCCTTCCACTTCAGGCTCTTTAGGATCATTTTCATCATTATGCTCAATCAGGTCATTTTCATCATCATACTCAATTGGATCATTTTCATCATCTGAAAGAGGGTGGTCCGGTTCCTGTCTATTTGCAATGACATTTTTGTCATTATTCACCTCTTGAACCAGTCCTTCAACCAAAATGAGAATTTCAATATCCTCATCCACATCTTGTAATTCAACTTCTTCGCCCCTTGCCTGGCTTTCCGCTAATTGTTGCGCAAATCTTCCTTTGTTATATGAGATTTCTGCAATAGTTGCTCCATGGCCAAACCTATAGAGCCCGTGCTCTAATTTATACCTAGGCCCTTGCTCGAGATCCCTAGGATTTCGAATTCCTTTCCAATATTCTATCATTTTCCTTTCTTGTAACCTATTAAGTATCATAGGAGGGTTTCTTATAGGAGGCATTACATTTTGGGCTAAAAACATTAAATCTTCACTGTGTCCCACTTCTGGTGGAGGGGCGGGTTGTTCAGGTTGCACTAGTTTCTCTTGGCCATGGAACCAGCGTCTTATCCTTTCATCCTGCAATCGATGTCTTTCTGCCTCCTCTTGTTCCACCTGCCTTAGCATCGGGAACGCCGGTTCTGGGTCTTGATTCGCCATCTTATCTATTTATAGAAAATGTCAAAACATAGAACAAGAAATGTAACATTATCTTTCTTAGCCCACAATCTTAATATTAAACTTAAAAATTAAATCATAATCTAAAATTTAAGAAATTTAAAAGTTTTACTACTTCACTACACTGGCATTGATACCACTTCTGTAACGCCCCGACCTATGACATATTTATATACAAATTTGTCATAAGATTTCATGCCACGAATCTTTTGAAAAGTAGTGAAGTCCATAATTTAACTTACATTCATGCACTAAGCAAAATAAAATGCTCTAAAATTTTTTTCTTATACATACCTGTTCCGGCCTCATGGAAAATTCATTTTTTGGTTAACAGTAAAATTGTTTTCCTGCGGTTTTGAAAATAAATGCTTAATTAATTTTCCAGCAAAATTTTAAAGCATCTAATTCTTTAACCGAGTCTGAAAAGTACATCATAGAAATATTTTGCATTGAGTTTCACATTCTGATTTTACATCTCCAACGAGAAAACCCTTGATTAAAAGAGCTGAATACAATAGTCCATAAAAAATGCTATTTTTATTGAAATAATGATGAAATGCGTAAAAAATCTTTCTATGTCTTTACAAATGCACGAAAAATCGTGTCTAACAAAAATATAAAGATAAATGAGTACACTTCGCCCCGCGCCGTGACTCAAATATAAGATACATGACGCCACGCGCCATGTCTTAAATATGAGGTTCATAACGCCACGTGCCATAACTTAAATATGAGGTACATGACGCCACGCGCCATGACTTAAATGTGAGGTACATGACGCCACGTGCCATGACTTAAATGTGAGGTACACGACGCCACGCGCTATGACTTAAATGTGAGTTAACGCTTAGCTCGTCGACCAGCGGTGACTCGGTTTGGGAACTAGTGAGGGGCCCATCAGCTACACCAGTGACCCTACACAACAAACTAAGTGTGCTCTTAGCTTCTGAATTTACACAGCAGACCAGCGTGTCCCGCTTTCAGCTTCTATATAAGAAACCAGCGTCTCCCGCA
>JAXCLR010000081.1:51553246-51581841 GCA_035584095.1 Annona squamosa
ATATTTTGCTGCTTACATTCCCGACGACGAACAATTCTAATAAATTTTTTTGTGGCCAAGGCCCCCCCCCTAATTTACTTATTTTATATATATATATATATATTCGCTTTGGCCATCTCGTTTGGTTGGCCAATTATATATATATATATATATATATATTTGCTCTTCATATTTTTCATTCATCATTTCATCATTCATTTTTTTTTCTTTTTATCAATTTTCCTTTTGTAATTTTTTCTTCGTTTTTTTTTAAACATATGAAACATCATATAATTTTATCATGGTTAAAGATATATCTCATCAATACCTATAAAAATTTCGGCAGCATTCCGTCTGTAACTAGGACGTTTCCTAAATACAAACATTCACCATATAATCTTTTACATAAAAAATAACCCGTACTACTTCATTATAACCACAAAGAACTCATTTTCTTCATATCATAAAATACAAACAACCCATTTCTTCACATCATAATCACAAATACCTCCTTTTCTTCACAATTTCATCGAAATCATACCACACTTCCTATATTCTCATATTTTTCATCACATACAATATATATATCCACACAATTTACACAATATAAAAGAATTAATATTACAAGTATCTTTCACATCATACATGCAAAATATATACATGTATATACAATACACATATTTCACAAACCTAAGAAAAATCTAGCACTTTTAAGGGTTATCATATTAAAAAATTAGTCAAACATCCTCAAAAGTCTCAAATGACTCTTCACTTCACTGCCTTTCTACCCAGTGATGTCTCCATAGCTCTTGAAATCGATACATTCTGCAACTGTTTAATAAAATTGGTGAGTTCAAAGAACCCAGTAAGCAAGCATTATTTAAAAAGGAAAATGCGAACGTCTCCATAAAATATCATGTATGCATGAAAATAAAATGCAATCACAACATGCATCATTCAAATGACATAGTTTTTCTTTTTAGTAAATGATACTTATCAAGTGATCACTCACACTCATACGTTGGGCACACCGACTAGGCAACGTCAAGGATGGACTGCCTGTCCAATTACAACCTTAGTGAAACCTTACAGTCATTCCCATGCATGAGTCGCATCCACGCAAATGATCAAGTGCATTTATGTCGTAAAAAGATTTGCTCGGTTAATCATAAAAAGAACGGTCGTTTCTAAAAATCAAATCTGAAACATACCTTAATAAGATAAATATATATATAAGGGAAAAATAGAGTAATGACCATTCCCAAGGATTTGTTTAATGTTTATATAAAAATTTAATTAGAATACTTACGAAAATAACTTAATTTGCACATATTTCTAGGAAAATAAATAAAAATATAACATGAACATTTGTTGCAAACATCTTTTCTCAAAATAAAGAACAAAATAGACATTTTATCACAATAAATTATTGAATTTGAAAAGCTTGCTTACCTTATAATCTCAGGTTGTGTCTTGCACTTTCTCTTTTCCTTTTCCTATCAAAATTAGTAATTTTCGGCTAAGTATTAACTTAAATCATCATGTATTACATTCAAAGTTTAATGGCTACAGATGCATTGATTTGAAAGCTAATAATAATTTTTTTATCCATTAAGTTTCTTGCCTACTTAAGATACATATGTTATGCATTTTAAAATTTATCAATCATTCCTATGCTATGTGAATTTGTTATCCACTAATTTCACATAAATTTTCAACACCCGTACCCTACCCACAACTTAGCATAACCTCTCCATAAATTTTTCTTTTGTATTTTTAACACTCCAAATATCTTAAAATTTATGCATAAATAGTGTTTAAATCAAATACTCCAAAAGCCCCAGTTTCCCACATTTTTGGGGCTGCCTAATTTCCACGGGTTACGAAAAATTCTAATTTTTCTCTTTTTTACCTAAAATTGGACGTATTAATTTGTAACTAATACATCATAATAACATTTGCAACTATTATATCACGATTTTGAACAAAAAAATTGGATACACCCCCTCTTGAATTTTTGATATCACACTTGGCTTGATTTTTTAACCTTCCATTTTCATGATTTGGGTTCTAAATATCCTCCTATTCACGAGTTTATCAAAAGCCCCATGATTATCCTACTATTTTCTTGAAAATAAAATCAAAATCCTATCCATTTCAACTCTTGGATCCCTAAATACCCAAATCTACTACTCAAATTGGTGTAATTTACTTCCATACATGTTTATCTAAGGTATTTTAGCAAAACCTCTATGTTCATTGCATGATTTGGGATAAAAATTGAAAAAAAAAACTAACATAATCAATCATCTCTTCCTTACCTCCGACGACGCGGCGGCGGCGTGGACTGCGGCGTAGAAGGTGGCATGAACGGCAGGCTCCCTCTCCTCTCTTCTTCCTTCTCCTTCTCTTTCTTCCTTTGTTCTTCTTCTTTCTTCTCTCCCTCCCTTCCATTTTTTTCCTTCTACTGCTCTATTTCGAGAGCCTGCCCGAGCTCACTTACACCCCTTTTTTTGGTTTGGTGCTCTGCATCTGCACCAAAAATATTGTATACATGCAGCAACATTAATATATATATTTTTGACCGGGCTTTACATTTTAAGAACGAAGTTTGTCAGGGCTTTGGTTACTTTGATAGAATTTGTTGGATGTAAAGACTTTTCATTAGCTTTGATGAGTTTTACTAATTCAATTTTACATGAGGAATGATCTTATAAGGCCGTGCTAAGCAAATGTCTCACTTAGCTCATTCAAAAATTTCATTTACAATGCTTTTTTTCTTTTTTCTTCATAAACTTGTTTATATAAATGTATTTGAAAATATAACTTTAAATTAGAATATTTAATGTGAAAATATTTTATTAATTTTATATATTTGTACATTATACCCATGCATAACTATACTAACCAAATAAAAGAGTTTCTAGTATAATATAAATGATGCTACATAGAATAGATGAAGCAGATTTTCTATTAAGCGTCAAGATATCAAAAATTAAAGAATTACATAAATGAGGGTTTCATAGAAGCAAAACATAGTTTTAACTTTTAAACTCTTGAGGCTCGAGCACTCTAGTAAATTTTGACTTAAAATGAATTTGACCATACAACTTACTCATAAAATCTTATCAAACCTTTGTTAAGTCTATCAAAATTGATTAAAGTTAATGATGCATATGAAATGAGGAATGATCCTGTTAGTCCAGGCTAAGCAAATGTCTCACTTAGCCCACTTCAAAAAATTCATTTATATATATGTTAAATACACTTAGATAAACAAGTGTACGAAGAAAAAATTAAAAAAAGTGTTGTAAATGAGTTTTTTGAGATGGGTTAAGCAACACATTTGCCTAACAGAGGGTAATAGGTTCATTCCTCATTTTATACACAACATTAACTTTAATCAATTTTGATAAATTTAACGACGGTTTGATAAGATTTTATGAGTAAGTGTATGGTCAAATTCATTTTTAGTTAAAATTTACAAGAGTGCTTGGGCCTTTGGAGTTTAAAAGTTACAAATATGTTTTGCTTCTATGAAACCCTTTTTTATGTAATTTTTTTTATTTTTAGGGTGTGTTTGGTAATGTATAAAACTTTAATAAAAAGTTTTGGAGAATAAAATTGTCAAATAATGTGATATGATAGGAGTAATGATGAGTAATAAAGAAGATAAAGTTAAAATAGATAGGTTAGTTATGTAGATAGTTGTGTAGAAATGATTAAAAAGTAGGGTAGTTGTATAGAAAATGTGAAAAAATAATTAAAAAGTATGATAGTTGTAGAAAATGAAAAGTTTTAAATTGAAAAGTTTTAACTGACATTTTTTATTAATTTCCAAACACACCCTTAATATCTTGACTCTTAATAGAAAATCTATTTCATGTATTCTACGTAGCATCATTTATGTTATAATGAAAATTCTTTCATTTGTTTAGCATCGTTATACATGGTTTTAGTGTACAAATGTATAAAATTAATGTAATAAAATATTTCAACATTAAATATCAGATTTAAAGTTACATTTTCAATATTTTAACTGTCTACAATATCATAAATTTATGGATAAATGATTCTACAAGTATTATCAAATTTGATAATTGTAAATGTATGAGATTCTTTATAATTATAATTTTTTTAAAATTATATATTAGCAAAGTTTCTAATCAAGTTGATTTTCTATTATTGAGGCTAAACAAATATTTTAAATATAACATATGTCTTGGATCTTTAAAAAATAAAAAAATGAAAGTTTTACCCTATCAATTGCATAGGAGAAAAACTTTTATCTCATGGCATGTTTGGCTAATGTAAAATTCTTCAAATCAAAACTTTTCACTTTTCGCTTTTCAGAATTATTTTATTTTTAATTTTTTCACATTTTCCTATACGATTACCTTTTATTTCAAAATTTTCTATACAACTAATATATTTTTCTTTATTCTTTTTACTTATCATCATTACTTTATTATATCACTTCAAACTCTGTCGTCTTAAAAAATTTTACACAAATATCTTTCTTATATTTTATCTTTATTCTTTTTACTTCTTATCATTACCTTATTATATCACTTCAAACTCTGTCGTCTTAAAAAATTTTACACAAATATCTGTCTTCTAAAAGTTTTATCATTTTTCAAACATGCCTATATATAAGGGCACATTTTTTAATATGCGATTGCAGGAATTTATGGACTTTGTACAACCCACGTATTTCCCAATACATGATTTTTCCTTTGGATAATTATAGTTTTCTAACTTTATCCTATGGTCCAATTATTTTTCCTTCTAATTACCTTATTTATTCCAACATTACCCTTATTATTTCATATAAACTACATATTTATCAAAATATTCACTTTTCTATTCTCTACACTATTATGAAATCTCCAAACATGCCCTAAGATTAACAGTTGATGATACCATCTCGAATCAAGGTTGGAATTTTTGAGCGAAGGGCAAGCTGATTGCTAAGGCAGGCAGAGAGCTATGGTTATGCCCATCAGGAGAACTGAATCGATGTACTAGTGCATTGAAATCTCAATACACATGCAAAATTTTATTTTTAATATTTTTAAAAATTTTTATAAGATTATTAATATAAGTATATTTAATTTATACGCCAAATTTTACCATTTGTAGATATGTATATATACATTTTTATTTTTTTAAAAACAAATGTATTTTAGCCATTTTTAAGTGACTAAAATACAACTTTTTTTAAAAAAAATCAAAAATATATTTATATATCTTCAAAATTTGTAAAACTTAATACATAAGTTAAACATGCCTAAGTCAACAATCTTATAAAAAATTTTAAAAAATTATTAAAAAATGAGATTTTGCGCCCTAATGCATTGGATAAGTTCTCTGTGATGATGCCCGTGAAATTGCCACCGCCATCATCTTTTGTTTGAGCTGTTGAGATTTTCGACGATTGGCTCTTGTAAAGCTTAGGGCAGCGCCCCTGAAATGCTCAGACGTAGCTTCCCCACATCGCCCCTGTTCTCATCCGGAGTCATCCCATCTTTGATTGCTAGCAAACGAATATCTCTCCCGCCATCCTCAGCATTCATTTTGGGCGTTGCGGCCATGATGGGATGGGGGGCAGAACCCGGTGGTGACGAACGTGATCCTTAAGCCATGGTGCAACGAACTAGCAGTGGCAAATCTCCATGAGGCGCATGATGTGGCCTTGAACTGGAAAAGGCATCGCTAGAGCATGAGAAGGAGAACTCTTCTTCTCCTTCTTTGTTTCCATGGCTTTTCACTGCTTTTGCGACTGCGTGCACGGTTGGCCGCTTCGTTTGCAGAACGAAAATAACCCTTTTGATAAACAGTGTTTGTTAATCGTGAAAATTTTTAAAATTAAAAGTTTTTATTCTTTCAACTATCTTATTTTTAAATTATTTTTAACTTTTTTTGTACAGTTATCATACTTTTCAATCATCTCTAAATAACTATTCATACATCCAACTTATCTATTTTAACTTTATTGTTTTTACTACTCATCATTATCTTTATTATATCACATCATTTTCTTTCATTTTAAAAAATTTTACACAAAAAATTTTCATTTAAAGTTTTATCACTTCCCGTGAACACCTAAGTGGTGGTGGGGTGCCTTTGATAATGAATTTAATGGCAGCTTCTTTTAGTTATTTGGTTTCAAAGCATTTCGATTTCTAGGAGAAATGAGATGAGCATTAGAGATGTAAATAGTAATATTAAAAATGTATAAAAGTATATTTTGAAAATTGAAAAAATTATCTTAAAATGAGAAATCTACATAAAAAAAAAAAGAGAAATTTCATCTCATTAAAATATTTTTCATCAAACCACCTATTTTGATGACGAGGGACCTGGCAAAAGTGTACTCTAAGGGAAGTATAATGAGGATATTATCTTTAGCCAACTTTAAACTCTTAAAACTCTCTAACCTAACACATTATACACATTCATGTCACCACATAATCATCCAATTACAATCCCCATCTAAAAGAGCTTGTATGCTTTAAAAGAGGCCCTTTAAATAATATAAAAACTAACCTCCTATGAATGGTCTATTAGAAAATTTAACTCTATTAACTAAATCAACCATAAGACCACGGAATCGTTGTTATAAAAACCAAATTTAAATAGAACAGCTGCTATTTCTCTCCTAGCCGCATGCCCATCTCTCCTTGTTCACATGCTTGTTGGTTTTTGCAATGGTCTGTGGTTCTCCTTTGGCTGCTGCAATGACAAGTGACTTCATCATTATTAGGAGCCCATCCCATTTTTATGTAATTTGCATAGAAGTGGTCCCATTAATTGTTTAGTGGGATTTTAAACCCAATTTGATCATTGGAAAATAAGTCTAAAGGAGTAATTGATGAGATCTAAATGAGAGAACAGAGTAGAATAGAAAAAATAGAGGTAAAGTGGAAATAAAGTGTGAAAGGATAAGGTGGTTCTAAAGAAAATATGAAAAAATAATTGAAATGTATAGTTTTTTAAAAAAATTTCACCCATACTCCCTATTATCCATCCCTAGTTAGAGGACGAATTGGTTGGGGTGAGGGGAAAAGAAAATTTTATTCCAACTGAGAAGATACAGATAAAGAGAATTCATAATACAAGATGAAGGAATGTACCTCCAAAAGCTCCCATCGAAGTGCTTAGATAAAGCGTATTTATGTAACACCCCACCGACAAGGTCAACTGTCACTACTAAGTACAGGATCGATGATAATGAAAGAACATATATAAGTGCAATACACAATTCCTTAGACCATAACGAACCAGGTATCTCATTAAGTTCAAATTAAATTGAATTCAAATAATAAAATTCATATAATACATACTTCATATCTTCAATAATTTCCCTTTAAAAATCAAATCAAAATAGATCATTTTTTATTCGGATTCATCAGGTCTTAGTCTTATCTGGTATACCAACCCAATGTTGGTCTGCACCAGCATATCTGTTATCTAAAAAAAATTTAATAAAATATGATGAGTCCCAACAAACTTAGGAAGTAGAGCATTTAAATGTAAACTAGCAAAACTTAAGTAAATAATATGCATAGGGGTTTACAAAACATAGATTAAATCACATATCCAAATCCAGTTTAAATCCATATCAAATATATGTTGATGCCCAAGCATATATCAATGTATCATACGCATATCATTTCTCCAATCCATCCAATAAGGTCTCAAATCCAAAAGGGGGGGTTCGGTATCTAGCCCCATCATCTAACTTGTTACACAACTTAGATTATCATCACTGCATTTTCGCACAAGTGGCGAACCTTGCACAATATTGATAGATCAGGAAATACCTTTGTCCAAACAGGATGTGCAACTAATACCCTACTACGCTCACCATACGGCCGTAGCCACGCCGCACCACATTATATGAACAACTCTAACCTCAACGATTACGTTGATGGCTACTAGTCCCACGGACCAGGTCACAATATACATTACCCAAATCACAAGGGCCAGGCAAACTAGGTCAACAACCCACCAATCAGACATGTAAGTCTAAATCGACGCCATCCAGGCTATCACATCCCAATCCTCGCTCACAATGCGCCAATGGTCATCATCGATGATCCGACAACAATACTTCACAAATCACAATCACAGTCATGGCTCATGAATATGTTAGATTAACCAACGACATATGTCAATGTCATAATGCATAATGCTAGCATAAATAAAGAGTCAAACTTGGCATCACAATAAATCTTCTTATCTGATAACATTTATTCATTTAACAATTAGAAAATAATGACATCCAAAACATCTATGCCCACAACCATATTGTACAACACAAAATCAAAAGAGAAAAGAAAAGAGCTTTATTTACCTTATGTAAATCTCGGATTCATCTTGCATCATATTTCGCTATAATACTCAAATAATTATATTGAAAAATAATATTTTCCTTTAATCAATATTTTAACTCAAATTAAATTTTCTAATATTTCATCTTAACATGTATGAGTATCTCTATGTATCCTAACTTTTATAATTTAACCAACATGCGGTTTCTTGTATAATTTAAGTTATTCAAAAATTATCAGTTATAATCAATTTAAGTAATTCTAAAATATTACTTTATCCAAGTTGATAAAATAATTAGTTTGAGTCAGAGCTCATTTCATAAAATTACCAACCTACTCATTTGGCTTTCGATTTGTATTGTTCGCATTGTATTCGATCTATTTTATAAACATTCAATTGTATCTATTAAACAACATTATTTTATTATTAGTTACCAACTAATAATCATTTGAGCTCCAAAATGTAATATGATCACTCGCGAGCCCTCCCTTGTTCACATTAACTTTCTGGAGTCTATTTATATCCAATTTAATTCTCGATGTTCTTCAAATATTTTATAAAAAATTTTAACACGAATTAAGTCAAAAATCATATATTTTAACTAATCATGTCATTTTTTATAATTATAATTTAATTTGTAAATTTATTTTATTATTCCTCAATCTGTCCATATTTGTTGAAATTAGACATTGATTTCTCTAAATTTTGATTTATAATCAAATCAAGGTATTTAAGTCTAAAATTTCTATCATACATTAATAACTAAATGAATTAACCAAAATAAATATTTTGAGTACAAAATATTAAGTATTTATATTTATTTATGTATTTTTATTCTGCTAAACAGGGTTATGAGTTTAGGGGTGGTATAAATCACATTAATTATTACCTATATTTACATCATCTAAAAATTAATTTTTATTTTAGTGACATTAAAAGTATATTCTATATCATATAAAATTTTGGCCTCAATTGCTTTGTGTAAAAATTATTAAAAAGCAATTAGTGCTACTAATTCTGACGGCCGTTTTACCCTGTTTAGGCTGATGTTCCAACATTTTTAATTTACAACTTGATAAACATTTTAAGATGAAAATTTGGCCATTCCTTAATAATAATCTCATTAGATATCACACAATTTTTTATGCTAAAAATAATTTATTTACTATTTATTTTATATTTTATATTTTTCTTTTCAGTTTCAGATTTATTACATGGGTGATTAAGCTATAACTAGTTATAATTGGTAAATTAAATCACTAATCACAGCCGTGATTATAGATTTAACACATAGATCATAGAAAATAACTTATTTAGTTTTGATCCAACAATTTGGATCATGAGATTATATTTTAATTAAGCTTTTAATGGTTTAGATCAACTGGTTACACTTTCCACTATTATAAAGATTATTAAGACAGATTTATGAATGCTCAAATCTAATCATCTATCAAAGTGTCCACACATGATCTAACTCTATATCTTTATGTAAAACAGAATTTTACACACATCTAACGGTTTTGAGTCGTCCAAATCATACATGGAATCATAGATTCAATAGTTGAGATCAGTCCTTTACTGTCTAGAGGCATATGATTTGTTTGAGCCCACTTTGATTATAATTTTGGGCAGAATTTTCCCCAAGTAATGGCCACTGATCATGGTCATGTCCAAGTACCAAAAATTCCCAATTCATAGATTCAATTCGACCTCCACCAAATTTACTAAATCTAATTTCTAAGGATAATAACTTTCTTTCTTCAAATCTGAAATTTTTCTCCCAATTCAATGGTCTAGATTGATCTCTACCCATCAAGGCCCCATCTCCTCTTCTCTTATTCTTCTTCTTCTTCTTCTTCTCTCTCTCTCTCTCTCTCTCTCTCTCTCTCTCTCTCTCTCTCTTCATGCTTCACTATCTGCATCCTTTCCCAACAAACGTGTTTTGTACTGATTTATTTATTTATTTATTTTCTTGGATAATAGCATGTCACATACCAAGCTTTTGACTTATGCTAATTTAACTTTTCGCCTTGCCATGCCACCTTGCCATTTCTAATTAATGTTCATGCTACATATTTTACAGATTTTTTATTTTATATTTGGTTTAGAAATTAAAATATTTAATCCCATTAGTAAAATGTAAATAATACTATAGAGTAAAAATATCAAAATTTCAATCCAAGGAAAACGTGAACTAAGGGTCACATTTTCCATACCTTCGGTTTCTACCACTTTGACAACTCTAATATATGTGTGATGGGGGAACTAAAGATTGTATATTTCGAAATTTTATTCATCATATACAGCCCCTATTATCCAAATTTGCAAGTTTGCACTTAGTTTATTGTAAAATGTCAAAATTAGTTTATTGTAAAATGTCAAAATAACCACATTTTGCTTCTAAACCTTTCCAAGTTGATAATAATGACATACTTGATTGTATTCTACATATTAAGAGCAAATTAAATATTTGAAACATGTGCTATTAGATAAAATTTTTTAAAAAATATTTATTATGTACCATATTTGCAAAAATATAAATTTTCTTCCAAATTTAAAACAAGGAATTTACACCAAAAGTGTGGGTGGTTTGATTAGCATTTTGAAGAATGTGGGAGAAAGATAACTACTAAAAATGAACTTTGTATTCATTAATTTATTCCATTAAATGGTGAAGGTTGGAGATAATCCAGTCGTTGCCTTGTAACCAACTTCTTAGCACTATTGAGTCATTCATGTCTTTTCGCCAATTTAAGCCCCATAAAAATGCAAGAGATTTCTATCCATAAGGGGTTTATCCATAACTAGAATCATTTAGCTTTCGACGACAATGAAATTGCAATTAAAACCCCTTAACACTACAAATCTCATTGTATTTAAAATTATTTATTTTATTAGCATATTAATTTTCATCCAAATAGGATATGTGTATGGATTCTATATGAAAATGGTATAAAATCAATGTAATGAAATAGTTTAATGTAAATAGCAATTTTCAAATTAATTTTTCAACATATAAACTATTTAAGATAGAATTTATATAAGGTTAAATAATTGCATAAAATATTAACACATGTAAATGAACATAAGGCATTTTTAGCTAAATAGGCCATAGCTTACAATATATATATATATATAGATATATATATATGTACAAAATAATATGACATAGAGATATGTATATATTAGGCTCCACTTCAATAAAATCTTTTCTTACGTAATTTTTTCATTTTTAATATTTTGATAGTTGATCGAAAATTTACTCTATATATTGTATTTAGCATTATATATTATCATGGAAACCTTTTCGTTCGCTTAGTATTGTTGTATATAGGCTCCTTCTACAATTGTTACATGAATTCTCTTGTGTATAACCCGATCATATAGAAGTGGACCCCAATTGCATAGAAGTAGAGCCCATATATACATGTGTATCTAAAATATAAAAAAAAACAAGACCAATTTATTTAGAGAGCCAACCTTGTTAGCCCAGGCTTAGAAAACTATTTTTTATTATTTCTTTTTCTTTTTCCATGAACTTGTTCTTCTAAATATATTTAATATATATAAGTAATATTTTACTATTTTTGAAAATATGTATATATTTTTTGAATTTTTAAACACAAGAGCATTTTTAGCATTTTTAATGTATCCACGTCTTCAAAATTGATAAAACTCGGCTTATATATTAAATATAATTAAATTAATAAGTTAATAACATTTTTTAAAAGCTGTCTTTTAGCTTGAGCTAAGTAATCTATTACTTAGTCCGACTTAATAAGATTACAAATAATTTGTAAGTCCATTAGAAGATAGTAATAATTTATAAATCATTTATCTATATAGGTATAACTATTTTAGTTACTTTAATATTTAACTAAAAATTTTGAAATTATTCTATAAATCAAATCATTTTATTATGATGGTTTATCATTTCAAATGGATGGGATCCACGTAGTGGACAAATTTAAATAAAATTTGGTGGCATTGTTAAACAAATAATTGCAAATGTAGTAAGGGGTGCAACAATATAAGAAAATTTATATTATGCAACATATTTTAGTAATACTTAGCCCATTTTGTTAAAAATACCATTTAGCAATATATATAATTATTGTCTCTAAAAATTAACTTTTTATTGTTATATTTACAACTCATCCAAAAGCACATTTTTCTATCTTGCTAAACCAATTTTTTACTTCAAATAGTAGGAGACCGCGCCTCCTAATACAAATGGGAGACACAACTCTTATTAAATATAATTGTTTACTAATAAAATATATTATTAAAAGCATAATTTTTAGCTAGCCGGCCTTTGGCCGCCGATCACCGGCGTTGGTTTTCTTGCTAATATCCTGCATTCAAGTCTTCCCAACCATAGGAATTCTAAAGATTTGTCCCCCAGTGTGAGGGCTAGTTAAAGCAGCGAATCAGACCGTTTTTATAATTGCAATAGCTGTGGCAATTTTTGCTGTTGTGTTTGAATCTGAGACATATGCTGCTGCTGCTATGGTGGTTGTGATTGTTATTGCTGCCTTTGAGATGGAAATAAGGTTGATGATGTTTGTTGGGCTTGTTGTTCGGGAATTGGCACCTTCGAATGCTGCATCATTTGCTGTGGATGACTGTTCGACAGAGAAGAATGAGCTAAACTGAGTGATTCAATCGGGTAGGATGCTTCCGTCTTTTTCCCCTCCCTGCGTCTCCAGTCTTGTCGTTCTCAGGAGGGAGCGTCTTGCAAAATCTCCCAACTCGTACATCCAACAGTGGCTACTCGAGCAGGGCCATCTAATGGAGGAGAGACTGCCACGGTAGAGCGAACAGAGTCCCTCTCACTTTGTGATGCAGACGCTTGCTATCATGCTCCACTATAATAGATAAAAACAGCTACCTAGAAGCATTCTTATTGGATCATAAAAATTCAAGTGGCATTGTTTGGTCATTTTCAGTCGCTAACTAGCAAGATTATTTTCCACAATGCTAGCTGATGGCTTTCCCCATAATTTTAAATTATGAATATATTTGGAAAATGATAAAACTTCTGATAAAAAAAATTTTTAAATAAGAAAAAATGATGTAATATGAAAGAGGTAATAATGAAATGCAGAGAGAATATTTTTAAAATATATAAGTTAGATAAATGGGTAATTATGTAGAAATAACTTTAAAATAAGGTAATTATATAAGAAGAAGTGAAAAAATAATTTAAAAAAAAAGTCATGAACAGCGAAAAGTTTTAGTTTGAAATTTTTTTTTGGGCCAAAAACATGCCCTATGGTTGTTGCGGGCTTCTTTGTAACTAGTTATATAGAAGTGATTCAACTAAACGCTAACTAACTGCTTGTCATCTTTCAACTAACCATATGGTTGCGTTGTTTGACCTTTTCTATTACATTATGAGATAATTAGGGGTGCAACCAGGCAGATTTTCTCAACCGGTCCAGTCCGGTACCTTAAAAAACCTGGTTTCCGGTTTTCTGCATAGGTACTAATGGTTTATTAGTACCAAGTTCGACCTCGTCCGGAGTTTATTAGTATCGGATTCGGGAAAACCTAGTCCTCGACCGGCCCTTAAAAACCCGTCCTCCTTATACTATTAAAGGCAGTTTTTTAAAAGAAAATCTTTTTATGCTATCAAATAATCCTAAAAGATATGAAAATTCAAATTATTTCAATAAAAATTACGAACACTTTTAGAAGAAAATCTAATCTACCCAATTTGTCTAGAATTATATATTTAAATAAGAAACCAAGTTTTATCTAAATAAAAACTATGCATGAGCCATTTTAAAAATATACAAAATCAATGTAGTAAAATAATTTGATTTATATATCAGTTTTAATTTCATATACTTGAAATTTAAATTGTGTAAAATATTATTCCTAGGTGGATAATTGATTCTCCAAATTGTCATTATTACATTCTTATGCATGTATAAATGAATCTATGCATTTTTCATAATTTATACATAATTATACATGTTTTTAAGAAGATATAACTCATTTGAAAATTTGATTAAAATGATTTTTGATATCATGTTAAAATAAATAATTTGTTCTATAAAATCTTCATGAATAATAATATTCACCAATATGTACTTATTTATACTGCAATATAAATACTAAAGACTTTAAAATATATAAATGCTATTTAATTTCATTTTTCTTTATGAAATTGATTGATATGTACCTATAGATCGGTATATTTTTCCTTTAAGGCCACAAATGTTTCTTATAATTAGCGGTGTAAGTTGGGCAGATTTTACTCAAACCCGTCCAATACTTAAAAACAAAATACCTTTTATGCATTGGTATTAGGTTTAACCCGGCCCAGGGTGCATTACTACTAGCTCGGAATGAACTTCTCTCGTCTACTTGCATTCATTATTTGACAAAATAAGCACATGTGGTAGTTGAAACTTAGGGTGTATTTAGTTGGAGGTAAAACTTTTGATGAAAAATTTTGGGAGTAGAAGTTGTCAAATTGATGGAAAATGACGTGATATAATAGGGATAATAATGAAGAGTAAAGATAATAAAGTTAAAATAGATAGGTTAATTATATGGGTAGTTGTGTAGAAATGATTGAAAAGTATGATAGTTTGTCTTAAAAAATATGAAAAAAAATTAAAAAATAGAGTAGTTATGGAGATTGAAAAGTTATAAGTGGAAAAGTTTTAGTTGACATATTTTAGCCTCAAACAAATACACCCTCAATGTTTATAACTTCTGACAAAAATCCAAACCATTTATTAATTTTGTTAATTACATTATGAATGTCGTAAAAAATTTTAAGTATAATATATATCGTTATAACATGTTATTATTAACATAAATTTAAACTGTTGACCAATATAAGGTGCATTTTATAACAAAGACTAATTGTATTTGAAATCAAATCAATTATTACATGATTATATACATCAAATTTTACAACTTAAAAATTTTGATATAATTTTATAATTTCAGAAATCAAGAATCTTCACGAAAATATCGTTATAACATGTTATTATTAACATAAATTTAAACTGTTGCCGAATAGAAGGTGCATTTTATGACAAAGACTAATTGTATATGAAATCAAATCAATTATTACATGATTATATACATCAAATTTTACGACTTAAAAATTTTGATATAATTTTATAATTCAGAAATCAAGAATTTTCACGAAAATATTGATTTTGAAGTTATAAGTAAATATCCAAAAATAATAATTTTTTTACTTGAACTTAAATACATATGAAGCTGCATAAAAATGAAAAGAAAAATAAAAAATAAGAAAATCTCAAAACAGGAATGCACACAGAGAACTCGTTAGATATACATGTATTCGATAAATATCTTAGTAATTTAAAACTAAAAACTCAAATAAATAATAATCTTTGATTTTTGACTAAAAACTCAAAAATAAAGATTAAAAAATTAAGGCATTCCAAAACTGGGTCCAATTTTAAATTTTTTGAATACTACTTTCTAACCTAGATAGGTCCGGTTCCAACTCGGCCCGACTTGCACGCCTCGAGATGATGCTTTTTTTTCGATTTGATACTTTTTCCATTCGATACGGAATCTTACGTACGTGCCTATATTGTAATACCAGTGTGCTCCTTATGGTTCTCCATTGTCTAACTTTATTAGTTTTATCATAATAAGAAAAATATTTAGATTATGTTTTGCATGGGTCTTATCTACTTGGAGATACACATATATTTGTGTGTAAGTTATTAAAAGTATGGTCTTGTTAGCCTGGGCTAACTAATAGCTTATTTAGCCAGGCCTAGCCCAAAAGATTAATTTAAAATACTTTTTTAATATGTTGTCTATAAATTTGTTAATCTAGGTCTCTTTAATATAAAAATCAATATTTACCATTTTTGGATATGCATGTATTTTTAGATTAAATAAAAGGTTATTTTAGCAATTTTTGACCATTAAAATATGTAAAATATTACTACCTTTAAAATTTTAAAAAATATATAATATATACAAAAATGGTAAAACTTGATTGATAGTTATACATTAACAAATTTATGGAAAAAACTAAAAAATTCAATTAGTTTATTTATTTAGAGAGCTAATCTTGTTAGTTCGAGCAAAATAATGAATTACTTAGCATGAGCTAAAAGTCTATCTTTTATTATTTATTTTGTTTTTCATAAACTTATTACTCTAGATGTATTTAGTATATAAAATAAGTTTTACCAGAGATATGGTTGTCTTACCTCGACTAAATAGTCCATTAGTCTGGTTCAACAAAATCATGATTCATTTATAAATGCATCGAAAAATATAGTAATAATTTATAAAATCATTTACCTCCATAGTAAAACTCTTTTAGTTAACTTAACATTAAATTAACAACTTTAAAATTGTTATATAAATCAAACCATTTTATTATTACATTTTATCTCTTTAAAGGAATGGGATCCATGCGTTGGTGTAATTTAAATGAAATTTGATGGCCTCTATAAGCAAATAATTGCAAATATACTTAGGGGTGCAACAGTATCAGAAGATTTACATTTTCTAACATATTTTAGTGACACTCAGCACATTTTGTTAAAAAAATACTATTTAGCAACAGAAATTACTATTGTCACTAAAAATTAATTTTTAGCGCTCTTATGGTATGTTTGTTTATAATAAAAAGTTTTCAAATTAAAACTTTTCACTTTTCGTAACTATTTTATTTTTTTATTATTTATTTACATTTTTCTATAAAATTATCATGCTTTTTGGGGTAATTTTCATATATACCCACATAGTTTCGCCGATATTGGAAATATACCCACGTAGTTTCACGAATTGCATATTACCCCCACATAGTTTCATCAAAATTACATAGTATCCCCATGCCGTTAATTGCCGTTATATTTTCAAAAATGATAAAATGCCCTCATCTTCACGGGGGTAATATGCAATTTTTGTGAAACTATGTAGCAATGATATGCGATTCATGAAACTATGGATGAGGACATTTTCATTATTTTTGAAAATATAATGGCAAATATTAATAGTAGTGAACAGCGTGGGTGTAATACACAATTTTGGTAAAACTATGTGGGAGTAATATGTAATTCATGAAATTATGTGGTATATATGTAATTAGCATCAAACTATATGAGTATATATACAAATTACCCTACTTTTTGAGATGTAGTTATATGCACTTGTGGGTACATACACTCGTTTTTTTAAAAACAATTTGTATCACAACTATTAATCTAAGTATATTTAACATGTGTATCAATTTTTACCATTTTTAGAAATTTTTAGATTTTAAGAATCAATAGCATTTTAGTAATTTAAAATTACTAAAATGTTACTGATTTTCAAAAATCCAAAAAAATCTAAAAATCTCCAAAAAATAATAAAAATTAATACACATGTTAAATACACGTATATTAATGGTTTCATAAAAAAATCAAAATTTTTTTAAAAAAGGAGTGAAATATACCATGGTGTGTGCACTGGACTCCTTTACTTTTCAAACATTTCTATATAACTACCTATATAGTTAATCTATATATTTTAACTTTATTCTCTTTATTTCTACTGTTATATCACATCATTTTATATCAATTCAAAAACTTTTATTCTAAAAATTTTTCATCTAAAGGTTTTATGAATTCCAAAACACACCTTTAATGTAACAAATCTTGCAAAATATAATCTTTTATTGTCAAAATTTATGACTAAAAGCATAACTTTTGGCCACAACGTTAAGAAGTTGTTGCTATTAGTGTCTTTTGACTGCCTTATAGTTACTTAACTCTAGTAACATTGTCATATAACTTAATATCTTTAGTGACGAAATTTAATGCAGCCAACAGTTGATTTTCTTGCGGTGATCATGTTGGGTTACTCCAAACCTACCTTACTTCACCCAACGAGCTATCCCAACCGTATATTTGGGTTGGATTCATGCTTTTATAGGTTTTGAATATGTTTTAACTTTAACCTGAATTCAATCTAGGTTGGTTTTGGTTGGTATTAATCCAACTCGAAGACCTAAATTCTGAACTCTGACAAGTATGGTATGGGATGGTAAACTATGGTGTATATTGTACCTGTTTTCTATAGATGCTTTAATAAACCCTACAATTCTATTTTTCTCACTTTATCCTTGTATTCTGACTATTTTTCTGACTAATTTTCCTTTTAATTATCATATTTATTCCAACTTTACCTCTATTATTTTATATCAATCACATAATTCTCAAAATATTTTCTTTCCTGCTCCAACCTTGTCCCAAAAATCTATCAACTTCTCAATTCCCAAATATCCTGTATATAATATATTTCTAGAAATCACATTAAACACACGTAGCCTTGACATTAATGGAGAATATTTTTTGATAGTCGTTTTGTTTTATGTTCCATGTTTATTATTTTGAAAAGAGCAAAATGTGTTAAATATTGGAGGTAGATCCTCTAGGTATATACTATTTTCTAAACACTTATTTTATATCTTCTTAAAGAAGATGATGCAATATTTGTGTTTTTTAAATTTGAATATAAGTTAAAAGTATATAACCCTAATTCTAACCCAAATTTCAACATGAATCCTACCTGACGGTATGCCAGAGCCAACTTATTAAAGTAGGATTAAGGTTGAAGATTTTAGAAATAGGGTTTAGTTTGGGGTTAAAGTTGACAGAGTACCTCTTGGGTTAGGGTGGCCTCAACCTCAAAAATGTAGATTGCTTTCGCCATTATTATGAGCCTACACCCATCTATGCCAACGGTCACGTAGAAGGCCCCATTAATTACTTGGTGGTATTTTAAACCAGTTGGATCTCTGGATATCCTACGTAAGTTTGACTAATGTTGAATCCTTGGCTCCCTGCATGCACGTTTGCACCTAGAAAACACCAAAAAGTAAAATATATAAAAGATAAGGACCTAACTAGAAAACTAGAAGTTCTTATCATTAAATGTGGTCGCAATTTTTTCCGACCAAATGTAAATTTAGCTGCATAATATATTAATATATACTGTTAATTAGCGTATAATATTATTAAGAATTATATACGGATATTACTATTAGTATATTATATGAACTAATATTAGTATAATTATAATAGTGTATATTAATATTAATGCTAATAATAGTAAATTACTTTGAGGGCTCCACTTTCATGTAATTGGGTTAATTAAAAGTTATTTCACGAAACTTCCTTTATTTTTAAAATTTGATTGTTGATGTAAAATTTAATTCATTTATTATATTTAAAATTATTTTTTTAGTTAGGAGATTAAATTTCATCTGAATCAAAGATGTGTGTAGGTTATATTTACTTAAAAATTGATATATTCATTTATAAATTGGGAAAATGCTTAGATCTCTTCAAATATATATTAGAATATAATGATACTTTATAGTCAAAAAATAATGATATTTAAATAGTTTAAATGTTTAATATACTACTTTAAAATTTATAGTTAATATTAAATTCATTTATTATATTAATTTTACACATTTGTAGATAGAGATCTTGCATAGCTATACTAGATAGACAAAAGAATTTATATGATAATATAAATAATATTAAATACAATAGATAAAGTGATTTAAAAAAACAATAGATAGAGTAAATTTTTTGTTAACCATCAAAATATTAAAAAGGAAATGCTATATAGAAGAGTGTTTCATGAAAGTGGAGCCCATAAATTAATGCACTATACTAGTATATTAACAATACTAATATTAATAATAATATAATACATACATATATTTTTACGCCCATGATTATCTACGACAACAACCATTCCTAGCATTTTTTTAATTTATAATAAAAAATTAAATAGGCATATATATATCTATAAACCATATCTTATAATTTTTAGAGATGTGTATATATTTATTTTATACGTTTTAATATAGGAGTATTATGATCATTTTATCCTCGTGAAAATAATCACAAGGATAAACATGTTAATCTAGTTGTATCTAGTTAATCTAGTTGTGTTTAATCTATAAATTAAGTTTTATCATTTTTGGATATTTATATATATTTATTTTGGATTTTTAAAAATAGAAGTATTTAAGTCATTATAAATAATTTAAAATGATTTAAATACCCTAGTTTTTAAAAATTCAAAATAAACATACATAAATATCCAAAATTGGTGAAACTTAGTTTATAGATTAAGTACAACTAGATTAACATGTTTATAAAAAATTTTAAAAAACAAAAATAAATATGTATTTAGACCAGTCTAAAATTGTTAGGTTTCAAGCTAGTCTAAAAAGATCACCAAGCAATATACACAGATACTTATATATTAATATTATTATACAACATTTTAATATTAATAATATTGTTTATGTACATATATAGGGACGTTGGTTCAATGCACCCAGGTGTACTTCACTAATTTTTTATTTTTTAAAAAAATTTTTTACAAGACTGTTAGTCTAAGTGTATTATCATGTGTATAAATTTTTATCATTTTTGGAGATTTTCAAAATTGTTTTGAATTATTTAAAATCTGTGGCATTTTAAGTAATTTAAAATTACTAAAAATGTCGCTGATTTTAAAAATTCAAAAAAACATCTAAAAATCTCTAAAAATGATAAAAATTTGTACACATGTTAAATGCATTTAAATTAATATTTTCATAAAAAAATTTCAAAAAAATTAAAAAATGAGTGAAGTACACCCAGGTGCATTGAACCAGCCTCCCATATATAGTGTACATATAATACATATATGGGTATGCTTTTATATAATCAAGTTACATAAAAGCGATTCTATGTAACCTTTTAAATTTTAAGTTTTTTGTGCTTAATAGAAAATTCAATTCATTTATTTTATTGAGCATCATTTTCTTATCTAAGAAATCAAGTTTCATCCAAATTGAATTTACATGTATATTCATTTTCTTATCTCAAAAATATGTATATTTATGTACAAATTAAGAAAAATGCTTAGACCCATTTACATATATATTAGAATTTGATGATACTTGATAAAATCATTTGTCCATATAAAAATGATATTTCAGATAGTTTATATGTTAAAAATATAAATATAAAATTAATATTTAACATTAAATTGATTTTATACACTTATAGATAGGGCCATGCACAAATGAAAGAATTTTAATATACTATCAATGGTACTAAATATAATAGATAGAACGGATTTTTCATCAACCATCAAAATATCCAAAATGGAAGGAGTTAAATAGTGTGAATTCAACTAATGTAAATTTCAAATCAAATTTTGAATTTTGATTATTAACAACTAATTTGAAATGCTAATGATTATTAATGCAATTTGGGGCATGTGCATAAAAGATAAAGTTTCAAAATCCAAGAGTAGATCATTGAAGTCGCACTCTCAAGTTGACTTTAAAAGCTACTTAGATAAAGTCGCAACCCAAGTTGACTTTATAATTGACTGTAAATGAAATTTCAAAAGCAAAAAATTTGGAGAAAAGATACATAATTTAAGTCACACCCCAGGTGGGCTCTAGATGCAAATTGATTAAAGTCAAAAATGAAGTTAATCTTAGCATGCAACTTGGAGGACTTAAGGGAGCCCAAAACCCTCTGATTCAAAAATGATGTTTGAAGTTGCAACCTAAGCCGACTTGGGTGAAGTCGAAATTAAAGTCGACTTCAGCATGTGACTTGGAAGAACAAGTTAACACACAATTTTTTTGTCTTAAAAATGGAGATTATTGTTGCATCCCAATCTAACTCAACTTGCAACTTAAATGAAGTCCGACTTGAAGTCGACCTAAGAAGAGGCTTGAAAAGATGGAATGAAGAGAAAGAAAACTAAGGAGCGAAACTTCTAAAACATGCTAAAGCCAAAGCCAAAGTTGACTTCACTTAGGACTTGGGTGAAGTCTTATCACAAAGTCGACTCTACATACAACTCGAATGCCAAAGAGTTGAAGGAAAACTTACTGGAAAGAAATACAACATTGAAGTTGATACCTAAGTCAACTTTATTTGCGACTTGTGTAAAATCGCAAGCTAAGTCGACCTCAACTATTACTTTAGGTGTAACAGTAAAAAAATTTTGAACGTTAGCGCATTAAATGTGTACCACTTATCACCAAACATTCAAAAATCTTTCAAAGCTATAAATTACTTATCAAGCAAAGTTAATGGAGTTAGCTAAGGCATTGATTATACTATCACCTTCTAAATCTCAAGCATTCAAAGCTCCACTTAACTGACTTAAGCTCTCAAATCTACCGCAAAAGCTTCAAGTTCAAACTTTCTTCTCATTATTCTTAGAGCTTGCCTATTGTGCTGCAAAGATCTATACATATTGTAAAATGTAGCTTGTTTCAATTTTAACCTTTTGTTGTAATTTGATACTTTGTTTTATGTTGAAGATCAAGGCTAAGGTATGTGAACAAGTAGTGTTGGTTGGAATAATACTCACAATTGCTTGTTTGTGGTTATAAAAGCCCCATAGAGCTATAATCTAGAATGAGCGGACGCTCTAAGTTGTACATGTTGAAGTGATAGCAAAAACTAAGACACAAGGGATGTGTTTGGAAGAATAGAGTACGGAGGGTGCACAAACCGCTTAAAAATTTATATTCTATTATGCATCCATCTTCTACTTTTTTACTCTCTTGCATGGGCTTTTTAAATTTCATTCAAGGAAAATTAGTCTCAAAAGAGGTTAAGTCTAACGTAGAAAAAATTTAAAATTACCCAATTCACTACTCTTCTCTTAGGTAAAGCCACTAATTCAGAACCAACGCATACAAGAGAAGATTTCAAA
Source organism: Annona squamosa (assembly GCA_035584095.1). NCBI lineage: Eukaryota > Viridiplantae > Streptophyta > Magnoliopsida > Magnoliales > Annonaceae > Annona > Annona squamosa. The sequence goes on from JAXCLR010000081.1 coordinate 51,576,326, forward strand.
AAAGCATTCCCATTTCATATATGCTACATATACTCTATAAGGATATTATTATGTGCATTTTCTTTGCACATAAATTGGCATGCAAACCACTTGTCCACGTAACGCCCAAATCTCAGTCATTCGTAGTGCATATTGTTGGAAATATGTGAACAACAAGCGAAATCTATGTTTTGATGATTAACAAATCAATTTGAGTAAGTCTTGGCTACTAATATGTTTGTGTAAGTGTTTAAGGCATACACATTTGAAGAAAATAGAGCATGGAAGGTCAAGTCGTTCCCCAAGTGGACTCCAACATCGACTTCAAGGAGCCAAATCTGTCCAGAGTTGAAATTGGAAGGAGAGCTGGTGAAGTCGCAGGCCAAGTCGATCCTCAAGTCAACTCCAGCATCGACTTCAAACGGGAAAAACTGTCCAAAGTTGAAACCAAGAAAAGAGCTGCCGAAGTCGCACCCCAAGTCAACTCCGCATGCGACTTGGGCGAAGTCGCGGACCAAGTCGACTCCGGCATCGACTTCGAGCGGGCAGAAGAAAAAATTTCAGAAGACAAGTTGGGATTAACTGATTTCAAGACAAACTTGTATGAAGATGTAGATCAAGTTAACCTAGATGCTCAAACTGAAACATATGAAGACTAATCCAAGTCCAAAGAAAGCAAGATGCATGAACTCAACCATTCAAATCAAGAACTTGCTCATGGGTATAAGAATCAAGACTCAAGGACTCAAGACTTGCAAAATCATGGAGCTAAAGAGAACAAACAAGAACGATGATACAATGGTCCAAAGAGAAATAAATCAATAAAGAAAAATAGAAGACATGAAGAAATTCAAACAAGCAAAAGCATTCCAAGATTCAAGTACTCAAGAACTGTAGATTTCAAGTTCGTCAAGCAAGATGTCAAGGTGAAGTCGCACCGAAGTCGACTCCACCTGCGACTTGGGTCAAGTCGATACCCAAGTCGACCCAACCTGGAGCTTGAAGACTCTACGAACAGGCGAAGTTGCACCCGAAGTCGACTCCATCTGCGACTTGGGTGAAGTCGCACCCGAAGTCGACTACACCTGCAACTTGGGTTGCAACGGTCAAAAAATATTCGAACGTTGGCGCATTTAATGCGTGCCACCTACCTTCAAACGTTCGGATTCCCTCCACAATTATAAAAGGCATTCAATGTGAACGAGGGAAGTAGCTGAAAATCATTAAGTGTGCTTAACTCTCATCTTCAAGAGCATTAAAGAGATCAAGCCCATTCAAAGAAGAAGAACTTTGCTTCAAACTACAAGAGCTTAACTTCTGAATCTTCAAAGCCAACATTACGAGTTCTTCTCTGCGCCAAACTGCTTCTACACAACTGTAACGTGTAGATTCTTTTATTATTATTTCTTTTGTTGTATTGAACTTGATTTAGCTTGGGTAGCTAAGATCAAGTGAAAGCAAAGTAGTGTGTGATTGGAGTAGAACTCATCACCTACTTCTGCTGTGATTTATTGATGCCCCCTAGAGCTGGAATCTAGAGAGAGCAAGAAGCTCTGGTTGTTGATGCCCCCTAGAGCTAGAATCTAGAAGAGAGCAAGAGGCTCTGGTTGTTGATGCCCCATAGAGCTAGAATCTAGAAGAAAGCAAGAGGCTCTGGTTGTTGATGCCCCCTAGAGCTGAAATCTAGAAGAGAGCAGTGACTCTAATTGTATTTGGGAAATACAATAGTGGAACCCAAGTCACAAGGAGTGTGAGCTTTGAAGAGTGGAGTAGGGAGATTGCCCGAACCACTATAAAAATCTTATCTGCTTGATTTATATTTCTGCTCTCTACATTATATTGTTTTCCATTAATTTCTTCAATCAAGGAGATTAAACTTTCAAGGGGTTAAGTTTTTAAGTTACCAAAGAATTTTTTTTAAGAACCGAATTCACCCCTCCCCTCTTGGGTTTTGCCATTAAGTTGGGACCAACACATATAAGGGCTTGCTTGCAGATACTTATGTGGCATGTCATTAAAAACTGGCGATATGAAAATTTCAATTTTGATAAAGAGTCATTTTTACCTTTTCACCTCAAAATCATATGCAATACAAGTGCAACTACTACGAGTACAACTTGAGTAAAGTACCCATGAGTTAATCCATTGGGTATCTTAAAATGAATAAATGAGCTTCTATTTTTATGATTATATGACAGAGTGGGTTTAAGTAAAAAAAAAAAAAAAAAAAACTCTTGTCTAACAAGGTTAGTTCAGGTTCTAAGGTATAGGTACTTGAAACTGACCCAAATTACTAATATATATTCAATATCTATTTTATGAAATACCCTTTATAATAAAAATTTTAATATATTCTTTAAATATATAAAAGTTTGTTTAATTTACCTATTATCTAGTAGATTTAATAAATGTATTTCAAATTTTATATTATTATTACTATCTTGATTAAAAGTTTTTAAGTAAAACCTATAATAAAATTATAACTTTGAAATAAAATATAAAGATTATTTTAAATAACTATTTAAAACTTTTTAAAAATAAGATAAGGATAGAGTTGCTCCGAAGTGAACCTATCCGATCCAAATTGCACCCCTAAAATACAACAACAGAAAAAAAAATCTCCTTAGGGAAAAAAAAAAAAAAAAAAACTAGGGCTCTTCTCTTCTTGATGCTTTTTCTACTATTTTCACTAACATGATTTCCAACCCAAGGTCTTCCACTACAAATTATCTATCTTTTTCCCTACTTTAGATTCTCCACCTTCATTATCTCTATTATCGAAGCAATTGCAATGAAGGACTCATAGCATTTTTCAATACTTCTTGATTCTCTCAAGCTGACTTCAAAGCAAATTTTAGATAAAGAAAAATCCAATGAGTGAAGAAAATTTAAGGGGTTGAAAAAAACCTACGAGTAAAAAAAAAAACATAATACTTTCCTCTTTCCTCCATAAATTACTATTGTTTCCTCTCTTCTTAATTCTTTCCTTATCCTCATTCTTGACATCCTCTTTACTATTATTCCTCGTCTCTATCTTACAGCTTGTGCTCACCTCCATTATAGATCTTGAATGCATTGCTCAAAATTGTCACTAGCTATGAAAATTAGGTAAGCATCCATTACTTTGTATTTGGGTATATATTTTTTTTTGACAAGTATTAAAGCCATTAGAGAGTTAGGGTTGTGAAAACAGGGCACTCACACAATATGACAAATGATTTGCATGTAAACCGTATTGAAATTCTGGTAAATTTTTGAGTTGTGGTCATATGATCCTTTGACATTTAATGCAAGTAAGAACAAATAAGTCCTCTTGCAAGCAATGCATTATATAACTTTCCTAGGCCATCATATTAATTCATATCATATCATGTGCCATAAAAAAATGATATCATATCATTGAGAGAAGAATTTCCATTTTAATATAGTATACTTCAACATGTGAGAGAATATGACATACCATTTTATGCATAAATGCAATTGGGGTCTGTAAGTAATTTTATATAACTCTCTCTATTTTTTAATATTGATGACTGATATAAAATCCAATCCATTCATCGTATTTAAAATTATTTATTTAGTTAAGAGACCAAATTTCATCAAAATTCAATATGTGTAGGCTACATTTACTCAAAAATAAGTATGTTCATATTTAAATTAAGGGAAATGCTTATATCAATTCTCATATACATTAAAATATAATAATACTTTATAAGATCTTTTATCCAGTTAACATGATATTCTTGATGGTTTAGGTGTTAAAAATACTACTTCAAAATTAATATCTAGTTTTAAATCATTTTATTACGTTGCTTTTGTACATTTATAAATGAAATTTATATTCAGTAACACTAAATAAATAAAAAGATTTTAAGAATAATAGTAATAATGCTAAATATGAATATATAATAGATGGAGTGAATTTTTTATCAACCATTTAGAAATTAAAAATGAAAGGGAATACATAAAAGTGGGGTTTCATCGAAGGGGCCCCAAATATAATTTGAATTACTTATATTTTTAAAGTATTTATATTTTAAGGGTATGTTCGGCAAACATAAAAACTTTTCTATCACAACTACTTTATTTTTATTTTTTTACATCTTCCCACGCAAATATTCTACTTTTGAATCATTTCTACACAATTAGTCATTCAATTAATTTATCAATTTTAATTTTATTTATTTCTCATCGTCGCTACTATCATATCACATCTTTTTTCAAAATTCAAAAACATTTACATTGAAAATTTTTATACAAAAATTTTATCACCTGAAAACACACCCCAAATATCACATTTCGGCTGGTAGCATTTTTAACCGGGTAAAGTTTAGTTTGTTTGCACCTCAGACGCTCAGGCAGGACGTTAAAAATAACTGTTAAATGATCTAAGATGCCTAGAATGCTTTTGATTAATCCTCCTCCGTTTTTCTCTGCCATGGAAGCTTCAAACCAAGCACGGATTTGAATCCATCTTCTTCTTTTTCGATTTCAGAAACTGGTAGATCCACTGATGCACACCGGCAGCGGCCGCCGGGCCGGGCACCAATCCATCCAGTAGCTCTTGATCTTTGGCCGGGATTTAATGGGTGGGAAGATGGAAGCTGCCGGACAGATGGAAGAAGAACAGGGTTACCATTCATGGAGCTTGATCTAGAAAGAGGAGCTTCCAGAGAAGAAGAAAAGTTCTGGCGAACTTAAAAGGTTTTGCGCTGCCAACAGATTGGTCGGCTTGGATCATGACATGGGGGACCTTCGGTCATCAGATCTGAGCCGAAGATGGGTTGTGGGTGCTTCGGCGGATGGAAGCTACTGTCTGTTAGGAAGCCTAACACTGTCGTGAGTGGCCGGTGCTAATCGAGATCAAGACTGTGAGTTTAACGGATTGGATCAGCCAATATTCGCCTACCATTGCCGGATGCTGAAATCTTTTAGGAAGAAAGCGCCGCCTGCGATGAAGAAGGAATTACGCTACCGGTGGATTACAGATGAGATGTCGGAGAAAAGGAATGCGCTGCCGTATTTGATTGTAGATTGTCGCCGGGGATGGGTTCAAACCGGGCAGCCATGATCGTTCTTGCATTGAAGATGGTGGAGCACCGGCTTTTCGGTGCTCCAGCAGTGTATCATACATCTTGCTCCTGCTTTTCACTAGGGGTGCAACTTGGCTCGGTTTGGTTCGGGTAGTCTACCCTACCCATACCCTATTTGTAAAAGACATACCCTATTCTACACATTTGTCAGTTCGATTCCTAGTATACTCTACCCTACCCATTACTCATAGGGTCGGTTCCGGTTCGGTTCTAAATCAGTTCCTTTAATACGTACATATATTATTATTTATATTATTATATAAAAATACGAAGTATAGACTATAATAACCTAATCATTAAAACTATTAATATATTATAATCATAAATCACAAGCGTATTTATAAGAGTCTTTCGAAAATCAATGATATATATATAAATTCATTTAAATTTATATTTCACAAAGTACAAAATTCATTTAAACTTTAATTTATTAAAATATATGTG
>JAXCLR010000081.1:51581941-51597675 GCA_035584095.1 Annona squamosa
GTAGTACACCCGGGTGCGTTGAGACTGCACGCACCCGGGTGTACACGATTGCGTCCCAGTGATAGGTATGTTGGTGCCTAGTAGCTTATTGTAGAAGCTTTGATAACCGACAACTAAGGCATCAGACTCCTCTTCCTTTCGCATAAAAAAATTGTCCTCTTCCAATCAAAGATGAGTGGAGAAGAAGAGTAAGCATCAAATTCGCATCCAACTCTTGCTTTTTCAACCGCATAGGAGTGGAGAGGAGCAAGATCCGCGACACTGGATGAGTGTAGAAGAAGAGCAAGGCATCTGATTGGCATCTAATTTGCATAGTGAGAGAAGAGGAATAGAAGGGTCGATGGAAGAGAGCCGAAGCAATGATTCCATTTAAAGAGACACTTGATTAGTTAGTGCCGACTATGAAGAAGGTAATTTCTTTCCTCTTTCTATGTTTAATTTTCCAAGGATTCATACCGTTTTGGTTTAAATTGTGTAAAACTTAGTAGCAACTAGGTTTCAATCATGTATAATACCCTTTTGGAGTTGGTTGCTAGTTTTCTATTAACCGGTGAGGAGGAGTTCAAGCAACCCGTTGACCAAGCGGTGGTGGATTTGTTTTCTGTCAGCTGTAGTTCACTGTGGTAAACTAAGAAACCCCCTACTATCTATTCCTTCATAGAACTTTTTATTCTCCATTAGTTCACATGGGAACTAGGAAAACATTTTCTCTCTCAGATGCAAGGCATGTCTCGTATGTTGCCTTTTTAACAAATAGTTCATTCTTTGTCACTTCTTCTCATTCCATGTTATTTAAATAAGATGAATGATTTTGCAAACAGAATGGTATATATGACCTCTGTTTTATAATTGACACATGGTGCGGCTTTCTTTTATGTCTTTACCTTGTTTCTGCAACCATTTGTATTGAGGAAAAGCGAGATGCAATGATGGTATGATTTCAGGTCTTCTTTTTACATTTTTTGTTTGCTCTAATTACAACAAAACATGAACTCATGTTTAGCTGTTATAAATGGAATAAGGGGGTTTTTTAGCAAAAGCTGAAATTTGTGGATGTTAGAAGTCAGAAATGAATTCATTTGTGATGGTTTTAAAAATTACTAATTAACCTTTCCTTTGGCTTCCTTCCTTTTCAACTTTTTGAGTATTAATTCATTAATCCGTTGATAAGTATATAAAGGAAGAAGTCATGAAGTTCCTAAATAAGTGAAAACTGTAGGGCTTCATGTCAGTTTTTAGTTGCTAGAGATATTGATTATATCTTCTATTTCTAATATGTTGATATCCTTGCACAATAGACATGAAATTGGATCATTAGAAGCTTTCAAGGAATACTTGCAAAGATTTCTATTGATTAGTTTAGAAGTGTTAAAACATAGATTGCTTTATTAATTATTTAATTGAATTGACATAAAATTTGTTAACTCATAAACTGTAACATCCCACTTCTGTTAGGATGAAGGAGGGAGCTTGGGCTATAAGTGGAGGTCGTTGGTAAGTCTACCAAGGCACCTTTCGGGGTACATTCAGGATACCCAGAAGGACAAAACTATATGAGCTAAGGCCCAAAGCGGACAATACATGCGATAGTTGGGCCGGAGCGTTACAAATGGTATAAGAGCAGACTCTCGATATCCTGCTGGTGTGTTTAGCGGGAACTCATCCGACAAGAACACTGGAGCCCCAAGGGGGTGGATGTAACATCCAACATCGGTTAGGATGAAGGAGGGAGCTTGGGCTATAAGTGGAGACCGCTGGTAACTCTGTCGAGACGCCTTTTAGGGTATATTCAGGATGCCAAGAAGGACAAAACCGTGCAGACTAAGGCCCAAAGAGGACAATACCTACGACTGTTGGGCCGGAGCGTTACATAAATATACAAAGAGTATTATGATCTTTAAAGTCTTTATTCAATAGCAATGGTTTGTGTATATGACTAGGCCATTCAACCAGCCTACTCCTTATATCTCTTTTAATAAATTACTTTGCTTCTTGGATGTTTCTTATTACTTTACACTTATTGTGGGCGCAACTTGTTTGAATCTATTCCTCAGAGGACTTGTACATATCTTATATTTCTTATCGCTTTGCACTTACTGTGGGCATAACTTATTTGAATTTGTTCCTCAGAGGACTTGTACATATATTTAGCAGCATGGTCTTCATAATTAAAAAATGACAATTAGAGAGACACTCAATTTCTCTAGACAATGATTAAGGGTTGGGAACTAATATGAGATGCTAACTAAATTGCGAAGAAGAGAGAAGTAAGTAGGAATTAAACTTGATGCTAACATTGATGCATTCATGGAAGCCACTGCAGTTGGAGGTCGGGAAACAAATTTGGTTACAGATCATGTTCTCAAGGTCTATCCTTGCTATGAATTCATTGCTGATTTAACTTCGCTAATTTGTGCAAAAGTTATTAGGTTTGAATATTTGCTGATATAATGGTGGAAATAACATATTTAAATGGTTTTAAAACCCAAAGTTCAGTTTACGCATGTCTCTTTGGACTCATTTTGGACTTATTTTGACATGCTTGCTTAAATGACTTCTTTAAATTGGATTGCCTTGAAACATAGAACATTTCTTACTATTATACAGGTGTTTAAACTTATCAGGTTTCACATAGTATTAATTTTCATAATTTCCAAACATCGGATTGATTTTCAACACTTGACGTGTTTTGAGAGCCATTGAGAATGGGATTTAGCAAATTAACTAATTCTTACATTTTTTACTTCTAGCATGGAAAAAATAACATTATAGCAGTAGACACTTTAAATTCACAAAATCAAGTTGCTAGTCATAATTAAATTCTAAACTTCCACTAACAACAATTTCATGCTCAATTTACTTATTAAAATCAATTAATTTCTCTAAAATAAATGTCCAATCCTTAAGAGTTCATACTTTAAATGGCATAATACTGATTTTGACTATTTTTGGGGCCAATTTGGCTATGAACCATATACACTATTTGTTAGTACCCTTTGCTGAAACTAAACTCATGAATTTGAAAATGGAATATTGTGATTTCTAACCTTTGGAATCTACTTTAATAACATATATTTATGATTTAAAACTTTCCTAAATATCAAATTTCATAAAAAATTTAGATTTGTATGCATTAACCATCTATTTGATTTGGTTCTCAAAGAATCCTATCCACCTAAGTTGCTAAATGGAACTCATATTTCATCAAATCAGGATTTTCATGCTATGTACTTTACCCTCAATGAAATTGAGCTAAAAAACTTGGATTTTTGAATTTCTTTGATCCCCCGCTGAAATACAAAACTTTGCAACTATTTAAATGAGCTCAAATGCTATTTTTTCCACAAATATTTTCATAATTATATAGGTGGGCTTCGAAGAATTTCAGCATGCAGTGGTTGATGAGAGACAACTCAAGCAATCTAAGGATTCTTTGATGGTTTTCTTTGGAGTTTTCATAGTTTTGAATATTGTATTTGTGAGATTAGTAAGAGCAGTGGGATTGATTGCTACCAATTTACTTATTAGCATCCTTTTCATTCTTTATTTTCGATTTGAACTTGTTTCAATGTCATTAATTAATTCATGCAAAAACCAACTTGATAGAAATATTTGTATCTCATATACTTTTTTAAAATTTTCATAATTATTTAGATTTTCCTTAAATGTTATTGAAGATATGATGCTTAGAATCATTTATTCAACAATGTTCATTAAATGATATTTTCGGGTACATAAGTGAACAACTAGTGTAGTGTTCCATTTCAACGTGCCATCTTAAACTCCAAACCTAGGGATGTTCTGGTTGTTATCAAAATTTGAGAATTAGCCTTATTAGTGTGAGCATAGATGGCTAATATTTGTGGCTTTATTTTTTATAAAATACTCCTTTGCTTGCCTCACCATTCCTTGTCATCAGGTTGGGGGATATTTCTATTTTCTAATGCTGCCACTCTTAGTTCTGAGAGTCTACTTTTGAATTAGGAGAACTTCTGGTCAATTATGCTTTTTCATATTGTTGTTAGCTTAATTTGCTTCTACGTTTCCTCTCTTATGATGCATGTATCTTCTGGGCAATAATTTCCTTTGTTTTCATTTATGTCGATGTTGGAAAAAACAATTTGATTAAATATCTAGCTTATCATCAACCACAATAACAAAGAATGTTCTTCCCTAGAATTGAGGCTTAATATTTGGAACCTGCATGAATCTCATCAATTTAATTAAATTTTGAATTATCATTAACATGCTCTTTTGTATTTGATTGGACAAATAAATATATTCCAAGATTAGTCCAATTTGGTACTTGTTGTTATATTAGAAATGGGTTTCTCATTAAATTGATACTATTTGTAACTTCTGACAGAACCTTAGGTTGTCTGGTACTTGAATTTTAGGGTCCTTGATGGCAATTAGTTGTTTGGCATTCTTCCACGAGAACTTAGGAATTTAACCAACCCGGACGATTATAAGAACTTTATTTCTTCCTTTGAGTTGGCTTCCAAAGAAGTGTATACTCGTTGGTCTAGAAAGCATTTTGATTGATGAAGTGCACTTTCAATCGTGCTAAATTTCTACTTCTGAATTTTATTAGGATCATGACATTTGGTATTTCCATTTGGTAGATCATGCAACATGCTTTTGGAGTTGCAGCATAATTCCATCCAATGAGTTCATATGGAAGTTGCAAGAGACACTTGGAAGGCTCACTAATTTTAAAGATTTTTAATGACAATTTTTTCTTTATTTCTCTCTTCTTTTGGTGGAATGTAAATGAAACTCAATCATTTAAATTGATTCTTCCTTGTAGTTATTCTAGTAGAATAAGTCAAAACAAATTTCCTAGAAAGATTCCTAATTTCATTTGGAACTTAACCTAACTTGAAAGACTGTAAGTAACCAAAGCTTTGTGGTCTCGATTTGAGGTTTCGATTGCAAGGACCTGCAATCATGTGGTTAAGAATGTCCACTACCTATTTGTAATATTAATGTATATCTGAAACATATTAATTTATTTTAATATTAATGTAGTATTTGCACCTTCTTATTTGAGCCTAAAATAGAAGCTTGTATATAGTACTTGGAGGAAGACATATTGAAATTTGAAAGGGATGTGGGTGCATTTGGTTGATGGTGATAAATTCAATTTGTTCTTTCTTTTGGGTTCTGAAGGTTATTATGTTAACGAGCATGTCTTTCTCTTTTTATTTGGTACTTAACAATTTCGATATCATCTTTTTCAAAAATAAAATTACTTACATAGTGAGTAACTAAAATTAAGTGCTCTCATGTGCATAATTCATAAATTTTTTTCTATTTGATGCTTAGAACATTTGCCACCGCCATTGTTAAGGAACAAATTACTTTTTAGTTGAATAATTCATGTTTCCTATTAAATAACATTCTCACGTATACATTACACTATTTTTTACTTAAATATATTTATTCTAGAGTAAACGTTATGAGGTGATGAATACGATGCATACAAAATAATTTATTCTATGTTTAATAATTTTAAACCAATAAAGAAATTACTAGTGGGATGGATAAATTGAAATTACATATTATTTAACATTCATTTGAAAGGGAATTACAATTTTTTAGTCTCTATGATATAAGGTGTGGAGCATAACGTACAAAATAAACTTTGCTAATTTACAACAAATTATCATTATTAAATGTTTAAAAATGTTGAGACCAACTTTGTTAAAAAGTAAAAATAGTAGGTCTACATTGACTCATTTCTCTTAATGAAATATTTATTATTAAAAATAAAGCATTGAGTTACCCGTCAATTTAGTTTTTTTTTTTACATTGCTATTATATAAATTTCTTTTTTAATATATTTATTTTTAGGTAAATGATATAAGTGTGGAATAAACTTTGTTTAAGTAATTTATTTAGCGCTTAATAATTTTGATACTACTCTATTATAAATAAAATTACTTATTTGACAAATAATTATAATTAATAATATTTCTATTGGCTATTACACAAATTATTTATTTTGGGGGTTAGCATTGCGACGTTTCAAATAAAATTTGTACAACTAGTTTAATCAATGTTTGACGATTTTAATACCACTCCTAATAAAAATAGAATTACTTTCAAGATAGATAATTCAAATTATCTATCAAATAAAATACTACATTATTTTTGTCTCAATGTAATAACTGGTTAGTCAATACTACAGGGCGACACATACGATTTATATTATCAATTTATTTAGTACGTAATAATTTCAAAACCAAAAAGAAAATTATTAGTTGGTTAAGTAATTAAAATTACATACTAATTAACTCTCATTTGGATATTATATAAATCATTTGAAATTATAATTATTTTTGGGTCTATGATATAGGGTGCAGAAAAAATTGAGCAAAATGGACCTCACTAATTTATCAATGATTAAAATATTTGCCACCAACCATGTTAAAAATAAAAATAAGAAATTCATATTGACACATCTTTTTGATTGATTAGTTTATTATAACAAATTATAGCATTTAGTGCTTATATTGTACCTCTTTTACAAATCATTACTAAATAATATTAAATAATATTCTCACATGAATATTAAAATATTTTCTTCTAGATTAAATTTTTTCAGGCCAACAACATGAGGTGCCAAATAAAATTTATACAAGTAAATTTTTTGATATATTAAGAAATAAAACTAATTTAACTACATAATCCAAATTTCTAATAAAATAATATTTTCACATGTACATTGCACCATTTCTTTCTTGAATGTAATTATTTTTTGGGTCAACCATACAGATTACCATATAGACTTTGTGTAATTATTTTATTCGGTACTTAAAAATTTTGATACCATTGCTGTTAAAAAATATAATTACTTCTAATTTGGTACTTACTTAATAATTTTGATACTACTCCTATTACTTGATGAGTAATTAAAATTACTCACTAATTAATGCGCTTTTGTGAATAATATATAAATTTTTTTATTATAATTATTTTTGGATTAATGATACAGGGTGCTGAATAAAGTTTCTACAAAATAAAGTTGAGGACAATTAATTCGTTGCTTTAAAATTTTGAGACCAACTATATTAAAACATAAAAACAATAAAAAGGGGTGATTGTTAGCAACTGATGGTTGCTTTATGCACTTTACCATATTGACTCACTCCTCATAATTAATAGGTTTATTATATGTATTTAAAAAAATTCACTTTCAACTTTACCGTATTTTTTTTTGCATTTTAAAATAAATTATCATTATTCAATATTTTGATACCACTCCTATTGAAAGTAATATTACATACCCAATGAGTAATTAAAATTACTCACTAATTAACACTATGTTGTGGACAACACATAAAATTTTTTCATTATAATTACTTTTAGATCAATGATATGAGGTGCTGAATAAAGTTTCTACGAAAAAAAAGTTGAGGCTAATTAATTCGATGATTTAAAATTTTAAGACCAACTATATTAGAACATAAAAAATAATAGGAGGTGATTGTTGACAACCAGTGATTGATTTATGCACTTCACCATATTGACTCACTCCTCATAATTAATAAGTTTATTGCATGTATTTTATGAGATTTACTTTCAACTTTACCATATTTTTTGTGCATGTTAAAATAAATTATCATTATTCAATATTTTTGTGACGAATAATATTGAATTATTTGTGAAATAAGCTTCATTATTATGAAAAATAACCATGAGAGTTTAGTCTATAAAATTATAATGCATGGAGACTATTTTGTAATTATTCAATAAGTGATCATGTAAATTAAGGTTATTAAGTTCATTAAATATATTAACTAAATTACATATTCAATACAAGAATTTAATAAAATTTTAAAAAGCTTCTAGAATTTATTATTTAATCTTTTTTATAATTTTTGTTTCATACCTATAGATGATACGTTCAATACAGATTATATGAATAATCTATAAAATTCATCAAACCAGTTTCTTAGAATTAGAATAATTTGTAAAAGTCATAAACATGTATATCTAAGTTTGTGATTTTCTAATATTATCGTAAAATCCGTATTGAACATATAATTCGTGAAAATAAAACATCATGAATCTTATATAAGGTATCAAAACTATATAACTTGTCCATGACATTAAGCGATTGTACAACAAAATAATATAATCTGTAAAATTTGTAAAACATCCAAAAACTGTTAATTATGTGTGCAAGTTTTTCGCTATACTCGAATGACTTGTAAAATATATTTAATAAGAAAAAACAAAAATAGATAACGTATACGAGTCATCGTCACCATGAATTGCATATAAAATATAAAATCCATAAGTTTCATAAAATCTGTAAAACAAGTTAAATTACTTCATTCATTCAGTTATATTTTTTGATAAATATAATTTATTGTTCCAAATTTTGGGTATATATTACCTATTATCATTTATGATGATTATATTACACATTTAACATATCAGATCGTTCATCATCTATACTCTTTTATTAAAAGCATTATGACATATTGTAAAAAACTTTCACCGTGATTTACCATAATTGAGTTCACCAGCCTATACTCACACCTTAGCTACAAAGATATTCTCAGTTTATAAAATTACAAAAATGCCTATCCGTCTCCCCAAAATACCACTTCTCCAACAAGCCCCAAGCAGATTTATAAGCAAACGTGGGTGATGAGACAACCCCCCAATTAGATCGGTCCAAATTCTGTTTTCTTCCATCTATATCTTTCAGAAAAGATTTTCGAAAAATCTAAATAAATCAGCGTAGAATTAGCCAATATCATTAAACATCTTTCTTAAATCTCATCCTTTTTTTTTAATTCAAACATCCTTATTATGCTTTTATGATTGCTTTTATTCTGTTTGAATTTTGTATATAGGAACCTGCTTTAATCGAAAATTGGTATAGAAACACGCATCCATATAGTTCCAGATGAATACTCGTACAAACTTTTTGAAAAAAATGTAAGATACAATAATTTGTACAGCTATATGCCTATATGTCCATATTCATTTACAAAAGGGATGTGCTTCGGAGAGAAATTAAGGTAGTTTACCAGAAATGAAATTGGTCAAATACTGAGGAAAGAATTCCCACTTTGAGTTTAACCACATCCACCTAAATTTGTATAACAAGAACACGAAATTCTATGAACAAACTCTTACTTATGTAAACGGGCTATAATCATCGTGCATACTGAGGCATTCAATTAATTCATTAGCAATTACATAACACATTCTAAAGTAGTTTTCTTCAAGTATCGATTACTTTATATTGCTTAAATAAAATTAAAATTTCCTATTTATATACGCGGTCATTGACTAGGACATCGAAATGCAAACCTGGAAACTCACCCGGCATGCATTAGTCTTGTATCTCTTGCAGATAACTAGAGTCGAAAATCCTGCTGAAAATTCGAATAAACTAAAAGCAATATCAAATCACATGTAACTAATGCAAGGGGCTTGTCCCTCCCTTGTAAGGGTTGTGAATAGGTTTGTCTCTCCATTGTGAGGGTTGTGAATAGGTTTGTCCCTCCATTGTGAGGGTTGTGAATGAGTTTGATTTGTAATATCAAAATGTCACATGTGTATATAATACCAATCAAAAAAAATAAAAATGCAAGAGGCTTACGTTTAGTGACTGGACATTACCATGTCGGACATATTGCTTAGTCGAATACATATGTGATGATCGAGATCAATATCTCTTCCAACTTATATTTTCTTTTTTCTATTTACAACTCAATTTAAGTTCATATTTTTAGTCTTTTAACTTCATACGTATAAATTTAATAATATTGCAAACAGAGTGATTATAGAGATATTGCTCCAAAAATAAGATACAAACTCTTTTCGCACCAAGATAAGACTCTTTGCCAATTAATTTTACGCACGTTTATTATATGTGCACGTATTTTTCATGATCCGTTATCGCACTTAATCTAATGCACTGACCCCTTTTTATTCGTTTCGATTTTTTTGCATGGATACGCAAGGCCTAATCATGCGCTTCTTATATATCGATTTTACAAAAATTTCATTTTATTGTGTAAATGGGTTTTGTTTTTAATTTTTAAAGTTAAAAAAAAATTAGATAAATGAAAAATTGTTGAGAGAGAGGGAGAGAGAAATAAAAAATTGTTGAGAGAGAGAGGAATCTTCATGCTTAGGCGTGCATATTGATGAGTCCACGGAGATGGGACATGGGGCAGGTAAAGTCGTTGAGCAGAACTAATTAAGCTTGAATTACTATGCGAGCTGCAAATCTTCAAATGGTTAGGTGATCCACTTGTTTAGTGGACCTACAATCAACCCACTCAGAGCAGTGGGTGTCCCGAAAAAGCTTTCAATGCGCCAGCCATATGATATACGTCAAGCCATTTTCATAAAATCAATGGCCTACATCAGCAAGCAAGAGACGGACACAAAAGGAAAGAAAGGCTATATTAAATATTAATTCGTCGCAATATTCATTACCAAACGCACTGGAAGCTATAACTTCTCTAGCCCAATGTTTACGTCATGAAAGCTACTGACAGTATATTAAATATTTCTTTCCAGATTGCTGATCTGTTGGAAAATGAGAATACAAATGTTGGACATTTGTCTGCTACCAGGATATATCTCTTAATAAGTTACAACTAGGGTTGGCCCTAAAGGTGAAAATAATGTCGGGTCGACCCGTAGCCCTTTCTGATTTTACAGAGGATTGAGCAGGAATTTTGACTCTAGTGAGATGAAATGAGTCAGGATTTGAGACCAATGTTTCTATTCTAAGAGCTGGATGGGTCGAACATGTCTCCACCCATCTTGACCTGCCCCGTCCTGCAATGTATAAATTATTTTATAAATCATAAATATGTTTAACTTTATGATTTATTAATGCGAATATGATTTATATTGATATAAGTTTAACTTTATGACTTGTTTATCTGTATAAATTTTATATCTTAATTAAATATATGTTGTTCGAGTTATGCCTTTCATATGATTTATCAATGAAATAAAATATCTTATTTATATTATTTATATTTTATAAAATTAAATATTATTATTTTGCAATTTAGTAGTTTTTATTGTACTTTAAAATTTACATTAATGTCTTTTTTGAAGGGTAATGCACATATTTATTAAGGTCAAGTTGTAAATAAAATTATTAAAAAAATTCTAATGTTTTGTTATGACAATTGTGTTTTACTCGCTAAATAGTAAAATATTGAAGCATTTAACTTTTAAATTTATTATAGACATGAGTTTATATTAATATGTATATAAATTTTTAAATATTAACTTACTTTTTTAATCTGACCTGAAGTTGTTCTTGATATCTATTAAAGAAATGTGATGATCAGATCAACTATATCCTAACATGATATAAAAAGTAAGGTCAAATAAAATTTTTTAAATGTAGGAACAGAAGTAGGCACACCCTAACCCTCGACCCCATTTTCATCCCTAGTTTGCCAATACCATTTTCCAAGTGCAATTTTTTCAAACAAATGTTGTTTCAACAAACACCAATCCCTATTAAAAAAAACATCAACCATTTTCAAAAAGTTTATTAGTCCCAAATATGATAAAATTTCACCTTTATTTTCAGAAGTTGCCATATATTTATAAAACTATTTAACACCATTTTTTTTATCATATTTACAAAAGAGTTACACTTATATGAAAACTCATTTGTATGTAATCTTAGGCATTTTTCCTATCTTACTAGTTAATGGAAAATCTATTCCATTTATTATATTTAGTATCATTTATATTATTATAAAAATCACATCATTTGCCTAATATCATCATGCATGATCTTATATAAAAATGTCTAACATCCTTGTAAAAAATGATATGATGCTAAATATTATCTTAAAGTTGTGTTTTCGATATTTAAGTCGTCTAAAATAACATTACTCAGTAGATAAATGATTTCATAAAATATTTCTCCATTTTAATACATACGTGACTAAGTATTTTTTTTATAATTTACGCATGAAAATATTTGAAAAGCAAATAGATATGTACATATTTGATTTTGGAAAACTTGATGCGTGAGATTTGAAGGCTAGTTTACTAAGTTTTCTTAGTTAATACTTTTTATCTCTTCAATTTACTATGAGTTTCCCAAGATTGAAGAATGTATAATTTTTGCCCCTTAAATAACGTTTCTGTTAATTGCTTGTAATTCATGTTGGAAAATGAATATTATTCTAGTAAAAAAAATTTGTTAATAGTTGCAATTTAAGGAGAATTAATTTTAAAAAAGAATTGTTAGTTGTACTTGTTATTAGAAGCGAAGATCAGTATATAATAATTTAGATATTTTTATTAAATAATAAAGAAAATTCCAAAGAAAATAAATTTTATAATTTAATTGATATTAAATAATAAAAATATTCTCAAGCAAATTAAAATTTGTAATTTAAGGAAAAGAAAATTTGAAAATTAAATTTCTTGTTGTATTTTTGTTAATAGTATAAATAATGATATGACAACTTCATAAATGATTTATAATAACATTCATAAATACTTTCTACAACATAATAAAAAAGTTTTAAAAAATAAAATTTTTACCTTAGATCATCCATAGATTAGAGCTTTTGTGTATCTGGTACATTCAAATAGGAATAACCATTTAACGAAAGATGTAAAGGGCAAAGTTGCCCTTTTTGTTAAACTAATATTTCTTTTGCCAATGTGAGCTGGTAGTTGTTAATGAAACATTATTTATGGGATCAAAGCTACTTTTTAAAATTTGGAACTAAAAATTTATATTAATAGAACTTAAAAGTTTTTGCTGTAAGTAGCAAAGCTAAGGGTATAAATCACTAATTAAACAAATTTAGAAGACTATTCTAGTGATACTTTACCTTGGTATCATAGCTAAACAAACAATGTTAAATACAATAAAGACATATATTTCTTATCTATTTGAGAAACATGTATAGAAACATATGAAATGCTAAATACGAAATAGAGCCATATATTTCTTATCCATTTGAGAAGCATGTATAAAAACATATGAAATGCTAAATACAATATATGAATCATCCATCATTTGAGTGAGAAAAATCGAATGAATCACATAAACTAGTTATGTTACTCTTTACAAAATATAAGCTTTCCTTCGATGGAACTACTTTTTATATAATCCCTTCATTTTTAGTATTTGGTGTTTAATGGAAAATTTCCTCTATTTGTTATTTTTAGCATAATTTATATTATCATAAAAATCCTTTAATTTATCTAGTATTACTATGCATGATCTCATCTACAAATATATGAAACCAATATAATAAAATGATTTAATAATAAATATTAATTTTAAAGTCATAGCTTTAACATCTAAATTATCTAAAACATTATTACTATTTGAAAATGATTTTATAAAATATTATTATATTCTAATACATATGCAAATGAATTTAAATATTTCTCGTAATTTACACATGAATATATATCGTTCAGCAAATATTATCTATGAACATTTGATTTAGATGAACCTTGGTCGCCTGACTAATTTTATAATATTATACTAATAAGTTAGTGAATAAGTTAATTTGTCTAGTCTCTTGAATGGAGTACTTCTCATCCCTCAAAATAAAAGGATTTTTTCCTTTTTGATGTTGTTTAAAAAAGAATTGAAGATTTGATGCTTTGTTAAAACAAATTTTATGATATTAAATACAATGGGACTGTTCAAAAATATATGAAAGCCATTAATTTTTTCTTATGTTATTTTACCAAAATACCCTTAGCTTAATTGGAAGCGTGTGAAGAAGGTGGTTGGAAACAGAGGAGGAAGATGAACAAATGAGGCTTTTTAAGGGAGATAAACAGCACAAATGTCGTTCTGATTCCAAAGAAAGAGAAAGCCAAACCTACAAGTCTGTCTAATGTAATGTATGGGATCATCTCCAAAACCTGAGCAAACCGTCTAAAAGGTTGCCACAAAGGAATCATCTGTGAAGAACAGTGTGCTTTTCTCCCAAGAAAGCTAATCACGGACTATCTATGAATGGTGTTTTATGTCATACATATATTAAAAAGAAATAAGATAGGGAGGAGAAGGGAGATGACAATCAAGTTAGACATGTCAAAAGCAAATGATAGAGTAAAATAGGACTCCCTATGGGAATTAGGCATCAAATTGGCTTTAAGAGGAAATGACTCAGTGGATTAGATGTTGTTTCCCACCTATCTTTTGGCCGATGATGTTTTACCTTTTGCGAGAGTGGACAACAAAGAAATGAAATGCTTAAAAGAAATTCTGAAGCAGTATGAAAGGACATTACAGCATAGAGTAAATGAAAGAAAGACTGCAATTTTTCTGTGTTAATGTCAATCGGGCAAGGCCAAGAGAGGTGAAAAATCAGCTGAGATTGTTGAGGCAGAAGTTTTCAGGATAAATTGGTTTGCCAGCATGGATAAGAAGGAATAAGTAAAGAGTTTTTTAAAGTCTAAAGGAGAAGATTTGGAAGAGGATTCAAGCATGAAAGAACATATTATTATCATGTGGAGTGAAGAAATCAAGATAAAGGCAGTAATTCAATCAATTCCCAGCTATGCTATGCTATGCAATTGTTCTTTTTCTCGAAAGTTTTTATGAGGAATTGAATGCAATGGTGAGCAAGTTTTAGCAGAGAGAGGGGGAAGGGAAGAGGAAGATTAGCTGAATTGTGTGAAAGAAGCTATGTAATTGAAGAATGGAAGGCGGGCCTTGGATTCTGTGAGGTTGTTCTTTCAACTTGGCACCGATTATAAAACACGCATGGAGCGTGTTGATAGACCAATTATTCCTATGCCACAAAATCTTGAAAGCTAGATATTTCTTAAGGGGACCTTCTGGGAAGGAAAGGTGGGACCGGGTTGCTCCTAAACCTAAAACTACTTAATGAAAACAGCAAAGCTGTTGAGGAAAGGGAGAAGATGGGTTATAGGAAATGGAATATAGTGGGGAATACTTCAGGATGAGTGGACAGCAGGTGAGATTCACAAGGTTGGGGCACTGCAAAGAGGTTTTACTGAAGATCTAAAAGTGAATAATTTGATAGATAAGGAGACTAGAGCGCAGAAGGGAGAAAGAGGCTGGCTACAAATAAAAGATATTCCTTTAGCAAGACAGGAGGAGGAAAATAGGCTGTTACGGAATGAAGAAATGAATGGATACTTTTCAATGAAGTCAGCTCACGTGTTAATCAGGGAAATGAGAGCTGAGGAGGAAGGAAATAGTGTAAAGGAAGTGGACGCAGAAAAGGCATAATTCTTAAAGCTACTAAGAAACTAAAAATGCCAAGAAAGGTTCAATTGTTTGGTTGGAGGATGTAACGAAATCGTTGTCAACTAAGGAAATTTGGGCTAGGATGGGAATCCAAACAGATTCTAGATGTATACTGTACAATGGCATAAATGAAAAAGAGACATCAGCATCTATTCTAGACGAGGAGGGTAAAGGACATCTTCAAATGAGACCAATCGAGGAACTCAAAAGACAGCAGATCGATGGCATACAGGTTAGGGGTGGGAATCGGGACGGGTCTACCCGTGACCCGCCCTGCCCCGACCCGACCCTGTTTAATATCGGGGCGGGTCGGGATTGTGTACCCGGGGTTTTTACAGGGTGGCGGGGCGGGTCAAGGCGGGTCGGGGCGGACCTACCTGCTAACCCGTTTTCTGATATTTTACATTAAAAAGAAAAACCTCGTTCAATGCTAATTTTCATGTTTTATTTAATTATTTAT
>JAXCLR010000081.1:51658857-51668892 GCA_035584095.1 Annona squamosa
AGACTTTAAAAAAATTATCTACCCAACTAAAATATGTCAGTAATTAAAAAGTTTGAAAATGTATGCACATTTTAAAAATAGTAAAACTTAGATTGAAAATTAAATACACCTATTTAATGAGTTTATAAAAATGTTAAAGATAAAAAGTGGGATTGTCAACTCAGGCTAACAGCTGGTCTTGTTAGCCCAGGTTAACATGATTAGTACTTGTATGCGTGTATGTATAGCGCTTCGCTTCTACGTAATCAGGTTACATAGAAGTGTTCCCATGTAACCCCCATGATATTTAAGATGTTAATAATTGATGCAACATCTAATTCATTTATTGTATTTAACTATTATTTATTAAACTAAAAAAATAAGTTTCATCCAAATTAAGTATGTGCATTGGCCACATTTGCTCATACAAATATATACTCACATATAAAGTATGAAAAATACTTAGATTTGTTTACACATGTATTATAATGCAAAAATACTTTATACAATTATTTATTCACATAGATACAATATTTTAGACTTTTTAGATGTTGAAGATACTAATTTAAAATTGTTATTTTAGCATTAAATTAACGAGAAATGATCCTATTAGCCCAAATAAAGCAAATGCCCTGTTTAGTCTATCTTAAAAAACTTATTTAGAAATTTTTTTTATTTTTCTTCATACACTTATTTATCTAAGTATATTTAACATATAAACCAAATTTTATATGCATATCTAAAAAGGATAAAACTTGTTTTATTTTTAAATACACTTAAATAAACAAGTATATGAAAAAAAGTAAAAAAAGAATTTTTAAATAGGCTTTTTGAGGTGGGCTAAACATGACATTTGCTTAGCCCGGACTAATAGGTTTACTTCTCTAAATTATTTTACTAAGCTTATTTTATGCATGTATAGATGAGGCCCATATACAATGATACTAAATAAATGAGAGAGTTTTCATGATAATATAAATGATGTTAAATATAATAGCTGCAGTAGATTTTCTGTTAACTATCAAAATTTTAAAAATAAAATGGTTATATAGAAAAGAGGTTTCATAGAAACGAGTTATATATATGAGAAATATTCCAATGTAATTAACTGTACCCTAAGTTATGGTGCATTTAGCTCAAAATGGGCCCCCATCTTATCATAAAATTATAATCTACTCAACCCATTATATTTAAAATTATTTATTTTATTACCATACTAATTTTTGTTCAAATTGGATATGTGTATGGATTTCATTTGAAAATGGTAGAAAATTAACGCAATAAAATAATCTAATTTAAATAACAACTTTGAAATTATTTTTTCAACATTAAAACTATAATGGTCATCTATTTTTAAGAAACGGGTGGGATTTATTGGTCATGTAGGAGAGCCATTTAAAAAAAAAGTGGAATTATAATATTTAATCCCAATCGTTTAACAAACCCATTAGTATAAGAAGGGGTGGATTGAGTTGCTTAAAAAAATCAGTGGCAAAAACAAAACGAAGAAGGAAACAGAGTTGAAGAAGGAAGAATGAGTTTTTGAAGGTAAGTTGAGTAGAATAATTTTTCAGCGAATCTCATTGTTTTTACAATATATGTAACTCATTTCATAAATCTAAACCATTCCTGATGTTTCTAGTCATAGGAGTATTATTGAAATGTTTAGTATTGAAATGTTACTTATTTCAGAGAAAAGTAGCAAATAAAGAGTAGAAAATGACATACAATGAAATAAATATATTTTTAGATATAGTGATTTTTACATATAAATTAGAGCAGAGAATATGTATTTTAAGAAAGAAACACAAAAAAAATTATAGGAAAATACAGCTATAAAAATCCCTATTTGACCCGTTGCAAACATTCTTTGAGATAATTTACGGTGTATATGATGAATTAATTTGGTTAAAAATTAGTTTAGACAGCTATTTGAAGTGATATTTAATTTTAACCCTTTATTAAACCCTTTAAGTTAAATATGATGGTAAAGATGTTATTTTGAGAAATTGACCATGCATATTAAAGAGTTTAATTATATAAGTTTACATGGAGAGATATAGGCTATTGCATTTAGAGCATACAGACTGTTGAAATAAATAAATATAAAATTGAAAGCTTCCGGATTAGTGGGCTTAGCCCATCTAGACGAGCCCAGTGAACCAAGAAGCCCAAGCTCAAGCCAAAGCCTACAGAAACTAAAACTCATAGAAATAAAGCCTAGTCTACATAAATAAGTTAGCCTAACTTCCAAGCAAGCATCAAGCCCACTTGCGCCTAGCCCAACTCCCAACCCACTAGCAGCTGGCCAGCCGGTGAGAAACAAATTCAAAATAAATATAGAAAATTTTGAAAAAATACAAAAAATTATGAAAAATATCCAAAAAATTAAAGTCAATATTCATAAGGTTAAATGAGTTTAAGCTTATAATTTTTACAAGAAATGAAATTATTTAAATGTGTGATGCTATAAAAATAAATAGAAAATGGAAAAATATGAAAAATTTAAAGTAAGTATTTAAAGAAGTATCAGTCCAATTTTTTATATATATAAGAAATAAAGTTATTTAAAAGTAAAATAATATAAGAATAACTAGGAGAAAATATAATTTTGACAGATTAAAATTATGAAAAATTTTGGAAAGTCATAAATAAAATTTTAAATAATATTTATAAAAATTAGGGTGAAATAATGAACATATTGTGATAAAAATTAGTGAAAGAGACTTGAGGCTACTAGAACAAATTAGAAAAGAGGAGTTTTAAAAGTCTACATTGAGGAAAGTAAATTTTTACCAAAGCATGACTTTGAAAATATTATGTGCATATTGTGATTTACTATGAAATATTATTATTTATTTAATTTAAAATTTTCTTTCAAGTGGGTTTATTCAAATATGAGTATTATTATTTCAAAATATCTTTAATCATGTTAAGTCGTGAATTTAAGTGATGTATTAATCACAGTGCATGAGCATGATGCATAGTTGCATATTGAGTTTGCTGCTAAGGAGTAAAAGTGGTATGGTAGTACCTGGGTAGCGATTTTAGGACTACCAAGAAGATAAATTAGCTCATCAATGTGTAGCATGACTACACATGAGCACAAATATATGGCAACACCTACAGTGTGAATACATGATTTAACATTGATAAATGTGTGCACATGTATGAAGATGTTTTAATTTTCATTAATTAGAGTTTGTTGTACATAAAAGATAATATAGATATTGTATTCATTGTTGAAAAATCAAAATGATTGCAAAATAAATTTAGTAAAAATATATTTTTACTTACTGAGCTTTCAGCTCATATTGTTTTGTTTTCACTGGAAAAATAGTGAGACAATGCTAAACTATAATCTCTATCAACATGATAAAAAGGCGAATCTAGCAAGACAAGAAAAATTAGTTTAGATTTTTATTGAAATTAGCTTATGATACTTACTTATTTTGTTTATAGACACTGAATATGTATAATAACTTCATAATAAGCAAACTTGAGATGTAATAGTTATATAGTTAAAATTTTTATGATTTTGCATCTTGGTATCTATTTTTATATTGAGAGATTTTATTTTAAGCTTGAACATAATAGACCTTATTCATAACACCTCAAAGGTGGGGTGTTATATAAACAATTTGAAATATAATTTATATATAGGCGAATGATTGTATAACGTATTAATATATTTAAATATATGTAAGACCCATTTTGAGGCAATTGCATTATAACTTATGGTTTAGTTGATTGCACAATAACATATGTATAGATTTTGATCTAGTACATATGATTGCACCATACAATCTATGCACTGTGGGGCTGACTTGATCATGAATAGAAAATTTACCTATATATTGTATTTAGAATTATTTACTTTATTGACATATTAATTTGAATCCAAATCAAACATGCGTATGGGCACATCTTAAAATGGAACAAAAATCAACATAATATAATAACTTAATATAAATATCAATTTAAAGTGGTATTTTCAACTTCTAAACCATTTAAGGTATTTTTTACATGGATAAATGATAGTATAATATATTGTATTAACATGGGGCCTATTTTGCAGAGGATTGTACCGTAATTACGGGCAGTCTGCCTGCATTAGATCATATCTCTATATTTATACATATGATCCAGTACATGTAAATGTAGTCAATTATGGTCATTTGCTTCAAAATGAGCCTCATATAATAATAAAATATAAGTTACTCTACCCATTGTATGTAAAATTATTTATTTGATTGACCCCTAGTATTCATCCAAATTGAATATGTATATGAGTCCTATTTGAAAATAGTATAAAGTCAACATAATGATATAATTTAATATCAAAAAATCTTGGATAGCTTGCCTTAAATTTTGAATGGTTTGGACAGTTCAGATGGTGGGTCCCATGCTTGGACCTATAAAACCTACATAAAAATGTAATTAAATTATTAATTCCTCAAATTCATGACCAAGTTATCAATAAAAAATATTTCAATCCCATTAATTTCATTGCAATAAATAAGATGTAATTTCAAGCTAAAAGATTATAAAAATATTTAAATAATTTGAAATTAATATTTAATACACAATTATTGCAAAATCACATTTTAACGCAAAGTTCACATTATACTCAAATTATTACCCACTAAATTGGTATAAGGACACCTATAAATTTATTATTATTTTCACAATTATCATCGATGCTAGTGGGAGAATTAAAAATCAACAACACTTTACATCTGAATTTTTCCAGCCATTAGCACCGACTTATGCATTGAATAGTTGGAAATTTCCAACCCTTTATTCAGCCAAAACATTTGAGATTTGCAGTTTAAAATTTTTAAAAATAGCCAGGCCTTCTACTACCACCGACTTAAGCATCTGAGAGACTAGAATTTTCCAACATAGATAAAAATGTTGAAAAGTTTCAGCTACAAGTTGCATATATTAAATGCATATGGTGGCGAAACACGACTATATAAGGAGGTAGCCATGCAATGCAACGTGAGAAGTGGTGCAAGGTGTAGGCAGTGCATTCTATGAATGCAAAGGGTGAGTGTGAGACGTGAGGTAAAGTGTGAGAGTTGGGTGGTGAGAGGTTAGTGAGTGTGTCCTAAGTGCGAGTAAGTAAGATGAGTATTTTGTGGTAGAGTGTGGGTAGTGCTAGTGTTATAGGTAGGAGCTTATAAATCATAAAGTAAAGATGTCCAAATTATTTTTGAGTGTGTTATTTTTGTTGTAATATTTTATAAATAAAATATTTTAGAGTATCCATTTTCTACTGACCATACTCACATTTCTTGACATTTGCTAACAATTGAGACTTCTAAAGAGTTTCCAACATTGTTTCAAGATGTTTGAAATGTAACTCCTAAGAAAAGCTATATATTAGTATATCATGCAAAAGTTACAAATTTCTAGAGGAAAGGGCTAAAAATCGGTTCATTAAACTTTGGAAAGTGACAAGCACATTAGACAGCCTAAAAGGCATAACCAAATACACATATCGACCCTAATGAGTCCTAAAAGCAGTTTGATGAGTGTCATCAAGTTACATATGGATTTGGTGGTAATCAGATTTAAAATCAAATTTAGAAAGATGCCAGCCTCTGCTACTTCATCTAATAATTCTTCAATAATTAGAATAGGAAACCTATCTTTTACGATTGAGACCTCGGTAATTAATATGTATCCTCTAAGAATTGTCCTTTTTTCCACCAAGAGCACTGGAGTTGAAAAAGGGCTAATACTTAGTTGAATCCACCCTCACCTCAACAAGTCAGCCATTTGACTCTCAATTTCCTATTTTTGATAGTGGGGATAATAATATGGCGTTATGGAAGAGAAGAAGCATTAGAAAGGAGCTAAATGTAATGATTAACCTCACAAATAGGATGCAACCCTTTCGGTTCATCATACAACATCATTTGATGTTTTCCTCCTTGTATATCAACCACCACATCCTTACATACTGCATCTCCTTCAACTTTGAACCATCAGTTGTAGTTAGTCAAAATTTTTTTGTGGACTTAAAGCTCCACCTTACCCCATCTAAGGTGTTAGAGTTGAGATCAATTTCAAGCACACAAGAACACAATGAGATAACGTCGATCTGCTCCAAGCCTACTCCACTAAAGAAAAGAGTAATTAATTAATCACCAAACTAATTACAACTTTCCTCCCATAGGCAACAGACTACCTTTCTCAGAGAATCCCTCACACTGAAATTTTCTAAACTATCTTTATGATCTCGCCCTTAAACCCTAGAGACCAATGTCTATTTATAACTCCCATGTACAACTTTGCATAACCCATGTGCAAACCTAGAACCACTCAACTAAGATATGTAGAATACGCAATCTCAATCCCAATAGAATACAAGACATCTAATAAATCTCCACATTAGCTTGAATTCTGGGCACAGCAAGTCAACTAGCTCATAGAGAAACTTGTGTTTGCAACTGCTCGATCTGCGATCTTCTAACCATGTTCGAACTTGTACGATCTATCACACCCTTCTTGGGTGTTGGGTACAGCTCACCTCTGTATCACAATCTTCAGTGGCTTCACAAGAACTCCACATGTTTGCATACTTCCTAGAAGTCTGTACAGTCTTCCAATCTTCTAACCTTTCATCACAATCGTAGCTCCTTTTGACACCTTGAGAACTCCACCTTCAGTTGAAATCTCGAAACCTCTAGAGTCTAATGTTCCTAATGAAATCAAATTCATCCGCAAATCAAGAACATGCCTCACATTAGTCAACATCCGTACTGTTGAAAAAATATATTGAAATTAATGGCAAAATAAGCCGAGTCTATGTTTTGATTATTAACAAATCAATTTGAGTAAATTTTGATTACTAACTTATTTATGAGATGATTAAAGGATATAAAAATGAAGAAAATGAAGCATGACAGGTAAAGTCGATCCCCAAGTTGACTCTAGCAGCGACTTCAAGAAGCATTTTTCGTCTAGTGTTGAAATTGGGGAGCAAAGCTGCAGAAGTCGCAAACAAAGTCGACTTTGAATGCGACTTGGGTGAAGTCACAAACCAAGTCGACTCCATCATCGACTTCAAGCGCCATTTTCTGCCTAGCGTTGAAATTGGGGATGAAAGCTGCCAAAGTCGTAGATCAACTTAACTCTACATGCGACTTGGGTAAAGTCGTAAACCAAGTCGACTCCAGCATCGACTTCACCTGATCAGCACACATTTTTGAAGAGCTAAGTCGCAAACCAAGTAGACCCAATCATTTGACTTAGGCCAAATGAAGATCAAATCAAGTCCAAAGCAAGCAAAGTTGCGTGTATTCGTCATGAAGAATCAAGATCACACATTCGGACTTCTTTCATGCAAAGCAAGACTCACGGATTCAAGATTCAAGACAGAGAGCGTAAAGCAAGGATGAATAAACTAAATTTCAAATGATGTAAATCAAGGGGGAAATATGCATTTTGAAGAAATTCATATAACCAAAGCCAACTCCAAGGATTTCAAGTTCATCAAGCAAGCTAAGGAAGTGAAGTCGCACCCGAAGTCAACTTCACCTATAACTTGGGTCAAGTTCAGGACCAAGTCGACCCAGAATGAAACTTAAAGCATTTGCGAAAAGCCAAAGTCACACCCGAAGTCGACTCCGTTTGCGACTTGGCGAATTTGCACACGAAGTTGACTCCGCCTGCAACTTGGGTCGCAACAGTCAGAAATTTTTCGAATGTTGGTTCATTAAATACGTGCCACCAACTTTTAAATGTTCGAATTCCCTCGCCACTTTTATAAGGCATTCAAGATGAATGTGGAAGGTAGCTGAAACTCATTGATTGAGCATAACTCCCATCTTTAAGAGCATTAAGTGATCAAGTCAATATCCCAAAAGAAGAATTTTGCGTTCAACCTACCAAGAGATACTTGTTGAACTATTTAGTCTTCTTCACAAGTTCTTCTCTGCGCCAAATCTGCCTCTACACGTAAAAACCTTCTTTTACTCTTTCTTGTTGTATTAAACTTGATTTAGTTTGAGTAAGTAAGATCAAGTACAAGCAAAGTAGTGTGTGACTGGAGTAGAACTTGTCACCTACTTGTGTTGTATATTATTGATACCCTCTAGAGTTGGAATTTAGAAGAGAGCAGAGGTTTTAGTTGTATTTGTGAAATACATAATGGGACCCAAGTCACAAGAGGTGTGAGGTTGGAAGAGTAAAGTAGGGAAGGTTGCCCGAACTACTATAAAACCTTGTCTATTAATTTCTATCTCTGCTTTCATTATCTTATTGCTTTCCATTTGCTTCATTAAAAGGGACTGATTTAATCTGGGGTAAAGTTTCATTTTAAGTTGAAAAATTTTAAATACCCAATTCACCCCTCCCCTCTTGGATAATTGCCATTAACTTGAGACCAACATGTATAACTCCATCAGATATCCGAATTTGTACTATACCAATGCCAGCAACTCTGCTCTTTGCCTTATTTTCCATCCTTAAGAGTACCACCATCACATTCCTTGTATGAATTGAATTGTTCCTTGGCTGCATACATATGAACGGAACATCTTGAATCTAAGATCCAATCATCACTATTTGTAGTCACTTCTGCTATAAGCAATATATCACTATTTGAATCCAGAGCTATTGAGGAATAATCAAATGATTCATCATCTGCCTTTTCTTTCCCCTTCTCATTTTCTTTCTCTTTCTCTTTCCTTTGTCTCTCCTTCCATTTATAGCAAACTCTCTTCATGTGAGTCTTCTTGCTGCATTCCCAGCACTCAATATCTCTACTCGATCTGGGTGAACTTCTGAATCCACTGAGACTATTTGATCTATATTGTTGACCAGCACTTACAGCCAAAGCACTCTCACCATCTGACGATCAATTACTGTTGTTCTTTTTACGAGTTTCATTCATTAGAGAGAAGCAACAACGTCATCAAGCTCTAAGTAAGAGAGCAGAGGCTCTAGTTGTATTTGTGAAATATATAATGGAACCCAAGTCACAAGAAGTATGAGGTTGGAAGAGTGGAGTAGGGAAGATTGCCCAAACCACTATAAAATCCTATCTATTAATTTCTATCTCTACTTTCATTATCTTATTGCTATCTATTTGCTTCATTAAAGGGGACTGATTTAATCTAGGGTAAAGTTTCATTTTAAGTTGAAAAATTTTAAATACCCAATTTACCCCTCCCCTCTTGGGTAATTACCATTAACTCGGGATCAACACATATAACTCCATCAGATATCCGAATTTGTACTCTACCAATGCCAGCAACTCTGCTCTTTGCCTTATTTTCCATCCTTATGAACTGAATTGTTCCTTGGCTGCATACATATGAAAGGAACATCCTGAATCTAAGATCTAATCATCACTACCTGTAGTTGCTTCTGCTATAAGCAATACATCACTATTTGAATCCACAGCTATTGAGGAATAATCAAACGATTCATCTACTGCCTTCTCTTTCCCCTTCTCCTTTTCTCTCTTTCTCTTTCCTCTGTCTCTCCTTCCATTTATAGCAAACTCTCTTTATGTGACCCTTCTTGCTGCATTCCCAGCACTCAATGTGTCTACTCAATCTGGATGAACTTCTGGATCCGCTGGGACTATTTGATCTATATTATTGACCACCACTTACAACCAAAGCACTCTCACTACCTGATGATCAATTACCGTTGTTCTTTCTACGACTTTCATTCATTGGCAGAGAAGCAACAACGTCATCAAGTTCTAAGGTATCTTTCCTGAATAACGACGTCGTCACAATGTGATCAAACGTATCAGGTAACGAGGTCAACAGAAGTAATGCCTTGTCCTCTTCTATAATTTCCTCTCCCAAATCAGTTAAAACTATTACAATTCTATTAAATTCATCCAAATGCTTCCCAAGATCTCCAGACTCTTCAAATTTCAATGCATATAATTTTTCACATATAATCTATTAGTTAAAGATTTACAATTATACCTAGTTTCCAATTTTGTCCAAATTTCTTTAGGATCTGTCAAATTAATCACCTCCCGAAGAGTATTATGCACAAGAAAATCTAAATTGGGCTAGT
>JAXCLR010000081.1:51668992-51679137 GCA_035584095.1 Annona squamosa
TTTAACACTCCAAATATCTTAAAATTTATCCATAAATAATGTTTAAATCAAATACTCCAAAAGCCCCATGTTTAACCCACATTTTTGGGGCTGCCTGATTTCCACATGTAATGAAAAATTTTAAATTTTCTCCTTTTTACCTAAAATTGGGCATGTTAATTTATAATTAATACATCCTAATAGCATTTGAAACTATTATATCATGACTTGGAATAAGAAAATTTGGATACACCACTCTTGAATTTTTGAGTTCACATTTGGCTTGATTTTAGCCTTCCATTTTAATGATTTGGGTTCTAAATATCCTCTAATTCACAAATTTATCAAAAGCCTCATGATTTTTTAGCTATTTTTGGGATAAAAATTAAAATCTTATCCATTTCAACTCTTGAATTCCTAAATACCCAAATCTACTACTCAAATGCTGTAATTTACTTCCATACGTGTTTATCTAAGGTATTTTAGCAAAACCCTTCATTTATTGCATGATTTGAGATAAAAATTGAAAAAACCCAACATAACCAATTATCTCTTCCTTACCTTTGGCGACCTGGCGTCATGGATGGCAGGCTCTCTCTTTTCTCTTCTTCCTTCTCCTTCTCTTTCTTCCTCTTTGTTTTTTTCTCTCTGGTTGCTTCCAACGCCCGACCTCCCTCCTAAACTCTTTTAATGTTTCGGTGCTCTACATGTGCACTGAAAATGTGCACATGCAGCAAAATATAAATTTTTTTTATCAGGCTCTATAGAAACAGAGTTGAAGGAGGAAGGAGTTTTTTAAGGTAAGTTAAGTAGAATAATCTTTCGGTTAACCTCGTTGTTTTTACGATATATGTAACTCATTTCGTAGATCTAAACCATTCATGATGTTTCTACTCATAGGAGTATTATTGAAATGTTTAATATTGAAATTTTACTTATTTCAAAGAAAAGTAGCAAATAAAGAGTAGAAAATGATATATGAAGAAATAAATATATTTTTGGGCATGAAAAGTGAATTGTGATCATACAATAATAAAAAAAATTATTTATTTAGCGTGCCTGCAAAATTTCAGCTTGATCAAAGTTATATATTTTTATATATAATGATTTTTACACATAAATTAGAGTAGTGAATATGTATTTTAAGAAAGAAACACAAAAAAATTACAGGAAAATACAACTACAAAAATACCTATTTGACCCATTACAAACATTCTTTGCAATAATTTACAGTGTATATGACGAATTAATTTGGTAAAAAATTAGTTTAGATAGCTATTTGAAGTAATATTTAATTTTAACCCTTTATTAACCCCTTTATGTTAAATCTGATGTAGAGATGTTATTTTGAGAAATAGACCATTTGGATTAAAGAGTATAATTGTATAAGCTTACATTGAGAGATATAAGCTATTGCATTTAGAGCGCACAGACTGTTGAAATAAATAAATAAAACTAAAAGATTCCATACTAGTGGGCTAAGCCCATCTAGACGGAACCAAAAAACCCAAGCTCAAGCCAAATCCCACAGAAATAAAGTCTAACCCACATAAACAAGCTAACCCAACTTCCAAGCAAGCATCAAGCCCACCTGCGGCTAGCCCAACTCCCAGCCCACTAGCGGCTGGCCAGTTAGCGACGAACTGTTGGATATATGTGGAAAATAAGGCAAGCCTATGTTCTGATGATTGACAAATCAATTTGAGTAAGTTTTAGTTTCTAACATATTTGTGAAGATGATTAAAGGATATAGAAATGAAGAAAATGAAGCATGACAGGTCAAGTTGATTTCTAAGTCGACTTAGGCCAAGTAGATCCCCAAGTCAACTCTAGCAGCGACTTCAACCCGTCATTTTTGTCCAGTGTTGAAATCGACGAGCCAAGATGCCGAAGTTGTAAACGAAATTGTCTCTGCATGAGACTTGGGTGAAGTCGCAGACCAAGTCGACTCCGGCATTGGCTTCAAACTTGTTTTTCTGTCCAGAGTTGAAATCAAGAACGAGAGCTAACGAAGTCGCATCCCAAGTCAACTCCATATGCGACTAGGGTGAAGTCGCAAACCAAGTCGACTCCGGCATCAACTTCAAACTTATTTTTCTGCCCAAAGTTGAAATCAGGAACGACAGCTGACGAAGTCACATCCTAAGTCGACTCCACATGCGACTTGGGTGAAGTCGCAAACCAAGTCGACTCCAGCATCGACTTCAACCACGATTTTTTATCTAGAGTTGAAATCGAAAATGCGAGCTGCCGAAATCACATCCCAAGTCGACTTCGCATGCGACTTGAGTGAAGTCGCAGACCAAGTTGACTCCAGATTCGACTTTAGTGCGGAACATGCATATCAAGACGACTCAATACTAGACTCAAGTGAAGATAATCGACTTGGATCGAATAAAGATCAAATGAAGCTCAAATGAAGACCAAAGCAATCAGGGTTGCATGAATCCATCATGTTGGATCATGAACACATACTCGGACACCTTCCATGCATTCCAAGACTCAAGACATGGAGTCAAATGTTTTTAAGATAGAAGAATTATAAAGAGTCCTACGTAAAATAGGGAAGAACAAGCAAACATGAAGTAATTCAAGCAAGCAAGTCATTCCAAAGAATTTCAAGTTCAACTAGCAAGTTGAGGAAGTGAAGTCACACCTAAAGTCGACTTTACCTACGACTTGGGTCAAGTCGAGGACTAAGTCAACCTAGACTAGAACTTGAAGTAGTTACGAATAGCCGAAGTCACACCCGAAGGAGACACCATCTGTGACTTGGGCGAAGTTGCACCAGAAGTCGACTCCACCTGCGACTTGGGTCGCAATAGTCAGAAATTTTCGAATGTTGGCGCATTAAATGCGCACCACCTACTTCCAAACGTTCGGATTTCCTCAACATTTATAAAGGACATTTAATATGAACAAGAATAGTAGCTAAGAATTCATTGATTAAGCACAACTCTCATCTTTAAGAGCATTAAGTGATTAAACCATCATCTAGAAGAAGAACTCTGCTTTTAAACTACCAAGAGCTGCTTGCAAAATAATTAAGACTGCTTTACAAGTTCTACTCTGCATCAAATCTGCCTCTATAAACCAGTAACATGTAGAAATTTTCTTTCGTTATTTCTTGTTGTATTGAACTTGATTTAGTTTAGGTAACTAAGATCAAGTGTAAGCAAAGTAGTCTGTGATTGGAGTGCAACTCGTCACCTACTTGTGCTGTGAATTGTTGATGCCCCTAGAGCTGGAATCTAGAAGAGAGCAGTGGCTCTAGTTGTATTTGTGAAATACATAGTGGAACCCAAGTCACAAGAGGTGTGAGCTTAGAAGAGTGGAGTAGGTAAGGTCGCCTGAACCACTATAAAATCTTGCTTGTTGATTTTTATTTCTGCTCTCAGCACTATATTGCTTTCATTTATTTCTTCATAAAGGGGATTAGATTAATCCGGGGTAAAATTTTTAATTCAAGTTTCAAATTTTTAAATACCCAATTCACCCGTCCCCTCTTGGGTAATTGTCATTAACTTGGGACCAATAGAAACAAATTCAAAATAAATACAGAAAAATTTGAAAAATACAAAAAATTATGAAAAATATTCATAAAATTAAATTCAATATTTAGAAGCTTAAATGAGTTTAAATTTATAATTTTTATAAGAAATGAAATTATTTAAATGTGTGATGCTATGAAAATAAATAGAAAAATGGAAAAATATGAAAAATTTAAAGTAAGTATTTAAAGAAGTATCAATCAAATTTTTTATATATAAGAAATAAAGTTATTTAAAAGTAGAATAATATAAGAATAAATAGGAGAAAATATAATTTTGATAGATTAAAATTATGAAAAATTTTGAAAAGTCATAAATAAAATTTTAAATAATATTTATAAAAGTCAAGGTGAAATAATGAACATATTGTGATACAAATTAGCGAAAGAGACTTGAGACTACTATGAAAAATTAGAAAAGAGGAGTTTTGAAAGTTTACTTAGTGGTAAGTAAATTTTTACCAAAGCATGACTTTGAAAATATTATGTGTATATTGTGTTTTACTATGAAATATTATTATTTATTTAATTAAAAATTTTCTTTCAAGTTGGTTTATTCAAATATGAGTATTATTATTTCAAAATATCTTTAATCATGTTAAGTAATGAATTTAAGTGATGCATTAATCATAGTGCATGAGCATGATGCATAATTACATATTGGGTTTGCCGCCAAGAAGACTTAAGGCTACTATAACAAATTAGAAAAAAGGAGTTTTGAAAGTTTACTTAGTAGTAACTAAATTTTTACCAAAGTATGACTTTGAAAATATTATGTGTGTATTGTGATGTATATTGTGATTTAATATGAAAAATTATTATTTATTTAATTAAAAAAATTTTCAAGTTGGTTTATTCAAATATGAATATTATTATTTCAAAATATCTTTAATCATATTAAGTAGTGAATTTAAGTGATGCATTAATCATAGTGCATGATCATGATGCATAATTACATATTGGGTTTGCTGCTAAGAAGTAAGAGTGGTATGGTAATACCTAGGTAGCGACTTCAGGACTACCAAGAAGATCAATTAGCTCATAAATGTGTAGCATGGCTACACATGAGCAAAAGTAGATGACAACACCTACAATGTGAATACATGATTTAAAATTGACATATGTGTGCGCATGTATCAAGATGTTTTAATTTTCACTATTAGAGTTTGTTGTGCATAAAAGATAATATAGATATTGTATCTATTATTGAAATATCAAAATGATTGCAAACTGAATTTAGTAAAAATATATTTTTACTTATTGAGCTTTCAACTCATATTGTTTTGTTTTCAAAGGAAAAATAGTGAGACAATGCTAAACTATAATATCTATCGACATGGGAAAAAGGCGAAACTAACAAGACAAAAGAAAAAAAAACTTAAGATTTTTATTGAAATTATCTTATAATACTTACTTAGTTTGTTTATAGATACTGAATATATATAATAACTTCATAAGAAGCAAACTTGAGGTTTAATAGTTAAAATTTTTATGGTTTTGTATCTTAGTATTTATTTTTATATTGGAAGATTTTATTCTCAACTTGAACATAGTAAACCTTATTCATAACACCTCAAAAGTGGGGTGTTATATAAACTATCTGAAATATAATTTATATATAGACAAGTGATTGTATAACGTATCAATATATTTAAATATATGTAAGACCCATTTTGACCCAATTGCATTATAACTTATGGTTTAGTTGATTGCACAGTAACATACGTATAGATTTTGATCTAGTACACATGATTGCACCATACAATCTATGCACTGTGGGGCTGACTTGATAATGAATAGGAAATTTACCTATATATTCTAGAATTATTTACTTTATTGACATACTAATTAGTATCCAAATCAAACATGTGTATGGGCACATCTTAAAATGGAATAAAAATCAACATAATATAATAACTTAATATAAATATCAATTTAAAGTGGTATTTTCAACTTCTAAACTATTTAAGGTATTTTTTACACGGATAAATGATAGTATAATATATTGGATTAACATGGGGCCTATTTTGCAGAGGATTGTACCGTAATTACGGGGCAATCTATCTGCAGTAGATCATATCTCTATATTTATACATATGATCCAATACATGTAAATGTAGTAAATTATGGTCAGTTGCTTCAAAATGAACCTCATATATCATAAATATAAGTTACTCCACTCATTATATGTAAAATTATTTATTTGATTAGCCCCTAGTATTCATCCAAATTGAATACGTGTATGAGTCCTATTTGAAAATAGTATAAATTCAACATAGTGATATAATTTAATATCAAAAAATATTGGATGGCTTGTCTTAAATTTTGAATGGTTTGGAAGTTCAGATGGTGGGTCCCACGCTTGGACCTATAAAAACTACATAAAAAATGTAATTAAATTATTAATTCCTCAAATTCATCACCAAGTTATCAATAAAAAATAATTCAATCCCATTAATTTCATTACAATAAATAAAATGTAATTTCAAGCCAAATGATTATAAAAAGTATTTAAATAATTTGAAATTAACATTCAATATCCAATTGTTACAAAATCACATTTTAAAGCAAAGTTCATATTATACTCAAATTATTACCCACTAAATTGGTATAAAGGCACCCATAAATTTATTATTAATTTCACAATTATCATCGGT
Organism: Annona squamosa; assembly: GCA_035584095.1. Taxonomy (NCBI): domain Eukaryota; kingdom Viridiplantae; phylum Streptophyta; class Magnoliopsida; order Magnoliales; family Annonaceae; genus Annona; species Annona squamosa. The sequence continues at coordinate 51,675,179 of JAXCLR010000081.1, forward strand.
GCCGAGTGGGAGAATTAAAAATCAGCAGAACTTTACATCTGAATCTTTCCAGCCAAGCAACTTAAGCATTGAATAGTTGGAAATTTTTAGCCCTTTATTCAGCCAAAACATTTGAGATTTGCAGTTGAAAATTTTGAAAAATAGCCAGGCCTTTTGCCACTGACTTAAGCATCCAAGAGACTAGAATTTTCCAGCATACTATCTAGCTGAAAATGTTAAAAAGTTTCAGCTGCAAGTTGCATAGGAGCCTTTCTGAAAAATGTTGAAAAGTTTCAGAATCCACATGGTAGTGAAACACGTGTATATAAGAAGGTAGCCATGCAATGCAACATGAGAAGTGGTGCAAGGTGTAGGCAGTGCATTCGATGAATGCAAGGGTGAGTGTAAGATGTGAGGTAAAGTGTGAGAGTTGGGTGGTGAGGGGTTAGTGAGTGTGTCCTAAGTGTGAGTAAGTAAGATGAGTATTTTGTGGTATATTGTGGGTAGTGCTAGTGTTATAGGTGAGAGCTTATAAATCATAAAGTAAAGATGTCCAAATTATTTTTCAGTGTGTTATTTTTGTTGTAATATTTATAAATAAATTATTTTAGAGTATCCATTTTCTACGGACCAAACTCACATTTCTTGACATTTGCTAACAATTGAGACTTCTAGAGAGTTTCCAACATTGTTTCAAGATGTTTGAGATGTAACTCTCAAGAAAAGCTACATATAAGTATATCATAAAAAAAGAAACAAATTTCCGAAGGAAAGGGCTAAAAACCGGTTCATTAAACTTTGGAAAGTGATGAGCACATTAGACAGCCTAAAGGGCATAACCAAATACCCATATCGACCCTAACGGGTCCTAAAAGAAGTTAGATGAGTTTCATCAAGTTACATATGGATTTGGTGGTAACCAGATTTAAAATCCAATTTAGAAAGATGCAAGTCTCTGCTACCTCATCTAAAAATCCTTCAATAATTAGAATAGGAAACTTATCTTTTATGGTTTAAACCTTGGTAATTAATAATACATCCTCTAAGAATTGTCCTTTTTTTCCACCAAAAGCACTGGAGCTGAAAAAAGGGCTAATACTTAGTTGAATCCACTCTCGCCTTAACAAGTCAGCCACTTGACTTTTAATTTCCTATTTTTGATAGTGGGGGTAACGATATGGCCTTATGGAAGCAGAAGAAGCATTAGGAAGGAACTAAATGTAATGACTAACCTCACGAATAGGATGCAACCCTTTCGGTTCATCAAACACAGGATTAAATCTCTGCTGTAACTTCTCTAACCGATCACCTTTTTCGTTATTATCCAAACCTTGTAATTTAAGAATAGATTCAGTTGTTTACAATATAAACAACTGACATTTAGATTTGGCCAACTTTCTAATTGATTGAAACAAAGCCAAACCCACCTCTTCGGGTTTCAATCCTTGCAACAAATACTGCTGACCATCCTTCTAAAATCCCAACCACATTCTAGACCACTCTAAATTTCTCATGCCCAATGTCCTCAACCAAGCCACTCACAACATCATATCTGTTCCACCCAACTATAGAGGATACAACATCATTTGATGTTTTCCTCCCTGTGTATCAATCACCACATCCTTACATACTCCATCTCCTTCAACTTTGAACCATCAGTTGTAGTCACTCAAAATTTTTTTGTGGACTTAAAGCTCTATCTTACCCCATCTAACGTGTTAGGGTTAAGATCAATTTCAATCACACAAGAACACAGTAAGATAACATCGATCTGCTCCAAGCCTACTCCACCAAAGAAAAGAGTAATTAATTAATCACCAAACTAATTACAACTTTCCTCCCACAGGCAATAGACTGCCTCTCTCAGAGAATCTCTCACACTGAGACTTTCTAAACTGTCTTCGTGATCTCATCCTTAAACCCTATAAACCACATGTCTATTTATAACTCCCACATACAACTTTGCATAATCCATATGTAAACCTAGACCCACTCAACTAAGATACGCAAAATACGCAATCTCAATCCCAGCAGAATACAAGACATCTAATAAATCTCCAAATTGGCTTGAATTCTGCGCATAATAAGTCAACTAGCTCATAGAGAAATTCGTATTTGCAACCACTCGCTCTGCGATCTTCTAACGATACTCGAACTTGTACGATCTATCACACCCTTCCTGGTTGTCAGGTACAGCTCACCTCTACATCATGATCTTTAGTGACCTCACAAGAACTCCACTTGTTTGCATACTCCTTAGAAGTCTGTATAGACTTCCAGTCTTCTAACATTTCATCACAATCGTAGCTCCTTTTAACAGCTTCAGAACTTCACCTTCAATTGAAATCTCGAAACCTCTAGAGTCTAATGTTCCCAATGAAATCAAATTCATCCATAAATTAGGAACATGCCTCACATCAGTCGACATCCGTTCAACTCCATCAGATATCTGAATTTGTACTGTACCAATGCCAACAACTCTGCTCCTTGCCTTATTTGCCATCCTTAGAGTACTACTATCACATTCCTTGTATGAACTGAACTGTTCCTTGCCTGCATACATATGAAAGGAACATCCTGAATCTAAGATCCAATCATCACTACCTGTAGTCCCTTCTGGTGTAAGCAATACATCACTATCCAAATCCATAGCTATTGAGGAATAATTAAACGATTCATCATCTGCCTTCTCTTTCCCCTTATCCTTTTCTTTCTCTTTCTCTTTCCTTTGTCTTTCCTTCCATTTATAGCAAACTCTATTCATGTGCCCCTTCTTGCCACATTCGAAGCACTCAATATCTCTACTCGATCTGGATGAACTTCTGGATCTGCTGGGACTATTTGATCTATATTGCTGACCACCAGTTACAACCAAAACACTCTCACTACCTGATGATTCATTACCTTTGTTCTTTCTACAAGTTTCATTCATTAGTAGAGAAGTAACAACGTCATCAAGCTCTAAAGTATCTTTCCCGAACAACAATGTCGTCACAATGTGATCAAACGAATCAGGTAAACAGAAGTAATGCCTTGTCCTCTTCTGTAATTTCCTCTCCCAAAGTAGTTAAATCTATTGCAATTCTATTAAATTTATCCAAGTGCTTCCCAAGATCTCCAGACTCTTCAAATTTCAATGCATATAATTTTTTCAGATATAATCTATTAGTTAAAGATTTACATTTATACCTAGTTTTCAATTTTATCCAAATTTCTTCAGGATCTGTCAACCTGATCACCTCCCGAAGAGTATTATCCACAAGAAAATCTGAATTGTGCTAGTTGCCAAATGTCTCATAGTCTGTCATTCATCATCATCTATCTTCTTGAGCTTCTCAGATTCTTTCTTCAACACTTTGATTATTCCTTCTTGAGTCAAAATAGTCTTTATCTGTTGCTGCCATAAGATAAAATCATTCTGCCCATTAAATAGCTATACTGTTAGGGGTGCAACTTGGGTTGGGTTGAGCCTGAACCTAGTTTGTTAAACCTAATTTCTAATGGTGTTAGAACTTGCTTTTTTATAACTCGAGCCCGAAGAGCCCGAACCTAGTAAACCTAATTTGTAAATTTGATAGGGTTAGGGTTCAAGTGAACTCGAACTCAAAGAACCCAATCCTGATTTCTATTTTATATTTATTATAAATATATTTTATATATAATATCTAAACAATATTTTTTTCTATTTAATGTTATTTATATTTATAAATAATGTTTGACATATTTTAATTTTACTATAAATAAAGTAAGATATTTTTTATAAATGTTTTAAAATCCCAAAAAAATTTATACGCATATCTAAAAATGGTAAAACTTGGTTTATATGTTAAATACACTTAGTTAAACAAGTATATAGAGAGAAAAATAAAAAAATATTGTAAATGACTTTTTTGAGGTGGACTAAGCGGGAGATTTGCTCAACTCGGGCTACCAAGATAACTCATCTTCTTTATATTGTTATATTTTTTTAAAAGAAGTTT
>JAXCLR010000081.1:51722403-51733892 GCA_035584095.1 Annona squamosa
TATTCTATTGAGATTATGTCTCCATAAACATTATTTTCAAGTGGAATTATATTTCCTTGTGTAGGGAGAACATTCAATATGGGCGAATACATATAGGAGTCACAATCGTATTATATTTCAAAAAGCAAAGTTTCTTCAATTATTTCCATTTATTTTTCGGATGCATCTCCACAATCACCACTAGCTTTGTATAACTTTTCTCTTAAAAACATGGAGGAGAGTGGAAACATTGTCAATGCCCCACATATAATTTAGCTGAATAATAATGCAAACAATTAACTTACGACAGCATGATCAAAGGATAGTGAAAGATGGAAGATTCCACTTGGCAGTCTGATGGTAGATTGCAACTTGTACACAGGTATTTTAATTATTTTTTTAAAATGACGTAATGGAGAAACGGAATAAAAATGTAATATTGTGTATTGAAAAAAATTTATATTAGAAATTGAAAAGCTATCTTCGGAATGGAAAATCTTATCTCGTGCACATTACATTTAAGCAAATGAGATCCGTTGGAACACCCAAAGTAAGAACATAAAATTTTGAAAATTTTGAAGAAGTGTAAACCTTTTAGGTGTGATGTAAAAAACCTTAATTTTTACGTTTTTATCGTTCCAACAAACTATCCAAGGATAAATGCATTTCTTCAAAGGGATGTGGACAGCTTCGTTTCTTTAATTGATAAAATTGTCATTTTCTAGCTTGCCATCGTAGACCTACTGCCTTTCATTTGTCAAGGGCGTGCTAATAAAATAGACTACCAATGAAACAAAGAAGGTCCAACTGCCACAACAATAATCAAATTAGTATTCTAGAAAGAAGAAACGGTACTTATATGCAAGCAGGAACACACGCACAGACATGGTAGCGTCAGTATAAATCTCTTCTGTATTTAATAAAAAATTTAGGAAACATTTACAGAACCATGATCTTGTTAGCCTGGCCAAAAAACTTATTTTAAATTTTTTTTCTTTTTTATAAATTTATTAATCTAAGTGTTTAATCTATAAATAAGTTTTACAGTTTTTGAATTTTGTATATATATTTTTTGAAGATACATGCATACATATACCTCATTCCGGACTTAGCAAATGCCCTACTTAGCCCACCTCAAGAAATTCATTTATAATTTTTTTGTTTTTTCTTCATGTACTTGTTTATTTAAGTGTATTTAACATATAAACCAGGTTTTATCATTTTTGGATATATGTATATATATTTTTTAGATTTTTGAAGATAGGTGTATTGTAAATACATATATACACATAGATGTTTAATAAACACACTTAGATAAAATGTAGGAAAAAAATATAAAAATTTATTATAAATGAATTTTTTGAGGTAAGCTAAGTGAAACATTTGTTTAGCTCAAGCTAATAGGATACATATATACACATAGATGTTTAATAAATACACTTAGATAAAATGTAGGAAAAAGTAAAAAATATTATAAATGGGTTTTTTGAGGTAGGTTAAGTAGGACAATTGTTTAGGTCGCGCTAACAGGATGATTCATCACAATCTCATCCTCCATATCTACATACCATTCACAATATATCCACGTACATAGGGCCAACAAACTATGGTTTTGAAATTTCAAATACATTCACACGATTAATTTATATATATATATATATATTTGCAAATATGACCACGTCGTACCATTCACAGTATGAACGGCACATATTTCTTCAACGTAGTCATCAAATTGGATTTTGTATCCCACTGTTTTCCTCATAATTTTGAACTAAAGCTTCCTCATTTTATGAACCGTCTATTGATGGATAGAGCTATGATCTGAATTCTTTCCATCTACACTGGTCTCTGAGAGTGAATTGCACGCTTCTTATTCTATTGAAATCCTCTGATCTTATCTTTTCCATCATATGTTGTGGCTCCAATATTGTATACACATTTTACGCTTCTTATTCTATTGGCAGCTTCTGATCTTATCTTTTCCATCACATGCTGTGGCTCCAATATTGTATACAGAGATGTGTAAAGTTTCTTGACCGTTGAAATGCATTGTCTGTGATATGGCTTACCCTTTTTATCCTTCTACAGGGCATACAACGCTCGTTCATCATGTTTTGGGCCATATATCATCAATCCCACCCGGTCATCCGTTCTGAAGTTGTTCGTCCAAGTATTTGATATCAGACATTGATTGTCTACATGCAGGTGGACAGCGTTTTTTTTTTTTGGTCATTGCTAAATTTTCATTTCTTGATAACGGCCACTTTATAGAGCACCAGTCTAACAAAAACAAGTACAACAACCACAGATTTTATTAAATAATTTGGAAGATGAGAAGAAAACACGGAAATGGAAAAATGAAATCTGAAGACTTAAGACCTATGCTACTATTCTTCAATAGTTAATTTGGAACGACATCGATTTTTTGCATTTTGGTCCCTTTAAGTATGTGTACTTCTTGTCATAAAAAGTATTCATATTTCTTTAAAATTTTCCATATTTGTTTTGAACGCTATAAGTTGCCTCATTTATGTTTTAAAACTTGCCAGTTTGCACTCCCATCCACTTTTCTTATCTGACGTTTGGGAATATGAAATGGGGTAAAGTTATGGGATGAGGTGGGAGTGGTAAAGAAAATATTTGAAAATTATATGATTGATATGAAATAATAGAGATAAAGTTGGAATAAATAGGGTAGTCAGAAGGAAAAACGATTGAAATATAAAGGTAAAGTAGAAAAAATAAAGTAGTTTAATTGTAAAATCATCTGTTGAAAAACTTATTTACCATGTCATACCATATCATCCCATACTTGTAAACATCCCCTTACTTTTAATTCATCCCATCATAAAATAAAAAAAAAATTTAAAACTAGGATAGACCATGGTACTAAAAAACTGCCATCTTACACCAATCGAAAACCCCAAATAATGTCTTAATCGAAAAGATTAAAATACCCTCTTTGTAAGAATGGATAGATATATATACATATATATATATATACCTATTCACTATATACAAAGGGAGATGAACACCTTCAAAACTGTGTTCACTATTCATTAGAGTCAACTCAAATGAGAAAAGTATTTTACATTAATAAAATTTATTTTTTGTATTATTCCTCGCTAAATAAATTCGTCAGAGTCTTTCATGTTTTGCAAATTATTGGCATAAATAATATTAAAATTTAATATCTTATTGCAAAAGAGAAAAAATAAGAAATAATTTTTGAAATAAAAGTTTATTTTAAATATTCTTTGTTAAATATTTTTCAAAAATTATTCTTAAATGTATTCCTAAAATAAATTAATTAATTTCTCACCATAAATATTTGAAAAATCAAATTTCCAACCTAAGCATATTCAAAAAAATAAATAATTAAATTTTGCACCATAAATATTTGAAAAAATAATTTCCAAGTTGAACATATTCATAAAAATAAATCAATAAATTTCACACCATAAATATTTAAAAAGTTAATTTTTCAATAATTTTGCGAAGAAAAGTCAATAGCAAGTATAAATAAGTTGACTCGGCATTGGAGTTAACTCCATAACATGGACAAGGATGTTTACACAACCTAGTTGAATTGACTCAATTAATAAGTAACTCACTCACGCTTGCCAAAGCTTACTCTATTTTGGAAGGACTCAACATACTCATTAAACTAATTTTTTCCTTTACATGTCGTAAAAAATCTATTGGTCCTGAATTTGTAGCAAAACCCACAAGGGGAGGGATAAATTTGATTCTTTTTATATCTCTTTCATAACCTTAAACTTAACCCCTTATGAATTAAGTCTTTTTTAAATGAAAACATAGAGAATAATAGAGCAAGTGGAGTAATAATAGCACACACAAGAAATTATAGTAGTTCGGAACAACTCTCGCTACTGCACTCTTCCAAGAGCACATACTTATGTCTTGAGTTCCACTATATTAACAGATATACAAATAGAGTCATTGCTCTATTCTAGATTCTAGCTCTACGGGGCCTTTACAATCACACCACAAGTAGAGGGTGAGTCACACTTCAATCGTGCACTACTTGTTTTTACTTAGTCTTAGTGTCAAACACTAAGCTAAGTAGAATTAGAAGGAAATAATGCAAAAAAAATTTCTACACATTACAAATTATGCAAGGATGATTTAGCACGGAGAAAGAACTCTTGAATATTTGAGAAGCTGAACAATCGCAGCTGTTTATTGAATGCTATAACTAACTTTTTTGGCTTCTTTTTTCGTGCTTTAAATAATAGATGAGTAATTTTGAATTTTTTCGATTGTTATGATCCAAGTCTCACTCGGAGTCAACTTTGAGTGTGACTTTACCCAAGTCGCAGATTGGATTCAACTTGGGCTGCAACTTTGATCGTGAGCGCTTCCTTCCTGAGAATTTCCTCCTTTCTTCCAGCTTCAAGTTCCATTTTGGGATCGATTTGGTCTAAGACTCGACCTAAGTCGCAAGTGAAGTCGACTTGGGCTGCGACTTCAATCGTCAGCACTTCCTTCCTGAGAATTTCCTCCTTGCTTCCAGCTTCAAGTTTCATTTTTGGGTCGATTTGGTCTGAGACTTGACCTAAGTCGCAAGTGAAGTCGACTTGGATTGTGACTTTATTGCATAATATGCTCTTTGAAACTTCAAGATTTGTGGTAATATTCTTCATACTTAAAGGTGTACTTTTCTTTATCTTGAATTATGTATTTGGATATCTTGCTCAATAATTTGTACATTTGTCTTTAATTTAGCATGGTGTGAGTTACTTAAACTTTTTTGGTCGATCTTTGAGCTTAAGACTACTTGTTTTGAATCCCCTTGTGTTCAAGTCGAGTGTTGGGATCGATTTGAGTTGCAACTTGACCTAAGTCATATGACTGAGTCGACTTCACCTAAGACTTCACCTAAGTTTCACGTCGGAGATGATTTGGGATGTGACTTGACTTCTTTAGATCCAACATCAGAGTCTTAATGTCCATCCAAGTTGCTTGCAGAGTCGACTTAGGTTACGACTTGGCTTAGGTTACAACTTGACTCAACTCACGTGCGAAGTCGACTTTGTCTTGACTTCGCCTACTCGCACGTCCATGATTTGAGCACTATCCGAAAATTACCGATTGAAGTCAATCCTAAAGTCGACTTGGGACTTAAGTCGATACCTGAGTCAACTTGACTTTGTGATTTGATCTATCATGACTTGTTTTTGAAAACTTCTAACTTGAGGCAACTCAACACACTTGTTAGTATCTTATAGTTCTCAAATTTGGATTGTTAATCATCAAAACATAGATTATACTTGATTTGCTATTGGTTTCACGATAGAATCTTTATGTGTATTTTATATTAAAGAATAAATTTTCTCATGTAAATAAAAAATTGTAAGGTGAACAAATTTAAAAAAAATAAATTCTTAGTAATATTTTTATTTTGCTTTGAAATGAAGGGCGTGTTTGGTTGGGAAATAAAACTTTCTGATAAAAAATTTTGAGGTAAAAGTTGTCAAATTGATAGAAAATAATGTGATATGATATGAATAATAATAAGGTGTAAAAAGAATAAAATCGAAATATATAGGTTAGTTATATGGGTACTTGTGTAGAAATGATTGAAAAGTAGAGTAGTTTGTATAGGAAATTTTTTAAAAAATTTAAAAATAAGTTAATTATGAAAAGTAAAAAATTTTGATTGAAATTTTTTTAGCCCAACTAAACACACCCTAAATTAATTTAATTCAAGTCAAAGATGCACATGAACTATATTTACTTAAAATTATAAATATATTCATATGTAAATTATAAAAATGTGTATATCAATTCACATATGCACTAGAATGAAACAATGTTTTACATTAAATCAACCATTCATCTATATATTAGTGATTTTTTTAGATGATTTAAATGTTGAAAATTTAATTTTAAAATTAACATTTACTATCAAACATTTCATTCTATTAATTCTATACATTTTTAGACGGAGTAAGCATAGTGATATTAGAAAAATAATTGTAGCGCCCTACTGGCAAGGTCAAACATCTTAGTTAACGATCACTAATATACAACAGGAGCAATGATAATAGGGAGAAAATACACATGCAATAGCATAAATCATGATGTAATATTGAATATATTATAGGTCACTATAAACAAGATCTCTCATCGAAACTCAACCAAGTTATATGCGAATAATCAAATTTATAGAATATATAGATCATGTCTTTCCTATATCACTCTAACTCAAAATAAATAATTTCATATTTAGATTCATTAAGTTCTAGTATGATTAGGTGCACCGAACCCATGTTAGTCTCCACTCACATGCTCTCTCATCTAAAAAATAGGGTAAGTTCGAACAAACTTAATAAGTAAAACCAAAGCATAAATTGATAAAATTTATGTTAAACAATACATATTTTTATTTAATAAGCCATAAATCATACTCAAATTAGTACCTTATGCATGCTCATGTTTAAGCATTCTAATAACGTACTATACATAGGATCTTCTCATCACATATGCTAAGTCTAATAAGAAGGTTTGATATCTTACCCTATCTTATATCATGCGATGCACCAATTGATTAACTACGAGAAATGCTTTACTAATCCAAATGACAATGAGGTGTATTTGATATACTGTCATAAAATCAAAGAGAAAGTCTTTTTATAATCAATACTTTCCTTTTGAGTAAAGTCCTTAGCAACAAGATGAGCATTATATCTCTCTACATTACCTTTTATATTTCTTTACTTGTAAATATCAATTTGCATGACCAATACGCATATACCTTAAAGCAATGGGGCGAATTACCAAACTTCATTATCTTTCATGGACTTAATTTCTTATTCATGGCATCAATCCATTTTTAAAAATTAATTATTTTGCTTGACTTAGTGAAAACTAGTTTAATCATCTTCCACCAATCCAATATGAGCCTTATATTTTAAAATAAAATTTTCAAATGCTAAACAAGAAAAGGGAAAATTTGATATAACTATAAAAAATTGTACTCCTTTCTTTAGTAGATCTCCTTAATAACATTCATTCTTGAAGGTTTTTAACTTGATCATCAGCAATAACCTTTCGGCATCATTAAAGTGAATTTCAATAATGTCTTTTACCATTTCTCTTCAAAGGCATAGCCTTTAACCTTAATTCCTCCTAAGCTCAATATTCTCAAATAATTGTGTATTTTTTGTCTTAAAAAGAATTGAATGTGGGATCGTAGAATGTATATTTGACATTGTTTAGAATACTAAATAATATTTGAATTAAAAAAAGAATAAACTAACTATTTTCAAATAAATAAATTTTCTTTTGTAGGTGCAGCCAAGTCTACACCAATTCATGACTAGGAAGAATCAAATGAATTTAAGAAGATTTGGAGAGTGAATCTCCCAAGCAAAGTAATAATCTTCACTTGGAAACCTTACATGGGTGCGATCCCAACAAAATTAATCTAGTTCACAGAGGCAACCAAGTAACCTCAATCTTGGACTTCTATAAGCATCACCGGGAAGACGTCAACCATCTTTCTTTTTTGGATATACTCAAATCCAAGATGTGCGCAGACAACTCATCCCTGATGGCTGGATTTGGGTGCCCAGAAAAGCCTTCGAATGCGCCATTAGAAGACTGGCCAGTGTGCAGAATGAGGAGGTGCTGAGTTTATTTTCCCTATTCTGCTGGAGGATTTTGTTTCTCCGAAACCAAATGAGGGAGACTAGGGAGATCCAAAATCTAAATGGGGTGATTGATTGGGGCCAGGATTATAGGGAACAATTCATGAAGGCTAATTGGCTGTTGAATTTTGGCATTGCCCAGAATAATCTTCGTCCTTGGTGGATCCCTCTCAAAGACTCAAACGGGGCCACTTCAAAATCGATGTGGATGGAAGCACGAATGGTACGTATAGATGTGTGGGTGGCGGGGTAATCTTAAAAGACACAGATGGCAGATTCTTGGCAACCAGATGTTGACGACATAAACGGTTGGTAGATCCATTAATTATTGAAGCAATGGCTTTGTATGACATTATTGGGTTGAGGAAATGACCATCAGGAATGTTGAACAAGAAGGTAACTCCCTCCTTTTAGTTAGTTTCCTTCTTGAGAAGAATCCATCTTATCTTCGGTGGATGCAGCTGTTGGGATATCAGAAGGCTTGCACAAAACTTCCAATCGATTGAGTTTCTTCATGTATTACATACCAAAAATTGGGCAGCTCATTTTTTGCTATTTTCAGACAGTTTGAAATTTTGGTGGGAGACCCCCTAATTTTATTGTAAATCATGTTCTTTTGGACAGAGTTTAATGATATAGTAGTTTCCATAAAAAAAGCAAATTTTTTGCAATTTGAACTCTTTAACTTTTCATATTAGTTTTACACTGTGATCTCTAAATGCTCTTTTACAGTTATCAAAACTCAAAATTGTAGGTCCCTTTTCAAAAGTCTCAAACAAAATTTAAAAAATATCTATAACAGCTAAAAAATGCAAAAATTTTTATCAATGGATTAATTTGTTCCGCATTCAATAACTTTGCAAAGTCTATTTAAGAACCATTGATGTTTCTATCTTTTCCAAGTCTATTCAAAAGGCATCAATCTTTTATTTTGGTAAATGTTCCTAATTTCACTACAAGTGCACGGATTGTGACAATAGTATAAAATAGGTATAATTCCTTTGAGGATCATGTTAAATATAAATTATAATAAGCTTAATTATTTAAAAAACTAAAAATGGTGGATTGTAGACTAAATTTATCTACTACTTAAAGAAAAGGAAAAAAAAAACTAATGGACAAGAGATATGGGGTTTTGCATTGACACCTTTAAACGACTATGACTTGTCTTTGGTTTATCTAATTATAGAGATATTTCATTTTAAGGAAGAATAATACTATTTTCATCTATCATCACTTTTCAAAGCATCAAAGATGTATTTTAATACAGTTATGTAGTATTAAAACCCACTAGGATCTATAATTATTCCATAACAATTCCTTAAAAGCTCTTGCCCACTTCTAAGTCAAGCTACCAAGGTTTAATTTATTAATTTTTGTACATCAATTTTTTGTCTTCCAATTTAATCTCTTGATACACAAAAGCATATAAAGTGTAATACCAATTCACTAAGCAATACATTAAACCTCAAGATATTAAATTAAAATAACAATATGCTTAATTGATTGAATAAAATCAAAATAGATTCATAGCCAACTTAGGGCTACATCTTGAACCTTAAAATAAGAAAACCAGTTAATCGTAGTTTCTATGATATCTTCCAAATAAATTAAATCAAAATAAACCTTTGAATTACTCTACAAAAGCATCTCGAAAAGGAAAAAGTGAAAAAAATTAAATTAATAAAAACTAGAAGCTTGAATTTATTTATTTTTTGTTGAACTGATTCTCTCCTTAAGGCTTGACAACTTCTTCTAGAACAGAATTGGATTCAACTTAATGCTTTCTTTGGATTAAGTTTGTCCTTATATTTGAAAAACTAAATATATTCATTTAATTTTTAAAATTGAAAATATATCCATATAGTTTGTATAGCTTTGTAAAGATCCTCGTATTGTAACGGTGCAATAATGACACCATAATAGCGTGAGTATATTTACAATTGATCAAACTATGTAGGGTTATTTGTAATTTTAAAATAATGCAAATATATTTTCAATTGAAATCACCCTAGAAATTATAATTGCCAAAAATCAAAATTTTTGTTGTATATCTGTTGCCTGTAATTACCTTCACAACGATATTCTTGCAAAACCTAGAAAATTTGAAGCTTATTTTTACAAATATTTAAACTACGTCGTTAAAAGCCCAATTAAGTGAGCTTAGTGGGTTATTTTTGCAGATAAACAGAATCAACATAATAAAACTATTAGATCTATAAATTTATTTTAAAATTATAAACACAACATTCATACCATCTAAAATATTTCTCCTGTATATATAGACCAATGATGTTATAAAATACTATAATATTGTACAAAATCTCAGAAGCGATTTTCATATTTTACATATGATTAGAAAATATAATATTTTTTAGAAGATATGACTCGTCTCAAAATTTAATGGAAATGATTTTTAATAATATAATAAAATAAATGATTTTAAAAAAATTAGAAAATTATATTTTAATTTAATTATTAAAGTGGGCTAAAATGGGACAGCAGTTCCGAAGACTTCAATGGTATCATCGGCATGGAAGCACTTTCCTTTTTGATAAGTAAATGGATAAATTAAGAATAACTTAGAGAAACAAGTAATTTCAATTCAACCCTCTTCAAAATCTTATATCTAAGCTACTGCTTTTCAAGATCTTCATTTGATCCGAAGCTAGAGTAAACAGTATTTTTTTTTAAAAATTTCAAAATGACTTTTTCTTTACTGAGAAGGTTTATATACAAAGAATTCACAATGAAATGTGGTGCACAACCTCACTAAGCTTTACACCCTTCAACATTCATTGCAGAAAGAAAGGCTAGATTGTTTATCGGAGTAAACAATGTGTCATTGATGCGAACAACAAGTTTGAGATATATGAGATTTTTGAGTTTGCTAAAATTAGTACCAAATTGAGCTAAGTCAACCCAAGAGGATGTAATATTTTATTAAATATTAACAAGTTATGCTTGCAATACAAGAAAATGTAGTATATTTGACTAAGTATTTGCAATTGAAAATTTAATTTAGCTACAAGTGATCAAATGCAGCCAAATATTTAAATGTTAATTATAGTCAATTTCAATGATTACATTAAATATATTTTTATTTATATTAGATTAAAAATGAATACAATTAACCAAATGCCACCATTCAAAAGCAACTAATTATTTGCAGTAAAATAAATTTTTTAAAAATTAACCATAAGGTTAGTATTTTTTACTACTGCAGCCTAGCGACGACCCATTTGCAACCATTCCACATGACTGGAATTTTATTTCCTTTAATAGTCTGGCATAAGCCACGTTACACGTACATGTTCCACTTATTTATATATTACAATCGAATAGGTGATCATCACACAAGGGTGTTGTCACCCCCTCCTCCAGCTCACCAAATACATACATTCCAATCATTGGAACTAACTAGCACACAAGTACTTACGTAGTATTCTTCATAAGCTATAGATCTTTAACAAGTATGGCTGCTGTGGAAAACATACCATGCCTATGCCTCCCAGGCATTGTAAGTTGCAATAATAGTAAAAAAGGTCAAGTTAGGAGATGTGTATAGATATAAGGATGATTAGTTAAAATGAAGACTAATTTTAATTAATGAAGCAAATGCCGACCACCCAATATTTATGCGAATCAATTAGCTGGTACTGGACAGCTGATATGGAATCCGGCTTTTATGCAATTTCCTATAACTCCATTTATCTTTTTTTGTTGACTATTAATGAAAAATTCACCTAATCCATTATATTAATATTCAACATCAACTATTTATCCAAAAAGTAAGTTTCATCCAAATCGAAGATGTGCATAGACTACATTTAC
>JAXCLR010000081.1:51855038-51872826 GCA_035584095.1 Annona squamosa
CCGTGTGATCAGGGCAACAATCCTGAGTCACATTTACCAATCAAAACGATCCCGGAGTAAGGCTTCTAGGCACCTCGATTCGGGGCACCACAGATAACCAAAGAAATAAACAGCAATAAGGGTAGTTTGTTGATATGCCTATTTAATTTGATGCTAATAGCTAATATAACCACATTGTTTCAAAAATTGCATATTGTCTATAAAGCTTCTCCAAAATTGCTTGCATACCTATGTTAATAATTGACATTTAACAGAAGCATAAAGACTGCTAAATAAAAAATAGTAATTTGCTAATATACGCACATAGTTTGACACTCGTGCTTATATACTTACATTTTTCATAAATTGCATATTATCCCCACAAAATTTTACTAGAATTGCTTGTGTACCAATTTTAACTACTGAAATATTGCCCCTCTAGGTAAACCCCCCTTGCCTGCACAATTGGGTGTTTAATAAGCCATAGAATTTTAATATAAGTTTAAATAGAATTATTTCTACCATTATTCAAAATTTTAATGCACAGATTAATAATTTTTGGTGATAACAAGGTGTCATGGATAGGTGAACAATTTTGGTAAAATTTTGTGGGAGTAATGTGTAATATGTGAAACAGTATGTGTATTTCTGCGATTACCATCAAACTAAGTAGGCATATATGCAAATTACTCTTTTTATTTAACAACACATATACTTCACTAAATGTGAACTTTTAACATTGATACATAAGCAATTTTGATGAAGCTTTGTAGAGGTAATGTAGAATTTGTGAATTAATATGGGTATACCAGCAATAACATCAAACTAAGTAGGTATATCTACCAATTACCCTAACAACAAAATTTTTAAAAAAAAGTCTCAACTAATCAAATAAAATGATAAGTCTTATTGTAATGCATTGATCATATAAAAATTCTAGGTAGGTATTTCATTGAAAGATAAAGAAAAAATTAATGATTTAAAATATGTTAGTTTATGAATATAAAATAAACTTTTACAAAAGATCATGAGCAATTGATTTGAAAGTTTCTCTCACCATTCAATTTTTATCATATATTCCTTGGACACATCATAGTAACCATCACTGGCTTTGAGAAGGAGTTAAAGCTTAATCTTTTTTTTGGATAGCAAGAGCCTAATCTTAATCTTAATTTATTTATAAATTTTTAATCTAATCTAGTTATTAACCCATTTATAAAACTTTAATCCTAATTCATTCATAACCCATTTAATAAATGAGCTAACAAGTCATTAACAGATTTCCCATCAATTTGTTAATTTTCATATTATCTTCCCCTATAAATGATGTAATACTTGATCGTACATGTTTTAAAAAATAATTTTGTTTTAAAATGAAATAAATAAATCATCCAGAACAAAGTGTAATGCTTCTTTTACTGAAATTTTTACTGCAAGTATTTATAGGGTGTGTTTCACAATGAGTATAAAATGTCATCTTAAAACTTTTCATTCTAAAACTTTTCGCTCTCCATAACTACTATATTTTTAAATTATTTTTTTTATATTTTCCTATATAACTACTCTAATTTTCAATCATTTCTATACAATTGCCTATACAACTAATCTGTCTATTTTAACTTTATTTTCTTTACTCCTTATCATTACCCCTATCATATTACATCATTTGACAACTTTTATTCTTCAAAATTTTTCACCAAAAGTTTTATCCATTCCCAAACACACCCATAGAAAAAATAATATGAAAATGTTACAACACATTTATATGTTAGGGTAGTGGGTTGTCAGCAAGTTATGAGTTAGGCAGATTAATCATATTAATCTATTGATTGATGAGGTGGTAATGATCAACCCATTATTGTTTATTTAAGTTCAATAAGTTAAATGAATCGCTTTATGGGTTGACAAGTTGATAAGAGCTATCCCTAAATGAGTTGAATAAACGGTTGGCAAGTTAACCCATTTATATTGAACTCCTAACTTTGAGGGATTTTTCCCCCAAGAAAATAAAGGAGAGTGGGAAAGTTAGCATCAAAATATTAGAATTTGAATGCGTTTCCGTAAGCATCAAAATCATTTTTCATGCCCCTACAAGCTGAACAATAATATAAATACCCTTCGAAGAGACTAGAAGCATATTTGGGAACAAAAAAATTGTCTTCGATTTAAAATTTTTTCCCCAATTTCTATCCTATTTCACGATTGTTTCTTTACATTTTTTATAATATCCTATTTTTAGTTATCTCTTCATATATTTTTATACAACTATTCTAACAATTGTCGCTAAAAACATACCTTATCTATTTTAATTCTATTTTCTTTACTTCTCATTACAATTATAGTTAATTAAAATATTTATCGTTATGCTTATAACAAGCATCAATCTCTTAGTTTTTATAAACATTATTAATCTTTGATAAATCCAAGTCACTCATTGTGTTTATCAGCATGAATTTAATTCACATTTCAAAATTCGCCTCGGTTAGATATAGGCATAGGCCATAACCAATTTTAATTTTGTTTCATAAATTATATTTGATAAATCCAAGTCAATCATCGTGTTTATTAGCATGAATTTAATTAATATTTCAAAATTCACCTCGGTTGAATATAAAGATAGGCCATAACCAATTTTAAATTTGTTTCATAAATTTATATTTATTAGTGCCCATCAAATAATCTAATCATGGTGATTTTAGTATGTTAAATAAATTCATATTAATAAATACAATGTATAGTTTGAATTTATTAAAAATTTGATAAAATTTATAAAAATAAGAGGTTTAACTTTGCTATAGGCATAACTACAAATATTTTATGTATTCATAGCCATTTTTGCAATAAATTTCAAATCTTAGTAATAAATACAACTTACGTAAAAGTTTACAGATATGAGAGCAAATATATCACATTTTTATAAAGAGTTTTATTTTATATATCTCAAGTAGCGTGTGATAAAAAAAAGTCAAAAGACATTCATTGTCTTCTAAAAATTTTCTTGATTGATCCGCTAGCCTATTTACTTCATTTTACTCATGGTTGTCATTTTGAGCAATAGTGAAACATTAAAGATCTATTATATACCTAATTTAACGAAAGCATAAGGATCTGAAAGCTGTATCTCAAACTTCGTTATTCAGCCTAATTAAAATTATATACAGAAATCAATCAACTACCATAACTTAAGTGCTGCTAGTATCCAAAAGGGTTTAGGAGAACTTTCCAAAATTTTCTAGCATATGTTATGTATTTTATCTTAGCCCCTTAATGACCTCCTATACATGTATATAGCTGTCCTAAGAGAGAAATGCAGGAGGTATTCTACAAGATTATGTCTCCATAAACATCATTTTCAAGTGGAATTGTGTTTCTTAGCGCAGGGAGAACATCCACTATGGCGAATACATACAGGAGTCAATCTTATTATATTTTAAAAAACAAAGTTTCTTCTATTATTCTCATTTATTCTTTGGAGGCATCACCTTAGCACCACTAACTTTGTGTGACTGTTCCCTTAAAAATATAGAGGAGATTGAGAACAATGTCTATACCCCACAAATAATTTAGCTGAAAAATAATGCAAATAATTTTGCCCACTACAGCATGATCACCGGATTCGGAAAGATGAAACATTGCATTTGGCACTGATGGTGGATTGCCATTTGTAATTGTACACAGGTATTTTAATTATTTTGTAAAAATGACGTAATGAAGAAACGGAATAAAATTGCGATGTCGTGTATTCAAAATGGAAAACGTTGATGGAAAATCTTATCTCATGCACGTTACATTCAAGCAAATGAAATCCTCAGGAACAACCAAATTGAGTACGAATGCAAATTTTTGAGAAGGTGTAACATGCTTGCAATTTCCATCAAACCTTTTAGTTGTGACTTAAAAACCTTTAATGTTTATGTTTTCATCATTCCAACAAACTGTAGAAGGATGCATGCATGTCTTCCAAGGCATATGGACGGCCTTGTTTCTTTAATTGATAAAATTGTCATTTTCTGCCATTGTCGACTTACTGCTTTTCATTTGTCAAGGGCCTGCTAATGAAATAGACCACCATTAAAACAAAACAGCTACGACAGCTACAACAATAACCGGATTAGTATTGTAGAAAGAAGAAACACTTATACGCAAGCAGGAAGAAAGGCAAAGACATGGTAGCGTGGGTACAAATCTAATATGTGTTGATAGTGAATGAGAATTTGGAAAACATTGACAGAGTCATGATCTTGTTAGCCTGGCCCAAAAAACTTACTTTTAAAATTTTTTTTCTTCTTTATAAATTTATTAATCTAAATTAGTACCATTCAAAATATACCCATGTACACCGGGCCAACATGCTATGTTTTTGAAATTTCAAATATATTTATATAATTAATTTATATATATGCAAATATGACCAAGTTGTACCATTGACAGTATGAACCCCACATATTTCATCTACTTAGTCATCAAATTGGATTCTGTATTCCACTGTTATCCTCGTAATTTTGAACTAAAGCTTCTAAATGTTGTAAACCGTATATTTATAAACAGACCTGTGATCTGTATTCTTTCTATCTACACCCGTCACTGAGAGTGAATTGCACACTCCTTATTCTATTGACAGCCTCTGATCGTATATTTTCTATTCCATCGTCTATATGTTGTGGCTCCAATATTGTATGCAGAAATGTGTAAATTTTCTTCTCCGTTGAAATGCATTGTCTGTGACACGGCGTCCCCTTTTTGTCCATCTAGAGGGCATACAACGCTCGTTCATCATGTCCGGTAACCATGTTGTGGACCATGTATCATCAATCCAACCCGGTCATCCGTTCTGAAGTTGATCATACTTCTTACACAAACCTTCATCAGAATTTGTGTTCGTCCAAATATTTGAACTGAGTCTTTGGTTGTCTACTGGCAGGCGGACAGCCTTGTTATTGCCATTTTAAATTTTCATTTCTTGATAACGGCCACTTTATAGAACACCAAACAAACAAAAACAGCTTTATAGAATACCAGTCAAATAAAAACAAGTACAACAACCACAGCAATTATCAAATAATTAATAAGATGAGAAGAAAGAAACTGAAACGGAAAAATGAAATCTGAAGACTTAGGACCCATGCCAGCTATTCTTCCATAGTTTGTTGCAAAGGCAAGGGTTTTTTTTTTTTTTTTTTTTTTTTAAATTTGCATTTTCAATCCTAAGTTTGCCTTCTTTGTGTTTTAAAACTTGCCATTTTACACTCCTATCCAATTTCTTACTTTTAGTTTATCCCATCAGAACATAAAAGAATTAAAAATTAGGCATCAGGATAGATGATAGTGTTAAAAAACTGCCATTTTACACTGTCGAAAACCCCAAATAATGTCTTCAATTGAAAAAGACTAAAATACCCTCTTTGTAGGACATGGACACATGTATACCTGTTCTCTTTACATAAAGGGAGATTACCGCCTTCAAAATTGTGTTAACTCCTTTTTTAATGGTTTTATACTTTTCTTTACGTATTGTGCGAAAAATATTTTATTGATAATTTTTTTATATTGTTGCTCACTAAATAAATTCATTATGTGTAACGCCTCACTATCGGGTGTCATAGACGTGGTCTACTGTGCAAAAGCTGAGAATACCGTGATAAATAAAATCTCTCAAGATGGAAATAGATACCAACATGCAAAGCTATATAAATCTTAATTAATACATTTCAAGTCTACTCCTCATTGAGTCATTGTACATATTTAGTGTCCATTACCAATACAAGTAGGCATTTTAAGAAAACTTAAACAATTCTAAACTTTTTTATCCTTTGCTTTGCTAGCATTATATTTCTACTTCTTCACTAAAAATAAAACTATGACAACTAGAAGCTCAGTAAGTAACTAGTTTTTTAATTTATTTTTTAAAATAAATAATATCTATACTGCCTTTTATGCATGACAAACTCTAATCAATGAAAACTTAAACACTTTTACGCTTGTGCAAGTGTATGTCCACTCTAATTCATGCATTCACACTATAGGCAATGTCATCTACTTGTGCTTACGTGTAGTTGTGCTACACATTCGTGAGTTAATTCTTCTTTTTTTTGTAGTTCCGAGGTCGCTACTCAAGTACCACCATACTGCTTTACTGCTTGGCGATAAGCCCAAATATGTATTATGCTTGTGCGTTATGATCAATATACCACTTAGATTCATTGCTTAACATGCATGCTCATGCTTAAATAAACCAATTTGAAAGAAAATTCTAAACTTAGTGAATATTCACACTTCATAGCAAATCGTAATATTCAACACAATATTTTTTTAAGTCATGATTTGATAAAAAAATTTAATTACATTTAAAAAGGTTTTAAACTCCTTTTTCAATCTCCTAAAGTTGCCTTAAGTCTCTCTTCTTAATTTCATCGAAACATATACATTGTTTCACTTTATTATTTTTTATAAATATTATTTAAATTTTTATTTAAGACCTCTCCAAAATATCTCATAATTTTATTTGGTCAAGATTATATTTTTCTATTTATTCTATGAATTCCAAGTTAATATAAGGCATTTTTGCAAACTATTTCTTTTGAAAGGGGCTTTTTGTAATTTTTTAAAAGCTTTTCTTATGAAATTCTTTCACAAGTCAAGAGATTATTTTGTAATAATATTTTTAAAAATATCTCTTGCAAATTTTCTAGGAAGATTTGGATTTTTCTATAATTTCTTCAAATAGGTACCTTTTTGCAAAATAAAAATTCATGGGCATTTTTCTATAAAATTTCTATCAAAAGTCAAATTTGCTACTGTTTTCTTCTTCCTTCTTTCTCTACTCTATTCCCCCCCCCCCACGTCCACATTCGGCAGTTGCGAAAACTGCCCAAATGAATTTTAATTTTTCCTTTCGGCATATATTTAGATTCCTTATTTAATATAGATTCGCCTAATACTTTTCTTTTTGTAAATCTAGTGAATCCATAGAGTTCGGAAAAAAGTGGATGAATTGTAAAAACTTAAAATTCTCATCCATTCCTGAACAATTAAATATATACATTTCCACTTACCTAATTAGCATAACCAAGGAGGGATTTACTCGATTAGATCTGAAAATCTCGTAAGATTTATTGTAAATCTCAACTCAACAACCTTTGTTTCTTTTCTTCTATGTCTTCTCTCTGCTCTTGCATTCTTTAAAAAGTGCTCATTGTTTCTCACGAATGCTCTCCATTAATGTTCATAAATTATATTATATTATATTATTATCACATATAGTTACGTCTATTACAACATCCCCCCCCCCCGAAAAATAAGTTTCATTCTCAAAACTTAATCAAACAAGTATGAATATTTTTGTTTGATATCATTTTTAAGTTCCCAAGTGACTTCTGATTCTCCATGATTACTCCATTGCACTTTAACATATCTTATTATTCTGTTTAATTGATGTTACTTCTTGAAATCTAGTATCCTGATTGGGTCTTTCTCATATATTAACTTATCTAAAATGGGTAGTTGATCTATTATAAGTACATGAGAAGAATCTGGCAAGTATTTTCTCAGCATAGAAATATGGAACGTATTATGTACTATAGCCAATGAGGGTGATAGTGTTATTCGATAAGCCACTATTACAACTTTCTTTAAAATTTTATATGGTCCAATATAATGAGAACCGAGCTTCCCCTTTTTACCAAGCCTCATCACCCGTTTTATAGGTGATATTTTTACAAATATCTTATCACCTATAAAAAATTCTAAATCTCACCGCTTTTAATCTGCAAAACTTTTTCGTCTACTTTAGGTAATAAGCAATCTTTCCTTGATTATACTTTATCCGTAGTCTCTTGCACAATATCCAGCTAAATCATCATTTGTTCTCTAACTTCATTCCAATTCAATGGTGTTCTGCAAGCCTTTCCATACAAAGCTTCATAAGAAGACATTTTAATACTAGCTTGATAACTATTATTATATGCAAATTTTACCAAAGCCATATATTTATCCCAACCATATCCAAATCTATTATACATATTCTCAACATATCCTCAACTACTTAGTTAACTCGCTTAGTCTGCCCATCTGTTTGTGAATGAAATGTTGTGCCAAATTTTAATTTCGTCCCAATTATTTGATGTAAACTGTGCCAAAACTTGGAAGTAAATATAGTATCTTGGTCGGAAATAATTGTCTTAGGCATTCAATGCAACCAAATTATCTCTTTATAATACAAGTTGGCTAAATTTTCTGCAAAATAATTAGACTTGATTGGTAAGAAATGTGTGACCATTGTCAATTTATCCACAATTACCCAAATAGAATTATTTTTTGTAACAGTCTCGGATAATCCCTCAATAAAATCTATGGAGACTTCATCCCACTTCCATTCTAGTATTTCAATTTGTTGCAATAATCTTGCAGGTTTTTGATGTTTAGCTTTGACCCACTGACATGTTAGATATTGTGCTGTAAACTCTGCTATCATTCTCTTCAAACCTACCCACCAAAAATTTCTTTTAAGATCTTTATATATTTTTGTACTCCCTGGGTGCATTGTATATGTTGAATAATGAGCTTCTTCTAATACTTATCTTCTCAATTCTGCTGCATCGAGTATGCATAGCCCCACTTTTATCTTATAGTGCCTTCATCATCAATTGTAAATCCTTCCAAAACTGCTTCTATCATTTTTTGTTTTATCTTTTGGATTTGTTCATTTAGTCTCTGTTCTTTTTTGATCTATTCAAATAGAGAAGGTTTTATCTGCATTTGATATAAATGATATACTAACTGTTTGAGACAAACTTCTAAGGACAATTTGTGCATGTCATTAACTAACTCCTCCTTATCAATAATTAAAGTGGTTAGATTGCTATTTGACTTTCTGCTCAAAGCATTGCTACAATATTTGCTTTTCTTGAGTGATACTAGATATTCAAATCATAATCTTTCAATAATTTCAACCATCTCCTTTGCCTCATATTCAACTTTCATAAGGTTTCGACTGTTGAGAAGCATATGCAATCTAATTCCCATTCTGCATTAATACACATCTAGGGCCCTTTTGAAAAGCATCACTATGAATAACAAATCTTCCACCACTTGTAAGGGTAGCTACAACTGGTGCCTTCACCAACCTCTGTTTAAGTTCTCAAAAACTAGTTTCACAATTATCAGTTCATTGAAATTTTACCCCCCTTTCTTATTAACTTTGTGAGATGAGTATATATCTGAGAGAACCCTTCTACAAATCTGCGATAATACTCTATAAAACTAAGAAAGCTACATATCTCTGTGACATTTATTGGCCTTGGAAAATTCACCATTTTCTCTACCTTAGCGGGATCCACCAAAATATCCTCTGCTATGACAATATGCTCAAAAAATGAAACACTATAGTCTAAAACTCACACTTCTTCCATTTTGCATATAGTTTATTCTCCCTCAAAGTTTGCAATACCATTTTAAGGTGTTCAACATAGTCATCCCTTCTTTTTGAATAAATGAGGATGTCGTCTATAAATATAACCACAAATTTATCTCAATATAGTCTGAATACTCTTTGCATTAAATCCAAAAAGGCAGCTAGTGCATCAGTTAACTCGAATTATAGTAGTAAAAATTCATAATGTCTACACTGAGTTCGAAAAGAAGTTTTTGTATATCTTCTTCTTTAATCCTCAAATGATAATATCCTAACTATAATAAACCTTAGAAAAGATAGTCTCCCCTTGTAATTGATCAAACAAAGCATCTATTCAAGATAAAGAGTATTTATTTTTCATAGTTACCTTGTTTAGTTCTCTATAGTCAATGAGTAATCTCAAGTTATTATCTTTCTTTTTTACAAACAAAATTGGTTCTCTCTAAGGTGACACACTTGGCCATATAAAATCTTTGTCTAACAATTCTTATGGTTGTATTTTTAATTCCATAATTTCTATTAGGGTCATTCTGTAAGGTTGCTTAAAAATTTGAAGTATTCTAAGTAATATATCTATTACAAGTTCTATCTTTCTCTGACGGGGTAATCCTGGCAACTCGACAGAAAAGACATCAGGAAATTCTTTCATTATCGGTATCCCTTCAAGAGATGAAGTCTCTTTGTTTATATCAATTATCAAAGTTAAATATGCTTGACATCCTTTGTTTATCTACTTTACAGTTTTATGACATAAATGATTTTGACTTGCTAAGGTCTATTTACTAACAACTTTGTCAGCTTGGATATTTTAAAAATAATTTTTTAATATAATCAACTATTTCCTTCCACTTAGATAACCAGTTCATTGACAATATCACATCAAAATCATATATAGGCAACAATATCCAGTCCATTTTTAAATTCATTTCTCTTATTTTGACTGGATAATTTTGCAAATTCTATCTGTACTTGCTAGTCCATATACTGGGGATTCCACGTTCTCAATCATATCCATGCTGTCATGCGCTATTGTATATTTTGCAACAAATGCACAAAAAATAAAGGAATGCATAATACCGCAATCAAATAACACTTTGGAAAGATAAAAGTGAATAAGTAATGTAACAATAAGAACATCATCATGAGAAGCCTGGACTTCTACATAGTCATAGCATGCACCCTAGCATTTGTCCTTTGCCTCTATTGTTCTAGGTCATAAACCGATGGTGTCGGTGACCTCATTTGCAATATTTGTCGCTCTACTGCTTGTTTACTTTCAACTTTTTGTGTGCAATCTTTCGATTGATGCCCTGCCTGTCCACATCTATAGCAGATGGTCTCGCTAGTGCACTCCCGAAATGAATAACCAATCTTCCCACACTTTAAGTATTTTTCTACGGCCTACCAACATTCTTCTAGATGATTTTGATCACAAGTAGGGTATGAGGGACTTAACGACTTCTTTTCCACATTTCTTTCATCATATTGTGTATTGCCTTCTTTTGTGAGTTCGTTCCACTATATGATGTAGAGTCACCACGCCTTTTTCCTTGACGAAAAGCTCAAATTGCATTATCTTCCATCTCCACCATTCTTGCTCAATCCACAATATCAGAATACTGGTGAAAATGATGACTAGCTAGCTGCTGTCAAATAAAAGGGAGTAACTCCATTATGAATTTGTGGTTTTTAAGGGCATGATTTTTCATCACCCATGGAGCTAATCTATATAATGTAATGAATTTTGCTGCATATTCTGCCACTGATGATTTCTCTTGATATTATTATTCAAACTCCAGCAACTTTTGTTGTCTAACTGACTTAGGATAGTATGTCTTATTGAAATACAAGAGAAAATCCTCCCTGTTCATTTATTGCCAAGTAGAAATGCTTAACTTTACTGCTTTTGACCACTTAGTTCATTACCCTTTAACTTATAAGTAGCAAACTTGACCTTTTGCCACTCACTGCATTGGAGCAAATCAAAAATCTTCTCCAATTCTTGTATCCATTCTTTAGCACCGTTAATATCAAGATCTCCTCGATAAAGTGGGGGTCGTATGTTTAGAAAATCATTCATAACTCTTCTATGGACATTAGCTTCCCGAATATCCCTTGGTGTATCTTCCCTAGCTGGAGGGTTTTCTGAAACCTGTTGAGTTACCATTCGCTTTATAGTTTACAATGCTCTTAGTACTGCATACATCACTTGGGCATTGAGGTTTGCAGCCCCTTGTGCTTATTGTGCATTTGATGTCCCAACAACTTCATTTCTAAAGTTATAATTTCCCCCCTAAAGCTTCATTATAGTGACCATTTGTCAGTTTGAAAAAGAATACTCACTACCTTGGGATTTTAGTATAGTTCCATCAACTAATTCGCCTCTTACCAACCTATGAGTCCTACTTTTTAACCGAAAAAGTGGCACATCCATTACCATTTGTTTCCCTTATTCTCCTTGGGCGGCATATTTTTCCTACATCACGAAATATACATTTATCGCTTATAATTATTTAGGGTCACTATCTTTACCTTAATATACTAAAATACTCCTCATATACCCCCTGAATCGTCTAGCCTTGCTTTAGAAAAAAAAACAAACAATCTAAAGTTACGAACACTAACAGAAGGAAGGTGGAAAAGAAACCACGAACGTAGAGAGAAGAAAAATGGAAGAGAGAGAGAAGGAGGAGGAGGAGGGGATTTGACTTTTGCAGTTGGGTTTAAAGTTGGAGGATTTGGGGAAAGGTGGGTGGAAGTTTTGGTAAGTAATTTTCTTTCTCATTTTTTATCTATTGTGTTTACTTAATATATTGTGATGGCATGGAAGAAATTTAGCATGAAATTAAGATGTTAGGGTTAAAAATTTTAAACCCTAATAAGATGAAGGAATGGAATTTTTCCATCGAGATAAAATACAAGCATGAAACCTAGATGGATATTTATGATGATATTTTTGTCATGAAATATTATTATTTCTTTATGTAGATTAAAGCAAAGAATATGATGAAATCTTATAAAACCCATAGTTGGAGGTTTGGAAATTTTGCTTAAAAGTTAAATAGAATTTTTTCCATTTTAATTTGGATGCTTATGAATGTTGATGGACGTGTATTTTTTGGTAATGGATATTTTGTGATGAGTTAGATGTTTTGTTTGAAATTTTTATGAAAACTCCTTTCTTGAGATGTATGATTTTATTGGTTTAATTATTTAATTGAGTTGAGGGGTATGAAAATTTTAATCAAGTTGATGATGGATTTATAAACTTTTCAAAGTATGAGTTCAATAGAGATGTTTTAAAAATAAGCATATGAGCATGTTCATAACGTATGAGTGCATTGTTCCATGTCACTATGATAATTTTTTAGGCAAGCCAAAGAATATGAGAAGATATGGTATATTGTGGTATAGCTGTGTGAGATGTTTGATGAAGATGAGTCTACCTGGTGTGCTAGGTGACATGGATGTAATGTTAAGGATGACCATTTTGCATTGCATTAGCATCTGGAGCATGGTTTCTTGCATGAATATAACATGAATGAGCATATGAACGTTAGAAACTTTGATATTTGAGTTATTTGATGAGAATGATGTTTATTTTTTTGAATATTCGAGTTTACCATTATCCTACTTACTGAGTTGGCCCGAACTCATGATTTCTTTTGTTAATTTTTTTCAGATGACAAGATTAAGATCGGAGAACATTTGATGTGACACAAAGTTGAATAAAGACTATTTTCATAAAAAAATTAATTTTTATAGAGCTGATGTATGGTTAATAATGTTGGTGATTTGGAAGAGAATGAGAATCATTTATTTTAAAAGAGATCCAGCTGGAGATACAGATCATTATCCTAATTGATAGAAAAGATTAAGTATGACATTTTTTGTAAATGAGTAATATTGAAGGATTTCTTGTAAAACTTATTTTATTATGGAATTGATATATAGTTGTTTCTTAGGCTGAATTGAATGAGATTTGGATATTGTTTAGTTTCTATATTTTTATATATGTAGATAAATGGATAGGATGATGTGAGAATGCTTATACAAGGTGATTCCATCTAACCCCTCAACCTTATGATTACAGGAAGATGATGCCGGATTTTCTATGAAATTTCATGACCGTTGGCTATCTAGGGAGGTTAACCAATAAGGCATGACAATGTCTTATTGCACGAGAGAAAAAGCATAAGAAAATCCTTTTGAAATAAAAGTTTTATTTTAAATATTCTTTGCTAAATATTTTTCAAAAATTATTCTTGAACATATTCCTTAAAATAAATGAATTAATTTCACACTATAAATATTTCAAGAATTAATTTCCTAACTGAACATCTTTATAAAAAATAAATAAACAAATTTCACACTATAAATATTTAAAATTTAATTTTTCAGTAGTTTTACAGAGAAAAGTTGATTGCAAGTATAAATAAGTTGACTAAGCACCGGAGTTGATTCCATAATATAGACAAGGTTGTTTACATGACCTATTTAAATTAACTTAACTAACGAGTAATAATATGGACAGGAATTGAATTTTTAGTAATATTTTTATTGATAATGTACATAATAGTATAATAATTTAAAACAATTTTATCCGCATATGTAAAAAATATTTTAAAACATTTATACATTATTATGTAATTGTATGCACTTTTAATAAAAACTAAAATTTCGATTTTTACCTTAAATTATAATTTTTTATTCTCTTAGGATTATTTTTTATCATTTAATATGAAAATATAAATTCTTTGCAGTAATTTATTTTCTTTGAGACTAAGTTAATTTAATCCAAGTCAAAGATGTTCATGAACCACATTTAATATGTAAAAAATATTTTACCATTTATTCCCGTGCTAATGATGTTTTTAGATGTTGAAAATTTAATTTTAAAATTGATATTTAATATCAAATATTTTATTACATTGATTCTATACATGTTTCGATGGAGGACGCGTACAATGATATTAGAAAAATAGTAAAGCTTCTATGACAACATAAACACTTCTAAATACAATGATAAAGTTAATTTTTTATCAATTTTCAAAAGAGAAAAAAAATGGATGAGTTACATAGAAATGGAGTTCCATTGAAACATTATGAACTCTTTTTGAAATTACGATAAAAATATTTTAATTAAATTTTAAATAAATTGTATTAACTAAAAATGTAAAAATATGTGTAAAATACGAAAATTACTTGGATTCGTTTGCAAAATCATTGGAATGTTATAATAGTTTATTAAGTTACTATTTTACATAAAAGGGAATTTTTTAAGGCATGAATCTTTAATTGAAATTCTAAATGAATGTAAAGAAAACAATTTTAATACGCTAATACTAACTATTTAATGCTAACAACTCATATAAATGTTTGATTTGGATGAAATTCATACTTTGATCTAAAGAAATAAAATTAAATACAATAATAGGGTTGGATTAGTGATTTTATGTTCAAGATGTTCAATTAGGTACCGGTGGAATGGGTCCATCAAATTAGAACACGTGAATGGTTTGGTGCATATGTAACTTGACAGCAAGAAAAAGGACCGATTGCATGGTTGATTTATCAATTCGAAGCAAGAAAATATTGATAGCTACACTTGGAAAATGGATGGTTATAGGAAGCAGCAGTGCAAGGTAATTTGGCTGAAGGGAGCAAATTCCACGTCAAGGAGTAGCGGTGCAACTTTGGTAGGGTATCCATGGGTAGCCACTTACCCGACCCTAATTCGGGTAGGGTAAGGTAGAAAATATTACCCATGGGTATGGGTAGGGTACAAATTATTACCCGCCTCATCAAATAGGGTATGGGTAGGGTAGATACGTTGGGTACCCAGAACCGACCCGCATAGGTACTCATATGGGTAATTAATATGTGCATAATTATATACATGTCTAATATATATTATATAGTATGCATTATGCTTTATTTTTAACATCTTTTGTGCACATCTATTTTAATAAATTAAAGTTTAAATGAATTTTGTACTTTGTGAAGTATAAATTTAAATGAATTTATATATACGCAATTGGCTTCCAAAAAACTCTTATAAATATGCTTGTGACTTATGATTATAATATATTAATAGTTTTAATTATTAGGTTATTATGGTCTATACTTTATATTTTTATATAATAATATAAACAATAATATGTGTACATATGATTTTAAAACACAAATGAGTACTATTTTACATTATTCAAAATAATATAAAACTTTTTTTAAAAACATTATATTTGAGTATTAAAGGAACCAATTTGGATCCAAAACCGGAACCGACCTTATAGGTAATGGGTGGGGTAGGGTATACTAGGAACCGAACCGATAAATGGATAGGGTAGGGTATAACTTTTACAAATAGGGTATGGGTAGAGTAGACTACTATCCGAACCAAACCGACTCAAGTTGCACCCCTATCAAGGAGGGCATAATATTATTTGAAATTTTAAGATGATTTTTCGAATTTTGAAAAATTCAATTGTCTTTTTCAATTTCAATTGTGGTGGAGGGCATAGGATGAGATGAAAACATTGGACAAAAAAAATGTTATTGTATACTAAGATACAAAAAATTATGTTAGAATGAAAAAGGTAGCATTGAAAAGTGGAAAAGTAAGGCTCATTGAAAATGAAAAAGTTTTTTTTTAAGGATAAAGAATTAATTGCAGGCAATTCCATTCATGTTGAACATGAAAATCATTATCTGGTCACTAATCCGTACCCTTATGAGAGTGACTTCATATAAACGGCGATGTGAGTGTTTCTGTCTCTTAAGGGAATAGGGTCACGTTTGGTAACCTGCAGAGTGTTGTAACCATGGTTTTCCTGTAAGATTTGCTTTTATAAAGTCAATCATTGTTCCATCAATCACACAATTTTTTTCCACTTTTACTCTTGTATTCTAATAATTTTCCCTACCAACTACACCCAACAAACATATTTATTTCAACTGTACCCTTATCATTTTCTACCAATCACATATTTTTCAAAATCTTTTCTTTTCTATTTCCTAGCTTGTCCCCCAATCACACATATTTCTCAAAATATTTTCTTTTCCATTTCCTAGAATGTCCCACAATCACGCGTATTTCTCAAAATATTTTCTTTTCCATTTCCTAGCATGTCCCACAATCACACAATTTTAGACATTACCAAATGTCTCCTAGAATCCCTCATTTCGATGGCCAAGAAAGGTTGCATTATTGATTCAGCTATCAATAAAGATGCTATTGTAAGTTCAATTTCCATGGAAATATTATCCATGTTTGATCATGATCATTCGTCCAAAAGCTAAAGTTTTATTGTGATACCTCACTCAAGAGGCTGCCATGCCATGGTGTTTGTGTGTATATATATATATATAGCAAGTCTTATGTCTAAGTTTGTGTCTCATTTCAAATAAATTATTACACTTCTACCATAATGATAAACTGTAAATTTTTTTGTATTTTGAGTCCCTAGATTCTCCTTCGTCCCATCTATAGAGTATCTACGCTCTTGAGTCATGATTATACTGCATTACTAAAAATAAAGCGGTGTGATGTAGAAGTTTAGTAAGTAATTGATTTTTTAAAATTCCTTTTCAACACTTTGGTCTTCAGAATAAGTACATTATCTGCATTTCAAGTCAAGTTTCAAATGGAAGGAATTCATGTATGTTTATGCCCATGCAGCACATTGTCATTTTTTGTTACGCATTCACACTGTTTAAACATGGGTGTTACCACACATTTGTGAGTTAATTTAATTTCTTATTAATCCTGCAATTGCTATCGAGGCATTACTACTCTATTAGTAATTTTCAAGATGCTAACCCAAAAAAAGCACCTTGCCATATGATAAGCTCAATTATGCAAATATACACTATACTTACGCATCGTGAATAATATGGCACAATAAAATATTATTTAGCAATATTAGTTACTCAAACTATCATGCTCAAGTTTAAAGAAACCAAATTTTAATTTAAATAAAAAACATAATTCATAACACATCAATACAATTCATTCTTATTATTCAGCTAAAGACATTTAAAATCATTTTAGATAAATTTACTTACCTTGAGTGAGCTTTAAAACAATTGATCCAACTCTTATTTTCTATAATTTTTTATCAAAACATGCTTATTAATTTTTCCTCATTCCTAAAATTTTATCTATCACTTTCTATATTTTTCTTATAATTTTGTTAGGCCTATATATAGTTTTCTTAAATTTTCTTTAATGATATAAATTTATTTGTAGAAATTTTTTTAAAATAATGCATTCTTCAATTTTATAGTAGCTACAGAATTCTATCTTTATTTTTATTTATTTTTCGTAATGCATAAAATAAAATCTTCTATCTTTTCACACCATTAAACTACTTTATTCCTTATTATTTTGATTAAGAA
>JAXCLR010000081.1:51881777-51892273 GCA_035584095.1 Annona squamosa
ATTTTTGATCACTTTATAATCACTAATCAGTCTTAAATTAATTATTTGTTAAATGAAGATTAAAGCATTTAAATAATGAAACTTTTGTTGATGTTTCGCACTGCTCACCGCTCACCGGAGAGATAGCGACAGGGAGACGGCGACCAGAGCTTCCAGAAGCAAAGACGGCGGGCGGCAGTTTGGGACCGGAGCAACCTGCTGACTGAAGACGCGAATGGCGATGACAGTTTGGGGCGGACTAAGCTGGCGGCAGCGCGTCCAGTGCCCGGCGCTGCAGATGCGAATGGGGACGATTACCGGAAGACGATGGCACGCAGGCACGGGCGTGGCAGCCCGACGACGAAGACGATGATGGACGAGCGAGTCAACGGCAGCGCGTGTAGCTCCCGACAATGAAGACGACGGCTGACGAGGCGCCAGCGACTGCAACGGACGGCGACGAGGAACGGCAACGAGGAAGAAAGATGTAAAAGCTAGGGTTTCCAGGGAAGAAATCGGGCGTCGGCAGGCTGCGCTGAATCGGCTGATCGATTCGATTGGTCCATTTTTTTATATATATATTTAATATTGCTTTATTATTCGACCGTCGGTTTACCGGTTCAGATGGTTTTTCCCTTTCGAACCGAACCATATAGATTCGAACCGGATTTCGGACCGGTCGAACTGGCCGATCCGATCCGGTTTTTATAACATTGCTACCAGTGAGATGGTGAGCAGCGACCAGCAAAATGGCAAGCTCGGCGTGGCGGATGGTGCGGGCACGTGCAGGTAGACGAGGCAAGGGTGCGGGCGGGTGGGTGTGTGAGCAGCGGTGCGTGTCGGCGCTGAGGACAAGGTGCAGGCACGGCAGGATGCACGATAGGCGAGGCTGCAGGCAACACTGGTTACGCAAGAGTGGCTAGCTAGGGTTTCGTGAGGCTGGTTTCGTAAGGAGGGGGAAATGAGGAGGGCGAGCGTTCATTTTGTATTTTCAATTTTTCATTCGATTTTTTAATATATAAGCCTGCCTGTCCCACCGGGTGAACCCAGTTGGACCGTCCCTTCTGGATCGACAGCTGGTTCGGACGATTTTCCATAAACGAATTGAATCGCACTGCATTGAACTGGAAATGAGACCGGTTCGACCGGCCGGTCCGGTTTGGTTTTAACAACATTGTGATAATGAGCATGATAACCTTCAGGAAGTCCATGAACTTCCATAGAACTTAACGGATTCTAATTGACTTAATTCCACGAAAATAGATAGTTAAGAAGATTAAGATACACCTTATATGTTTCAAAAGAATACGCGATGATAATATAGGGATAGTTCTCCTTAGACACATGATATCTAAATTAAATAAACAATCCCCATATCTATTGTAGAATATGTATGTAAAATCCTAGATTCTAACTACTTGTATCTTTTGATTTTTAGTTCTCGTTTCATGTTCTTAAGATAAATATTCTTTTTTTCTTATTTATTTCCTTTCACTTTTTTTTATACAAGTGTTTAAATTCAACATCTTGAGTCCTAAATTTTCTATGGCTCAATATTTGTATACTATAATCAACGATCGTGCACTTGTAATGAAATTGTGAAGACAACCTCACTAGATATTGTTTTCTTTCTTAAATCTGAAAATTTTTGGAGTGGTAGTTGCTGAGGCCGAGGTGCCACTGATTACGGTTGGGGCACCAATGCCACTATCTTGAATATTGAACCTTGCTTGCCATGCACCTCTGTTCTCCATTCTTTAACTTTGGCATAAAATTCATGAGCTAATCACTAACTTTTCGTTGTAACAAAAGACAAAAATAAGTAAATGCATCCATAAATAATCAAGTGAATTTTAAACAATCTGGAATGTGATGCTTTATATTGAATTTAATTAGAAATGTACGAAATCTACACATAATCCAAGAAATGAAAAGATTATAAAAATTAATGCAAAAACTATTCAAACTTATATGTTTCTCTTGAACTAGCTTTCAAAATGAGTGCAAAATAGGCATTGATGATTCTATTCTCATAGAAGTATCATTTCTCAGTTCTTGTAGATAGTGGACCAACAACTAGGAAAAAAAATAGGGTTGATCACTCGTGACAAGTTTTAAAAAAGTTTGATATGCACAGATGTTATGGGGGATGAACATTAAGTGGCAGGGAAATATGATGATCATTCTATTTTAAAGAAGTTTGTGTATGCATAGGTGTTAAAGCAACTTGAATCCTCATTTAATTTTGTTCCTCATCCATCGTCTCTATCATATAGAAATTCAAAATTTATTTTACATTTTAGTTAAGGTGTGGGTGGGTGTATATATGCATTGAATCTTGTGACCTTTATATTTGCATTTTAGACACCAATGATGGTATTGAAAGACGTTTACAAAATTTGTCCTCCTGACCTAGGTTTCTTTAGTTTCCTTTAGCCTTATTTGCCCTTTCTCATCCTCCCTTCGAAGGCCCACAACAAGGGTCCCTGACTCATCAGATGAGATGGTCGATGATGGAAATGGAAACAATAAGCTACTATAAATTTCCTAAAATAGCAAATCCTCTTAAATAGAGTGCAACGCCAACCAAACTGACATCCTCTAGAGCTAGAGGGAGAAATTAGGATGACTCATCCTTGCCAGGTTCGATTCATTACTAACTTGAAAACCTCAAGTCTAGCCCTTCTTTTCCCATATGTTTCTATCATTTTACTTTTTTATCCTTAAATCTTAGTCATTTTATCATATAACTAATTTATTTTCACTTTACTCCTATCACATTAAATTACTCACATAATTTTCAAAATTCTTTCCATTTTTCCATTTTACAGTATCAAAGTAGAAGAAAAACTCAATAAAATATGTTTTGTATATGCTGGAGAATCCCTTGCTCCTATGTCGTTTTGCTCAATTCCACTTCTGGAACTTGAATTCTCAAGAATTGGATTCCTAGAGTGCAACATGTTTTGGATAGGCTAACCACTCATATTGTTGGTCACACTTACAGGTGTAATTCGGGCTCATGAAACTCTGGTTTGTCTCAACTCTAACTTTAATCTTATCATTATTTATAAAATATAAACTCTAATCCTATTTTTGAAATTTAGGCTTAGGTTGATTTTTGGGTTAACATTCTCCTATCAATATATATTTGTTATCATCTTATACTTATT
The DNA here is from genome assembly GCA_035584095.1 of Annona squamosa. Classification (NCBI taxonomy): domain Eukaryota; kingdom Viridiplantae; phylum Streptophyta; class Magnoliopsida; order Magnoliales; family Annonaceae; genus Annona; species Annona squamosa. Next base: position 51,884,930 of record JAXCLR010000081.1, read on the forward strand.
CAATTATAATAAATTCATCACTGAAAAAGTCTACAAGGACAATTATTATAAGAAAGCAAGAAAATTTTAAAGACTGCTTAAGAGTAAAAAGAAGGAAATTTGATTTAGATCATTGCATCAAGCAGAACAACAGTCAATGTTTGAAGAATGAAGGGATACAACCTTTATCTCTTTTTCATATCTTCTATATAATTATCGTATTTTTTAATCATTTCTATGCAACTAGCTTATCTATTTTAACTCCATTTTCTTTACTCTTTAAAATTATCTTTATCATACTATACCATTTTCTTCCATTCTAAAAACTTTTGCATTAAAAATTTTTCATTCAAAAAATTTTATCACTTTCCAAGGGCAACCTAACGCTACTACGTATATGCATGTTTTTTACCTCAAATCTAAAGGAGAATAATATACCATAATATTTTTAGAAATTTAAGATAAAAGTATAGACAAAACAACATTTTACATCATATAACATCCCACATCGGTTAGGATGAAGGAGTGAGCTAAAGCTATAAGTGGAGGTTCTGGTTGAATGGTCGAGACACATTTTGGGTTGAGCCTAGAAGAATAAAACCGTATGGAAGCAAGGCCCAAAACGGACGATACCTGCAACTGTTGGCCAAAGCATGATAAAAATTTCCCAAAATGACAAAACCGTGAGGGCGCAAGACCTAAAGCGGATAATACCTACATCTGTTGGCCATAGCGTGACACATCCATAACACTAACACTATTTAACCAACATAGGATAACTAGCTAATTTAGACCAAATTTGAGGGCAAGTGCTAGAGTTCACATACGTATTATACCCCTTATGAATGCACTCTATTTATTTCCAAAAAACAAAATATTGCAGGGCAAGTTCGTGTATTAAAATGATTATGCAATCTAAAGAGAAATTGATATATATATTCAGCTTCTGAAACGGAAAGATTGTTAGGACTTGGGTTGTTCCGGTTCACCTCAACTTGAAATGGAAAGATTTAAATTCGGACTTCGGTTGAAAGCAAGGACACTGCTGCAGCTTAGGTTCAATGAGCTGGGTTTGGGCTCAACCTGGACTGACTTGCAGCCCTGTTAGTCACGCTGCTTGGATTGATGAAAAGGAGCGCTGACTGCATCGGACGGGTAGGATTTTACCGGTTGCATTTTGGATCTCCAATTGCTGGAATCCACACGTGCAAAAGATCTGGTGTAGCCAGTACGTGCGGCTGTTTTACGGTGCGAATTGCGCCTAGCTTGAGGCGAGGCTGGATCTGGTGGTTAGGTTGATTGACGATCAAGATCCAGAGGCAGAAGATGTTACTGTTGTAACGTTGCTGTGGTCGTTGTCGAAAGAGGATGATGGATTTGTTGGTGCGGAGCAATTGGGCGAACGCCATGGCTACCAAATCAAATGAAGCCGTTGGTCGGCCAGCAGTGGTTTTGAGGGGGTTCTGATCACATGCACCTGTGAGCAATGCTCCCATGTGCATACATGTATTTTTTTTTATTTTTTTCAAAATTTTTTTACACGAATGTTAATATAATTATAGTTAACATACATATTAATTTTTATCAAAACAGGTTTTTAAAAATCTGTCACTGATAGATTTTTAAAAATTCAAAATAAATATCTAAAAATCTTCAAAATAGTAAAACTTAATAAAAAGTTAATGAAAAAATTTTAAAATAAAATAAAAAAAGGTATATGCGCACCTGATCAAAACCCATTTTGAGGCGATCACAGATGGACGGCAGCGTTTGCGATTTATGCTGATGATGATGGGCCTCGATCAATGGGAGATGGCTATGGGGATGCTTAGTCGGTCCGACCTAGGGGAGATAAAAGGCGTGGTTGCGTCACTGGCAAATTGCCGATAGAATGTCAAATAATACGTTATCATGTAGTGAATCAAAAGGTCGAAACCAAATCACTGGCAAATTGCCGATAGAATGGCAAATATACGTTATCATGTAGAGAAGCAAAAGGTCAAAAGCAGGTCAAAGTCAAAACTCAGATGAATTTACGTAAATTTATGAGCGGGGATAGTGAGCATGGTGTTCTCTCTGACACGTGAAGCATTTAGAAAATATACGTTTTACCTAATTTATATTTAACATCAAAAATGCACTTTAGATAAAATTTAACACCATAACATAAATTTTGATTACGCAAATGAGATTTTATTAACTAAATTAATTTGTAATTGATATTAGTTCCACGAATATTGTTTTATCTCAAATTGTTTGTTTATAAATATATTGCATTGTTTTTAACATGATGTATGGATTTATTTTAAAAATAAGAAATTAATATTATAAAATATGCATTTAACAGTTTAAATTTCATTTTTAGATGCTAGTTATATCTGATTATGCACATATCCAATGCATTTTCTTATAGTAATTTTAATATGAAGAACATAACTAATAAATAGTTTAGACGTTTCATTATACGTTACTAAAAATCAATTTTTAAGCATAAAATCGTAATACTCTCAACCATGATAGTCAAAAGTGTCAAATACACACAATAAGCCATCAATGCTAGGATAGGATTACTCAAAATGCACACCAAATGAAAGAGAAGTACGTGCTTTCTCGTCCATTATTCTTTAAGAAATGTTCTAATATTAAAGTCTGCTTGTGAATACATAGAAGGCAAGAAACTTAAAAAGTAACATAACAATATATCATGAAACAAGAATAAATGAAATAAAGTTAAAATAAATAGATTATTAAAAAGTTAAAATTGATAAGGTAGTGGTATAAAAAATTATAAAAAATATTTAAATGTAAAAATAATAATAATAGAAAAAACGATAGTTAATTAATTAAATTGTCAAATCATATCTAAATGTGTATGAAAAGAAGTTAAGAATTCTTTTAACTTTAAGGCTCCAATGGTATTGAGGAAAAACAGGGGAATTTTGTTGTAGAAAAATTTTTGAAATGCAAGAAATTGATGTGATATGATAAGATGAGTGATTATGAATAAAGAGAACAAAGTTAAAATAGATAATTTAATTATATAAAAACATAAAAATGATTATAATATAAATATAATAATTGAAAAGTAATGTAGTTGGATATCGTATTGGCCAAATGATCATCCACGACCAGTCATAGATGGCCCATGTATAATTGGTCATAATATCCATTTTTATTTTCTTGAAAAATTTTAATAAAACTATTAATCTATATGTATATTATCTATAAACTAAGTTTTACCAATTATATATATATATAATATATATTTATATTTTTAAACATAGGAGTATTTTTGTCATTTTAACCTATGTAAAGATGACCACAATACTCTCATATTTAAAAATATTTATAAATGGAAAAATTTTGTTTATAGATAATATATACTTAGATTAATATTTTTATTAAAATTTCAAAAAAAATTCAAAAAATGGTATTTCAAACCAATCAAAGATAGGGTCATTTTAGACTAGTTTGAGATTATCACATCTCATCATATTATCAAAAGAAGTGTTTAAAGTGGTGAAAAAAATTCTCTCTCCCCATTGCCAAATAGATTACATATTCTAAAAACACCCTTCATTTAAGCATTAGAGTATTATATCATATTTTGTAAAAGGGTAGTCATTCAACGCATACGTGTGCACTAACCTCAATATATACAAGTGTTTCGTGTTGTTTTTCAATTTTTTATTTTTATGTGATCCCACACGTATTTTGTCGATATACCAAAATTTTTTCATTTTTGACTTTTTATATTCATATTTCTTAAAACTAAAAGTCTTCACTACATTTATGGAATTGAAAATTGTTAATTTTTGAAATTATAATATATAAAGATAAGGGCTTTCATCTTGTCTGCCTACTCAACGATGCATTTTTTAGTTTTTATTTTTTTCATAAAAATATTGCCTCAAGTGTATTTAGTTTCATATATCAAACTTTATAAATTTTAGAAATATGGGGATATATTTTTTTATTCTCAAAAATCAAAATTTTTGGTATCACTTCCCTTTTACCGTAGCAATAAAAAGTTATACTTTATAATTTAAGAATAACAATAATTTAACTTAACTTATATAAATAAAATTTAAATAGAAAAATTCAGATGGCTCATGATGAATTGGATTTTTCTAAGGTTTTTGCATTTCCAACTTGCTAAGTTTGGGAAAAAAAAAGATTTAATTCTTACATTTTAAATAATAGGTTACATTTTAAATAATAGGAAACATAATACTTAAACTTTGATTCCTTTACAAATTTAACTTGCACAAAATGAAATGATGAAGACACCTCTTAGGAAATCTTTGTTGCATTGTTCTTCTCCTCCAACAAACTTAAGAGACTCTTGTAAAATTTGGCCCATTCCACATACATAATTCAGGTCTTGTTCATAAAGGATTCGAGAAGCTTAAATGAAATAAAAAAAATAGGTTGAGAATGTAATTATGTCTTTTAGGGATGCAAAGATTGTATTGAAAATTAAAAGATTCTAGGATTTGAAAATATGAGTCGAATCGGCCACGTACTTTCCTAACTCTGAGATATGGAAGACATTATGAATACTTGCTAGCGAAGGAGGCAATGCTAGCCGACAAACAACATCACCAATGATTTCGAATATCTCAAAAGCTCTGATATATCAAGAAGATAATTTTCCTTTCACACCTTTGGTGGGAAAGACTTTTAAGAAGAACAACTTGCCTGATGTAAACTATAGGTCCTTTTGTCTTCGATCAGCATACTTTTTCTAGTGATCTTGTGCTACTTTCAACCATCATCTAATAATTTGAACCACATTAATGGCTTGCTAAACCAAGGTTGGAGCTAAAAGTTGTCATGTACCGATTTCCTCTCGATAGACAGGTGTTCGACATCTTTTTCCATATAGAACTTCAAATGGAGTCATACGATACTAGCTTGATAATTGTTCTCATAGGCAAACTCGACTCTAAATGCTCATCCCAAGAATTAGAAAAATCTAAGACACAAGCTCTCAATAAATTCTCTAAATTTTGAATAGTTCTTTTAGACTGACCATACATCTACGAGTGATATGTGGTGCTCAACCGTAACTCTATTCTCATAGACTTTTGCAATTTTTGCCAGAAATCAAAAATAAATCATCGATTTCTATCTGACACAATGGAAATAGGGAAACCATGTAAATAAATAATCACCCAAAGGTACAAGTCTGCTATCTGATCCATTCTGCAGGTCATGTGATATAGTTAGAAATGAGTGGATTTGGTAAGTTTATTAACTACTATCCATATAGCATCACAAAGATGGGAGTAATGATCTCCATTAGCATATAGTTAGAAATGAGTGGATTTGGTAATGATCTAGACTAAGCAAATATTTCATTTAGCTTACCTCGAAAAACCTATCAACAATACCTTTTTTGGCTTTTTTCTTTATTCACTTGCTTATCTAAGTGTATTTAACATATAAACTAAGTTTTACCATTTTTAGTATTTTTCGATATTTTTAAACATTTATGCATATATATTTAAAATGCTCTTATTTTAAAAAAATTTTAAAAATATATAAATATACCTAAAATGGTAGTGAATACATTTAGATAAGCAAGCATATCAAAAAATAAAAAAATATTATAAATAATTTTTTTAAAACGAATCAAAAGAAACATTTGCTTAGCATAGAGAATTCACAAGGAAATTTGGTGAACAACCCCACCAAGATTTACATGATTCAATATTCACTGTAGCAAAGAAGGCTAGATTGTTACGATAATAAACAGTCTTTGACGTGAACAACAAGTTTAAAATTTATAAGTTTGTTAAACTTCATACCGAAAGACCCGATTTTTGAGCTGAGTCAACCCGATGGGGTCTAATATTATATTAAACTTCAACAACTTATGCTTACACTACAAAAGATGCAATAAATGTGACTAGCTTCTAGAGGTGAAGTGAAAATGAATAGAGTAATCATGTAATAAAAGTAATTGAAGTCCAGATGTAAAATAGAAAAATAGGCTAGCTGTATACCTAAAATGTCAAATTATTTTTTGAAAAATTATGGAGAAAGGTGAAAAGTTTACTTCTTTCTACCCTTTTTGCAGAATGGTTCCTTAAAAGAAGCGAGTATGATGTGAACTAGGTCATAGCCCTCTCATTTCACATTGTGTGTCATTGCATGTGGTCCAAATTTCAAATCCCAATGTGAGCATAGGTCTTCATGTGATAAAAAAAACTATAAAATTGTGATGTGACAAAATCGAGGTAATGATTAGGAGTAAAATGTGGTTTTCAAGGAAGAATGTTTTATGAAAGAGTGTGAACATTTTTTTTGCTTACCAAACACATCTTAGATTCTTAAATTTTTATATTTTAAAATAGCACAATGTTTTTGCAATGTAAAACCGTACAATTATTTTGATATTACAACGTGAATCATCGACATTGAGGGAAAATAAAAAATATCAATCATTCTATACCTTTTTTTCAACCGTGTTAGGGAGAGAGGAAAGAAGTTTGCATAATTTTTTGGCCTCTTTTTACACTCTCTTTACTATATGATATGACATCTTATATATTTTGTTTGTGTTTGAAGTGATAATATTTGTTGATGAAAAGTTTGTGTACAAAAGTATTTGAAATATGAGAAAATAATATAATATGATAGAGGTAATGTTAATGACTAAAGAGAATAAAGTTAAAATATATAAGATAGTTATATAAGTAGTTGTGTAAAAATGATTTAAAAAAGATATAGAGGATGATGTGAAGAAATAATTAAAAATAGGGTAATCACGTGGGATGAAAACTTTTTGATTAAAATGTTTCCGCTTTAAAAGTTTTTAACGGAGCCAAACATGCCCTTCGTATCATATTTTCTAATATTTTTTTTCATCTTTACATAAATGTCATATATCTGCTGACATTGGTTTTCATTTAACAGATTCCCTTGATTGTTGTGGTAGCCTATTTTATTGATTTCACCTGCGGTGGAGTTTTGATCACCATTCAATTTTTCTCATTTATTACTCCAACACAACACTCCTGACACTACTAACTTTCCAGGTCTTCTTCCGTAAAAACACGGAGGAGAGTTGAAAAGTCGGCATGACAAGTTTTCCACCTTTTTGGAACCTCCACATTTAAAGTCCACTAACTTTGCAGGGCTTCTCTCTAAAAAACACGGAGAAAATGAAAAAAATCTGCGTGAAACGTTTTTCACGTTTTTGCAACCATCCTAGTCAATGTCAATGCCCCGCAAATAATTGAGCTGAAGGACAATGGAAATACGCTTATGAAGGGACGGCAATACCACAAAAATTTGGAAAAGTTGGTGCACAGATAAAGTTCTAGGGTTTCTTTGGTGACATGTGTAGTGAGGAGA
>JAXCLR010000081.1:51908550-51924188 GCA_035584095.1 Annona squamosa
CGTCCAACACACAACGTCAATTCACAATTTAATTTTGCACCGCTACTTGCCAATGCTCCCAACATCAAGGGCTGAAAAATCGATAGTGGTACGGAACAGTTACGATTGTGTCTTGTCTCACCCTACACTGCCTCGTCGTGGAAACGACACGACGACTGTCGCCTTCTTCCACGTGTGTTAGGGATGTCGCGAGCAACTGACAAATTGTACCTTATCTCTCCCTCCCGTCGCATTTGCCAAAATCGCAATCCTCAGATAATCTTTGTTGATCAGGAGCGCGAGCGAGAGGGCGGCGGGCGAGCGTGAGCGAGAGAGACTCGAGCGTCAGGAGACAGTGAGAGCAAGCGTCGAGCAAGCGACAGCGAGCCTGAGCCGGCGTAGGGTTTCATGATTGAAACTTGAAAGGGAAAAAATGAGAGGACGAGCGGGCATCAAGACTTTTTGGGTTTTTTTAAATATATTTGATGTCCGACTCAGCAAATCTGGTTTGACTGTATGTTATGGTTCGACCGCCCGTTCGCCAGTTTGGTTGGTTTTATATATCTAAATAGAACTGGATGCAATCGAACCGGAAACTACACTAGCTCCAGATCCGACCGGCCTATCTGGTCTGATTGTTACAACGCTAATTTGTGGCATATGAAGCGTTGATTTTTATTATTTTAATTTAGTCCCCAATTTCCATAATTCTTAAACAATCCTTCAGCTTAAAAAAATTTATAAATACATATATGGGATTTCACATAAGCTTAGCAAGCTCAGAAATCTCATAAATTTTAGACTTGTTGTTCGCATCAAAGACATACTATTTACTTTGGTAAACAACCTGACCTTTCTTTGCTGCAATGAATGTTGAAGCGTGTAAATCTTGGTAAGGTTATCCACCACATTTTATTGTGAAGTATCTATATATAGGCCTTTCCCAATAATGAAATAGTCATTTCAAATTCGGTTTTTTTAAAAGAATAACTATTTACTTTAGCTTCAGCTCACATTGAGATCTTGAAAAGCAGCAGCTTGGAAATAAGATTTTGAAGAGGGTCAAAGTGAAATCACTAGCTTCTCTAACTTATTCTTACTTTATCCATTTACTTATCAAAAAAGAAAGTGCTTCCGTGCTAGTAGTACCACTAAAGTCTTCAGAACTATTGTCCCATTTTAGTTAAAATATAATTTTCTAATTCTGCTTAAAATTATTTATTTTATTATATTATTAAAAATTATTTTCATTAAAGTTTTAGATGAATGGATCTTCTAGAAAATGTTATATTTTATAATTATATGTAAAATATGAAAATCATTTAGGGATTTAGTAGAATATTATAGTATGTCATAATATCATCGAGCTATGTATATAAGAAATGTTTTAGATAGTATAAATGTTGAGTTTATAACTTTAAAGTAAATTTATAAATCAAATAGTTTTATTATGTTGATTTTATTTATTTGCAAAAATAACCCACTAAGTCCACTTAATTGGGCTTTTAATTGCATAGGTTAAATTTTATAAAAATAACCTTCAAAATTTCCAGGCTTTGCAAAGATATCTTTGAAAAATGTAACATAAAAAACAAACATTTATATTTTAAAAGGACGGAAATGATCACGAGTAAAAGATACAATGAAAAAACTTTAATTTTTATCCATTATAATTTGTAAGGTGATTTGCAATTGCAAAAATATATACATAGTTTTAGAAATTGAAAATAATTCTCATATACTTTGACCATAATTGCAAATGTACCTATGCCGTTATAATGCGGCTATAACACCATCATAACGTGGGCATCTTTGTAAAAATATACAAACTACATACATATATTTGTAATTTCAAAAATTAAGTATATTTAATTTTTGCAAATATAAGGATGAACTTAACTCAGAGAAAGCATTGAATTGAATCCATTTCTATTCTATAACATCCGTGGATAATGTCAAGCCTTAAGGAGAGAATGAGTTCAAGTAAAAAAATTCAAGCGTCCTTCTAGTTTTTATTAGTTTAATTTTTTCACTTTTTTCTTTTTGAAATATTTTTATAGGGTAATTCAAAGGTTTATTTTGATTGGATTTATTTGAAAGATATCATTGAAACTATGACTAGCTAGTTTTCTTATTTTAGGGTTTTAGATATAGCCCTTTGAGTTATCTATGAATCTATTTTGATTTTATACATTCAATTAAGAATATTGTTACTCAAATTTAATATCTTTAGATTTAATGTGTTACTTAGTGAATTGGAATTACACTTTATATGTTTTTATATGTCAGGTGATAAAATTAAAAGACAAAAATTTGACATAGAAAAATTAGTATATTAAATAGAAAAATAATATATTAAACCTAAATAGTGACCTAGAAATAGGTAGAACTTCTAAGAAATTATTTTGAAATAATCATAGATCTTAGTGGGTTTTAATACTACAAAACTATATTAAAATACATCTTTTATGCCTTGAAAAATGATGATAGATTAAAATAATATTATTCTTCTTTAAAACGGAATATCTCTATAATTAGATAAATCAAAAGAAGGCCATAGTAACTTAAAAGGTGTGAATACCAAAACCCATATCTCTCATCCATTAGTTTTTTTTTTTCATTTGCTTTGAGTAGGTGATAAATTTAGTCTACAATAAGCTACTCCTATTTTTAAAATAATTATAATTTATAGTCAATGATCCTCAAAGGAAGATTCCTATTTTATACTATTTTCATGATCAATGCACTAGCAATAAAATAAAAAAATTACAAAAATAGTGGCTTGGTTGTGCGTTACATCTCATCATTTCACAAAGGGGTAGGAAAATTTTAAGAGGGCCAAATAACAAGAAAATGCATAGTTGGGAATGGGGAGACAAGACAACCACTAGTAAGCATAGTTGGGAATGGGGAGACAACCACTGGTAAGCTTTAGCAGAGAACAAAGTGGATGTAGAAGAATTGAGAAAAGGAAAGAGAAGAAGATGAAAGGAAAGGAGTAGATGAGTAAGTCATATGAAATTCCAAAGATGTAGCTAAATTTAAGAGGTGTTTCAAAGGATGCAATCTTTTTTAATAGAATGTGTATCTCTATTCCCAAGATAGCCTTTTCAAATTCCTAGAATTTCTTAATTTTTAATACGCTTTTTAATTTCTAATATACATTATTACATTTTTATTTCATTTTTATATTCCATTCGAGCTTCTTGATCTTTATGAACAAGCTCTTGTTATAGGTGTGGAATGGACCACTAATTTTAAGAGGACTTCTAAAGTTTACTAGAAGAGAAGAACAAGGAAACAATGGACTTTTCTAAGTGGTGTCTTCATCATCTCATTTTTTTCAAGGTTAAACTTATAAAGAAATAAGTATTAGTTTTTCTATTATTTAGAATGTAAGAATTAGAAAGTTAGTTATGCAAAAACCTAGAAAAAACCAATTCATCATGAGTCATCTTGATTTTGCTATTTAAAACAAATTTTAAATAATTTTAATATCAAAATTCTCATATTAATATAATCTAATAGTTTTAAATCAAATTATTGCTATTCTTACATGATAAAATACAACTTTTTATTGCTTATGATAAAAGGGAAGTGATAGAAAAACTTTTGATTTTTAGAATAAAAAATGTATCCACATATTTCTAAAAATTGTGAATTTTGATACATTAATTAAATGTACCTGAGAAACATTTTTATTAAAAAATAAAAGCGAAAAAACATTTTAATCCAAAAAGATTAGAATTATAATGTCAAAAAATTAACAGTTCTTAGTTCTACAAATGCAGTGAAGACTATAACACTCCCATGCTTAAATTAAGGACATGTTTGGGAACATGTAATCTATTTGGCAATGGGAAGAGAGCAAATCTTTTCACCACTTTAAACATTTTTTTTATGTAACATGATGGCCTATGATCTTCTCAAACTGGTTTGAGGTGGCCCCAAAAATTTTAATAAGACATTTAATTTAGGCGCATATTATAAACTAAGTTTTGCCATTTTAAAATATATGTATAATTTTTATAGGGACAAAAAACGACCACAATACTTCTGGGTCTAAAAATATAAAATAAATATATACATGTCTCTAAAATTAAAAATTTTTAGTTTATAGATAATATTCCTCTAGATTAATAATTTTATTCAAATTTTTGAAACATAAAAAATAGATATTATGACAGTCATCCACGACTAGTGGTAGATGTCCACTTGGCTAATATGAGGTCCCTATTTACCTCTAAATTTCAATAATTTTTTTACATTTTTTATATAATTATTTTATCTACTTTAGCTTTGTTCTCTTTTCTCATAATCATTAACCTTATGATATCGCTTCATTTTCTAGCTTTTAAAAATTTTTCCACACAAAATTCTCCCATTTTTTCCTTGAATCCATAACGTTAAAAAAGAAATTCTCCACTTCTTCTGGCACGCTTTTTTATAATTTATTTTAATTTTATTTCCTTTACTCTCAGTCATTATTCCAATCATTAAATGTTGCTCTCTTAATTAAAATTTTTTTTTCTGTTTTATACTTTTATATATTGACAAGCGGACTCTAATATTAAAGTTTTTCTTAAAGAATGATGATGAGACGATATAATATTCATGGAAATAACATCAATTAAGAAATGAATATTTCAACCAATATTCAAATCTCATAGACGTAGTTGAATTAATTTTATATTATGCGGTTAAATTTTAACTAAAATGCATGTGCTGGCTACACCAATTTAAAAATAATCTTTTAAGGTTTATAGTTAAATTGGCCTAAATTATCTAATATAGTATGAGTTTTTATGTGTGTAAATTTTATTGTCTAATTTCTATTTATATGCTAAATTAAAAATAAGAAAGATAGATTCTTATGAAAATGATTGTAGTTCTTAAGTAATGAACAAAGATTTCTATTCTAACATCTCATTATTAGAACAGAGTGAGAACATATTTCAACAAAAAACCCTAGACACTAACTTGGAAGACTGTAAACCACAAGATTCAAGTTTCAAAACATCATTTTCTTATGACTTTAGGTACATTTTCGCTTCTACTCCGTTTTTCTTAATGATTTAGTACAGAAGATTCTAAAATGATTATGGTTTTAATTAATAAGATTTTCCTAATAAGTTGAATTAAAGCACATGTTGAATCATTGAGATATTTTTCTTATTTTGATGATGTATGGTTGATACATGTAATTCCATATGAATGTGGTAGATTAATTCAAGATATAAATTTATTTTTGTAATGTATGACTCGCTTTAATTCATGCTATAAAATTATTTTGCTGATGTATATAACCTACCAATCTAGAATAGTGATCTTGGGCCATGTGTTTAATGCAAATTCTTAAGATCAATCACACATTTATAGAAAAATTAATTATTATATAATTTATGAAAAATTCAAAATTTTACTTCCACTAGTCATGTTCCCATTATTACATTACGACATAAAAATGACAAGTCTATCATTCTAAAAACACGCCATTGGAATAAATAAATAGAAATAAATATTCTTAAAAATTTTTAGGAAATACAAACTCCAGTGTCCTACTTGATTTGGTACAACTGTAAAAAATAATGGGTTAATCATGACATGACTAGCAAGTAGAAAATTATTTGAAAATGGATAACGACCTAATTAAAACTTAATTAAATGATAAAAATAATCATTTAATTCAATAACTTAAAATTTAGGCCTCAGTTGCAAAATTAAACCCTTCCATTGACCCTATAAGCATCAAAAACATAGAAATAAAGTATCTGAACATATAAATCAGAGTCCACTTGCACTAATTATATTTAAAATAAATGGAGAAATTAAAATCTACTACATCAACACTTCGATATCATTCAAATTAGGTTCATTATATCCCATGTAGTAATTTTGGGTTTCGCCCAATTCTGGCTTAGCTACTAAGATTTCCAATCAAAACTGAATATGTACAATAATTAAAAAAAATGAATATGTCCAATTTTTAATTTGTTTTCCAATGGTGTGTTTGCAAATAGCAACCACAGTAGCCTTCCTATAAATATCCCCGCAAGGATCACACTGCAACGAGTTGAAGCAAAAACCATGGGAAATTGTACAGGCATCAGAACCAATCTTTCATATTATTTTATTTATAATATATATTTTTTATTCAAAAAGCAACCAACATGAATGATTGCATTGCGTGATCCATGAATAAATCATTCCACGTCCATCTTCCTAGATGATATGCCATTTCGAAAATCATATATATATAGACGCACACATATATATATAGTAACTCAAGATGCTGAAAGATCATTATAACTAACATATAAACTCAAGATCCACGTATATACCTCTATCAAAAAAAAAAAAAGATTCACGTATAGATTAATAACATCTCAAAAAGAAAAACTGTAGACACAAATCTTAAACATATTTTATTTTCAATTTTCTTTTAAAAGAAAAACAAGGTCATAAAATCAATCATGACAAAATAGAAAAATACATAGCCTAAAATCATGACATGTGATACACCTGCTTTGTACAATTAATCAATGTACAATTAATCAAAAATTTTCTCATTAATTGTACAAAAATAATTGCAGCAAATAACATAGGACCAATAATAGATCCCCAAATAAATTTCTACTTGCCTACGAATTTCTGTGTACCGTATCTCTGGAGCTCTCTCTTCTTTCCTGCAACTTTAGCTTTTCTAAACCTTTATTACTGATAACTAAATTCATCAACTCTCCAACCCTCTTTATAAAAGGTTCTCATAGGTCTTCTAAAATTCGAGGTAAAGAATAAACGATAAAATTTTATCACTTTAAGTTTAATTTCAATTCCAATCTCATCTTATCCTGAATATCTATCTTATCTTATCTTATCACATGCTCTAGGAGGCAAAATACCAAAGTTAATTATTTTTCTGCAGATTCCCCCACTAGAACTATAGACTTCTAAAACTTTTGGACCACTTGTATACCAACCAAGTTATACGGGTTGCTGAAACAACATCCAAAATAAAAATAAAAATACAACCTGTGGCATATATAAATAATAATTGAGCAAGACCCATTATTAACGATCTGGCGCAGTTGGTCAAAGGATCAACTTTCAACACATAGGACATCTTACGTGGACTTTGATCGGTCAACTTAAAAATATATACTTTTAGATATTTTACATTCTTCCCACCTTATAAAGTTTCGTCCCCGAAACTTGCAATAGTCAAGATAGATTGTCGAACAATTCGGGAAAATTTCTTTGAATATCATCCTTTAGGTCCCACGTGGTTTTCTGCTCACTGTGATTGCTCCATTGTACCAGAAAATGCCGATTTACCCTACGCTTTAACTGCTTTTTGTGATTATCCAAGATTTGAACAAGATGTTCTAGATGAGTTAAATCTTCCTCGATTTTATATTGTTCAGCTCCCAAAATGTGAGTCAAATTAACCACATACTTTCTTAACTCTCAGATATTGAAGATATTATGAATACTTGCTAGCGAAGGAGGCAACGCAACCTAATAAATAATACCACTAATGGTTTCCAATATCTCGAAAGGTCTGATATATCAAGAAGATACTTTTCCTTTCACACCAAAATGAATCACACCTTTAGTGGGAAAAACTTTTAAGAAAACCAACTTACCTGATGTAAACGGTAGGTCCTTTCGTCTACAATCGGCATACTTTTTTTTGGCAATCTTGTGCTACTTTCAACAATCATCTAATAATTTGAACTACATCAAAGGCTTGCTGAACCAAGGTTGGAGCTAAAAGTTTTCGCATATCGATTTTTTTGATTTCTTCTTAACAGATAAGAGTTTGACATCTTTTTCCATATAGAACTTCAAACGGAGCCATACGATACTAACTTGATAACTATTGTCATAGGCAAACTCGACCAAATCTAAATGCTCATCCCAAGAACCAGAAAAATCTAAAACACAAGCTCTCAATAAATCCTCCAAATTTTAAATAGTTCTTTCATATTGACCATACATTTACGGATGATGCATAGTGCTTAACCGCAACTCTGTTCCCATAAACTTTTGCAATTTTTGCAGGAAATCAAAAATAAATCATCGATTTCTATCTAACACAATAGAACTAGGACACCATGTAAATGAATAATCTCCCATAGGTACAAGTCTGCTATCTGATCCATTCTGAAGGTCATGTAACATAGTAAAAAATGAGTGGATTTAGTAAGTTTATCAACTACTATCCATACAGCATCATAAAAAGCTTGCATCTTAGGGAAAGAAGTCAAAAAATGGTAATGTGCTTCCATTTTCAATCTGGTATTTCTAAAAATGCAACAATCTAATCTGTCTTTTCATTCAGTTTTTACTTACTGACAAACTAAACACTAGAATTCAAATTTAGTACACTCAAAAAGTAGCCTTTTCCACCAAAAATTTTATCTTAGATCTTTGTACGTCTTGGTACTATCATGATGCAGAAATTTCGGACTAATGGTCTTCCTTTAAAATTTCTTTTCGCAATATGTCATTTCTATGCACAACTAAGCTTTTTCAGAAAAGTATAGTACCATCATAAATAAGAGGATTCTCCGTTCTTCATCTTCTCTAAAATACAAAGAACAAGGTTGTCCTACTCTGAGCTTACTTTATCCGATAAATTAGTATTGATTGAATTTATAGAGTACTTACTTTTTGAATTTCTCCTAGATTTACTACTTCTAATTGCAATGATTGAATATCTTATATCAAGGACAACTGCTGAGTTATCCAAACTGTGGCACAAGACTTACAACTTAAGGCATCATCTACTATATTTGTTTACTGGGGTGATACCAAATACTAATGTTGTAATCCTTAACTCCAATCATCTTCATCATCAAAAGATTAACTCCTTCTAAGAAAAGATGTACTTCAAGCTCTTGTAATTTATGAAGATTTCTTTTTTCTGACTGTATAAGTAATGATGCCAAATTTTTAAAGCAAATACTACTGCACCCAACTTCAAGTCACGGGGTAAGATAATTTTGCTCATAGGATCTTAACTATCCAGAGGCATAGGCACTTACTCTATCATGTTGCGTAAGTACATAGCCGAGACCTTTGCTAGATGCATAATTGTACACCACATAGCTTTCGCCAATGATAGGCAAGGCTAAAATCAATGTTGAAATTAAACGACTCTTCAATTCTTAAAAACTTCTTTCACAAGTATTTGACTAAATAAATTTAGCATTCTTATGAGTTAACCTGGTAAGCGGTGCTACTATACTTGAGAAATTTTTCATAAATTTTTGATAATACCCCGCCATATCTAGAAAACTTCTAAGCTCAGTTACTAAAGTCAGTATACCTCAATTAATTATAGCTTCTATCTTCTTTTGTTTTACTGACACTTTGTCCTTGCTAACCACATGACCTAAGATCATTGCATTAAGTAGAACAACAGTCCATGTTTGAAGAATGAAGGGGTATAACCTTTATCTCTTTTTCATATCTTCCTCTACAATTATCTTATTTTTCAATCATTTCTATGCAACTAGATTATCTATTTTATCTTCATTTTCTTTACTCTTTATCATTAGTTTTATCATACTATACCATTTTCTTCCATTCTAAAAACTTTTACATTAAAAATTTTTCATTCTTAAAATTTTATCAATTTCCAAGGGCAACCTAATGCTACTATACATATGCATGTTTTTTCCCTCAAATCTAAAGGAGAATAATATACCATAATGTTTTTAGAAATTTTAGATAAAAATATAGACAAAACAATATTTTACATCCTATAATATCTCACATCAGTTAGGATGAAGGAATGAGCTTAGGCTATAACTAGAGGTTCTGGTTGAATGGTCGAGGCGCCTTTTGGATTGAGCCCCAAAAAAACAAAACCGTGTGAGAGCAAGGCCTAAAGCAAACAATACCTACAATTGTTGGCTAGAGGGTAACAAAAATTTTCTAAAAGGATAAAACCGTGCAGGCGCAAGGCCCAAAGTGGACAATATCTACGATTGTTGGTGACACATCCATAACACTAACACTATATAACCAACATAGGATAAAACTAGGCAAGTGCCAGAGTTTACATGCGTATTATACCCCTTATGAATACACTCTATTTATTTCCAGAAAACAAAATATTGCAGGGCAAGTTCGTATATTAAAATGATTATACAATTAACTAAAGAGAAATTGATAGATATATTCAGTTTCTGAAATAAATGGATAACTGAGGAGGAAGGCATGCATGAAAGTTTACAAAAAGCTAATTTGCTCCTTTCTAAGGTCCTTGCCTGCAGTTTTATTCCGTGTTGAAAATATCATTCACACACATAGAACAAGAAGGTTTACGTGGTTCGAAAAAATCTACTCTACGGAGGTAAACCCTATTCACTCATACTTTAGGGTTACTGGAGGTTCCACTATTTATAATTAGTTATCTTTATACAAATTGCATAATCACACCAACTTGCTTGATTTTACATAATGAGCTTATTTTGTAAACACTCCCCCTCAAGTTGGTGAATAAATATTTGTGAAATTCATTTTCTTCAGTATTTTCTAAAAATGTCTTCTTGGCAATACTTTTGTAAATATGTCTACAAGTTGATCATGGCTTCTAATATGTGGAGTTTCAACAATCTTTGCTTGAATCTTGTCTTGAACATAATGACAAACGACTTCAATATGTTTGGTTCTTTCATGAAAAACTGGATTTGAAGCTATGTGTATGGCTGCTTGATTATCACAAAATAATTTCATCGGCTTTTGAGTGTGAAAGCCTAGTTCCTGTAAAATAGATTTCAACCAAACCAATTCACTTGCAATAGAGGCCATACCCCTATATTCTGCTTCAGCACTTGATCTTACTACAACATTTTGTTTTTTACTTTTCCATGTCACAAGATTTCCACCAACAAAAGTACAATATCCTGTTGTTGATTTTCTATCTTCTGGATTTTCTGCCCAATCTGCATCTGTATATCCAAGAATTTCCATATGAAGAGAAACATTAATATGACCATATGGTTTCATCCATATTCCTTTACCTGGACAAGATTTCAAATATCTGAGAATGTGATCTGCTATTTTCATATGCTCAATAGTAGGAGAGTGCATAAACTGACTAATAAAACTCACTGCATAAGAAATATCTTGTCTTGTAACAGTAAGACATATTAATTTTCCTACAAGTCTTTGAAACCTCCCAGGATTCTCTAGTGGCTCACTTATTTTAATAAATTTGGTTGTATAATCCATCGGAGTATCAACTGGTTTTGCCCCCAGTTTTCCAGTTTCCTTCAACAGGTCTAGAGTATATTTTCTTTAACACAAGAATAGTCCCTTCTTAGAGTAAGCAATTTCAATTCCTAAAAAATACTTCAGCTTACCTAGATCCTTCATGTCAAATGTTTTGCTGAAATACTTTTTTAGATCTGAAATTCCAACATTGTCATTTCCAGTGATGATTTGTCATTAACATAAATCAAGACAACCACCATTTTGAGATTATTCCTTTTTACAACCATTGAAGAATCTGAGATACATTTGACAAAACCAAACTTAATAAGTGCAGTACTGAGTTTACTGTACCATGCTCTCGGAGACTGTTTTAAATCATAGATCGCTTTATTCAGTTTACATACCAAATGCTTTCGTTCTTCTAACTTGTGTCCAGGCAGAAGTTTCATATATACTTCTTCTTCTAGATCTCCCTGTAAAAAAGCATTTTTGACATCCATCTGAAATAGTGACCATCCAAAATTTACAACTACAAACATTAAAATTCTGACTATGTTCATCTTGATAACAGGTGCAAATGTATCTTTATAGTCAACACCATATGTTTGAGTAAATCCTTTAGCAACAAGTCTGGCTTTATATCTTTCTATAGATCCATCTTCTCTATATTTAATTCTATATACCCATTTGCACCCTACTGGTCTTTTTCCTTCTGGTAAGTGAACAATTTCCCATGTTTGATTTTTATCAAGAGCTTTAAATTCGTCTTCCATAGCAATTTTCCAATGTGGTAGGCGAATAGCTTCATGAAAACTTGTCGGCTCATTATGAGAATCAATGCTAGTTAAAAAAGCAAAATGCATGGTGAAGATATTATCATAGCATATATAATCTTGAATAGAAAAAGCTGCTGCATGGTAGGTATAAAAATCTCGTAGTCTAGGAGGAGGTCTTGGAATTCGTGAAGATCTACGAGAAGGAGCCACAAGATCTTCATGAAGGGCCACGGGGTCTTCAAGAGGAGGAGGAGAAGTTTCGTCTTCTCGCATAGCTGACTGTTCATGAGCTGCCAAGGATAATGGTAATGGCCTAGGTACAAAGTCATTGTGAAGATGCTCCCCCTGACTTTGAACTTGAGTTGAAAAGAAAGGTTGATTCTCAATAAATTAAACATCTCTGGAGATAAACTGCCTATGCAGATCTGGAGCATAACATTTGTATCCTTTTTTAGTAGAGGAATAACCAAGAAAGACACATCGATGGGCACGAGAATCAAGTTTACTATGATTTTGAACATGCACATAACAGAGACAACCAAAGACACGGAGATGACAAATATCAGGTTTTCTTCCTCGTAAAATTTTTAGAGGTGTTTGAAAGTTCAATAAGCGACTTGGTAGACGATTGATAAGATAACAACTGGTGAGGATAACATCAGACCAGTATTGTTTTGGAACATGCATTTGAAATAGCAAGGCTCTAATTGTTTCTAGGGTGTGTCTATTTTTTCTTTCAGCAATCCCATTCTGTTGGGGAGTCCCTACATAGGAAGTTTGATGAATAATACCATGGGAGGTAAGATAAGATGAGAATGAATGATTGACATATTCAGTACCGTTGTCAGTTCGCAGTACTTTTAATGCAATACCAAATTGTGTGACAATCATATTATGAAAATTTTGAAAAACCTGCAAGACATCAGTTTTGGCTTTCAATAAATAGATCCAAGTGGAACAAGACATGTCATCAATGAATGTAACAAAGTATTTGTAACCCTCACGAGAGTCTATTGGAGCAGGTCCCCAAACATTTGAATGAACTAAGTCAAAAGGTTTGTTTGAGAAACTAGAATGCTTTGGAAATTGCAGTCTATGCTGTTTAGAAAAATGACAAGCTTCACATTCATCAACTAAAATAGAAGAATCAACTTTGTGCAGTATTTGATTAGAAGGGTGTCCTAATCTTCGATGCCATAGTAATGAAAAATCAGCGTCTTTCTTCCCAATAAATGCCTTTATGACTTCTCTAAGACATAGAGACCCTGATTGATTTTTTCTTCACCAATCTTCATCCCCGTGGCCCTGACCTGAAAAATCACCGAATTGGGAGTAAAAACCACATTGCAATTCAAGTCATTAGTAATCTTGCTGACAGATAATAAATTAGAGGTTAATGATGGAACATATAAAACCTCAGATGTGCCAGAGAGTAATTGAGTTTGTCCTACTCCTTGAATAGGAACTATTTGTCCATTGGCAACTGTGATTGGAGGCATTGGTACTTTAGAGTGGACTTTAGATAAACAATTGATATTGCCACTTATATGATCAGTAACACCAGAATCTATCACCCAACCATTTTCATGAGAAGAAAGAAATAAAGCCATACCAGAAGACCGAGCAAATGACGTGGAAGAGTCGTGGGAGTTTGTAGTATTCTGTTGAATAAGAAGTTGAAGTTGTTTTGCTAGACTCTCTATTACAGTTTGAGAAGGAGGAACACTGGCGCTGACTTGAGCTGCTATTTGGTTATCAGACTCCTTTCCTTTAGAGGGTCTTAAATAGGGATATAAGACCCAACAACGGTCTTTACTATGTCCAGCTTTGTTACAATGATCACAATATGGGTGATTTCCTCTGCCTCGTCCTCTTCCTCAAAAGGAGTTTGTTCCTTTCATGTTAGATTTAATAGTAAGAGCATGACTTTCAGTTCCAATTTTGTTGTCTGATTTCATTACCCGTCTTCTTGTTTCTTCTCTTTGGATAATGGCACAAACATTGGAGAAGGAAGGAAGTGATGGACTCATTAATATTTGTCTCTTAACAACTGTCAATTGGAGGACGATATTGTCTCAGTTCATCTCATCGCTTTTTCAAAAAACTCAAACAGTCAACAAAAGATTGATCTGAATTCTGTTTTGCACGAGCAATTTCTTGTTGTAATTCAAAAATTTTGGATGCATTGTTCTCTTGACCATACACCTCTTTGAGAGAATTCCACAAATTTTTTGCATTTTCTGAATAAGCAAAAATCTCATATATTTGTGGTTCCATTGAATTAAATAACCATGTCATAACTAAGTTATCCATAGCCAACTATTCTTCAAAATTAGAGTCTTCGGGGTGTTGGAGTTGGAATTTTACCGGTAATATACCCAAGTTTGGATTTTCCACTAAGAGCTACTGTAACAGCTCTTGCCCATGACAGATAATTTTTTTCATTTAACAATGTGGTGGTTAACTTTATGTTGGTATCATTATTGCTCAAAGAAGTAGCCATGTAAGACCAAAAATACCTGGCTGATGACGATAAGCAGAATTTAAGTTGCTGGTGGATCTGATGGGTGTGGAGAACTCAAGTGGCCTGACGAACGTCTAAGACTCGTGGATAGACGAAAAACACCCGGTGAGCGCTGGACGTGCAGTGCACCTCCAAGGAGATGCGGAAGCTGCTAGTATCAGCGAGAGATTGGATGCAGCAACGGACAATGGCAGACGGTGTCGTTGCTGGAGATCGTGCCGAAAGAGGTGGCAGATCGTGCGAGCAAACGGCGGCAGATGGAGTCGTCGCTGGAGAAGGAGCTGCAGCCGGGGCTACTGGATTGCTGCTGAAACGAACGCGTGCGGCAATCTGCTAGACAACAAACGGTGGCAGCAGCAATCTAAAAACTCCGCGTCTGATTCTGTCAGCACTATCGTTCTCGTGCCTTTCTCCGTTTCAAATGAAGCTCCGACGGGACGAGAGGATCCTCGTTGCAAAGAAGACGCAGGCTGCAAAGGAGATGGAGGCGGCGCTGGCGATGGAGGCGTTGGGCGTCGGGGATCGATCCAGAGAAGGCGGCGGTGATGGCGTCTTCGTGCAAGATTATGATAGCCTGCAGAGAGATGGCAATTGCAAAGGAGCTGCTGAGAAAGGCAAATCGCAACCCTTGATTCAAAACCCTACGCAGATCTTAACCCTTTATGCTTTGATACCATGTTGAAAATATCATTCACACACATAGAATAAGAAAGTTTACGTGGTTCAGAAAAACCTACTCCATTGAGGTAAACCCTATTCACTCATACTTTAGGGAGGTTCCACTATTTATAATTAGTTATCTTTATACAAATTGCATAATCACACCAACTTGCTTGATTTTACATAATGAGCTTATTTTGTCAACAGTGCTTGCTACCGTCGACTATTAGAATGAGGAGTTTGATCATCAATCGAATTGATTTTCTCTGTTTGCTGTGAAAATCCAAGGAAAGAAACAAAGAAAATGTGTTTGTGGTCACACTGCAAGGAAATGTTGGATCGTAGTTTCTTGGGAAGAATATGGAAGCATTCTCATCACATCTTCTCTTAAGTAATCGATGACACCTGAAAAATGGGGATCGAATCAGAGCATCCACCGAAAGCTGCTCTGTCAGGTCTAGCATCAAGGA
>JAXCLR010000081.1:51951090-51963505 GCA_035584095.1 Annona squamosa
ATCTAATAGAATAAGATCTTGTAAGAAGTATTTCCAGGTGAGCATGATTGGAATCATATTATTGGAATGGGATGAAAGTAAGATTGGGGTGGACTATCATCAGAGTCAAGTAGAATCAAGTGACAACACCATCACAGCAACCGAGGTTCACCACTTTGCCTGTTCATAATTTGGATCCCATTTTCCAAAAATACTTTTCGTTTTCAAAAAATAAAAACATATTTTTCTCATTTTTCGTATATATAATATTTCTCAATTATCATATAATTTTTCTCATTTTTACCGGACAACCACGCTTATACACTTCATCTTCTTCTCGTCCTTGTCCAATCCAAGCACCGAACTGTGTTGAACTGAAGCCAGGACTGATGTTTGGGCTTGCGTTTGTAAGGCCTGCACCCCAGTAAATCAATTAATAGAGTTAGTGTTGGCGTTCAAGACAACCCACACATAATTTTCCTGTTTATATTTAACATAAAATATACGTAAATGCCTTTTACAAAACCACTTTCCCATGTAACTTTATTCATTTTTAATATCTTAATAGTTGATAGAAAATCTGCTCTATTAATTGCATTTAGCATTATTTATATTATCATTGAAATCCTTTCATTTGGTTCTATTGATTATATTTAGCATTATTTATATTATCATTGAATCCCTTTCATTTGGTTATATATGGGTCTCATCTATAAATATAAAAAATTAATTTTAATAAATAATTTAATACTAAATATCAATTTTAAGTACTATTTTCAATATCTAAACTATCTAAAATATCACTACTATGCGGATAAATAATTTTATAAAGTATTATTATATTCCATATGTGCAAATCGATCTCTAATCATTGTCCTTACTTTAAATATAAATATATCTATTTTTAGTAAATGAGGCTATACAAATATTTGATTTGGATAAAAAAAATTGATACCTAACTAAGCAACTGATGTTAAATATTATGAGAAAATCGAATTTTAGGTTAATTATCAATATCTTTAAAATCGAATGAATTACATAGAACCGTTTCTAATAAGCTAATTATCCAGAAGTAGAGCCCTAAAATATATTGTAGACATGAAATATAAATAATATTTTTCATATTTATTTTATATTATTGATATTTATTTTTGCGTAGATATTTGTCATGTTGAATTATATTATAAATAAGAATGATATGCAAATACACCTGCTTACTTTGATCATAATTGCAAATATTCTATATAATTTCATAAATTGTAAATAACCTCAATAGTTTGACCATAATTGTAAATACACAAACTATTATGGTGCTCTTACAGAACCATCGTGGATAACTTTACAAAGATATGCACACTATGTTGGTATATTTACAATTTTAGAAATTAAGTGGGTATATTATGTTTTTGCAAATATATTCACATAGTATGCATAATTTTACAAAATATGAAAGCGCTTCTATGGAACCCCCTCTCTATGTAACCCCTTCCATTTTTAAAATTTTGATGTTTGATAGAAAATCTACTTCATCCATTGTATTTAACATCATTTCGAATATCCTGGAAACTCTTTTATTTTTTTAATTTCGTTGTATATGAGTCTCATCTATAAAAGTGTGAAATCAACATGATAAAATAGTTCAATGTTAAAATGTCAACTTTAAAGTAGTTTTTTCAACATTAAATCATCTTAAATATCAATAATATGTTGATAAATAATCCTATAAAGTATCATTGCATTCTAATACATATGTGAATAGATCTAAACAATTTTCCTAATTTATATATAAACGTACCTATTTTTGAGCAAATATGACCTCTCTAAATGTTAGATTTGGATGAGGTTTGATCTCCTAGCTAAATAAATGATATTAAATGCAATGAATAAGTTATATTTTTTTATCGCATATCAAACTCTCAAAAATGAAGGGGGTTACAATAAGTCGCCCGTTACAAATATACTCATATTGTGATAACACAATAACAACATCATTATGACAAGGTAATTTGCATTTGCAGTCAAACTATGTGAAGTTATTTGCAATTTCTTGAACTATATAAGTACATTTGCAATTATAGTCAAACTAAGTGAGTATATTTGCAAATTACCTTATAGATAAATTATGTTTAGTTTACATTTATATTTATATTATTTACTTTGCACTTGTTGATTTTCTTCTTTGATTTTTTGTAAAAGATAAATTTTCTTTTATATTATTATTCTGTTCTTAAATTTGAATCGGCTATGTATTACTCTTTTCTTTTAAAAGAATTACCAATTTATATTTCAAATAAATTTTCAAAATTGTTGCGCTTAACTAAATTGAAAAATAATTCAAATTTCAAGCCGGACCCGGTTTGTATAAATATGGTGAAGATTTATGTTATACAAATCGAGTTACGATTAAATATAACTTTTAGATATGCCAAACCATGAGGACAAGCTAGTTGCACCCTTACTTTTGGGGGTCAAGATCTTGATAATTTAGATGAAATTTGGTAAGTCACTAGGAGTTGATGCATTGTACTGGACATAATCTAACTGGAATATATTCCATAATCTAATTAATGTCCGTCAAATTCGACTACTCCAGTCATGGTCAATGCCCTCGGAAATGGGGCAAAACAAAATAAACATAGAAAATCCAGCCAGAGAAACGAATAAAATAACATGGGGAGATGAATCTGGTGATGCTCTCATCTACTTTAATTCAATGCAGATTAGAATAGATTAGAATGGTATAGACACCGTTCGTACACTATATTATATAAAATTGGGTAGCATGTTACACTGATGAGGAGTAAATTTCAATGCATTAGGGTGTAAAACCCCATTTATTAAATATTTATTTTTATAAAACTATTAACCTAATGTATTTAATTTATAAATCAAATTTTATCATTTTTGCAGATGCATAAGTATATTTTTTAATTTTTTTAAAAAACAGAGTATTAATTTAGTAAATATATATCCAAAAAGGTAAATTTTGATTTATAAATTAAATACACATGGATTAACAATTTACAAAATATTTTTTAAAAAGATAGAGTTTTGCAGCCAATGCGTCAAGATGCATTGAAACCTTACTGATGAGCATACTAAACAATTCTTCTTCGATGTATGTTATGATAAGCATGTTAACCTTTATAGCCTGTTATTCATTAGACACCACTGTTGTATACAAACATTATAGATACTGTTGTAACTATTATAATCCGCGTGGACTTTCATCCCAAGCAAGCCCGCATAACTGTCACGATGCGCGCCCACAGATGCAACAACTTAAACCGACATTAATTAGACGTGTCGCATGTGGGGTCTATAAAAACAAAAGAAATTCATGTCAAAAGGATTATTGCTCGCATATTATTTATAGCTCAATGTAAATCCGCTCTGCATCTATTATATTATTGGAATAATTTCTCAAATACTCATAACAATTTTACATAATTTTTAATATATCAACACTATTTCATAAATTTCTTTTATACTCGTAACATTTCATCATAAATTACTCTCATACTCACATCATTAAAATTACCGTTATCTATCTTATTGAAAAGACGATTTTGCCTTTTTAAATTTTTTTCTAATTAAAATAAATCAACTTTAATATGACTTTGAAGTTATTTTATATCTTATATTAATGATTTACTACCATTAATTGAGTCATATTAAGGTTAAATTATCTTAATTAAAAAATTTTAAATATGACAAAATTGTCTTTTCAATGGGGTAGATAACAGTGGTTTTAACGGCATGAGTATGAGAAGAATTTAGGGTGAAATGTTATGATTATAAAAGAAATTTATAAAATGTAGTGGATATATTAAGAATTACGTGCAATTGTCACGAAAGGAATTATCCCTTATATTATTGCTACTGATGTCATTTGGTGTCCCTACCTGCTGTCCTTATCGTCTTGGCCAGCTAACCGTTGATTATTTCTTCTGTCCTATTCCGTGCAAGTTGGGATATGTATGGATAATATCCACCTACCTCGCCAGCCGTTCAAAGCCTTTTCATTATTTTAGGGGACCATTTGCAAAATGCAGACACAGAAGCTAGAAGGAAGACTGCAGGAGTGTTGATAGGGTTAGCCAATTTATTCAATGCATACATGAAGAACTGCTATTAGCTGTGTTTTTTGTTTTTTTGTTCATGTTGTTCAATTTTTTCACCTATCATAAACGAACTAACTTTATTTTGTTGTTAAGTGGTAATATGTAAATGGATAATTTACCAGGTTCATATGATTCTGTAAATTTGAAATATCATTATCACTATTTCTGTTAAGAGTTACACCTGACATGACTTTTTATAGTAATGTGAATATTGACATTGTTTAGTAAAATGATATTATTTTTATCAATTAAGGAATCAATTTGATACTGGAACTGATTTAAAACCAAAACCAAAACTGATCTATATGAATAATGAGTAAGATAAAATACATTAGGAACCAAACCAATCGATAGGTATGAGAGGATAATTTTTTTTTACAAATAAGATATAAGTTAGAGTACATTATTACCTGAAACAAACCAAATGAAGTTACACCCCTAATATTTGTAACCAAATGTACCTTCTTACTCAGTAGGTCATCAAGGGATGTTTGATAATTATAGTACATAGGGTCATGGTAACAACCCCCTCCCTACTCATAATCTCAAAAATTATTTCTGAACTATTTAATAACCTTACTTTTTTCCAATTTTATCTCTATATTTCAATCATTTTCACATAACTACACAATTTATTCCAACTTTACTTTTATCATATCATATTACTCACATACTTTTTAAAATATTTCCTTTCTCGCTTTACCACTCTCTCGTCATAATCATATCAATAATATCTATTCATTTCACATGTGTGATAATGACAATTCGTGTGGGTACGAGATATATTTATTTAAAATGTGTGAGTGTATGGTATATTTATGAATTTTCCTTTTTATTTTCTTGAGATTCAAGTGGTACCTTCTATTCTCTTCCATCCATGTAATTTTAGTTAAACTTTTAGATAATTCATAGCAAGTAAAAATGTATAAATTTAATAAATGGATTGAATTTTGCAACAATTATCAATATCTTGAAAATGAAGGAATTATACGAAATTACTTCTATGAAACCCCTATTTTATGTGGCCACCTTTTCTTTCAATTTCTTTATGGATGATAGAAAATTCACTTCGTTTATTGTATTTAACGTCATTTATACTATTATAGAAACGCCTCCCATTTGTTTAATATTACTGTGCATGGCCCAATCTAGGGATGTGTGAAATTAATGTAATAAATTAGTTTAATTCTAAATATCAATTTTAAAGTAGCGTTTTCAATATATAAACTATCTAAAATATCGTTGCTATGTGGATGTATAACTTTACAAAATATTATTATATTTTAATACAAACATAGATGAATCTGAGACTTGTGCTAATTTACGCATGTGGCCCATACACGTATTTGATTTAGATAAAACTTAATTTTCTAGATAAACAAATGATGTGAAATACAATGAATAAATAAGACACCACTTTCCCAACTTTATTCAGATTTTAACATTTTTGTTACCATATTTTTTTGGTTTGACATTGTATTCTAAATATTTTTCCATATCAACTTTATTTATTTACACTTTACCTTTATCATTTCATATAACTCTCACCTATCTAAAAAATATTAACTTCCTACTTTCCAACTTCCCACTCTAAACATATTACCAAATGTGTACTTATATATATTTTTCATGGAAGCGTGCTTGTATATTTAATATAAAAAATTTTCAAGTAATATAGTTAAACAAGTTATGCAAAAAATTTTAAAAGCATCTTAAGTATTAAAAAGAGTAATGGATCTTATGTCTTATATGCGTTCTTGAAAAAGAAATTTGTCTATTTTTAAGTTCTTAATCCATTAAAAATGATAATATCTTTGTCTTGAGAGAAATGAGTTGAACGGTAACTTTCTTATTATTAAAAAATTATTTTCAGTAATATATTAGCTGATATAAATTTATTTATAGCTATAGTTCTAAATACTTGAATAATTAATTTTTAAAAATTTGATAATAATATGAATATTTTATTTAAAATATTTGTAATATTAAAAATAAAAATAATGCTTTAAATATAGTTTACAGCATTAGAGAAGTGGGAAGTGAGGATGTGAATATTTTTAAAAAGTGAGAAATTAATGTGATGTAAAATAGACAAAGTTTAAATAAATCGGGTTATTTCAGGCCGAGTAGAGAAGGAGTGAGGATGTGAATATATTTTTTTTAAAGTAAGAGAGTGATATCATAGGGTAGGAAAAAAATGAAAATAAATTAAATTATTTATATAAAAATAATTAGAATATAAACATAAAATGGAAAAATAGAACCTTTACATCCACGGAGGAAAAGGTTCTGTACACCAATCGGAGCTGCCTTAGTTCTACAAACACCTTTATAAAGCACATCGAGAAATTATAATTCATGATTGACAATCGTAAAAAAATTACTCATTTTTCCCATGCGTCTTTCTATATAACTAACATAGTTTTGGAAAATTTTCACACACATACATAAATTTTATTCTTAATTTCATTTGTACTTACAAACTTCTAAAATTTCAAATATACCTACATATTTTACCTAAATTCTACCTATAATCATGTTGTTAGAGATCTGTTAAATTAGTTGTTAACTCTATTGAAAATGGCAAATAAGTCTATTCATAATTATGATTTTACAGCTAAAAATTCATATCTAAATAATTTTTAGTACTTTTCAAACTATAAAATCATATATTATACAAATCTCTTATGGCATGAGTGTGAGGGATAATTTAGGCAAAATGTATAGATATATTGAGAATATTTGAAAATGTGTTATATAAGCGGAATTAGAGATAAAAAGATTGATTTACACTATATTTTTAATCATTTCTTTTCATTTTTCATATAATTATTTTTATACGTATTTCTTTACAGTTGTCCTTAACTCACGCAAATTCATCCCAAACCCGAGATAAATAAGCGAAGGTGATATTTGCTGCAGTACGTCTTTTCTTTATTGTTTTATTTGGAAACTGACTTATAACATCTCTGTTATATTTTGTTTAAACTACTCAATCTTGCCAAAAAAATCTTTTCTATTTTTTATACGAATTATACCCTATTTATAACAGATAATAATGGGATGTAAGAAAAATAATAAGAAAATTTTCAAATATATCCAAAGAATTTGATCATAATTCTCAATATATCCACATATCTTATATAATTCCTCTTGTGCCCACAAATTTTCTTGAAAATCCCTCTCATTCCCTCATCGTGAATATCTGTCTGTTAGATTTAAAATTTTCAATCTTTTTAGCATTAACATGTTCCAAATTCCAAAATTGCGCAGTCACCACCCTCTCTCATTCTACCCTATCCCTCTAAAGACAGTAAAAGGAAGATCGACAATAGACTGAAGTCAAAATGGGGCTCCAGACCCATGATTCTGATGCAGTCGTTGTTGCTCCAGAAATCCGTAAGATCATGAAACTGTCGTCATCATTCGAATTCGTGGTTCCAGCGGATCTATCGCTGTCGTCATTTAATCCGATATCTAGTGCATCAATCGTTTAATAGACGCTGGATTAATTGAAGGATCGATCCGGTAGATGCTGAATGGGTAAACCAGTTATCATTGCATCCGGCAGATAACGATCGTTGTTGTTGCTGCTAATGGCATGGGTGTGGGAGGGATTATGGGAAAAACTTTCATGCATATGCCAAGAATTATTGAAAATATGTTGGTATATTAGGAATTAGGGTTTGACTTATAATTGAATTGGCGACGTAAGTTATGTTTGGCCAAGCATTAGCACCCTTAGTCACGCTTTTTTTTCCTTAGAAAATCAGTTGCATCATATAAAACAGGTGTATGGCAGAAAATTAGGACAACTTTCAGCAATCACAATCTCAATTTTCTATGATTAAAAGAAGCTCCAATGTGATGTTTATATGAATCGCATAAGTTCATCATAACTACTGACGCCTAAAAGAAAAAAATATATCCTGAAAAAAACTAAAAAAAAAAATAATTTCACATATACTTATAAATTAATAAGTCGTATGGAAACAATGCAAACTCAACTATAGCATAGAGGATAAATAAGTATCATTAATCTATTCCATCAAATAAAAAATTTTATTAACAAAAATTCTAGTCTAGACTTATGATACAACTCATTTTTGTAAACACGATTTTCAGTTATACTCATTTAGTTAAAATATTCCTTTCAATAATTTAGGTGAAATAAGGTTGTGCCTCTTGTACAAATTTTTTAATAATTGTTTTGAAAATATTTAATTTTATGCCTCCAAGAATCATTTCCTCATGTCTAGTTTGGTAATTTTGTTCATTAAAAACAATTCTAACTTTTTACACCAAATACATGGTTAATATTGAAATCACTTTTAAATGATAATACCAAACACTTAAACAACTTTTTCGACTACTCTTTTTTTCTAAATTCTTAAAATAAAAATACTTCTCTTAATCGCTGAATTCTCACTGCCGGACCAAATGAAGCCTTCGACTCGGTGGCAAGTCACATAAAAACAGTATCACATGTGACACAACGTACCCTTAACCACCCTCATGCCCAACTCGCATGTTGCTTTCTATATGTTAGAATCCTTGGCATATCTGCATATTGCAACAAGCAATGAAGAGGGTTATGATGTATTTGCGATTTCTGTCTTACTTGGTATACAGGATACTCCTATCAGAACTGAAAAATGGCCATGCATCCGTCCTTCAGGGAGGGAAGTAAAATGTGAGACTTAGTTTGTTGAAATGTTAAGTTGTGTGATCATATTTCAACTTAGAAATTATTCTTCATTGATTTACAGGTCACGGGTGCTGCTGAATTTTTATGTGCAAAACAAAATACAGAGAAAGATTAAAGTCGATTTTATTTAAAGGGATTTCTAAGTCCCAGGTTGAGTTATTTGCACCTTGTGTCCACAGTATAAGATATTATCTTATGGAAGGTCTTAGAACGCGGAAAATTAACTCTTTTGTATTGTCAGTTTGAATTCAAAAGCATTCATTATGATGGTTTTGTATTAGTACTAGGTATCCGTAACACCTTACCAACAAAGTCAACATTTGTTACTAAAGTACATAATCGATGATCATGGGAGAATATACACAGGTGCAATAACATAGTTCACTAGATCATCATAAACCAGGTATCTCATTTAATTCAAATTAAACTAGATCCAAATGATTAAATTCATAAAATTCATACTCTATGTCTCCACTATTCATCTTTAAATATCAAAATACATACTTCTAATCTGGATTTGTCAAGTCCTATCATCATTTGGTATAACAATCTCATGTTGGTCTCCAACTGCATAACTATTGTCTAAAAAAAATGATAAAACAGAATGAGTTTAGGCAAACTCAGTAACTAGAGTATATAGAGGGGTGAACCCATGAGCCCGACCGTGGGACACCCCCCCCCCCCCAACACACACACACACAATCATATATTTTGATTTTTTTCATGGACATATAGAGCTAGGTATATTTAACTTATAAACTAAATTTTACCATTTTTGGATGATTTAATGTGATATCTCATATCGGTTAGGATATGGGGGATGGAGCCTGGGCTATAATTAAAGGCCGCCAAGTACCTCAGCGAGGCGCCTTTTGGGGAAGGATGAGATGCGCGTGAACCCAGAGGGGCAAAACCGTGCGGGCCGAGGCCCAAAGCGGACAATACCTTACAGGGCATTACAAATGGTATCAGAGCCGACTCCCGACCTCCGGCTGATAGTGTCCAACGAGGACGCTAAAGCCCTAAGGGGAGGTGAATGTGATATCCCACATCGGTTAGGATAAGGGGGGAGCCTGGGCTATAATTAGAGGCCACCAGGTACCTCCGTGAGGCGCCTTTTGGGGAAGGACTGGATGCGCGTGAACCCAGAGGGGCAAAACCGTGAGGGCCGAGGCCCAAAGCGGACAATACCTTACTGCTAGGCTTGGGGCGTTGCATACACGGGCTCCTCTCATGGTCACATGTAATTACAATATAAAGTTCAATTATGCTACCGTAACATAATTGGTTTAATGGAAATAAAATTCTTTTTTAGTTTCAAATTTATGCTTTGGTATTCTCTTAGTGGTAGATAAATTTATGGGGTTAGATATTGTTAAAAAGAAGTCATTCCGGCCTTGGTTGGCTCGGGATTTGTTTCCATGCACAGCCAATATATTTGTTTCATCCCAATAATCAAAGTGTAATTATATAATTTTTTCTATACAACATTGGGCTGAAAAATTCCATCTATAAATATATATATATCTTATATTATACGTAATATATATATAAACCCCACCATGGTTCCAGCAACAAGTGTACTTCAATCATAATTTTATCTTAGTATAAATTTTATAAATATTGAAATGTGACTTCATCGTATTTTAAAATTCTGTTCAAAGTCAAAAATAATTCATCTCGTTCATATCTTCCAGCCACAATGTTAATCTGCTAGATATTCATATATCTTCTATAACTTTTTATTTCACCCAATTAGGTTTCAAAATAATAAGATCTCATGTAAATGATAAATAGCTATGTATATAAAATATTATACATGTCATTCCTGCAATATTTAACCATCGACAAAATTATATACAATCAATCCTGAAAGCCTTAAATTCTATCTTATATATATTTATATTATACATATCCGGCCCATAAGTGTAACGTGCTCCATTATAAGTAATTAGCTTCTGGAGTTTTTAAACTTCTATAATAATTTATATAGATATGTTATACTATATACTATCCGTTTTTGAAGATTATAACTTCCGTAAATATACAACACATTAAATTGTGCATAAGCATTGGAAGTGTTAAACTTCCATAAGCGATGTATATAATATATTTAGTAAAAAGTGATGACAGTTCAGGAGCTTTCAGTTATCAAAAATATAATATATATATATGTGTGTGTATGTATGTATGTATATAACATTCATCTGGTGGTTTTAGACTCCACCAACAGATATCGTTCCATATATATATAAAATAACGGTCATAGATATAAAACTAAGTTGAACTCGTCAAAATAACCCATTTAATCAATGCAAACTTTATTTACAGGACAATAAATTCAAACAACGCCAATCCCTTGCAAAATCTGCAATCTATTAAATTATATAATATCTTACTATGCTCGGCATGCTTCCAAATTCCATAGAATTTCTAATAGATAGAAATTACTAAGTCACAAATAATATTTCATCACAATCATCATTTTGTCTAATCATTTGCTTATTGCTAGCCATGTTATTGGAAAACTATATAAGAAATAATTTCCACAGATTATCTTCAAAAATAACATAAGTAATACAACACACGTGGCTCCAAAAAAAAATTTAATTATTTCTTCACTTACTTTTTTGTAGAACCCATGGAGGGATTTTCTAAATGAAAATAATTTCTTCCCTTCCCACTCCCGATCGGCAACAAATTCCTCCTTTCCTAGCTTTCTCCGTTTATCCCTAAATAAACTTCTCCCAAACCTCTCTGCACTTCCCAAATCCTCACTTAATTGTAACCTCCCAATATTCTCTCAGCAATTAATTTTAAAATTTAAAATTTAAAAATCAAATCTTATCTCTTATGGGTCCCACATAGAGTAATTGCTAAAAGAAAATTACCTAATTCTACTAAGATATAATTCGAACTCACTACCTCAAATTTACTTGCCACAATTTCTAACCATCTTAGCATTTCAACAATTTGTTAATTTAAATTATAAATTAATTTAAATAAATATATTTTAGATCCCATTTTTCTTGAAATTATAATTACCCACCTTACTCAATGAGTCAATCCGGCCACCTCAGCTATTTTTACGGATACATTAAACAGTAAAAAATTCAACTGTCAAAAATTCAATGTGCCGTAGCAGTATGCTACGATCAAGTCAATATATTCAAGTCAGTTTATTACATCACTGCTGCTGACTTCTCCTCCCCCTACCAGCTGAAATACCCTGGATTGGCAATGCCAGAATTGGACTGGGTCAACCTCATGGCCCTGGATTGTGAGCTTTCCGGAACAGATAGCACTAGCAGTAGCTTTCAATTTTCAGCATGGAATTGCGTTCTGCATCGTTCTCATGAATGCACGTGCATGCAATTGACGAGAGGTTAGGTTAGGACAACTGCTTCTGTGGTGATTTGCAATGAGTTAAGAACCTTATTAGCTTGGGCTGAACAAAACGAAGCTCATTTAAAAAAGCTGATATAATTTCTTTGCTTTTCTTTCATAAATTTTTTAATCTAGGTGCATATAATATATAAATTAAAGTTTACCATTTTTGGATACGAATATATATATATATATATATTTAGATTTTAAAATATTT
>JAXCLR010000081.1:51968949-51981595 GCA_035584095.1 Annona squamosa
TGGTAGTTGTGTAGAAATGATTGAAAAGTAGGATTGTTGTATAGAAATATGTGTAAAAAATAATTTAAAAAAGAGTAGTTATGAAGATTGAAAAGTTTTAATTTGACAACTTTTTCAAATTGCCAAACACACCCAGTATAAATTTGGCTGCAAAGAGTAACAATGCGTGGATACCTT
This sequence comes from Annona squamosa, assembly GCA_035584095.1. Classification (NCBI taxonomy): domain Eukaryota; kingdom Viridiplantae; phylum Streptophyta; class Magnoliopsida; order Magnoliales; family Annonaceae; genus Annona; species Annona squamosa. Next base: position 51,969,127 of record JAXCLR010000081.1, read on the forward strand.
TTTGGGCTACGCACGTTTAATACGCCGTTAGAGGCTAGCAAGTGCGCTTGCATGCTTCAACCTTTGTTATGTGCATGTATATTACAATTATCTCAACTTATGTTATGTGCATGTATATTACAATGATCTTGCATGCTTCAACCTTTGTTATGTGCATGTATGTTACAATTATCTCAACTTATGTTATGTGCATGTGCATGTATATTACAATGATCTTGCATGCTTCAACCTTTGTTATGTGCATGTATATTACAATTACCTCAACTTATGTTACGTGCATGTATCTTTCAATGATCTCAACTTATGTTATGTGCATGTATATTTCATTTATCTCAACATCTCAACTTAACTTGTATTATAATCTTACCCTCAGACATTCTTATAATTTTCATATAATATGTTAACAAGTATAAAAATTGCTGCCACCAGTATTTGAAATCACGTTTGCATGTTGGTGGCGAATGCGGTTACCACTACACCTCATGCACTATGGTGTCCATGCTTCAACTTTTGGGTGATTTTAATTTCTAACTTAGGGTCCGTTGGGCAGTACTATTATATTTCTACAGTGTGTAGTGTAAAGTAGGACTGTTTCAAAAAATATTGCAGATACCTAAATTTCTTGTGCTTGGCTGTATTATTTTAGAAGTAATTTCAATGCTAATTAGGTGTTTAGCCCAAGCACTTTGAAATTACTTTCAATAAGTAAAATTATAGAAAAAGGACATATGGAAATATAACTTAAGCCGTAAAAAACTTATTTTGTAATATCAAATATATTTATTTTTCGATGAAATCAAATATATTTATTCTGTTACTTAAATATTGCTATATTTTACTATCATAATTTTTATATAATATAATATAATATAAAAATAAAATATATAATTATATTTCTATAAAATATGAATAAATATGTAGAATAAAAATTATTATATATAAGATAATACACCAATATATCTTTATAAAGATTTATACCTTCATGAGAGTACAAAGACATCAATAAAAATGTAAAGAGATGTTAAGAAGATTTTATAAAAACATAAAATATAGAATTATATTTTAGACAATAAATAAATTAACGAACACAAAAGAAAAAGAAATTTTTACAAATATGCCTATAAGGTTTGACCAATATTGCATCCATGTCTCTAAGTTTGCTAATATTGCAAATACGGCCACAAATTTTTTATGAAATTACAAGCGCGTCCCTTCTGCTATGACATTGTTAAATTTTTTATAAAATGACAATAATGCCCTTTATGTGAAGTGATGCATTTACAATTTTTCAAATATTATAGACATATTTGCTATTTCATTATTTTATCTATGTTTACATATACTATTTTTTTAAGATTTTTTTCAAATATGCTTATAACATTTGCAAAATTATAAGTATATCACTTGGCATAAAAGGTGTTATTGTTATTTTGCAAAAATTTTAACTGCATCCTAACGGAAGGGCACACTTGCAATTTCATACAAACTTTGTAAACATATTTGCAATATCTTCAAACTTAAGGGCACAAATGCAATATTCAAACTTAATAGACATATTTACAAAAATCTCAAAGAAAAATATTAGATACCTCTTTGATGTATTTTGAAAGTCCATTGTGTGGAGTAAAGATAGGAAAAAAGAGTCATCTTAGATGAATTTGTATAAAATATAGCATTAAATGAAGGCCTCTTTGGCATTTAAATTTTATATAAAGAAGTGTTTTTTTATTAATATTATATATATTGTGACATCTAACATTACAAATCATGCATTTTCATAATCCTTACCACGAAAGGATATCTTGTAAATACCTCCACACTCAAGGAGGATGAATTTAAATACCCTTGTTACTATGAGATTTTTTTGCATTTTAAACTCTCTAACTTTGCTTATTTGCCTTTTAAATATTGAACTTTGGCTATTTGCATTTTAAACCCTGAAAATTTTGTTTCTTTGCATTTTAACCTCTAGTCTATAAAAGTGTTTAAAACTTCAGTTAAAACACGTAGAGCAAGACAATTCACACACTCATAATTTTAAAATGTCATAAATAACCTCTCTAAAGAAACCCGAACAGAGGCAGATGCTGATGAGAATGAAAAGGAGGTTGAGGCGGATGAGAAGGAAAATGATGAGAACCAGAAGTTTGATGAGTCTGCGGACAACGATGTCTGGCTTTTCACATCCGCTGAGTACGATAAGGACGACAAGCAGGCGGATGCAGTTTGGGAGAACATATAAGAGGGCGTAAGGACAAGCACGAGGCAACGCTGAAAGCAGGAAATTGTGAAGTGCAGAGATTCCAATTTGGATCATAGCTGCAAAGCTTGAGGAAGCAAATGGCAACAACGCAATGGTTGGGAAGATTAGCGAGAAGGATATTCGATCTTTGCAGAGAGAAGGGCTGGATATTGATAGGGAGGTCTGCATGGAAGAGGCAAAGGCTGCTGACCAATGCGTCATCGTCATCATACCCGACCCCAACAAAACCCCCCATGAAAACAGCACCACCCATGGCCACTAAGTTCGTCGCTGCGATCTCTGAACTCTCTAGTCCACAATCTCCTCTCTTTAAGCTGCTTTTTGTCCTTCAAAATTTCCTATCTGCATCTCCAGACCGCCCACGCCCCCTTTGAGGTCGATGCCAATGCAGCCGCCAACGGCTCCGAGTCTCCCAACTCCACCGCCTCTCTGAAATCAAGCGCTCTTATCACGACTTGCTCAAAAACCACAACCCTTGGTCGGTTTTTCCCTTCTTCTCTTGCCTTAAAGTTGAGGTGGAAGAAAACCAGAGGATGCTTCGCACCTTCCCCATGGTCATCAATCGCCTGATAAGACACGAGCTCAATACATGGAGCAACAACACTAAAATTCTATTTAAATTCTCACCCAAAGACTAAGATTCACAATTTTGTTTAAACCAAACGTAATGTTTTCCTGTTAAATATTCGGCTGTTAAAACAGATGTTTACTCTGTAAAATGAAAGTGCGTGAATTTTTCTCATTGTCCATTTCACGGTATTTTCTCCACCGCCTCTAGTCCAGCATCGACCACAAGGATGCTGAAGTCTTGGCTCTGAAGCAGCAGGTGGATTCAATTGAGACGGCGACTTTGCGGCTGTTCATGAGGCTAGATGCATTCTAGTTGGCTTCATCTTCTGAGCTTTTGTTGTTAGTGGCTTTATTTTTTATTAGAAGTGGATATAACTACATAATACTGTATAAATGCCTTATAATATTTTACATACACGTAAAAATTATTTTAAATTACTATATAATTATATACACCTTCGATAAAAATATTACTAAAAATTCAATTTGTAGAACTTGCTCACCTTACAGTTTTTTCTTGAGCATTTTTATTATTTAAAAAAGAGGACACCATGAGTCCGGCCGTGGAACCTATTTTTTATTTTTTATAAACATACAGAGTTAAGTGCATTTAACTTATAAACCAAGTTTTATCGATTTTGGATGCTTTTAAGTGTTTTTTATTTTTAAACACTATGACATTTTCATAATTTCTGTCAAAAATTAAGAAAATGCTACTACTTTTAAAAATAAAAATATTTAAAAGAATTTAAAAATGATAAAACTTGATTTATAGATTAAATATATGCTTAGGTCTACATGTTTATAAAAAAATAAAAAATGTATCTCATGGCCGGACACATGGGGAAAACCATGCATTAGGCCTAAAATATCATCATCATCATCATTATAAGTCATTTGGGCGCATGGATTCTGTTACGCTGTTCTTGGCGATTTCAGACTAAATTTTTTGTAATTTGTAATATTTTTAAATCTTGTTTAATTATTTCCATTCATATTTTTTTGGGTCTTTCTCTCATTCTCTTACCACCTTCTACTTTGATAGACTTTATTTTCCTCACCCGTACTACTTCAGGCCTCCTTTTAACATAACTCAACTATTTTAATCTATTTTCTTCTATTTTATCACAAATTGGTCTCACTTTTAAGATTTCTCGAATTATTTCATTCCTAATTTTATCTTTTCTTATTTTACCAGCCATCCATCTTAACATTCTCATTTCCGCAACGCTCATTTTTTGTATATGTTGTTCTTTAACTGTCCAACATTCTGCCCCATAAAGCATAGCAGGTCTAATCGCAGTTTTATAAAATTTTCCTTTTAATTTAATTGGAACTCAACGGTCACATAAAATTCCTGACACACTTCTCCATTTCTTCCATCCTATTTGAATTTTATGTATTATATCTTTCTCAATTTTCCTGTTCTCTTGAACTATTGAGCGTAAATACTGAAAGTGATTAGTTCTTGTTACTACTTGATCTAAAATCTTAATTGGTTCCTCATCCAGTTCTCACTATTATTAAAATTGCATTTCATATATTCAATTTTTGTGTGATTAATTCTAAAACCATTAGATTCTAAAGCATCTACCCACCTATTCAATTTTAAATCTAGTCTTTCTTTAGTTTCATCTATTAGAGCATTGTCATCTGCAAGTAACATACACCAAGGTACTTCTTCTTAGAGATATCTAGTAATTTTATCTATTACTAAGCTAAAAAGATAAGGACTCAAGGTTGAGTCTTGATGTAGACCTATTTTAATTAGGAAGACATTAGTATCTCCATTAATGGTCTTCACATTCGTAACAGCCCCCTCGTATATATCTTTAATAATATTAATATATCTGTTATTAATTTTTTCTTATCACTTCTCATATTAACTTTCTTGGTACTTGACCATAAGCTTTTTCTAAATTAATAAAAATTATGTATAAGTTCTTTTTCTTCTCCCTATACTTTTCAAATAGTTATCTAAGTAAGAAAATAGCTTCAATGGTTGATCTTCCTAGCATAAAACTAAATTAATTTTCAGATATCTTAGTTTCCTGTCTTAGTTTATGTTCAATTATTCTTTTCCATAATTTCATAGTATGGCTCATTAATTTTATTCAATGATAATTTGCACAAATTTGAATATCTCCCTTATCAAGTGTTCATCTTGTTTTTGAAATAAGGCATTTGCTATAACCAAATCGTATGCTATAGCAAAGTCCCTAAAATGGCAAAAAAAATTTATATCATCATGTAATATAGTATGAACTTTCATGTGTGGGAACTGTAATGCTTAATGCTTACTGCTTAATTAAAAATAAGAAATGTGAGAACAAGAAAAATGAGTAGTAGTGTAAAACGACAGGGTTGAGAGTAGTCTAAAATGGCAGCAGTTAGAACATGAAAGAGGCAAACCTCAATTGGACCAAAATGAAAGAGGCAAACTGTAACGGCCACCGTTTCAAAAAACGGTGGGCCATGCAGGTAACGGTGGAGTAATGGGTCATGCAAGAAACGATGTAGATTAATGGCTTTAATCTCAACCATTTAAAAAACCATTAGTATAAAAGGGGGAGACGTGAAGTGAGTTTCAACCATGCGTAGGAGATAGAGACGGAGGAGGAAGAAGGAGATTTTGAAGGTAAGTTGAGTAGAACAATTTTTCGGTTAATCTCATCAATTTTTCAATATATGCAACTTATTTTGGTAGATCTAAACCATTCACGATGTTTCTAGCATGGCTAATTAGTCATCTGAGTATTATTGAAATGTTGGATGTTGAAAGTTTACTTATTTCAATGAGAAATATCGAATGAAGGATAGAAAATTTTATATAATGAAATAAACATACTTTTAGGCATAATCAGAGAATTTTGACCGTACAATAACAAGATAATCATATGTTTAGCTTGCCTATAAAATTTCAACATGATCAGACTAATAGATTTCTAGATATAGGAAATTTTTATGAAAATTTGGAGTGGTGAATATGTATTTTAAGGACAAAACACAAAAAAATAATTACAGAAAAATACAGATGCAAAAATAATAATCTAACTCATTACAAACATTATTTGAGATATTTTATAGTACATATGATGAATTACTTTGTAAAAATTAGTTTACATAGCTATTTGTAAACATAATTTTATAAGCTTACTCCTAAAATTTCATATCAAATATAAATTTATATTAAGAAATATAAGCTATTATATTCAGAGAATACGGATCGTTGAAATAAATAAATAAATTTCTGAACTAGTGGACTAAGCCCATCTAGACAAGCCCAATGAATCAGAATGCTTAGAAGCAAGTCCACTAGTCCCAAGCCCACAGAAACTAAGCCCGAGTTATAGAATTCAAGCTAAGCCCACATAAGCAACTTGGCCCAACTTCCAAGCAAAGCACCCAACCCACCTGTGTCGACTTAGCATAGGTCTAGCCCATTGGAATAGGCCACCAGCAGCCAACTGCCGGCACCGGCGATCGATCGGCTGGCCGGCCTGAAAAAAATCAAAATAAATACAGAAAAAATAGAAAAAATATAAAAAATTATGAAAAATACTTAAAAAATTAAAGTCAATATTTACAAGCTTAAATAAGTTTAAACTTATAATTTTTACAAAACTACGATGCTATAAAAAATAAATAAATAAATTGTGAAAATTTACCAAAAAAATATGAAAATTTTAAAGTGTGTATTTAAAGAAGTATGAGTCGATATTTATTTTATATATATGAAATAAAGTTGTTTAAAAGCAGAATAATATAAGAATAAATAAGAGAAAATAGAATTTTCGACCTATTAAAATTATGAGAAATTTTGGAAAAAAATCATAAATGAAATTTTAAATAATATTTATGAAAACTAGAGTAAAATAATGAACATATTGTGATGAAAATTAGAGAAAAAGACTTGAGGCTACTATGAGAAATTAGAAAAGAGGAGTTTTAAAGTCTACTTAGAGGTAAGTAAACTTGTACCAAATCATGACTTTGAAAATATTATTTAAATATTGTGATTTTCTATAAAATGTGATTATTTATTTAAATTTAAATTTTCTTTCAAGTTGGTTTATTCAAATATGACCATTATTATTTCAAAATCATGTTAAGTAGTGAATTAAAGTGGTGCATTAATCACAATGCATGAGCATGATGCATAATTGCATATTGAGTTTGCCACTAAGGAGTAAAGTAGTATAGTAGTACCTCGGTAGCGATCTCAGGACTATCAAAGAAGATGAATTTGCTCACGAATGTGTAGCTCGGCTGCACATGAGAACAAGTAGATGACAATACCCACAGTGTGAATGCATGATTTAAAATTGACATATGTGTACACATGTATCAAGATGCTTTTATTAATTAGAGTTTGTTGTACATAAAAGACAATATGGATATTGTGTTTGTTTGTTTTTGAAAAATCAAAGTAATTATAAAATGAATTTTGTAAAAATATATTTTTACTTACTGAGCTTTCAGCTCACATAGTTTTGTTTTCAGTGAAAACATAGGGATACTATGATAAATTAAAGCCTTCATCAATATAGGAAAAAAGTGAAACTAGCAAAGCAAAGGACAATGAAGTTTAAATTTTTATTGAAATTATCTTATAATACTTATTTGTTTTGATTAAAGACACTGAATATGTATTATAACTCCATGAGGAGTAGACTTGAAATGTTATAATTAAAAGTTTTATAATTTTACATCTTAGTATCTATTTCCATCTTGGAAAATTTTATTCTCAAATTTGACATTGTAGGCCTCATTTGTAACACCTCAAAAGGTGGGGTGTTACACAAACTTATAAGGTTCCAAATGTAAATATGCAACTCTCATTTTTTGAACAACAAATATGCATACTTGGACCGAAATTCGAAAAATCCATGTCATTCCAGCTAGAGGCAAAGCTGGGATGGGTCTTATGTCTTAAGATTTCATTATTCCATTTCAGTTTCTTTCTTCTCGTCTTATTAATTATTTGAAAATTGCTGTGGTTCTTGTACTTGTTTTTGTTTGGTTGGTGTTCTATAAAGTGGCCGTTGTCAAGAGATGAAGATTTAGGGGGTATTTGGCAATGACAAAAAGTTTTCACCTAAAACTTTTCATTCTCTACAATTTTTTTATTTTTTAATTATTTTTTTACTTCTTTCAGCACAAACAACCCTACGTTTCAATCATTTCTACACAATTTCCTATACAACTAACCTATCTATTTTAACTTTATCCTATTTACTCCTCATCATTATCTCTATCATATCACATCATTTAACAACTTTATTCTTCAAAACTTTTCACCAAAAGTTTTATTCATTCCCAAACACACCCTTAGCTATGTCAAGAACAACGGTGTCCACCTCTCTGTAGACTGTCAAAGTCTCACATCAAATATATGGATGACCGCAAGTCTGACAAAGATGTATATCAGGGGTATCATCAACTTAGAACGCATGAGCGGCATGGATTGATGATGATATATGGCCCACAACAAGGTTAGGGCACGTGAAGGACGAGCGTTGCATGCCCTCTAGATGGACAGAAAGGGTAAGTCATGCCACATTGAGGGACCCCAATTGCACGCGGCCGGGAGTATCCCGGGTGCACACATCTATTATTTTTATTTTTAAATTGTTTTTTACAATATTATTAATCTATATCTATTTAATATGTGTGTAAATTTTTACCATTTTTAGAGTATTTTAGATATTTATTTTTTATTTTTGAAAATTAATTTAATTAATTTTCAAAAATCAAAACTAAATATCTAAAATACTCTAAAAATAGTAAAAATTTACATACATATTAAATACACTTAGAATAACAGTTTTATAAAAAAAATTTGAAATTTTTTTTTTTAAAAAGGTGTGTGCGCCCGGAAGGATACAACACTGCTTGCTCCCGGGCGCATGCAATCGGGATCCCACATTAAGTGCCTTTCAACGCTCTAAGAAAATTTACACATTTCTGGGTAAAATGGAGCCACAACTTACGATGGAAAAAAATCAGATCAGAGGCTGTCAATTGAATAAGAAGTGTGCGATTCACTCAGTGACTGGTGTAGATCGGAAGAATGCAGATCCCAGTTCTATTTCTCAATAGACGGTTCATAAATGTGTGATTAATATTGTGAATGGTACTATGTGTTCACGACAAGAGTATATTTACATTACAGTATATTTACAAATATATATAAATTATGTGGAACTATTTGAAATATCAAAACAGTGTGTTGGCCTGTTGTATGTGGGTATATTGCGAAGGGTGCATGACGTGAAAATGGAGGATGAGATGGAAAATATATACATATATCTTTAAAAGAGTAAAAAAATTTTAAAATAAGTTTTTGGACCGGGCTTCAAGAACATGGTTATTTGAATCCTTACCAAATTTTCATTCGATCCATATGAGATTTGTAGCAATACCATGTCTGTGCCTTTCTTCTTGGCTGTGGCTGTTGTTGCTGTGGCTGTTGTTGTTGTGGCTGTTGTTGCACGTTTTTTGTTTTATTGGTGGTCTATTTCATTAGCATGCCCTTGACGAATGAACGGCAGTATGTCTACAATAGCCGGCTAGAAAATGACAATTTTATCAATTAAAGAAACAAGGTTGTCCACCTGCGTTGGAAGAACACGCATGTATTTTTCAACAGTTCGTTGGAATGATACAAGCATAAAAATTTACATTCGAACCTGAATGGAAATCGGAAGCTTGTTACGCCTTTTCAAAAATTTGCATTGATACCAACTTCGTGTGTTCCAAAAGATCTCATTTGGTTGAATAGAATGTGCACGAGATAAAAAAATTTCATTTTTAAGACAACTTTTTCAACTTTTAATATAACTTTTATAATCTTAATTTGACTTTTCCCAATTCCAATATATGACGTTATATTTTTCAATTTTCATCCCATTTCTTACGTACATCATTTTAAAAATAATTAAAATATCTCTGTATACAAATTGTACTACACCATCGGAGTACCAAATGGAATGGTCTGTCTTCCCCAATCCAGTGATGATGCTGTCATGGGTATAATTTTTTCATTGTTGTCGAGCTAAATTATTTGTGGGGCGTTGCAATTTTTTTATTTTCTTGATATTGGTGGGGGCGTTGACAGTGACTCCGACCATATATATATATATATATATGGACACACACATGGTTACCTTCGATTCCCATATCGCCCCTCCACAAAGCGACGGCTGCGTTGATGCGTCGCAGGAATAAATGTGGGAGAAAAGTGGGAAGTGAACAGAAACTTTGCTTGTTGAAACATGGTAGGACTGGTACACTTACTTTTTTTTATTATTATTTTATTTTATTTTTATGAAAAGGACTGGTACACTTACTTGTCTAACATAAGAAAGCACATTTTTTTTCTTGAAAATGATGCGCGTAGAATACGTTCTGCATGTCTGTCCTAAGGATATGTATATATATATACACACGAAAAATATTACAGTGCATAGTCACATGCAATATGGAGCTTACTTGATCATAAATAGAAATTTATTTCACTCATTGTATTTAAAATTATTTACTTTATTAGTATATTAATTTTTATCCAAATTCAACCTGCGTATATACCCCATCTTAAAATGGTATAAAATGAATGTAATAAAATAGTTTAATGTAGTTTTTTTAACATTTAGGCCATTTAAAGCATGAATTTTCTATGTATAAATAATTGTATAGAGTATTATTAGGTTTTAATATATTTATGACGTAGTGAATTGCACCGTAATTATGGTGTAGGTCATCTGCATGAGATGAATCCTGTGTATACATGTGTACAAGGTCTTTAGGAGTTAATGCAAAATAGATACCATATAAGACAATTTTGTGGAGTTCTCATGAACCTTTTCAAATAGTAGTAGCAGGTTATAGTAGAGTGATTGATTTCTGTCTATAATTCAATCGAGCGTTAAATGAGGTTCTTATTTTTTGATATTGCTCAAAATGCCCACCAGAGGTGAAATGACGTAAATGGGCTAACGGATCAATCAAAAATTCTTTGAAAGGACAATGAATGTCTTGTTTTTATCTCATATTACCTGAGATATGTAACATCTAACTATTCATAAAAATATGAGGCATTTGCTCTCCTGCCACTAGTTTTTTTTTACGTAAATTGTATTTATTACTAAGATTTCAAAATTATTACAAAAATACTTATGTATATTTAAAATATTTATAGCTATACCTATAAAAAGTTTTGACCTTTTATATTTTATATAAAATATCAAACTTTTAATGAATGCAAACCACCCATTGAATTTATTAATGTGAATTTGTTTAATATACTACAAACTACCGTGATTGGATTACTTGACCGGCCCTAATAAATATAAATTTATAAAATTATTTTAAATTTGGTTATGGACTATCCCGATATCCAATCAAGTTGAACTTTGAAATGTTAACTAAATTCACTTTAATAAACATAACGAGTGGTTTAAAATTGTCAAAAATTTGATAATCTTTATAAAACTAATAGATTGATGCTTGTCATAAGCATTATTATGAATATTTTATATATCTGTAGCAGGTTTCCAGTAAGTTTTAAATCATAGGTATAAATGCAATTTGTGTAGAACAATATAGAATAAGCAAAAATAACTATTGGGTGTTTTTAGACTAAAAGGTCGATTTTTTGTTATTTCAGTCGAGACAAAATGTTTTCAATGCAAAAAAGGTCGATCTTTTCCATCCAAAAAGTTCATCTTTTCCACTCTTTTGGAGAATTTAAATTTTAGGAAAAAAGAGTTCTTCTTCAAACATGTTAATCCATTTAGGATAAGTATAAATGAATAAATCAATCCTAATTCAAGATTAACCACAACTTCAAAAGTATATTCGATGGTTATTCCAAGTGAAGTTATCAAATAAGCATATTCCAAGATTATTCCTTGTATCTCAAGTAGCATATTTCATTTTCAAGATATGTCTTTATTTCAAGCTCAATCTCATCATAATTAGAATTATAAAATCAAAAATGATAATTCCTCAAATACACTACTTTTTAAAATTTCCTAAGCATACTTTCGTAATATAAAAAACAATGGCATAAAACATATATTTTTTCATCATTAAAACCAATCAAAAAAGAAGTTTTCATAAGAGTTCACAGATGGATTTGAGATTGATGTGAGGCCAATAGAACATTTTTTCTCTTTTTGGTTTTGTATTATAATATTTAGTTACGAGTATATACGTTTTAGATGCCGTTGTTTTCTAAATTTTCAGTGTATGAATATTGTCGAGTATGATAATTTATCGTGTTGTCGAGTTTGCTTTTATTCATGCTAGCATTATGCATTATGATGTTGGCACATATCGCTAGGGATGGTGGTATATTTATGAGTAATGACTGTAATTGTGGATTTATAAAGTATTGTTGTTTGACCTCGGCGACGACTGTTGGTACATCTTGACCGAGGATTGAGATATGATAGCCTGAGTGGCATTAGTTTAGGCTTACCTTTCTGACCATTGGGGGTTTACTGGGCAGCATACCTGATTTATTTGGCCCTTATGATTTAGGGTGTGTTTGGCCATTTAGAAAAGTTGTCAAGTTAAAACTTTTCAATCTAAAACCTGTCACTTTTCATAACTATTATTTTTTAAATTATT
>JAXCLR010000081.1:52017293-52028687 GCA_035584095.1 Annona squamosa
AATAATATAAAATATGAAGAATATAAAGAAATATTGTTTAAATAGTATATATAAAATATATTTTATAATAAATATAAAAAGAAAAATCGAGCTCGGGTTCTTCGGGTTAGGTTTCACTTGAACCCTAATCCTATCATAATTACAAATCGGGTTCCTCGAACTCCAGTTCTACGCGCTCGGGTTAGGAAAAAGCAAGTTTCAACATCATTCAAAATCAAAGTTTGGCAGGCTGGGTTCGGGCTCAACCTGGCCCGAGTTGCACCCTGAACCCGGGTTGCCAAAAATATTGTCATTGACCACAACCAATGGAATGACTCCCCGTTGGTTAGCATGCTTGTAAGTTGACGTGGCAACCTAGGCTCCCATAGGCAGCTAAGTGGGCCTTGGACCGTGAAAACAAGTAAATACTCCCGTCCCCAAAGAGACCAATTATATCTGATAAAAAAAAAGAGACCAATTATACGACCGTGATTTTCGTGATTTTATACTTATTGTCGCATTTTCGACGTTCTTACGACGCCTATCTAAACCCTCCCTCCAGGTGAGACGAACGACTACTGCCTGATTCTCATTAAAAGCAGTGCGATGAAAAGAGCACTGTGCTGAGCATTATGCTTATTTGGGCAGTGCAAATTAAATGCGACATGATGTGCTTACTGAGGGGACATAAAATGGCTTCTCTCGCTCGGCCATCAGTTGTCCCAAAAATTCTTCCTCATTTCCTATCGCGTGAGGGTGTGTTAAGTTGAAAATAAAATTTATTGATAAAAAATTTTTAAGATAAAAATTATTGAGTTAATAGGAAAGGATGTAATATAATACAAATAATGATGAAGTATAAAGAAAAGTAAGATTGTTTGTATATAAAAATATGAGAAAATAATTAAAAAATAAAATAATTATGAAGAGTAAAAAATTTTAAATTGAAAAGTTGATATTAGTATTTTTTTGGGCCAACCAAAAGCACCCTAATTCGACTGGACTGGAGTGAAACCATAGGAAGCCGCGAACTATGATGACGATATGAGAGAGGACCGAAGTAGCTAACCTGAAAGAATTGAGGTTACTGAAAGTTAGGAAAAAAGGTTCTCCTGAGAATTGTTCTTTCGAAAAGGAATTTCTACTTTATGACCATTGTTGTTCCCATCTGGCTGTACACTAGAACAATGAAATTATCATAATGAGCTATATCAGGGGAATGTTTGGGAACAGATTAACTTTTTATAAGAAAAATTTTTAGTATAAAAGTTGTTAAAATAAAAGAAAATATGTAATATCACAGAAATAATGATGATAAATAAAGAGAATAAAGTTAAAATAGATAAGTTAATTATATAAATAATTGTATAGAAATAATTATAAAGTAAGGTAATTATATACAAAAATATGATTAAATAATTAAAAATAAAATAGTTATAAAGAGTAAAATATTTTGGATGGAAAAGTTTTAGCTTGCCATGTTTTGCTCATTACCAAACATACCCTAGATGTCTTAATAATGAAACTATTATTCCAATGAAACTATTATTCCAAGCTGTAGACGAAATGGGATTCTGATCCTGTGCACTCGGGTGCACTTAGCTTCGGTGCACCTCAGTGCATTAACCTATTTTCTTATTTTTAAAATTTTTTTATACAAGTATTAATCTGAAATACTCCAAAAATGATAAAAATTTAAATACATCGTAAATACATATAGATTAACAATATTGTAAAAGATTTTCAAAAAAAATGTGTGCGCTTAGGAGCATGCAACGCGGGCATGCAACGCTACGTGCTCCTGGGAGCATACAATCGGAGTCCCATATCAAAGGGCTGTGAATGAGATTAAAATTTTCATTCAAAAAAATATTTTATTTTTAATATAATTTCTTTTCAATACATAAGAACTAATGTTGTCAGAACCGAACCGGTAAAGTAACTGGTTTGGTTCGAACCGGTTCAATCGGTTAAGCGAATTGGTTTGAACCGATGATGTCAGCATGACATATTTATGATGTCATAAATATTAAATTATTTTTAAATTTTAAGTAAATATATTAATAAGTTAATCCTAATTTAACATATGTAATATGATTTTAAGCCCTTTATAAGATTATTTATATCTTAATTACAGAATTTGAAATCCAGATAATATTATTTAATGAAATTCATCTTAATCTAACAGTGTCTAACAGCATCTAACAGCATCTAACGATATTTAAGAGGCACTCAAATTTTATGAAATAAGTAAAATATTAAAAATGAATTTTCAGATTACACATAATTGTCCTGTATACTCACAAATTCATCTAAAATCTAATTTCTTATTTATTACATCATCGGTATAAAGATGCATTGATTATAATAATTCATATCTTATGGAAGATAATGTCAATTTAAAAATAGAATATTATTAATTGAATTAATATTTTTATTAAATAAAAAATATTAAAAATTACATAATTTTGTAGTTATTTTATATCATTTTCACTTCATGTTAAAAGAAATTATATTGAAATTGAGGTTTTGATGCAATACTTAGTGATATTTAAATTTTTTACACAAAAATTTTATTTACATAATTTGGGAGAATCTATTAGATTATTGAGGAATTTTTATAAAATTATTTTGAATGTTCTATATTGCAAATAACAATCGGTGTATACATGAATTCAGTGGTCCGCTGGACTACCAGGAATTTTTTTTCCCTTCTCCTCGTCGTCCTCGCAAGGTCACTCATGGCTGTGCGTTTGACATTTTGGAGTCCCACCATGAATGTGGCTAGGGACCCAAGATGGAGAAGGACCATGGAGACTCTTGGAGAAGATCCTTTTGCCATCAGCAATTACTTCGTGACTTTTGTTAGGAGATTGTAGAATGTCGAGGGTAAGGAAACTGCATCTAACTTGAATACTAGGCCGCTGAAGATTTCTGCTTGTTGCACACACTTTACTGCCTACGACCTCGAGAATTGGCATGGCTTCGACCGATGGAGTTTCAATGCCATGGTATTCATTTCCTAATTGATTTCCTCAAATCCTTTTATTTAGGGCTCCTTAGGGCGAGTGGACGTCGGGATATATATATATATATATATATATATATATTTTTAAGTATACATTAGTTCAGACGAACCGGGCGAATCCGGTTCGACCACCGGTTCTCCGGTTCATACGGTTTTATATATTTGAACCAAACCGTGCACAAATGAACCAAAAACTAGACCGGTTCCCGGTTGAACCGGTTCGGTCAGGTTCTGACAACACTAATAATAACTTTACTTTTTTCATTTTTAATATTATTTTTCTCATTTTTAATATAATTTTTTTATTTTCCAACAAATAATCATCCTTTTCATCCGGTTCTATCCCTTTGCCTACCTTATTCGACGTCCAAAAGAATATTATGGCACCGTCAGTCTTCTTTCGCCGGAATATAGCTCTGGACTTGAAAAGATCAAATGTGGGTGGTGATCAACGTATGATACATGGTTAAGATATCGAAAATATCGCGTAGCTCGTTAAATAAGCGTTGTTGACCTTGGAACACAGATCTGCTCTATCTAAATAAGCCGTTGTTGCCTCGTTGATGCCGGTGGATTGATTTCTAATGCTATGCCAGGTCCCCGTGTTCCCCAAAGTCATACCACATAAATCTAAGAGCGGAAATTAGGAAGGGCTGTACCACGTTAAAAATTCTACCTTATTCTATTTTTTTATATTGGGCTAAGATAAGGTTAGTTTGACTCTATTTTTTTAGAAGTCTTCAGTCAACCTTTCAGCGCATTGGGCGAGTAAAACTCGGACCGTATACCTTTGTCGACCCTATATATTCCGGCTTGGGTTGAAATCGCTTAATCCTATGCTACCAAATCCAGTCCAGGCCAAAGTAGGGCCACAGTCCAAGTTTAAAATAGTGTTAGAAAATCAAAAATTGAACAACTTGGGTTATAAAATGACCTAACTTTTAGTTAATTTTTTGATATTTTATTTCATCAATAAGGAGGATTTTTAATAATTTATTAGATTTTTCACCATTTTTCTCAAATATCAAGCGCATCAATGGGAGACTTATGTTTCGTATTATCTAAAGAGTTATAATCTAATGAAACTAAGGTGCATGAGGTCATGAACATGTTCCTTGGCTTTTTATTTTAAAATTTTATATTTAAAATCTAAACTCTTATTATCTTCATTATATTTATTATAATTTCGAAAATTAATTTAATTGAAAACTAGTATGTTTCGAAAATTAAATACCTTTTGAGAGTTAATATACAACAATTAAAATTAATAAATAAATATCTATGATTTAAAAAATTTTTGGCGTCATTAACAACATATACATAGATGAATATTTTAAATGTTCTAGATATTAAAAATTTTAAATTAAAACATAAAGAGGTAGGTTACATGGGTTGCACTAAATCTTGACCCTTATATAAATTATTTAAAATACTTTTTCCTACATATATTAAAGGGAGTTGTATGAATTTTTTAATTAATATTACTTTTAATACAATCAAACAATTTTTAATTTGATTTTTGGTCATGAAATTTAATTATATTTTAAACACATTATCTAAAATTTTACTTCAAAAATTAAAATGATATGGTGCATTTTGGCCTTACGATAATATTACAACACAACTGCATGTTAGGCAAAAAGCATCGTTTTATAGCTTATTCACATCATGCTCAAGAAAGATTTTATCACAAAACTTTTTAAAGACTTATCATTTTGTGTGTGTGCACATATATATATACATATATATATATATGCATATATATATATATATGAATTTTAAACACGTACATGTTATGGCAATAATACTCGTATGTTTAAACTTCAAAAAAATATACATATTCAAAAAACGATAAATCTTTTTATGAATAATATATTTATCTTAATAATTTTAAAAATAAAAAATAAAATGAAGATAGATAATTTTTACTATAGTAGAAACTATTAGTATGTGCACATGGTCTTTCCTTCTTACACCTTGTCGGTAACATCTGTTAGAGGAGAATAATGGGACGTATGGAAATTGGAAAATATCCATCTCATTTATAAATCAATTATTTAATATCTTTTTAATTGAAATTTATACAAAAATGGTCATCAATTATGGAGAAGAGGGCACTATAATTTTTATTATCAAATAATTGAGACTTTTAATTTAAATGTAATTAAAAATAATTTATATATGTTGATATTATTAAATCTAAATTATAGTTATATATTTATGTAAAATTTTATTTTATTTTATTTAAATTAATTATTATTTTAATTATAGATTTATATATTTATTTACTTTTAAAATTATCTAATTCAAAATCAAGGTTTGCATAGATCTAAAATGAATTATTAAGTATATATCTTTTACAAAATACACAAATTTACGTAAAATATTTTTAAAAATATTAAAATTAGATGTTGTTATATCTTGGTAGATACTATTAGATTCTGTTAGATGTTGTTAGATGTGATTAAATTTAGATGAATTTTATTAAATCCTAGTATCTGATTTTTAAATTTTGTAATTAAGCTATAAATGACCCAACAAGGGGGTTAGAATCATATTACAGGTGTTAAATTAAGATTAACTTATTAATATCAAAAGTTAGATTTGGTTGGATGTCGTTTAATACTATTAAATATCATCAGATCTGGTTAGATACTATTGGATGTCATTAGATACTATTGGATGCCATTAGATTTAGGTAGATTCATTAAATGCTATTATCTAGGTTTTAAATTGTATAATTAGTATAATTGACCTTATGAGGGGCTTAAGATCATATTACAGGTGTTAAATGGGGATTAACTTATTAACATCAAAAGTCAGATTTAGTTAGATTTTGTTAGATTCTGCTAGATATTGTTAGATACAGTTAGATGTCATTAGATTTTGTTGAATTTTATTAAATCTAATCATCTAGGTTTTAAATTTTGTAATTAAGGTCTAAATGACCTTATAAAAGGTTTAAGATCATATTACATGTATTAAATTAGGATTAACTTATTCATATCAAAAGTTAGACTTGCTTAGATGCCATTAAATATTGTTAGATATCGTTAGATCTAGTTAGATGTTTTTAGATGCTTTTAGATGCGGTTATATGTTATTAGATTTAGATGGATTTCATTAAATCCTATCATCTGAGTTTTAAATTCGATAATTAAGGTATAAATGACCATATAAAGGACTTAAGATCATATTATAGATGTTAAATTATGATTAACTTATTAATATCAAAAGTTAGATTTTGTTAGATGTCGTTAGATATTGTTAGACATCATTAGATCCCGTTAGATGTTGTTAGATTTCGTTTAATGCTATTAGATGCGGTTAGATGCAGTTAAATGTTATTAGATTTAAGTGAATTTCATTAAATTCAATGATTTGAATTTTAAATTTTGTAATTAAAGTATAAATGACCTTATAAGAAGCTTAAGATCATATTATAGGTGTTAAATTAGGATTAACTTATTAATATCAAAAGTCAGATTTGGTTAGATGTCGTTAGATGCTTTTAACTGTCATTAGATCCTATTAGATATTGTTAGACATCGTTAGATATTATTAAATCCAATCATTTCGGCTTTAAATTTTGTAATTAAGATATAAAAAATTTATAAGAGGCTTAAGATTATATTATATGTGTTCAATTGAGATTGATTTATTAATATCCAAAACTAGATTTGGTTAGATGTTGTTAGATGATGTTAGATGTCATTAGATCCAGTTAGATGTTGTTAGATATTGTTAGATACGATTAGATGTCATTAGATTTAGATGGATTTCTTTAAATCCTATTATTCGAGTTTTAAATTTTGTAATTAATGTAAAAATGGCCATATAAGGGGTTTAGGATCATATTGTAGGTGTTAAATTACAATTACCTTATTAATATCAAAAGTTAGATTTGGTTAGATGTCGTTAGATGTCTTAGATCCGGTTAGATGCTGTTAAATGTTGTTAGATGATGTTAAATGTGGTTAGATACTGTTAGAGTCGTTAGATGCTGTTAAATATAAGTGATTTCATTAAATCCTATTATTTGCCTTTCAAGTTTCATAATTAAGGTATAAATGATCTTATAAAAAGTTTAAAATCATATTACAAATGTTAAATTAAAATTAACTTATTAATATCAAAAGTTAGATTCGATCATATGTCGTTAGATGTTGTTAAATACTGTTAGATTCTATTATATTCGAAAAATAAAAAAATATTATTAAATTTTCAAAAATTAAGGAATAAATTTTAAAATTGTTATTTCTGAGAGTACCTTAATTACATGAACTTTAAGTTACATAGCATAATTTCTTATACCAAATATATTTTTCAATTTTACTAATTATAATGAAATCTTATTAAATAATAATATTTTCTACACAAATATTTTTTAAAAATGTGACATAATAAAAAATTATGTCTACATATATTTTAGTAGTTGATCCACCAAATGAATGGAGTAGATTGGGATTTTATGTACATATAATACAAATTTTATCCAAAATCCAAACATACTTACATTTGTAAACAAGTGTACTCACATTGCAAGATTACCAAAATGCCCCTACTTTATTTTTTCTCATGGGAACAACTTCCTATGGGTTGGACCCCATTGATAGCTATGTGTGAAGACCAAGTATTTTATTTTGTTTTCATTATAACCCTTCTCTAGTTTATGAGGTAACTTATGAACAAGTTAGTAGGAATTTATGATGTTAATGGATACATAATATATATAGAGACGATATCTAGGGGACATATAGTGCATATATGTATGTATTATGATCTTAGCACATTGAGTATGAATTTAAAAGTATATGATTAGCATTCCATTGTTGAGCACTATGACTATTGTTCCCCTTGCAGAGTAGGTACGGGGTTTGACCTGCCCAGTCAGGTCAAGGGGGTGAAGGGGGCAGCACCCCTAGAAAAATTTTTAATTATTAAGTCGTAAAACTGGGAACGTAAGTTACAAATTGCTAGTAGACCCGACCCGACTCGTTAGGGGTTCAATTAACAATGGGAGCCCGCGTGCTAGGGCTTCATTTCCGTTCGCGCCCAACTCCCTTTCTTCTTCTTCTCTTCGTTCTCTTCTACTTAGTTCGATCTAGCCATAAATCTCTTCAAGAAAACTTTACAAACTATCTTGAAGATCATTGATTCTAATCAAGGAGGCTCTGAATCTCTGCCATTGAAGTTTAGGGTCGCTGTTTTGGGAGAAATCACGATCGAGGTAAATAGATATCGCCCCTTCTTGATTTCGTGATGAAATTTCATGTTAAACATGATATAAGATTGGTAGGAGTGTGGAGCGTCTAACGATTTTGTTGTATGGGGTGTAGGGTTTGTAACAGTTAAGGTTTGTGGGAAATTTGTTATGAATGCATAAATTCTATGAAGTAAAGAATTCGTTAGCAATTTTTGATATTGCTAAATATGATGTTAATCAATTCTGTTCAGAGAGTATGAATTGAAGATTTTCTTATTTTGCACCTATCATGTGTTTGGTAAAATGCTTGTATGACAGTTTTGTGTGTTGAATTTAAAGTAAATCTTGCTGATGTTGTATATGCGGTTTATAACATTTATCCTTGTCTATTATGTATGACGTGTTGTTTAAAATTGTTGGTTGTAAAGGGTTGTTCATGGCCTTGATAGACATGAGTAGAGGATTGTTCGTGTTCTTATATTTATACGTGGTTATATACATACAATCTTGGGAGTGGGTACTTGGACCCATATATTTTATCTTAATCATAACATGTTTATCCAGAATTTTACTTTTTACACTTTGTGCTAACCCTTATCTACTTGCTGAGTCTATTTAGATTCACATGGTTTGTTATTTTGCCTTTAGATCACAAGCCGGTAGGGAACCTCAAGATGGGACAAGTTGAAGATTAAATCTTGGAGGCCGTTAGCACAATATCTTTAATTTCAGTTTTTTTAAAATTTGTGCTCTTTTAATATTCGTATATGTAGATGATTATTGAGGTAGATTCACTTTGACAAATATATTGTATTTCTTATTTTGGATTGGATTATAATCTCTGTGAATGTGCATATGCATAATTATTAGGTTTACTTGATGTGTAAGGATAACATTCAACGATTTTTCTTTTATATGAATGTCTTCATTATATGAAGATGCAAGTGTCTATATATATAGAATTGAATGTTACATTGAAATATTTATGAATATCAGATTATGTATTCCATATCACCCTTTGTATATTATGGGAGATGCTACTGAATTTTTCTTAAGTTGTATAGTACCCATTGACTAGTTGTTGAGTATATCTAGAAATGAGGTGTTATACTATGGCCATAGATGAAGATGATGGAGCACCAAAATATGGTCCTTGAGCGGTTTGTTAATTAATTCAATTTTAATAACATTGATTTATAAATTAAATATACTTAAATTAACAAATTTGTAAATTAAATATACTTAGATTAACTAATATATACTCTAAATTGATGGTTGATCATATGCAATTGGCAACTTATGTTGGCTCAAAATCATATTTTTTGATTTTCATATAAATTTTTGAATTTAAGTGTTTTTAATATGTAAATCAAGTTTTACTATTTTTGAAGATATGCATATAATTTTTTTGAATTTTAAATATAAGGATTTTTTGAATTTTTACATGAAAAAGGCTTTTTCAAGGGAAAAATTAAAAAAGAAATAGTTAAAAGAATAAAAAAATTAAAAATCTTGCATATGTAGAGAATTTGTGTTTAAGCCCGATATGAATCTGAAAACGTTCTTTTAATCAACAAATTTTGAATCCATTTAGCCATGAAGCGACCACTTGAATCTATTCTCATGTTTTTTTAAAATTCTTTTCATAATTTTACAAGTCCCATTTACAAGATATTTTCTTGAAATTTTTTTAAAAAATTTAAAGTTATTTTATCATATAGAAATGTATTTTAAAGGTACAATATACATATTTTTCAAATATTTGTATGATACCTTTGTTCTAAAAGTAAGTTGCATCATTCAATTTGAGAAATTACATGATGTTAGCATATATTAAATAAAAATTAATATCATTATTAAACAAGTCCCAAAAAATAATATATATTTATATTATTATACCTAAATTATAGTTTTACATAATTTAAATAAATATAAGTTATTATAGTTTTATTTTTAAAAAGTCATATAAAATAATTATTACAGATTTATATATTTATTTAAAATTTTATTTCATTTCATTTAAATTAATTATTATTTTATAATAAATATAATATATTTATTTAGTTTTAATTTATTTATTCAAAATCAAAGTTTGATAATTCTAAAATGAATTAGTAAGTATATATCTTTTGCAAAATACACAAATTTATGAAAATATTTTTTTAAATATTAAAATTAGATGTTGCTAGATGTCTTTAAATGCAATTAGATATCGTTAAATATTGCTAGCGTTAGTTCCACGCTATAGGTTCTACCCAAGAGGAGAGGGGTAAATTAAGTTAATAAAACTTTCTTTATAAATTTAAAACTTAACTGATAAATCTCCTTGAAAGAAACGTAGAAAGCTAGTAAGAAAGCAATAAAGATCAAACATAACAATTACAAAGGACGTGACAAATTATAGTGGTTCAGGCAACTATCATACTCCACTCTTTCAAGCACACACTCCCTTGTTTCATAGGTTCCATTATCTCAATAGAGATTATAACTGGAGCCTCAGCTCTCTTTTAGATTTTAGCTTTAGAAAACCTTTACAGTAAACACATAAATAAATTGTGAGTCCTACTCCAACCAACCACTACTTCTATATCACCTTGGCATTGGTTTCCAACATTAAGCCAAACAACTCAATACAACAAAGATTTAAGTGAAACAAATGATTCTACACTTTACAGCTTTGTGTAGGATGATACGAAGTACAATAACGAACTCTTGAAATTTTGATGAAGGTGTGGAGTTGCAGCTTTTGTAAGATGTTTATGAGTCTTGCTTTGAAACTCACTTAATGCACTCTTTAATTGCTTGAAAGTAGGAAGGTGAAAGTTTAATGAATGCTAGCCAATCCTCATAACTCTTCTTGATGTGCTTTAAATAAATGTCGAAAAACTTGAACATTAGAGGGTAGGTGGTATACATTAGATACTCTAACATTAAAAATTTTCTAATCATCATGACTAAGTAAGAATTGGAGTTACTTCACATAAGTTGCATGTTGGAGTTGACTTATTGTGGCGCCCCGAACCGAGGTGCCTAGAAGCCTTACTCCGGGATCGTTTTGATTGGTAAACGTAATTCAGGATTGTTGCCCTGATCACACTGCATGATTTTTTTTTCATCAATACATGGAAAATTTCCATCATTCGTCTAACATGAAATATATTTCACATATCATAGTCATAAA
>JAXCLR010000081.1:52028787-52040824 GCA_035584095.1 Annona squamosa
CTATTTTGTCTTGTAGTGATTTTGTCTTTTTGTGATTAAGTTAATCCAAGTGATTAACTTTTAATCACGTGTCTTAGCCCTTAGTTACTATTCACATGCACTAGTCACAGGGTTTATTTCCTAATTGCATCATTTCAATTTCCAATACACATATTTATTAATATAATTCATGAATTTACATTTATTCATAAAATGATTACAAAATTACAAATGTCGAAATGACACGTATACAGTTAAAGTAACGCGTATACGGTCAGGGTTCCACACTTATCTTGCGACTTCACTCCTCTAATTTCTTCCAGAGAGTTACTCTTCAGCTCACATTCTCCAAGTTTCATTCTAAGTTGATTTGGACTTGGAACTGTACTCAAGTCGTAAGTGAAGGCGAGTTGGGTGTGCGATTAAACTATATATTGAAATAAAGGAACTTTAAGTCTTTATTCTTTTCGCTTCTTTCTCTTTAAGTCTTGCTCCTGGATTGACTTGACATGAGACTCAATCTAAGTCGCAAGTGAAATAGACTTGAGAGCATGACTTTACTCGTGGTAATTAGCCAAATTTCCATCTTAATCTCTCAAAACTTAAAGTCTTAGATTTGGGTCGCCTTCGTATTTGACTCAACCTAAGTCACAAGGTGAAATTGACTTAGAGTTGCGTCTTCAATCTTTAGTCATTGATCAGAGGGATCTTTTCCTCCTGATATAGTCCAAGTTACATATGAAGTTAATTTAGTTTTCGATTTCACCCAAGTCACAGGTTGAGTTGACTTGGGATACAACTTCGACTGTCAATCTTCATTGTTGAACTCTCGACTCCCT
This sequence comes from Annona squamosa, assembly GCA_035584095.1. NCBI lineage: Eukaryota > Viridiplantae > Streptophyta > Magnoliopsida > Magnoliales > Annonaceae > Annona > Annona squamosa. Next base: position 52,029,606 of record JAXCLR010000081.1, read on the forward strand.
GCAGTCGATAATAAAGTCAACTTCGACATCGACTTAACTCAAGTCAATGTTGGCTTCTAGTTGGCTATGTAACTTGAGTTGTTTTCTCTTGAAGTTCAAAATTCTAGCTTCAAACATAGAGTCAAACATATTAGTAGCCTTAAAATTTTTAAATTTGGTTGTTAATTATCAAAACTTGTATATGCCACGATTTGCAATTTGACTAGTTGAGTTCATAGTTAGATGATGTTAGATTTATGTGAATTTTATTAAATTCGATTATCTAATTTTTAATTTTTTATAATTAAGGTATAAATAACCTTGTAATGAGCCTAGGAACATCTTATGAGTGTTAAATTAAGATTAATTTATTAATTTCAAAAGTTAGATTCGGTTAGATATCATTTATAAATAACTTTGTAATGAGCCTAGGAACATATTATGAGTATTAAATTAAGATTAACTTATTAATTTCGAAAGTTAGATTTGGTTAGATATTGTTAAATATAATTAAATGCTGTTAGATTTTGCTGAATGTTGTTTGATGTCATTAGATTTAGATAGATTTTATTAAATTATATAATCCGAGTTCTAATTTCTATAATTAAGGTATAAATAAACTTATAAGGATTCTAGGAATATATCACAGGTGTTAAATTGAGATTAACTTATTAATATCAATAGTTAAATCTTCTTAGATATCGTTACATGTGGTTAGATACTGTTAGATTATGTTAATATTGTTAGATATTGTTAGGCGCCATTAAATTTATGTGGATTTCATTAGTTCATATTTTCTAAATTTTAATTTTGGTAATTAAGGCATAAATAAATTGATAAAGAGCCTAGTAATACATTACAAGCATTAAATTAGAATTAACTCATTAATATCAAAAGTTAGATTCAATTAGATAGTGTTAGATCTGGTTAGATACTATTAAATGTGATTAGATATCGTTAGATGCTATTAGATGTCATTTGATGTTATTAGATGTCATTCAATATTATTAGACACCATTATGTTTAGGCGAATTTCATAAAATTCTATTATTTGAGTTTTAGTTTATGTAATTAAGGTATATATGAACTTATAAAGAGCATAGGAATACATCACAAGTATTAAATTAATATTAACTTATTAATATCAAAAGTTAGATTTAGTTAGATACTGTTAAATTTTGTTAGATGTGATTAGATACTGTTAAATTTAAATAATTTTCTTAAATCCTATTATCTGAGTTTTAATTTTTGTACCTAAAGTATAAATGACCTTATAAGAAGCTTAAGATTATATTATGGGTATTAAATTAGGATTAACTTATTAATATAAAAAATTAGATCCAAGTAGATGTTGTTAGATGTTATTAGATGTTATCAGATGCTATTAGATGCTATTAGATGTTGTTAAATATTGTTAGATGTTGTTAAATGCTGTTAGATTTCATTAGATGCTGTTAGATTTGATTATATTCGAAAAATAAAATAATAATAATATTATTAAATTTCATAAATAAATCTTGAAATTGTTATCTTTGAAAGTGTCTTATTTATATGAATTTTAAATAACATAACATGATTTCTTATATAAAATATATTTTTGAACTTTGCTAATTATATGAATCTTGTTAAAAAATAATATTTTCGATATAAATATTTTTAAAAAATATCATATGATGAAAAATTATATCTGCACATGTTTTAGTGGTTGATCCACAATATGAAAGGAATAAATTAAGATTTTGTGTATATATAATTTTAATTTTATCAAAAAATAAAATATACTCACACCGTAAAATTATCATAATACCCTACTTTTTTTTTGTTCTCACGGGAAGGGTTGGTACCAAAAGAAATCACAAATCAGACACCCTTCCTCACTCTCTCTCCCTTACCTAGTCATTTTTTTAATGTGAATCTCTCTCCTATATTTATCTAGGAATTTTTGCAAATATGCCTATAAAGTTTGACCAATATTACATGTCTCTAAGCTCGCACAAATTTGCAAGTGTATCCCTTTCGTTAGACTTTTAGTAAAATGACAATAATTCCCTTTAAGCTAAATGATGCACTTGCAATGTTTCAAAAATTGTAAACATATTTGATATTTTTATATATTTTTTCATATATTATCATTTTAGATTGTTTTAAATATACTTAAAATATTTGCAAAAATTACCAGTGTATCACTTGACTTAAAGAGCATTATTATCATTTTACAAAAATTCGGCACCCTAAGAAAAGGAATACGATTGTAAATTTATATAAACTTTATACGTATATTTATAATATTATGAAACTTGGAAACACAAATAAAATATTAGCCAAATTTGAATTCCCTTCCAACTACAACGCAGCCTGTTCCCGCTTTCGACCTTCCTACCAGCTTGCCGCTAGCTATCCCTCTGACATCTATCCTATCTCGGGGGTATTATAATAATAACAAGTTAGGGTGGCCCGCTAATGAATGCTTTTATGTAAAAAAATAAAAATAAAAATGATGCATTTAGTCATTACGTAACGAGTGAAATTGCGGATTCCTTTTAGATCAATTGCAATCAAACTTCAATCTTAATCAATTAAGGGTGTTTTGACTTGGCTTAGTCGTCCACACGGCTCTCAAGCTATCATTACAGCTCATATCTTGTGGCCATCCTTAATAGAATTTAAATATTTAATGCAAAATTTTGAGTGAAGGATTGTCGACTGTCAATTACTAAAGGCTTATACAGGCTTGTAAACCGTGGAATTCCTGCGTTTACTTGGCTTTTGAACGTGAACATGCCATCGCTCACTTTCCTTCCTACTGCTCTCTTCCTGCTCTTTATCAACAGTAGCACCCATCTGATCTGCAATGCCTCAGATTCCATCACTCCAACTCAGCCTCTCAGCAGCACACGGACCATGAGTGACCATAACCTCCAAAGGTGGCCTCTTCGAGTTGGGCTTCTTCACACCTGGCAAATCCTCTCAAAGGCACTATGTTGGCATCTGGTACAAGCAAGTCCTAGAGAAAACTGTAGTTTGGGTAGCTAACAGAGATACACCTCTCCTCAACACAGCCAATTCGCTCCTAAAAGTCTCGGAAGACGGCAATCTAGTCCTCCTCAGCCCCACAACCTCCTCCATTTGGTCCACCAAATTCACATCCCCGCCAGCCTCCTCCTATTCAACAGTCGCAGTCCTTTTGGATTCTGCAAATCTTGTGCTGAGGAACATAAAAGACCCCTCCATCATCCACTGGGAAAGCTTTGACCACCCGACTCACGTATTCCTGACTGGAGGTTGGCTGGGAATGAAGAATAACACTACAGGCGAGGATGCTCATCTTACATCATGGAAAAGCGAGGAGGACCCTATGCCTGGGCCCTTCTCTAATGGGGTCGACCCTAACCCAATTAGTCAGGGTGTGAGTATGTGGAATGGGACGAAGGTGTACTGGAACAGTGGATCCTGGATTGGAGAGAAATTCGTCGCCGTCTCCGCAGTGCTCGACAGCCGCAATAGCTTTGTCGACAACCAAACAGCCAAGTACTACACTTACTCCTTGGTTAACACCACGGCTTCTAGGCGCTGTATGCTTGACGTTTCAGGCCAACTCAAGATACGCGTTTGGTCTCATCAAGGCAACCGATGGGAAACGCTGTTGTCTTTGCCGAAGTCTTTCCGTGATGTTTATGCTGCTTGCGGCACTTTCGGCATCTGTAAGGAGCTCAATGACCCAGCTTTCTGTAAATGCTTGCCAGGTTTTGTACCAAAACTTCAGGAGGATTAAAAATCAAAAAAAAAAAAAAAACTTCAGGAGGATTGGGATTTAAGGGGCTGGTCCGATGGGTGCATGAGACGAATTCCTCTGCAGGCTGCTGAGACGTTGAGACTGATCGGTTTTGGGCACTCCATCATATGAAGGTACCTGCTGCCTCGGAATCTATTACTACAGCAAGCAGTCCTGCAGCATGTAGATGGGCTTGCCTGAACAAATGGTCGTGCATTGCCTATATGTTCGAGAGCGGATGCATGATATGGAACGGAGATTCAGGAGTGTTTGGTAATAATAAAAACTTTTCACCTAAAACTTTTCGATCTAAAATTTTTCATTCTTTACAATTTTTTTATTTTTTAATTATTTTTTTACATCTTCCAACATAAATTATCTTACTTTTTAATTATTTCTACGCAATTACCTATACAACTAACCTATTTATTTTAACTTTATCTTCTTTACTCCTCATCATTATCCCTATCATATCACATCATTTAACAACTTTTATTTTTAAAAATTTTTCACTAAAAATTTTATTTATTCACCAACAAACTGTTAGTAAGCAGTTGACAAGGGGCAGTGTCGGCGGCAAGTCATTTTTCCTACGTCTAGCAGCATCCGAGGTGCCGACTTCAGAAGCAAGAAGGGAATCATTGCAGTGATCGCGGTTAGTTCGGTCATCGGTTTGGCTGCTGCGCTGGTTGGTGTTCTGTACTTGATAAGGAGGTACCAAATACCGAGATCTGCTGTATATTACGGTTGATAATGTATAAAATTTTCGGTGAAAAGTTGTTGAGAATAAAAGTTGTCACATGATGTGATATGATACAGGTAACGATGAATAGTAAAAAGAATAAAGTTAAAATAGATAGGTTAGTTATGTGGATAATTGTGTAGAAATGATTGAAAAGTAAGGTAGTTATGCAAAAAAATGTGAAAAAAATGATTAAAAATATGATAATTATAGAGAGTAGAAAGTTTTAGATTAAAAGTTTTAACTTATATTTTTTCTCAATTGCCAAACACAACCACAGAGAATTTCTCAGAGAAATTAGGTGGGGGAGGTTTCGGTTCCGTTTACAAGGGCACTCTACCTAACCTGACAATGGTAGCTGTCAAGAAGCTGGAAGGGGCGTGTCAAGGAGACAAGCAATTCCGAGCAGAGGTGAGCACGACAGGGATAATTCAACATGTTAATCTCATTCGTCTTCGTGGCTTCTGCTCCGACGGCAACAGGAAGCTGCTGGTCTATGACTACATGCGAAATGGATCTTTGGATTCTTATCTATTCGGGACCCAAAAAAATGGCTTGGATTGGATGAGGAGGTACCGGATTGCAATTGAAACGGCGAAAGGGTTAGCCTATCTCCACGAGAAGTGCGGAGACTGCATCATACACTGTGACATCAAACCAGAAAACATACTTCTGGATGATGGATTTGGTGTAAAGATTGCAGATTTTGGGCTTGCAAAGCTGTTTGGAATCATGTTCTGACGACTCTAAAGGGTACAATAGGCTATCTTGCGCCCGAGTGGATCTCAGGCCTGGCAATGACGACTACAGCTGAGGTATACAGCTACGGAATGATGCTGTTTGAGATCATATCGGGAAGGAAGAACCGGGAGAAATTAGGGAAAGGACAAGCGACATTCTTCCCCACATGGGCAGTGAGCAAAATGTCTCAAGGCGATGCGGCGCGTCTGCTTGACGATAGATTGGAGGGAAATGCAAACATGGAACAGGTGAATCGAGCTTGTAAAGTGGCGGGGTGGTGTGTTCATCACCACGAGAATGAAAGGTCATCCACGGGGCTGGTTGTCCAAATCTTGGAGAGTGTAATGGAGGTCAGTGTCCCACCAACGCCGAGATTATTGCAGGTTCATAATGAAAATTGAGACATGAATTCCTCCTTGACGTTGTCTTCTTCAATGTTATACCAAACCAAAAGTTGATACTCGTCACCAAATTCAGGAAGGGATCATGCTTTCGACTAGATTATGATGTAGGATTATAAGTTTTCTCATGTTGTAAGGTATTTCCACAACGGCTGTAGTATTATCCTATTAAAAAGATCTAGCCTATGAATAAAACTATAAAAACATGTATGGTGTTGAATTTACGTGCAATGAACCATACATATTGAACTAAAATTGGTTGTTAATTGCATATGATTTGGGGTTGGTTGTCTTCCTTATTAATAAGTGGGAGTATGTTGTCTCCCCATATGATAGATGAGAATATGGTAGCTCCCTTGGCTCCATTCGTAATATCTAAATTGAATATCTAATACATGTACATCTAATAAAAAATAATTTATGCTTTTCAACCGGTGGAAAAGAATTTGGAAAAAAATATATGAAAAAGATTTTCAAAAAGTGGGACAACACAAAATAAGAAAATTTTTTTGAAAAAAAATAAGAATAATGTAATGCGATCATCAAAGTAATGAGTATAAAGACAAAATAAATAGAATAGTTGTATAAAAATGTGAAAAATGATTGGAATATTTTCATAAGAATTAATCCACTGAACAGTGACTTTTTAGCAGCCGGAAGCTGGAATGAGAAAAGGGAATCTAACCTTTTTTGTATGGAATCCAAAACCTTGTTTTTGGGAATCAAATTGGCAGGGAATCTGGGCATTAGAAGAGCAGCAAAGTGACTCATAGGTTCTTATAAACACTCTTCAATGCAGTGAAATGATCATTTCAGAGGACGCACCAAGCAGGATTAAATATAATTAGATTAATATATTGATAAAAATATTTTTTTATAAAATAAAAATATATATATTTTTAGACCGATATGAAATTACGAGATCAGACCAGATATGATTGCCACTCACTTCGAGTACTTTGCACCTGTTTTGAGCAGGCGTCTTTGATGGACTTTCATCGTATGCTCTTGGGAGCATGCAAGCATGCTCCAGGGTGCATACACCTATTATTTATTTATTTTTCAAAATTTTCTCATAAAATTGTTAGCCCAAGTGTATTTAACGTATGTATAAATTTTTACCATTTTTGGAGATTTTTAGATACTTATTTCAGATTTTTAAAAATCAATAGCATTTTAGTAATTTAAAATTACCTAAACTGCCACTGATTTTTAAAAATCTGAAATAAATATCTAAAAATCTCCAAAAATGGTAAAAATTTATATATACTTTAAATATACTTGGGCTAACAATTTTATGAAAAAATTTTGAAAAAAATTAAAAAATAGGTGTATGCTCTAGGGAACATGTAGTGCTTTGACCCCTCGAAAACTATATAGCCCATGAATTGGCTCCCACAACTTTATCAAATATGTGGGAATTCAAGATATAGAGGGAGAACCCTCTAAATATAATTGAAAATTCTTTGGCACCAATGTGTTGATTTTTTTTTTTTTTGTGTGTTGTTGGGAGGGGGGGGGGGGGCTCATTAGCTAGCTACCTTATCTAAAAAGATGATTTTGTGCCTCAAAATCTTCTTAATTGAAATAATTTAGCCCTAATTTGATATTTGAATGACTTGATTATCAAAAACTATTTATTTACTAATAATATTTGGATCATATTAGGGCTAAATTATTTCAGTTAAGAAATTACGAACAAACAAAATCGTCTTTTCAATAGAGTAATTAATAATTGTTATCATTATATAAGTATAATAAAAATTTAAGATGAAATATCACAGGTATAAAAGGAATTGCTAAAACATTGTTAGTATAAAATGAATTATGAACAAACGTTATAATAGGAATTATAAGCAAAACGGGTATAAAAGAAATTTTAACAAAAAAATCCACTGAATAGTGAACATTGCATCCCCAATATAGAGGGCTGGTCACATGGTGGTGATTGGCCTTGAATGATAATCCAGAAATTATTTGCGAGGTACAACCATGAGGTTGGACTCCTACTTCATATATATTATATCCACAATATTTCAAACTTTTCTTTTTGACCCATAGCATTTAATTATAAATTCTTATCATACCCAATTAGTAAAAAAAATCGTTAATTACTATATCAAAAAGATTGTTTTGCCTCTTTAAAAATCTTTCTAATTGAAATAATTTAGCCCTAATATGATATTTGAATTACTTTATTCTCAAAAATTAATTATTTGCTAACATTAATTGAGTTGTATTAGGGTTGAATCGTTTCAATTAAGAAATTATGAACATCCATGTTTGCTTACTATTGGTCATAAAATTTAGAAGTGGGGATCAAAATGGGTCTACCTACCCTATTTTAACCAAGTGTGAGGTGAATCTAGAAAATGAAAATTTTCTTAAAAGGCAGACAGGCTCTATCCCAACCCACATGTCACATGTCAGCATTAACTTGCATCTTATAACTGATATGATATAATATTTTGGTAAAATAGTAACTCTAAGAACCTAATTGACAAGCACATAGTAAACTATTTATTTATGCACAACTGATATAACTAATGTAATTGAAAAGCATACAATATAATATGATACAATATTTCATAAAGTTAGACTATTTGTTTATGTTTTGTTTAAATTGTTTAAATGATAATATGTCACTTTTACCAATTTATAACATGTTGAAACATACAATATTTAAATTTAGTATAGATATATCTTTATGCTCGATGCATGTGTAAAATTTTAAAACTTTTCTATTTGACTAGCATTTTTATTCGACCATTGCTACGACACCAATCTAATAGAGACCTAAGCTTACTCCGAGACTTATTAAAAAAAAGTAAAAGTCACACTAATTTTGTCCCAAGCTAATATACAAATAAGGATTGATTTCCACTCTTAATAAAATCTAGTAAAACATGAGTGAAAATTACAAAAATTTTTTAGAAGGCTGATGCCAAAAAGAAATCCTTAAAGAAAAACATTGTCAAATTGCTTTCCCTGGGCTCTATCAATATTTTTTATTCAATTAATTTTTAAATTTCTCAATAAGTATTGTTGACATCCCACCTAAATGTGAAAATTAAATTTTCAAATGGGCTTACTATCATTTGGCCCACCCATTTAAGGTTTTTTATAGATTTACATTTGAAACCCATATATTTGTATGCCCAAATTTGTGTAGGATCCATGGGCCTCCCGTGCTTCAAGTTCACTTCGGAAGTAATGGCCAATGCTCCATACATCTAACCAAAAGCGATTTGCATTCAAGAGTAAAGAATATTTTCTCAAGCTAATTGGATCAGAGTCGAAGAGATGAGCGGATTTGGATCAAACAAATAATTAATATTTTATTAAAATTTTTAATCATCACAATAAATCTAACCAAGAAAAGAGATGGATTTGCAACATTTTAGAAAACTACAAAATCTGAGCTACCAAGAGAAGATCTAAACCATTAAAGTAATTAATGGACATTAGCAAGTGCGAGCCCCATCCAAAATCAAGGAAAAATAGGTGAAGATCAAAACATCAATGAAAAATACAAAATATACAAAATTAATGGCTAAGAAAGAGTTGACTTACTAGCCAAATGAAACCATGGACCTCATTGGTGGTTTTACAAAACCACTCATAAAAATTGCTAGGAAGGACTTATCAAGTTGGAATATTACACAATAGACAAGGTGAACTTATGTAAAATACTATAACAGTCCATTAATGTGCAATTTTTTCAAACTCAAAGGCTATAAAAGGAGACATTCTCTCCTATTTTTGGAGGAGGAAGAGGCCAAGCATACCTAAGCTCCTCATCTATTCTCCCTTAATCTTGCCCCTTTATTTTTCCATCTGTAGAAATTCTAACCTCATACCCGTTCGTTCATTAACTATACCCTTGTTTGCCCATCCCGTTTTCTTTCCAGCCAAGTCATTTTCACCCAAAAAAAAATCATAGCTGCCGGAAGCAATTCCACCCAAAAACCCCTGCATCGCTGCCGTTTGCTATCATCCAACAGCACCATTCCTGTTTCTCTTCTTTCCTTCCAATGCTGTGTACGTCCATTATCCACTCCAGCATTTTTTCCAGCATTTTTTTCATCCGCATCTTCATACATTTTTTTTTAAGCATTGTTCGGCACGTCACAGTTGCGCCATGTCCAGCAATATTCCATAAAATTTCATTCTTATTATATCTAGCGCTGTAGCATTACATCCAGCATCATTTTCTTTAGGGTCCATCCGGCCAGTCATCTCATTCGGCATCATTTTTTTCTTTAAAAGAAATTTTTTTTTTCCTACCAGTTCGTTGCATCCAGTATTTTACAAAATAAATAAATAAATAAATATCAGTTCGTCCTTGCATTGAAATCAGTTTTTTTTTTTTTTTTTGAGTCATAAAATCTCCTCAAGCTATTTAAGCTTCAACACGACCCGCATTTGCCGTTCTTTTTTTTTTTAATCATATCTTTGGTGTGTTTAGTTTTTTTTCCAAAACAAAAAAATTGCTGAAGCACACTATTTACAGCTATATATATTTTTTAAAAAGTTCCAGATAATGTTATCTAAGTAATAGTTATTTGTTATTGCACTTTTCCAAAAAAAAATATAAATTCCAGATCATGTCGTTTGCATCCATTGCTACATAAAATTTTCTTTTTTAAATCATTGCACTTGCTTCGGTGTTACATTTTTCTTTTAGAAGAAAAAAAGCAATGTGCATTTAAATCCCATTATTTGCTTTCGCCATCGAGTTAAAAAAAAAATTATTCACACTATTAACGTCACATGTATTTGCTGTTACTTTTCAAGAATTTTTTCAAACCATGCATTAGCTAATGATCACATTCTAAATAAAAAAAACGGTTCAAATCATGTTTTATGTGCATCTTCTGTTGCATTTTGTTTTGAAGAATATTTCGCAAACCACATCAAAAAAAAATTAAAATATCATTCCAGAACCACCCTTTGATCGTTCATTAGATGAAAAAAAAAAATCTAGATGGAATAGAGTTCCCATTTTAATTCTCTTGAGATGGGGTCTCGAATCCAAACTTAAAAGAATAAATTCACGTCTTCTATATTTTCAGATTGAGTTAGTACCTAAAAAAAATCATTAACTACTCTATTCTCCCGGGCGCATATGATGGGCGCCCGGCTTTATTAGTTCAAGTCTGCAGTTGACATATATATTACCGGTATTACCTAGCTATTAGCTCTCCGATTTCATTGCCCCAATGAAATAGTTGAAATTCTTCCAAGAAGATCCTCCGTTGCTTGCATTCTTTCTTGCCAATGTCCAAAAACGTTCTCCTTATCTCCTTGTTTCTCACTAACTCTTCCAGCTTTCGCTCGATCTCCCATCTTGAAATGTTCCCATCGTTTGCAGGCTTCACTTCCAATCCCACCTTCCAAACATGTGCTACGTAAGTCTTCTTAAGAAGCTGATCAGCGAAATAAGGTCAGCACCAGAAGGGAACTCCATTACTCAATCCCTCCATAATCGAGTTCCAACCGCAGTTAGTGAAGAAGAGGGCAATTGCAGGGTGGGCTAGGACCTTCTGCTGCGGTGACCACTCAACAATACACCCACGATCGC
>JAXCLR010000081.1:52040924-52055753 GCA_035584095.1 Annona squamosa
CATAGCTATGTTATTTGGTCTCATTTAAGTTAGTTGTGTAGAGATTACTAATCTAGGTTCATTCATATTCATGTATGTCTTCCAACACATACAAACCTAACTAAGTTTTAATTATGTGTTATGTTCCCATGCATACAAGTAAAGCAAGATTGATAACTACATAACCTAATCAAGATTACACTAAGTTAATAAGTATATTCCTATCCATATTAACATCCAACATAAACAAGAGTTAGAAAACTTGTGTCTCACATATGGATCTTATTCAATTTCCACTTTTCCAAGAATGAATTTGAATATTCGATCAATCCACAAGGTTGCAAAGTTTATAAATGCATTAAGCATGATATATAAGGGTAATCTTAAGCAACGTATGTCATAGCACAACAGTATTATCAATTTAAGCATAAGAAAACCAAATATCATAAATGATGAGTTCAAATCCTATATATCTCCTACCATAGGAAGGTTCAACCCATAACTATGACTTCGATTCCCATTAAAATTAAGTTCACAATCATCACAAGTAAGGAGAATAAAAAATAAGAAGAGATAGATGAGAAAAGGAGATAAAACTCAATAAGTTTGCAATGATATCTTGGATCTCCAATTGCTCTTCTCTCCTCCCTTGAAGCTTTGGTTTTCTCTCTTTTCTCCATAGCAGTCACGACCCTCTCCACGTCTCTCTCTGTCTCTATCGAATCCTTAGTTTTCTATTTATAATGGGTAGTTTGTGCAATACATGTGCAAAAATCCGCGCGTATGGATGCATAATGGCACCTAGGCACCAACTCTCCGTGTGCTGTGTAACTTAGAAACCTTTTAGATTGTCCTGAAATCTGATGCCTTGGCGCCTAGTTGCTAACTCCCTAAAGTTCTTGAGGTCTAAAAGCTCTCTGGAATGCTTATATACTATTGAAGTGGCGCTTAGGCGCCGCACGCCGGTGCCCGGGCGCCAACTCACTGGGAATTTCCTGTAGTGTAAGGTGTTGGATCTTTTGGCTAAGGCATATAGGGTAGCGCGCCAGACTACCTGCTTCTTCTCTTAGCTCTATTCATCCTTCCACTCACTTACGTGCGTGTAATTCTTCGTCCTTCCTGTAAAAATGAATGAAACTAAAGAAATAAACTAAAAAATGTCTAATTTATACTAAAAATAAATAAAAACTACATAATGCTCCTAAAATGCAAAGCGAGTGAAATTTTAGCTAAATTCATGCAAACTAAACCTAATCTCTTGGACTAACACGCAAAAATATTTTAAAATAGGCCATGATAACCTGTATTTTTATGAGTAATCACCTCTACATAGAATTTATTTATGATGCTACATATACACTAACACATTACAAAAAGTAGTCCAAACATCTTAAAATTTTTGAGTTTTAAGAATTAACGTGAAACAAACTAGATGCTGATATACTGCTCCTGGGTGCTTTAGCCTTTTTTTAATTTTTATACAACTATTCATCTAAATGTATTCATCACATGTATCAATTTTTTACTATTTTTGGAGTTTTTTAGATATTTATTTTTTATTTTTAAAAATCAATGACATTAAAATAAAAAATAAATATCTAAAATACTCTAAAAAAGTAAAAATTAATACACATGTTAAATATACTTAGATTAACAATTGTATAAAAATTTTCAAAAAAAATAAAAAAATAGGTTAAATGCACTTGGACGAACTGAGACTAAGTGCTCCTAGGTGTATTTAGCCTCAATTGAAAGAAACCTAGGATGTCTGGGATAGAGCTCTAGCCGATCATGTCCAATTTGGAATGATCTCGGATTCAACTAGTTTTTTTACCCCTCTAGAATATGGACATTATTTGGAATGAATATTTTATTTTTTAAAATATACATATGTGTCCCGCGAGCCTCCAAAAATGAATATTTTATTTTCTAAAATATTTATATGTGTCCCGCGGGCGTCCAAAAAAAATATTTTTTTCTAAATATATTATAAACGTCCCATGGGCCTCCAAAAATGAATATTTTATTTTCTAAAATATATATATGTGTCCCACGGGCATTCAAAAATGAATATTTTATTTTCTAAAATATATGTATGTCTCACAGGCCTCCAAAAATGAATATTTTATTTTCTAAAATATATATGTATCCCGCGGGAGTCTAAAAAATATTTTATTTTCTAAAACATATATATACATGTCTCGCGGGCCTTCAAAAATGAATATTTTATTTTCTAATATATATATATATGTATCCTGCGGGCCTTCGAAAAAAATATATTTTGTCCTGCTGGCCCCCAAAAAATATATATTTTATTTTAAAATACACACAGATATCTTAGAGACCTTCAAAAAAATATATGTATATTATTAAAAAAAATTATATTCTCCTCCCCAAGTAAATACACCCTAGGTAGTTGGTTAAGTTGATACACGAGGCTAAATACCTTTCTATTATATATATATATATATCTATATATATATGAAAAAAACAATCTCTTTACCAAACTCGAGCCTTAATGTCCAAGCAAGCCCTCTTGAGCCCAAAACCATTCAACAAGCCCACTTGGGCCTAGAACTCTTCAACGAGCCCACTTGGGCCCAAAACTCTTCAACAAGCCTGCTTAGGCCTAGGACCCTTCAAAAAAACCCTATTTGAGTCTAAAATTTCCTATGGTGGCTTAAAACATCCTAATTTGACCTAAAACTTTCAGCAAGCCCAGGATGGGCCTAGAACTCTTCGACAAGCCCAGTTGAGCCCAAACCTCTTTCATTGGTCCAAGTTGACCTAAACATATTTTCAAAATTCGATTAAATCCAATTCTGGGTAAAACTACCGACATTTCAATCTAGAAACAGAATGCGGGAGACACTGGTTTCTTATACAAGTACAGAAGCTAAAAGCAGGACATGCTGGTCTACTGTGTAAATTCAAAAGCTAAGAGCGCACTTTGTTTATTGTGTAAGGGTCACTAGTGTAGCCGACAGGCCCCTCACTAGTTTCCAAAATGAGTCATCGTTAGTTGATGGGCTAAGCGTAAACTCATATTTGAGTTGTAGCGCGTGACGTCATGTACTACCAACATTTGAGTACTAGCGCGCGGCGTCATGTACTATTCACTTTTGAGTCACGACACATGGCAAAGTGTACTCACTTATCTTCATATTTTTATAAGACATGATTTTTCATGCACTTGTAAAGGCGTAGAAAGATCTTCTACACATTTCATCATTATTTCAATAAAATAAGTATTTTTTATGGACTATTGTATTCAGCTCTTTTAATCAAGAGTTTTCTTGTTGGAGATGTAAAATCAGAATGTGGAACACAATATAAAATATTTCGGTGATATACTTTTCGGACTCAATTAAAGGATTAAATGCTTTAAAATTTTATTGGGGAATAAATTAAGCATTTATTTTCAAAATCGAAAAAACAATTTTCACGAGGCCGAAACAAATGGTGAACCCGATGTGAAACATTCTCCTTTCATCTTTAAGAGTTGGAAACTATGGTCTTTATATACATACTTAATCTCTCACTGCTAACACTCTGGAGTGCTCCTTTCCATATCTCATGGAGTATTCGATGGCTTTCGAATTCCTGTCCAATGGTGGTTTTGTCATTTCTGAGCCAAACCACATGGATGCGACTATCCCGCATCACTTCATTTAGGTACCATAGAAACCGGAACACTGTGTCTATCGACACGTTGACTATTCTCCTACAGTGATCAAGCGAAAGAGGGATCGATCTGCACCACTCAAGTAGCCTTCTATTGTTCAAGGCTCTAGGACCACTCTTGTCCGACCGACGAAGTCTTTGCAGGAGCCAACCCGAATGGGCCCACCTGCTTTGCGGTTGGACTATACCGAGAAGTCCGCCTATCGGTTAGCTGCACCAGCCCAACCAGTAGCACAACAGCGGACAGGTCACCTGTCTTACAGTCCCACTCCACGGGAAGGTCTGCAAGACATCTACTACAACTCGGCTAGCTCCAACTTGCCGACCAGAAGCCAATGTTTCCCAAAACGGGAACAAAGTTGTACCAAATCCTGTTCAATGCACTATCACTCACCGATTCGGTCAGGCTACCTCAATGGTTGTTGACCTAGCCTCCCGACTTAACCGAGACGACACCCAAGAGCGGAAGAAGTCAAGAAGACCGACCAAGGTTTCTCGGCCTAATGCTCTATCGGCCGATGGAAGGGATGACCAATTCGAGCCACAATGACCTATCATTGTCCAATCTAGTTTGGGCACCTTACGATTTGTCATCCCCGATCTAACGCATTCGTCTCATCGGTTAACTGCTGCTCCATCTGGCTCACAAGCTAGAGCTAAGTCTCCAGGTCACCATGATATTGCCAACATAGTAAGGTTCCTCATCACACATTAAGGAAACCAAGGAAAAAAGCACATCAGAAAAAGCAGTTTGGGAAAATAACTTCCCGTTTAAACTTAAAGGCTTCACCACCATTGCCACCAAGGCCAAGGTATAGGTTGTGCTCACACCCCCAACAAAGGGGTAGGCCGCAAAAGAAATCACTGTAGAACACTTGCAAATTAAGAGCATCTAAAAAGCCAAGACTCTTTAACGAGTAGCAGTATCATCACAAGTGTCATACAACGTATCCATGTTTGGCGCTCAGGCTGATCTCAAATTTTATACACAAAAATCGATTCACCTCATTAATCAAACTGAGGGAGGATATGACTTATACGCCTGTCATGGCCCCATCCTGAGAAGAGCACCGGATGTCGCACCCCAAGAGAGAAGCTAAAAAGTGGCATCTCCTCCAAATGACAGAAGTCAATATGGTGGACCTCACCCAACCAAGCACTTCAAAAGCTTTTGAGATGTTGACCTGGTCAAGGGCAGCCGCAATGTCCATTACGCTGCCATTATGTAACCTCTCTCATCCTAAAGGTATTAGGGTCGTTCTCCCAAGAGGCCAATTTTAGGCATCTTACATGGTGAGCGAAGAAGAAAATGTTCTTACACCCAAGTCCTAGCTCATTCTTGATCTCTAGGAGAAAATTAAGCGTATGAAACCGGCTATGGAAACTCCAGGTGACAAGACAAAAAGTTCCCATCAGCCGTTATCACCAAGGAATCGCCAATCAGTCCATCAGCCTGAGAAACCAATCAGGCAGCGAACCGAGAGAGATGAAAATGTAGAATTAGAACAAGGCTTTTTGCAGTTCAATAATCTGCGTATCAATACCCTTCGAACTCAAGATGCATGGGTAAACACACCCATGGTGTCTCCACCCGGGTTTGTCGCACAGAAGGAGATGGTGCATTAGCTTGTGGTTGAATGCCTTTGTTGCCAGGCACCTCACTAGAGTCCCTACAACGATAATCAACAGGCCTTATCCCCTAGAGGTTGAAGTAGAGTTGCTACATAGGGATTTGAAGCCACCGAAGACTGAATTCGATGGGACCGGGAGTGCGTTAAAGCACCTAGCATCATTCCACTATGCCATGGGCAACATGGCGCACCATTCAAATTTTTATCTTCAAATGTTCCCCAATACCCTTTCTGGTGATGCTTTCCAATGATACATATCCCTCCCGGCTGGCTCGGTGCGAACATGGAAAGAGATGAAGGAAATGTTCACCTCCCAATTCGTTGATACTGCACGAGAAGTACAACTATCGGAATTATAAACCTTGTCCTGAAAGAAGGATGAGCCGGTTGAAGACTAAATCACCAGATGACAAAGGGCCGCTAACCGGTGTCAAGCACCTCTTTCTCAAGCAATAAAGGTCAATCTTTGTTGGAATGACATCAAGACGGAAATTTTCTTGCTAATGAATGAACAACTAAGTACATTTTAGGCCTTAGCCACTGAAGCTTGTCGAAAAGAGTATTTGTTGTTTCTGCAAAAAGCCTGGAAGAAGGAGTCACCCACAACCACTACATTGAAGAAGAAGAAAGCTGGAGAGACCTTTGCAAACACCACGAAGTTTAAGAAGCAGCCAGATAACGCAAAGCCGCTCACAAAAGAGCAGCCTGCAAAATCATTCCGAAGAGAGGAAATCCAATACGTCTTCGGGGAAGATATGGAGACACTATTCTAGCACCCCATGTCGACCGGGCTATTGGAGTTGCCGACCCCAAAAAGGCCAGAAGAAGTTAGACGTACTTCTCGTTAGCGATATCGCAGTTACCACCAATATATCGGTCATCCCACTAAGAAGTGTTGGGATTTGCAAGCAATATTGCAAGATTACATTGAAAAGGGGATTATCAAGCTTAGTCCTCCAGCGTAGGCCTCATCAAATAGAGAAGATAAAAGAATCAGGTATAAGGTTATTCTCCCTTTCTTCTCAAGGCATTTGAGGCAATCCTCGCGGGTGCAACCATTCCTAATCATGGACTTTCTACAGCCCGAGTTGCTACTCCCATTCTATCAATGGCTTGCTGGTAGATCACCTCGACCAGCAAAAGAAAGATATATTCTCGAGGAATTGCAGAACATTGCTCCATGTGAGTTCCTTGAGGATGGTTCGTTTTGATACCTAGATAACAACAAAAGAGAGACTGAAAATTGCTATCATATAAATGTGTCTGCAAAGTGGCGAAGAACTGCCTCAATGTTTATCAAAACTATGCCAAGTTTGAAGTTGGGATGTTACCAGTAAACTACATCATCTCATATTAGTGAGAATCTCAACTATTGTTAGCATCCTGGGAAACCAGAGTGGAATACTTCCGGTACTCACTGAGGGAATCAGTGATGTCTTGATACCGAGATAATCATATCGAAGAAACTACCGAGTGAGTCACCTTGATAGACGCGTTCTTAGTCCACTTCCTGTCAAGGCAAAGAGAGCAGTTCCCTTGTAATTATTTGAGGGAAATACAATACAGTCAAGAATCCATTGCTCATTATGTAAATTATCTCAGAGACAGTATATGGAGTGATCCCTTAGCTATATGGTTGCCTGAACCTGAAGTGGTCATGAAGTATCTCTCAGATGCAGTATGCCCTCCGACTGACAATGAGTACAAGACCTTTAGAGCCAAAACTTTCATAAGGGCAATCTGATGGGTCGGCAACAAAAGCTTCAAACAAGAAGCAATTTTTAGCATTGTTGAAGGTTTTTGGAGGACAAATCAACTCCAAGTCCTGCACATACTACAATTAAAAGATGCGTCTATCCTTCGAATGTTCCCTTTCTTAACTAGGGAGTTAAGCTATAATTGGCCGCATATTCAATTATTCCATGAGAATCATAAGTATGCATTGCTGCACTTGTATGATTATTTACTAGTGGTCTGTCAAATGGGGCAAACAGAAGAGTTCGCACTTGGACACTTTGTCTTAAGCTTGGCCTATGACAGTTGCGCTCTTCTGTGGATCTCCTCACTCCCCGAAGAAGCATTTGGTTCATGGAAATAGTTCGTTGGTATGTTTATCCTAAGATTCAACGAAGATGAAACAGAGCTTCCTCCAGAGATGATAGAAGTCATGCACCCCCTATCAGGAGAATGTTAGTATGACTACATTTTGATATGGATAAACTGTAGAATAATCAACCAATGGTTCATCAGTGCATCAAGTCAATGAGTGGGTATTTCCCTAAAATCCCAAAAGTATAGCCATTTTTCTCAAACATACCGCGAACATTGGCTATGAACATTCAGGACTCTGCCTCTCGCAACAGGGTGCAAGTTGAAGAGGACATTTTTGCAATTCTTCGATCTGGTCAAATCACACCAGAAAATAAGGGAAGTCCTCAGTAAGCTATGATATGCTTAAACATTTGAAGCTATTCCCTCTCGATTCAGTATTTACGATGCCTTGCAATTATCGCAAAAAGCCAGGGATGCACTAATTAGTGCTTTGACTGATGAAAATGTCCGTCTTGCTTACCTGGTCGACGCCACTGAATGTGATGAGATCATCTCATTCACTGATGAGGATATGTTGCTTTGAGACATTAATCACAACCGACCTTTATATGTTACAGGCAACCTAGCCGGTGAACTAGTTAACAGAATCATGATTGACGCCAGGTTCACGATTAATATCCTGCCCCTTCGAACACTAAAGAGGATCAGGATTTTTCCATCAACATTAAAAGACACTAGTGTGGTGATTCACGAATTTAATTAAGGGACTCAAAAGGCCATGGGCCTAATTGAGTTAAAACTAAACATAGAAGATTTCTACACCGAAATCTCATGCTTTGTGATTAATGCTCCGATCTCATATAATTTGCTACAATCGAGGCCTTGGTTCTACAGCAACAAGATTATCACATCAACGGTGCATTAATGCTTCAAGTACTGCAAAGATGAAATCGAAAAAAGGATATTGCTAACCATAAGCCATTCACAACGACAAAATCATTTAATTTTGATGCTAAGTATTATGACTTGGCATCTACTATCAACACATCAATGAAAGCAATCGAAGCAACCATATTAGAAGGTCAGTAGGAAGTATCTCAGGCTCCCCTCGCCCCAGTAAGCATAGACATATTCTCGAGGAGTGAGAAGATGGAAGGTCAAAGTCGTGGTCGAGGACGCGGTCATAAACGAGGAATGACAGAATCAAGGGCTTAATTTCAAACTAAATTTGAAAATATAAGCCTTGATCCGGCACAAGCACTATCACGACAACGACAAGGGGTAGCCACACCACCTCCTACCAGCTTAGCAATACTACTGCAGGCTCACGATTCTACTTGGACCTAGAAGTCCTGAAAAAGGTTGCTAAACTGCCTCGAGTCAATTTTCCTAGATTTGAGGTGGATCTAGAAGCTCTTCGGAGATTCCAAAACTAGGCTAGTGAGGAAGCCAAGTCACTTTATTGTGAGAGTGACGGAATGGCCACTGAGGCTGCTTACTAAAATCAAAAACCTAGGAAAACACTCAACGAGGTTTTAGCAATGCTCGTGGGGTTTAATATATCTACTCCAAGTGTGAGGGGATCTCAAGATGAAAAACTTGCCAAAAAAATATTTTATGAAGCAATATGGAAAAGTTTACGGTAGCCCTAACAAATCCTCATACTTGCTCACATCTAAGCTCAAGAAATGGAATTTTCATCGCTATAGCAGAGAAAGCAATAAACTTATGGATTTGATGGGATTTTATCCTGACGAACCACATATTTTAGGCCTTAAAAGTGACATCCCTATCCCATTTTTGAAAGACCTCTTGGTTATCAAAAGGGTAACAAAAGACTCGACCTCGGGTACAAAAAATAAGAAGATGTCGACTTAGCTACCACCTACTGCATCTCCGCAAGCAAGGACTTCAACAACGATGAAGAGGCATTAATGGAACCAGAGGACACCCCACCTGCAATCGAGGATGGAGGGCAACCCACAATTGATGTACTTGAGGAATTTAATCTCGAGACTAAGGATAACTTGAGAACCATTTTTATTGCCAAAAACTGGCCAAAAAAGAAAATGTGGCATTGAGGCAGCTTTTGAGTGAATTCAAAGATATTTTTTCTTGGAGGTATTCTAAGATGTTAGGGCTCAACCCCGCGGTTGCAATGCAACATCTGCATATTACACTGGATAAAAAGCCAATCAAGCAATCTCTAAGAAGGTTTCAACCGGAGCTCGAAGAACAAATCATCAAAGAAGTCGAAAAACTCATTGATGCTGAATTCATTCAGGAAATCAAATTTTCGAAATGAATTTTTAGTGTTGTTCCTGTCAAAAAGAAAAATTGGCAGATCCGCATTCGCATAGATTTTCGAGATCTAAATGAAGCATGCCCTAAGGATGAATTTTCTCTTTCTTTCACTGATTTGCTAATCGACAACAAACTCTGTACGACACATTCTCCTTTATGGATGGATATTCAGGATATAATCAAATCAAGATGGCTCCAACAGATGAAGTCGCAATAGCATTTTGAATACTGATGAGTGTCTTTTGCTACAAAGTCATGCCTTTTGGTCTTAAGAATGCTGGCACAACTTATCAAAGAGTTATGAAAAATATATTTCATGATATATTACACAAACATGTTGAGTGTTATGTTGATGGCCTGGTTGTAAGATACGAAGGTCACAATAGGCATAAAGAAGATTTGAGGTCAGTGTTTCTGCGTTTAAGAAAGTATGATTTCAAGATGAATCCTCTCAAATGTGCATTCGGAGTATCATCCAGAAAATTCCTCAGGTTCATAATCCACCAAAGGGGAATCGAGGTCAATCCACTCAAGACGGAAGCAATTCAAAATATGACGCCTCTGCGAAACCTCAGATAACTTAGGAGCCTGCAAGGCCAATTGTCGTATATCTGGCGTTTCATCTCTAACTTGTCCAGCCGGTAATAGCCCTTTCACAAGTTGATAAAAAAGATACGACTTTCTAGTGGGATGTGAAATGCCAACGAGCTTTCGAAGTCATTAAAGAATTGCTGCAAAATCCTCATGTTTTGAAGACCCCAGTGAATGGAAAGTCGCTTATTCTCTATATTGCCGCTAGTCCACAATCACTGGGGGGCATTACTTGCACAAGAAAATATCCAAGGCAAAGAATAAGCCGCATATTATCTCAATCGTTAATTTTTGCAAGCTGAATGTAATTGTTCCTCGATCGACAAGATTTGTTTAGCATTGGTCTTTGTGACACAGAAGCTAAAACATTACTTCCTCGCACATCAGATCATACTTATATCGAAAGCTGACCCCCTTAAATTCCTGATCACTAGACCAATGCTTTCAGGATGCCTAGCACAATGGTCACTGCCATTATCTGAATTTGATATCAAATATGTGTCACGAAAGACAGTGAAAGGGCAAGTGTTAGCAGATTTCCTAGCAGCTCATCCACTTGAAGAAGAATTTTCTATCTTAGAAAACCTACCTGATGAGAAGATTTTCTATACAAATGATGATCTAATATGACAAATGTATTTCGATGGAACTTCAAAACTGTCCGGAGCCGACATTGGAATTGTCGTAGTCTCCCCTCATAAAGACTTGTTCCCACACTCATATTTTTTTTTAAAAAGCACAACAAACAATGAAGCTGAATATGAAGTTTTACTCATTGGCATGGAACTTCTTTTGCAATCAAACATTTTATTTGTGCAAATATTTAGGGACTCTGAATTAGTTATTAAACAATTAAATAATTAATACAAAGTGCACCAGCCTCATTTGCGAAAATATTACGACAAAGCTCAAACTTTATTGGTGAAGTTCAAAATTATTTCTGTTGAGCACGTTCCTCGATCAGAGAATGTAATTGCTGATGCATTATCAAAGTTGGCCAGTATTCTCGCTTTCAATGAGTTTGATGACATGACGGTTCTAGCACAAAAACTAGAAGATGATGAAGAGCTTGAAATAAATTAAGTTGGACGATGTGTATCTGAGGTAACTACAAACAATGATGACTGACACATCTCTATCATGAACTACTTCAAATATGGTATTGTACCAGATGATCCAAATGCAAGGAAATCACTGAGAAAGGTTGTTTTGCGATATATCGTGTTTCAAGATGATTTGTATCGGATTGCTTTTGATGGACTTTGGCTTCACTGCATTAATGGGAATGATATCCGCCAAGTTCTTTAAGAGACACATTCCAGCAAGTGTGACACCCACCAATCTAGACAACATCTTTATCATAGGATCAGAACATGAGGCTATTATTAGCCCACAATGGTCCAAGACTCCATTAATTTTGCAAAATCCTGTGAAGTTTGTCAAATACGTGGGGATATTTATCATATCCTTGCTTCAATAATGTCTCCAACACCTATTTCGTGGCCTTTCTCTTGGTGGGGCTTTGATATTGTCGTTCTGATAAACTCATCATCATCCAAAGGACACTTATATATTTTAGCCGCCATGGATTATTTCTCCAAGCAGGAAGAAGTTAAAGCTTATAAAAGAGTCCGAGCGAAAGAGGTGGTTGAATTATCAAGCAAAAAATCATTTACCGTTATGGTGTCCCCTATCAAATCACTTCAGATAATGACACACCATTCAAAAACGACAAAGTAAATCAGTTATGCCGGAAGTTTGGAATCAAACAAGTGTTCTCATCGTCCTATTACCCATAAGAAAATGGTCAAGTAGAGGTATTTAACAAAAATATCATTCGAATCCTTAAAAGGACCACTGTGAAAAATAAGCATGATTGGCATGAGAGGCTGCCCGAAGCACTATGGGCCTACAGAACCACACATTGAACTGCGACGAGAGCAATACCATATTCACTATTTTTTGGCGCCGAAGCAATTTTACCAGTGGAGATCCAGTTAGCATCCTTAACGGTTGCTATCCATTCTGGGTTAACTATTGAATAACAAGCCAAACTTCATTTTGACGAACTCGAAGCACTAGATGAAAAGTGAATTCAAGCGCAACAACGAATCGAACTCTATCAAGCTCGGATGGTCGAACATACAATAAAGTCGTGAAGCATCGCTCATTCAAAAGGGGAGATTTGGTGTTAAAGCAACGCATGGAGCTTATAGCCGAGGGCAAACTTACCGGTAAATTCGAGCCTAAATGGGAAGGATCTTACATCATTGAGAGGGTCTACGGCAATGACACATATAAAGTTGTTAATTGTAAGAGTCAAGTCAAAGCAACTGTAAATGGGAATTGCTTAGAAAGATACTATCCGTAGAAATTACAAAGGAAGTCATACATCAAAATTTTGCAAGAGAATCTCTACAGTCTCCCTTGTGAAAGGGAGAGACTCCTTCAAAACTCGAATAGAGTTCACTACATTAATAGGGGGAACTATATACGCCCGCAACTTTTTGACCTTAGCCTCCATAGTAGAAATATCCTGAGTCTTTAAATCAATTCTCACTTCGTAGAGGTCAACTTCGGCTTGAAGTTCGTTGGAGGTAGAAGTCAACGAATTTAGTTTACTTCTATCCATAAAGATAGAAGTGACAATGCGACATACCTTGGCCTGTTTGGCCCTATGGATGCTCGAATCTCCTTGGCAATTATCTTTTTACCTTCCATTTCCTTTGTGACTGGAGGTTACGTTCCTTAAGTTGAGTAAGACTATCTCTACATTTGGCGAAGTTGGCTTCTGTGGATGCTAGATCTTCTGCAAAAACCAAGGGTCGTGCAGCAGCATCAAGCTCTCGCCAATGGACACGCAACTTCTCCAATGAGAGTATGACGTCACCAAAATCAGAAACGCAAAGTTGAGGCCTATTTAGGACCACAGAAAAATCTTCACAAATATCCAATGCTTTAGTGACATTATCAAGAGAATCCATGTCCCTCAAAGAAGAAACGATGCATCCCTTGAACTATGCTATTGCATGCCTTAGACGCTTGAGATCTCACTGCTCTAACCGCTCCGCCCCGATTACCTTAAAAGTTAAAAAGAAATGATGCAAAGGATCTAAGAAGCGATCTTTGACATCAAGAAGCTGATGAGCTCCACTCGAGCTCACGCCAGTACTAGGACCAGTTGAACAAAAGTGAGGACCACCTGAGGGATCAGGTCCTAAGGCTGAAAAGTACAAGTCAAGATGACAGAACAACAACTTAGCTAGGCAAAAAGCCGAAACGCAAATACCTAGTGACGTAGGAGAAATGGACAACGGCTCTATCGGTGTCATATTCTCCCCACCATGGGCATCTTCATCAAATATTTCAACAACTAAGGCGGTAGTAAAAAAAGAGATGTAAAACAATAAAGTGAAAAAAAAGGAAAGAGGAGGTTTACGTTCAAAATTCATACTCGCGCCTTTTGGGTGATTACATGGAGCTTTCACGTGGATTTCCTCTCTCGAATCAAATCCTGTCAAATAAGTAATCAAGATAAGAATAATTGCAAGAAACAGATATAATTGATAAGGTAATCTAGCATATCTATATTCCTATCATCAGAATGAGTCGCTTTCACGGGGTATCTTGGGCTATTGATGGCGAAGATTGACACGCCTCGGGAGTCTGGACTGCCAAAAAATCCCTCATGAAGATGTTATCAGAAAATATAGGCCCGCTATCACAAGACCGCATCGGTGTGCCAATTTGACCCATATTTAGATCTATGTGGAAGCCCAAGAGGTCACTCAGAGCATGATCACTGAAATCCAGTAGTACAGGGGAGTTGTTCTGTACCTCAGCATGCATTCCTTTACTCACTTCATGGTCATTGGAAGAATTTATGGCAACATTTGGCTATGCTACAACGACCCCTTCTTTAGATGGATCGGGTGGCTTGGAAATGGGATATGACCTTTTATCAAACTCTCTTAGTATATCAACTTTAGAAGGTTTCACAGCTTCTCCTTGCTCTTAGGAATCTTTTCCTTGGAAAGGATCTGAAAGTTCAGCAATCGAAAATAAATTCCTCGTTCTCTGAATTTTTTGCTTCTTGCCACAAGTGTTATTAAGGGTGCAACTCGGGTCGGGTTATACCGGGTTAGAGTGAATGCAAACCCTAAGTGAACCGGATTTGAGTAAACCCAAACCCAAACCCTAAGAATCCAGCATTAGTTTTGGTTTGGTTTCGGGTTAGAATTCGGGTTACCAATAAACTGTTTTTCCCAAATTTAATTATAATCTAAAAGTAAATTATTGTAACATACATACCTGTGTTTATGAAGTCAAGCCTTACGCTGAATTTTGCAACATCCTTTCAAAGAATTCTACAACTTCATGCTGAATTCTGCAATATTCTTTGAATGAACTTTGCAATTTTTCAGCATCCTATAGTCATAAATAAATGATAAATTAGTTAGTTTTATGACTAGTTGGTCATTTATATTTAGTAGCTAATGAAAATGACTCATGTGTAGCAAATAGAAAATGAACATATCATACCAACTATTGTAGTTGAAACTAAACATTATCATACAAATTGCTGAAA
>JAXCLR010000081.1:52056928-52075269 GCA_035584095.1 Annona squamosa
CTCATTCGCTTTCGGCGTGGCTTTCGGCGCGGGAGAAATAAAAGGTGCGAGAGAGAGAGATATACAATAATCACAAGTCTTTCTCCTCTTGGCAAAAAGAAAAATCCGTCGTCAGAGTGTTTTTAGCCTCAGCTATCAGAAGCAGCAGCAGCTCCGACAGACGAAGGAGGATTCTATCCTCACATGCTCAGGACTTCTACGGCAGTTATCTCTTCCGGCCATCAAGAGAGAAAATTCTGCTGTCATCTCAGATTTGGTGAGATCCATCCTTAATTAATTTCTATATTGAAATCCATCCATATCGTGATGATGAAATCCTCTAGTTTTAACTAGAGAAGACATTGCTTTGTAATCCCATTATTCTATAGTGGAAGTTTTACCTGGACTGGGTCTCGTGGTTTTTCTCCTTTATTAAAAAGGGGTTTTCCACGTAAAATTGTGATGTGTTTTTCCGTGGGTTTGATTGTTTATTATTTGTGATATTTATTGTCTGAGATTAATTATTCCTGTTTAATCTACACAAAAGGGGATAACCTAAAATCCCAACAGCTATCTCTTCCAAGCATCAGCCTCATCGATTCAGCATCTTTGTCCGGCCAAATCAAGTCATGGAACCAGCGTCTCCTTCGACCCAGCAGGCAATCGAACCCCAACAGGCTGCAGAATCTCGCCACCTCCAAGCAGCCGGACCAAGCACCCAAAATCGACAGCCCTTCAAGCGACAAATTTGTTGAAGCCGGCAGTTTGTAAAAACCCAATTTCCATCTACCCAAAATTTTGACCCTCCTCTGTCTTCGACAGGCAGAAAACCCATCCCCAATCAGCTGCTGCTCCACCGTTTCAGCAGTCAACCCGTCAATTTCAATAGCAGCTTCCCTATTTCCTGCATCTAACAACCAGTCCGGCAGCCATTAAAGCTGTAACAGCCTCCATTCCTCCGGCTTTCTTCCATCCAACAGCAGCGCCCTTCCCAACTGCTGCTTCCAAAAATCTCAACCGGCGATTCCAAATGTCAAGCTAGACAGTTACCGAATCAAGCACCCTTCCACCATCACCGAACCTACAACAGCCTTCTCCATCTCCAATCTGAAGCTTTGGCACCACCGAATTCATCCCCAATTTAAGCACAAGCAATCTGGCGGCCACAAAAATCAATTGCCGCAGCTTGCAAAAATAGACGGCGGCTAGAAAATAGAGAAGCACTGAAGGCAACAGCAGCGACGTCCAGGGGTTGCTGGGCAACAACATAAACTTTTCAGTCTAAAATTTTTCATTCTTTGTAGCTCTTTTATTTTTTAATTATTATTTTACATATTCTTATACAAATTATCTTACTTTTCAATAATTTCTACACAATTACTTATACAACTAACCTATCTATTTTAACTTTATCCTCTTTACTCCTCATAATTACTCCTATCATATCATATCATTTGACAACTTTTATTCTTCAAAACTTTTTACCAAAAGTTTTATCCATTCCCAAACACACCCTTAAGATGTGAATCCCAGTTGGACTTCAAAATCTTCCCACATCGACTTCAAAGTCTGACGGGCTCTTTCCTCGTACAAACACACGCACACACAAATCTCTCCCTTGAGTGGGACCCTTATAGTGAGACTTTTTTCAGTGAGCGGTGTCAAACAATAAAAGTCTTATGATAGAGATTTGCTATTCTCTTTGGGTAATATAATTTATTATTTTGTAGTTGTTAATTTTATAACTGTAGTTTTAATTCTTAGACTAAATTTACCACTTTATTTTCTACTTTATAATTTTTAAATTAAATTTAATGTAATTTTTTTTCTTACTTTCATTGTTAAATTTTATAGCTTTTAATTGTTTTCTTAGAATAGTTTTAATTAAGTCATTAGTTAATCGTAATTTTTTCTTTTTAGCTTTCTCTCTCTAACTCTTCTAATCTTTTATCTCTTTCTAATTCCTTTCTCTCTCTAGCTTCTTACTCTCTTTATCTCTTCTTTTCTCTCCTCTCTGTCATCTCTTCCTTCTCTCTCATCTCTCCCTTTTTCTCTTTTCTATCTCTCTTCCTTCTTTCTCTCTCTTTTTTACCTTCTTTTCTATTCTCTTTCTACCCTTTTCTCAATCTTCTCTCTAATTTTTTTTCTTTCCATTCTCTTTATTTCTCTCGCTCTCTTTTCTCTTATCTCTTCTTAAACAATTCGAAAACTTTATCTTCTCTTTGTAGATTCGACCTG
The DNA here is from genome assembly GCA_035584095.1 of Annona squamosa. NCBI lineage: Eukaryota > Viridiplantae > Streptophyta > Magnoliopsida > Magnoliales > Annonaceae > Annona > Annona squamosa. The sequence continues at coordinate 52,059,146 of JAXCLR010000081.1, forward strand.
ACTCACCATTATTCTACGTTATCTTCCGTACAATGTTAGCTTTAAGGTGTTTCGGTTATTTTAAATTAAATTAATGATCATAGTACTCTTAACGACAAATATTTGGTTCGCATCAAAACTTAAAAGATCTAAAAGTTAAATACACAAACCTCATGTTTAAAGGGGGTTGATCTTCTCAAATAGACTAATAAAAAAATATGAATTGTATAACCGGCCTAAGATGGCATCATAGTTGATCATTACACATGAAGTAGAAGATGTGAAAACCTTGCTGTCGAGCTCACGGGATAGCTTAATTTGCGGTTGGGATGGTCATGTTCTTGAATCATCATCATCATCATCATAGGTACAAATCCCAATAGACGTCTCGCTCTTCGAGCAATGGGCTCCTCATGTTGCCGAGGAGAAAACGGGTGAGGACATGAATTAGTGGGCCGGACCTCCCTTCTTCTTCTTCTTCCCTTTGCTTGTTGCCTATTTTCTTCTGTCCTTTGCCTGTCACTTGTATTCTGGACCTGGCGCGGCTACCCATCCAGGCCATCCTCGGTTCAAATCTCAGTAGACGTTCCGCTCTTCGAGCAATGGGATTTGTTGCTTCTGTGCCCTCCTCATGCTGCCGAAGAGAAAACGTATGAGGACATAAACTGGTGGGCTGACCATTGTCGAAGCTACAAGTAGGTTTCCAGGCTTATGGTAGTCGTCGTCTCCTCAAAACGAGAGAGAATATTGCAGCAGCAGCAGCAGTAGAGTGCTCTTGTGTAAATCATGCAAAAATCTCCCAGACCAAGAGCTTTTGTAAAATAAATTTTTGATTTGATTCTACGGCTAGCAGTTAAACAAGACAATTTTCTTCTAATTTGAAGTTGCTTAGATGACGCTTTTTTGCTTCTTTTCTGTTTTCTTCTTCTTCTTCCGGCTTTCGCTGTCTGCAAGCAAGCCTTTTTCAAGCAAAACTTGAACATTGAATTCAAAGATGACTGTGAATGAGAGATCCTGCAGCAGAATGTTGGTGGATGACAAACGGCTGTGCTGTTGAGAAGAGTCAACATTCTCGTGTCTTTCCATTGGGATTTGAAAATGCAAGCCTTCAAGAGAAGCAAAGCAGCACTAGAAAGCTGACAGCCGAGTTTGACTTGGGTTGGAAGACAAGGCATGCGTGGATGCCATCTCTTCCTTCTAAAAGCCGTCATGCGAGCCGCCTGTTAGCAAATGGAATGGGATGAGATAGACAGGGTGAAGAGATGAAAGAGAATTTTTTTGCTTAAAAATACTGGTTTTCGTTTCTCAAAAATAATGATTTTTTATTTTAAATGTAATTTTTTTTCAATTTATGTGCAAGTTTTTCTATTATTAATGCACAGTACTTTTTCATTCCATCTTAGATACCGATAGGATGATGTGGGCGGAGGAAATGTGGATGGAACGTTTCATCCCAAGAAATAAAATTTTCGCGTTTCCCATTTCCCTCGTTGCATATAACTTTGAGTTGTGAACGGGAAAGATGGTAGATTGAGAAAAGGGAAAATTGGTATAAAAATTTTTTGATCACCATTGCCGAGGTTTTACAAAATAAAATATTTATTCTGCATATTTTCCCTATTAAAATCAAAACTACATTTTCGCATTGTGAGATTGATTTGCTTCAAATTAGTTTTCTAATTTTCTTACATGGCGTGTCTAATTTCTCTCATGTCACAAAGCACGGACGATTGATAAAATCCCGATATCCCAATTCAATGCATCCGGTTGTATTTAAACTTCGGGGTAATCGGCTGTAAAACTTATTTTTTAATTTTAAAAAGTTTTAATAACATTTTTAATCTAGAAGCATTCAAATTATGTATTAAGTTTCACTATTTTTAAAAAGTTTTAATAACATTTTTAATCTAGAAGCATTCAAATTATGTATTAAGTTTCACTATTTTTGAAACTATGTACATATTTTTTAATTTTTAAAAACTGGACGATTTTAGACATTTAAAAGTCAGAATATATGTTATATATACCCATGTTTAAATAAATATGTATAAATGTACATTTTAAAAAATAGTAAAACTTAATTTATAGATATAGTTTTATATATAAATAATATATGTGATGCAATTAATCCAGAGGGCCAGCCAAAAATAAAAGGAAAAGCCAAGCATCGGATAGTCTTGCTAGTGGTAGTCTTGATTTGTTTGCTGTCACTACCGTTTAGAAGTGACTTTTCATAACCTCTTGTATGTGATTGGAGTATCTAGAATCAATATAATAGGTGATTAATTCATCACTTCGAGTGATGAGTGTCAACTCCCTTTTAAAAATTAAGACAATTATAAGATGATTGGATAGTCAATTCTTAATACTCTAATCCAATGAAGGGAGATTATGAAAAATGACAACGGAGTACAAGTCGTCCTCCAACATTTAACTACACACTCATCACTCCACTCTACATGACCGGATCAAGTAGCATGGCATCTTCCTTCTCTGGAGCTCTCTAAGAGAAGGAAATCTTCTTTCAGTGAAAAATCTCTATTAATTGCATTGAATTGATTAAAAAAAAAAAAAAGACACATACAAGTTGTTGGGCCTCATGGCCAACTGGGCCTTTTATAGTCCTTTCCTACATAACTGACTTTCCCACTTGCGGTTAATTTGTTACGCTGGAAATCTAAGAATTTGATTTCATACACTTGTGTACACTTAGCTGTATTGTACCCCAGTGCAAATACCTATTTTAATTTCTTTTTAAACACAACAGTTAATCTAAGTATATTTAACATCTAAATTGATTTTTATCATGTTCGGAGATTTTTAGATTTTTAAAATAATAGTATTTTTAGTCTATTCATTTTTTAAAAAATCTAAAAAAAGTAAAAATTGATACACATGTTGGGTTCAGCCTATTTCAAAAGAATAAAAAATATATGCTACTACTGTGTACATTTTTGTGGCACATCTGGAGCACCAAAGCATGAATAAGAGAGGGGAGAGGAGCACGAATGACCAAAAACTACTGGAAAGGAAAAAAAGAATAGAAAAGAAAGGAGAAAGAGAGAAAAAGAAGAACGAAGGAAAAGGAAGAAGGGAGAGATAAAGGGAAGTTGCCACCCCCGTGTTGGATTTTTGCAATTTTTGCCTAAATCATGCTAAAAACGTAGGAGCTTTGCTAAATACATTAGATAAATATGTATGGAAGTAAATTACATGGATTTGAGTGATAAATTTAGTAATTCATGAATTCAAGAGTTGAAATGGGTAGAGTTTTCATATTTATCCCTAAATATTGATAGGAAACCATTGGGCTTTTGATGGATTCGTGGATAAGATGATATTTGGAGCCTAAATCATGAAAATGGAAAGCTAAAATCATGCATAAGTATAAAATAAAAAATTCAAGAGTGGTATATCCTAATTTTAATAGCTACAAACGCATGCGTTCTTTCTAAATTAATATGCCTAATTTAAGATGATAAGAGAAAAAATGAAATTTTCAACAAGTTGTGAAAATTTGGCAACTGCAAAGAACGTGGCTTAAACATAGGATTTTTGGAGTATTTGGCCTAAACATCATTTATGGATAAATTTTAAGTTAGTTAGAGAATTGAAAATACAATGAAAAATTATGGAGGTATGATACTAAGTTGTAGGTAGCGTATGGGTGTCGGAGTTTTATGTAAAATTGATAAATAGTAAATTTACATAATATAGGATTGATTAAATACATTTTAAAATACCTAATATATATATATTTAAGTTGAGATTTAATGGTTGGAAAAAAAAGTAAGTGGAGTAAATGCCATTAAATGATTTATGTAATTATAGGTATAAGGTAAATAACATTATGGTTAAAATGGAGGCATAAATAAGAATATTTTCCTTATCAAAAGGGGTCTTGAAGACTCTCTTTAAACAAGGAAAGCTAAAATTATCTTTTGAATCAATGCATCCTTAGATATTAAAGTTATGATGCAATACATGGTGATTTAAGTGAATATTTAATCATAATTGTTAATTTTGATAAGAAAAGAAAAGAAGAAAGTAGAAGACACAGCTTAAGATTTTAAAGTAAGAAAACTTTTCAAATTCAATGGATTACTGTGATAAGAATTTTTATTTTGTTACTTACTTTGAGAAAGAATATTTGCAACAAATGTTCATGTTATACTTTTATATGTTTCACTTAAAATATATGCAAATCAAGTCATTTTTCATAGGTATTCTATAAAATTTTACACAAATAATAAAAATACTTGGGAATGATCATTACCCTATTTTCATTATTTATGTATATATTTATGGTGTTAAAAACATGCTTTTGAATTTGATTTCCGATGATTAACCAAGCAAACTCCTTTCATGATATAAATGCATTTGATCACATGTATGAATGGAACTCATGCATAAAAATAAATGTAAGACTTTGCCAATGTTGTAATTAGATAAGTAATCTGTCCTTTGTGTTGCCTATCTGGTGCATCCAGTGCTTGGGTAGATAATCACTTGGTAATTGTCATCCACCAAAAAGGAAAATATGACATTGAATGATGCGTGTCTGTGATTGCATTTCATCTTCATGCACATATGATATTTCTATGGAGATTTTCATGACTTTTTTTTAAATGACGCTTGTTTACTGGGTTCTTTCAACTCACCATGTTCATTAGATAGTTGTAGAATATCACAAAATCAAGAGCTATGGAGATTTCATTAGGTAGAAAGGCAGCGAAGTAGAGAGTCATACGATGCTCTTGTGTATGTCTACAAGTGTTTTGTAATAAATAGAACTTTGAAGTGTTAGATTTTCATTTGATTTATTTGATATGTGTATGAACTATACACATATGTTTTGTGTATGACATGGAAGAGATTTGAAGTATTGTTTCCTTTTATACTTGTGTAAATTGTATGGATAGATATATTATGCACAATGGAGGAATATTTATAGTATGGGTGATATGGTGTGAATATGATGAATTTGTGAAAAAAAAATGGGGGATTGTGTTTATGAAGAAGTGAAATACATTATTTCTTGATGTAAAAAGTTATGTGGTGAATGTTTATATTTATGAAACATCCTAGTTACAGACGAGATATTGCCAAAATTTTTATAGAAATTAAAAAAAATTAGACCATTTTCTACCACTCATCCATTTTTATCACTATTTGGTGTATAAAAGTAAGCCAGGTTATGAACTTCACCACTTTTAAAATATTCTTAGCATTAAATCCTATAGCAAACTTGACGTTTAGAGATGTCATAGGTAGGGGAGTTATAAAATTAGTATCAGAGTACAAGTGGTGAAGTTGTAAAAATTTTAGATTGATTATTTTAGTTTATAATTTAATTTATAAGTTTAATATTATATTTACATGGTAAAAAATATAATATTATATTTCTTGCTCTATGTTTTGCTATTTTTATAAATAGATTTGATGGCGGAAGAAGGCCCAAATCCAGTGTCCCTGATACTAAGGCAAGTGGGAGAAGAGGCAGTGGAAAGACGCCGACTACAAGGTGAAAGAATAAGGCGTTGGTTCAGTGGACAAGAGGAACTAGTGCAACCTGAGCATAGGAATCGGATTATCCAATAGAGCCTAAGGACGTAAATGACCCTAAAGAGCCTGAGGAGGAGGACTTTGAATAGCCTTGGGAGGGGGACCCTGGAGAGCCTTAAGAGGAAGAACTCGAAGAGCTAGAGGAGGAGGTGCTCGAAGAACCCGAGGAGGAGGGTGAGAGGTCTAATGAGGAAGAGTCGGAGCTTGAAGAAGAGGGATATTTTGAAGACGATATAGAGGATGAGGTAGAAGATATAGGGGAAGAGGCCTCACCTATTACTGATTTGGAAGGACCTTAGCACTAGCTAAAGAAAGATGGACGATGGGATAAAACGACAAATAAAAATTCTTTTGGTGCAATAATAGATGTTTTGGAAACATTATTGCACATTTTTTGAAAAAATGTAAATATTTACAAAAGTGGAAGGGTCATATATTTTTTTTAAATATTGTACATATATGACTTTCTTTTTCAAAAGACCGCACAGTGTCGTGCATGTATGACACAATTATAAATGATGTATGTTGTTTAGATAATGGAATATAGATCTTTTGTTGACTCGTGTGTTAATATGAATTTTAATAGCTATTTTAGAAATTATAACTATGATATATATATTTATAATTTAAATATTTTTATATAACAAGCAAAGATAGTGAAAGGACAAAAACCAAGACATTCTAATAAACGAAAGGTGACAGAAATACAAATGTCGGAGCCAAATCAACAAAATACTAAGCCACTGGAGAATAAAGTGTGCAACTCACCTGCAAGAGTAGAATTGATGTTGTCATCGTCAGAAGATCCTATGCAAATCATAGATAAAAGAATACATTAGGTAGTACAAGAACCATAGTTTAAGCTATGGATCAACGATAGACTGCCTGATAAGCAGACATGATGAAGAACTTTATGTTCTATCAAAGGAAAGGGAAAGAATAAATGGGCATAAACATAAATGCTGATAGTGGATTTACGCAACAAAAGGGTAGGTATAGCGGCAATAGGAAGAGAAAACTTTCAATGCATCCCTAAATTGAATCAAGGAAGGATGAACCCATTGAATATAGATTTTAATAGATCCAGGGTAGGACCAAGCAGAGTAAGATTAATTGAAGAGGAGCAAATGGAGACTAATTTAAAAGTTATTTCAGCATTTTTAGCACATCATTTCCCAGATTTGCAGGTACACCCAATTCGACAATAGCATTATGATGGTTGAAAGAGATGGAGAAGTTATTTAAAATCTCACCATGTACTGATACACAAAAGGTAGATTGCGCTGTTCAGTTATTAACTAACGAAACTAAGGAATGGTAGACTACCTTAGCAAGTATAATGAAAAATCCTAATGAGGTAATATGGATACAATTTATAGAGGATTTGAAGAAAAAATATTTTTCAAGCATTCTGATGAATAAGAAAATATTTGAATTTGAAAGATCATATCAAAGCAAGATGAGTGCAACTAAATATGCCACCAAATTTAATGCCTTGTTAAAATATATATCATAGATTACAAATTCTCCTACATAGATAACATGTTGCTTTTAGGATGAATTGAGAACCTATCTTAGAGAAAGCTTGACTTCTTTTTTGTTGGTAGATTATTCTACAACATTGGAAAGGGCACGAGCCTTAGAAGCCGTAGAGTAAATAACTTATGAGATTCAGTAGGGTTAGAAATGAATAGACTCTAACCTGAAGGAGAAAGACAACCGGGGCAAAGATTCAAAAAGTTGGTCCTTGAAAAGGACAAGAAGGAGAAAAGAGAGAGAAAGGAACACTTATATGCCCTAAATGTCGAAATAAGCATAAAGGAGAATGTCCAAAGAGAAATTTTTAATATTTTAAATGCGGACAAATTAGCCACTAAGCCTAAGACTGTAGTACTATTCAAGAAATAAGTCATGTTAGTCAGGAAACAAGGTTTATAGAATGTTAGTCGGGACAAATTAGCCACTAAGCCTAAGCCTAAGGTGTTTCTGGTGCAACAAACCTAATCATAGAATGACCAAATGTGCAAATTTAAATCGAAGTAACTAGTAGGGCAAATGACAAATAAATTTATATTTTTATTAAAATGATCTTATTATGCTTATTTGTATCGATTATAGACATTGAATATCTATAATAACTCCATGAGGAGTATACTTGAAATGTATTAGTTAAATTTATATGGTTTTGTATCTTGGTATCTATTTTTATCTTGGGAGATTTTAATTATTATTCTTAGCTTTGACCCAATAGACCCTATTTGTGACACCTTAAGGGTGGGGTGTTACAAAACCACATCAATTTGCTAGCAAAAAGTAATTAAATTATAATTCGCTACAATTTGTCACACTCAAACCCTCAAGGCAAGAGTAAGGTTTTAGATTCTGATTGTTTGCAAACTGCTGCTCATGAATCAAGCCAGTAATTGAGTCAGGACTCTTCAAGGTTTTCTTTTTTTTTTTTTTTAATCTGGATTAGGCTTTCGCATGTGTAGACAAGGAATCTAAACTTAAATGCAATTTTTGAATCTTATATTACTAAAATTTTGAGGATTTGTGTGTATGTGTGTGTGTTGATAAGCTCGGAACAAACACGAAGAGAAGATGCTTATCTGAACCTGACATGAAACATGCATGGGCTAACTCAGAAGGTCATTTCCCAAGATCTTCTTCCTTTAGAAAGAAACGTCGAGCGATGAAGCTTCTTTCTTCAACTTTGAAGAGCTTGAATAAGATACAAACCGATATAATTAAAGCGTCGTATGCACTTACTGTCACTGTTAATGATACCATCTTGAAGATCTTGTAGATGGCAAAAACCTTTGGACAAATCTATAGAGGTACGTCTTGGAACTTCTAAATTTCACTCTACCGATGGATGAATTGGACTTATGCAAATGGAATACTAAAATTCAAGCAGAGTGCATGCTCAAATTACAGGAGATATTAAGAGGCAATCAAAGCTGACTCAGTAGCTGTGGGATTGTGAAATGATCTTAATCAATTCCCTGCTTAATGCTCCCTGACACTAGGGTAGGCTTGCCTAGCTAGCAGCTCTTTGATTTCATTGCTTTAATTAAATCATTAAGATTCTTCCAAGAAGATCCCCATTCGTTAATTAATATCTTTCTTGCCAATGCCTCGAGTTCAAAAGGACCTTACCCTTACCTCCTCATTCCTAACCATCTCCTCCAGCTTTGTTTTGATCTCTTCCCTTGATGCCTCTCTTTCCAGCTTCACTTCAAGTCCTACCTTCCAAACATCAATGATGTAGGCCTTGTTAAGGAACTGATTAATTATACAAGGTCAGTATAAGGGCACTTCATATTCGAGTTCCAACCTTAGTGATTGAGGAAGCAGGCAATTGCAGGGTGGGCTAGAACCTTCTATTGTGGTGGCCACCAACAATCCATCACCGATTACTAACTAATCTTCTAACCCATATTGGGGGTAGATATCTTCTTCTCTCCACCACTATTAAGGTCTGGCCTGCCAACCCAAAAAAATCTCTTCCGTGATAGTCCAAGCCTAAATTCCTGCTATTGACATTGTCGATTGAAGAAGGTGATGCTCCAAAAGGCCTTATAGACAAATTAATCCTCTCAGACTATTGATCAAGCCAGCTCAAGCAAGTTGAATCCTCCTACCCCAAGTTCCCTTCGAGATACCCATACGTCCTTCCTGCAATTTGTGGGCTCAGTGGCAGGATCCTCTACCAATTTGTAGGCCGATTGCCCAAGTTCATAGAATGAATTGACAAGAATCCAGTTCGTGGCTTTGATTTCTACGTTGTCGTGGTTTATGCATCTGAAGATCTTGCACATCTTTGTCATGAAAGCAGAGCCAGAATAAGTGCGCAAGGTTCATTTCGAGCATCGTTGGTGAGATTATTATAATCATACTATGTACCTACAAAATCAAGATGCTTAGGCTTCGGTTGGCCCCACGTTTGGTGGCTTGAAAGTATTATTTCGAAGTACTTTTTAAATTACTGTTTGGATAAACAAGCACTGTGCGCAGAATCTCATATAAAAAATAACCTTGAAAAGTGCTATTGGAGGATGCCACCTCAAAACTGCTCATCCCTGAAAGTAACAACCCTTGCAAACGAAGCCTTGGCCAGTTTTTCTTTCACTAAAAGTGTTAATTTCCTCGTCGAGTTAAGGAAAAGAATTCATTTGGTAAAGTTGTACATGATTCTTAGCTCATACCATCCGCGCCAATGATACCATCTTGAACCATCTGGGTAACTTGAAAGTTGTGAACAAGGTGCTTCCTACGGCGGATCAGAAAGCAGCACTTCCCCTCCCCCCTCCCCCCTTCCCCACAGCAACTTTCGAGAAACAGGAAGAGCCCACCCCATGGCTGCATCATGATGATGCATGTGATCTTGCCATAATTATCCTGTCGGCTCTTCTAAAGCTTCAAGGCTTGGCTAAGTTGCTCCAATTCTCACCCGGTGCCATTCACCAAACGAATCCGCCCATCCTCGCCGCTCCTTTTTAGCATAGGAACAACCATGAGGTCGCGAATAGACTCTGTGTTCATAAATGTGATCCTGAACGCATGATCAATCGAGCAGTAGGACAGCTCCAGCAGAGGCATGACACGGCCTTGTGCAGGGAGACGTATGACAAGTGCATGTGGCCTTCTCGCTCCCGTGGCTTCTGGTTACCGTGTGATTTACTTTCGCAGCTAGCTGTTAGAGTGTGGGATGAGGATTGAGGACCCAATGTAGTAGATTTCACTCCAAAGCTATCTGTATCTACCCAAGCAAGCTACTGTCATCAGCTGTTCGACCTGGGCCCCATAGTCTTTCTAACCCATAACGCATCCTCAATTTCGTCCACGTCTACAGTGTTGGTTGCATTGTAATAATGTCTGGAAAAAAAAACACTTGTTGGAGGCAAGAAAGTAATGTAGGAGAGAAAATTAAAGAAAATGAAATAAACAGGAAAACTAAAAAGAAGGTTTCACTTCAAGGGGGTTATGGCATCACTTTCCTTAAAGCCCTGCTGCTTGAGGTAATCGCCTCCTATGCTAAAAAAAAAAAAAAACAAAAAAAACAAAAAGTTGAAACCCAAACTAGTGTAATATTTTAGCGCATCAAGATACATTAAAATTTCAATGCATGCCCATGGAAAATTTATTTTTTGAATTTTTTTATAAAACTATTACTTTAAGTGTATTTAATTTATAAATAAAGTTTTATAATTTTTGGAGACATATATTTATTTATACGTATCTCCACAAATGGTAAAACTAAACATAAAAGCTAGATGCATCTAGATTAATAGTTTATTAAGAATTTTAAAAAGTTAAAAAATTGAATTTTACACTGATTGAAATCTCAATGCATCTAGAAGCAGTGAAACAAGACAACTTGGAGCTGAGCATTTAAGCACTTGATTGTTTTTCTCGGTTGAATGGAAGAAGAAAACAGAAAAGTTGCGGTTGCTTCGCTGGAACGACTGAGGGAGAGTCTCTTGGAGAGGATAGCAGAGAGATTTCACGTTCTCATGTCTGAATTGAGCACGTGTATATAGTTATTTGAATTTCTAGCCACTACTACGGTACTTCCTTTCGTGTGGGCTACTGCGCTGGGGATCCAATCCAAGATTCCACGGCTAATGAAAGACCCCTGTAGCATTAAATGAAGTATGTCTGTGTCCTCCAGGCTTTATCACTCTGCTAAAAATGTAAGCTCGATGCCACCAAGCCACAAACATGTCGTATATACATATGTAACTCATCTTACTCATTTACATTGTATTTTGAAAATTCGTAACAAAACTAATATCGGACCTTACACCGTTTATATCCACTATTGAATTTGCATTGTTCTGTAATTTTCAGTTGCTGATGGCTAGAAGATTTTTCACAGTTGAATTATAATTATTTAGAGGGGTTTTGCCCTCTTGCAAGCCTTAATTGGGAGGCTAATGAGTGTTCCTTATTTTCAAATGATGGCTTAATTTCTCAAGCAAGAGGCCTAGAAAGATAAGAGGGCCAGGAATTCTGGCCTTAAGAGTTTTTATGGCGTCTGAATGATGAGCAATTGAGATGGAAGCAACCATGTTTTTAATTCATGAAATATACCTCAACAACAGGACATTTTTGTTTAGAGATCTAAATCATTAATATTGCAAACTTCCTAACTGTAAAACCTGTAAATTAATTAAATGCATCTAACTAGTCTTGGTCTGTTTAACCATTGGATCATTTCGATCATCATATATTTCAATCCTCTTAATCTCAAACTCATCCACGCATGCACAGCTTGTAGCCAGTTATGATAGCTCCGTGGCCCATATGGTATTTGACCAGGAAAAATACCGGGAAAAAGAGGAAGATTAGACTAGAACATCTTTAGCATAACCTAAATCAGAAATTGGCGACATTTTTTTTAAAATATTTTAAAAAATGTGGAGTTTAATTAAATGAATTTTTATTTTTTTTTATAAATGTTAACAATACAATAAATGGGTAGATAAATTTCTAAATGCAAATGTATCCAAATTGTCTTAAAAAATAATACATTTGATTTTAAACCCGTTTAATGGCCTTTCATGAAGTTCGATATAGTTCTTATCAAATTCTGTTAAATTGCATCGAACTCTATAAAAGCCCATCTGAGTTTAATATTTCAAGCTGGTGGACTTGAATTCCGCCCCATAAAATTTACATTTCCATCCAAGTTCAGTAAAGTTTAATTAAATATGAAAGAAAACCAATCAAACTGCATTAGAACTCATTAAAATAAACCCTTACGTGGCCTCATTGGGCTTGAGTACTAAAACGTGATTAAATTTTGTTATGCCCTTCATGTGATTCTATGCTTTCTAGGAGTTTTAATATAATTTAATATACTGTTGGTTTAATGTAATTTACTAATATTTAATTGAGCTTCAAACTAAAAGGATTGTCATGTTTGTATATTACAAATCCTTTAGACTAGAAAAATAGTGGAAATCAATGAGATATCTCAAGTAAATTAAAAAGAAAAACGAAAAAGCTTATTAAATAACGAAAAGTTTGAGAATGTTTAACCGGCTAACCCAATCCATAGTCCAACCTGTCTACCCGATAATTCAGCTCATATGATCCAAAAAACTGTCAACCCAATAATTCAGCTAGATGATGATGATGATCATAATAATAATAATAATATGCGTGGAATATCCAAACAGTCAGAGGCTGTGCTGGGAGAAGGATTTGCATTAATTTTTCCAAAATAGAGTTTCTAATATCATAAATTAATTTAGAATAGTATCAAAATGCCATTTGAGACTTCTCATACTGACCATTTTGTGCCAGTTATATATTTATTTTCCGAGAATAACAAATTATCAATATTATGGAATCAGAATCCCAATCTCACTCGCGGATCTACTCACATGCAAGGAGGATTGACTCCTGTATATAAATATATATTGGCTTGGCATCTTGCAACCACCAATATATATATCATCCATTTGATTCGACAGACGCATCTTTGAAAGTCTCAACCACAAACAGAATCAATGGCATGAACGTTGGACGCATGTGTAACATAACATACTCCTGGGTTCGTCTTTCATCAAATTGCATCATATATAAATTGCAAGCATATTCTTAAAATCTTATTCGTATTTTATGTTGACGTATGCTCCGATGTTGTGGAACCCACCGAAATAGCCACATTTTGGCCCTTTTGATGAGAAAATTAAAATCTGATCTATTCATTTTGTTTAAAAATTATTTCGACCGAAATTCTTAATGGATTATACCGACTTAAAAAATATATAATCATGTGTAAATTATAAATCAAGCAATAGGAATTCCATTTATATGTGCACTAAAATTTTAATTATATATATTCCTAAAATTAGGATTGAAACGATTTCCATCTTCTGATACACAAATGACACGAAACACTTTAGTTTCATCATTAAAGTAGACCCTCATCTAAAATTCCCAAGAAATGTTGGCGGTAACTCAGGACAGCCTAAATTAAAAAATAAGCTTTTATGCATCAAAGTACACCCGTGTGCCGGGGCATGTAGTATGAAATAAGGTTTGACTTAAGTAGGGTACATATGAGTCACCAATAATACTCTAATGAGTCACCAATAGAATATTTTAATTAAATGGGTAAGATATATTTCAAAAAAAAAAAAAAATACTTTGTGTAACTACCGGAAATTTCATAGTCCAGTAACCTGAAATAGAACCAAAATATATTTAATAATCTTTTTTAAAATATTTTAATTTAAATTATAGAATATATCCTTGAGTTCGCTTCTATGTAACCAGAATAGGATATATAAAAGCAATTTTATGTAAGTCCATTCAATTTTCTACATTAATGATTTATGAAAAATCTACCTTATCCATTATATTTTGTATTATTTGTTTAACTACAAGATCAAATTTCATGTAAATCAAATATGTATACAAAGCACATCTACATAAAAATGTATATTTATATATAAATAATGAAAAATAATTAGATTTATTCACATATATATTAAAATATAATAATATTTTAAAGAATCATTTCCCTATTATGTAGATGACCTAGCTATTCAACATATAATCTTAAATAGATACTTAGTATCATTATGTTATTTTCTATATACAAATGTTGAGGTTTTCATAACAATATAAATGATATTAAATACATTAAAGTAGTTTTCTAGTGGAGAAAATAAACAAGATTACATAGAAGTAAGCTTCCATGTAGAAATCTAATTATATATCTTTTAAAGACAGAAGTTGGTTAATTTATTTATTAATTAGGATATTTAATAAATGTATCTTAAAATTATATTATTATATTGATTATAGATTTTTAATAGTATTTACAATAGGATTATAATTTATAAATATTATTTTAAATAATTGACTTAGAACCGGAACCTAAACAGACTTAAAAATAACAAAAAGAGTGCAGTAAAGTAAGAGCTTTTAAAATAGAGTTGAATTTGAATGGGAAGTTACCCACCAAAGTTGCATCACGGGTGTGTAGACATCGATTCAAAGAATTAATTGTGTTCAAAATTATGATTTTTACATTAATTACATTTATACCTATGATTTAAAACTTTGCAAATATGCCCACAGACATTTAAAATATTTGCAATTATGTATCAGTCTAGAATCGAATCTCAAAAAAAAAAAAAAAAGTTTTTAAAGATTTATAAATAGGTCTAAACTTAAGCATGGTATGATCCATTTTAAAACTACGCAATGGAGTTGTTAACCCAAAATAGACAATATTGCAATGATGGACCCATAAGCCCACAAGTTGTAGATTGTTTTACATTATTAATTTTTTGATAAATTTAAACACTCCCTGCATATATTAATGTCAATTTAGTTAATATTTTAAAGACCAACTTGCTTGAATATCTTGGCAAATCATAATCAATTTTAAATAATTTCACAAATTTATATTAAATAACGACCACCAACTAATCCCATCATGGCAATGTTTGTATCTTAACTAGATTCATATTAATAAACATAATAACTAACCAACAAATTTATAATATTTATTAACTTTAAAAGATTACAATGTGTCATAGGCATTTCTGTAAGTATATTTATAGACATATTTGTGATATAAGAATGCTTATATGAAACTCCTCTTCTGTATAACTCTTTCTATTTTAAATATTTTGATGGTTGATAAAAAATTTAATTGGTCTATTGTATTTATCATCATTTATAGTTCTTTAGAAACTTATTCACTTGTTTAGTATCACTGCACATGGGCTTCATTTACGGTATGTAAAATTAATATAGTAAAATAATTTAATATTAAATATATTTAAAGTTATATTTTCAACATCAAAACCATTTAAAATATCATTTTTTATTTTATTCTTAAAAACTAACTATACATATTATTTAAAATATAATTCTGACCGTTCATAATGAAAATAATACAAACATAATGATAATAATTAGAAAATTATGATATAAGGGTATTAATGGGGAATATAATTTTATATTATAAATAATATATAAAATAAGATTTGTATGTTCTGAAACGTTATATCCATGTATTTTGTTTAGAGGAGTCTAAAAAGTTTTTAAATTTTGATAAAGTATTATATACCAATTTTATTTTCTGAAATATAAATTTTAAGATTTTTACTTATTTAAGGTCACACTACCATCTAATTTTTTTAACTTTCGTTATGAACTATCAAAATTATACTTTCAATTATACATGTGGTTAAATTTTTAAAATAAAATCAAAAAATTAGTTTTTGGAAAGAGCTCCGGTTGAGATTGAGATGGTGGGAACCGAAGGGGTTCTCGAACCGCTTAATTTCAAATAATAGGCTTTAGGTAAAAATCCACGGGGACGTGAGCAAATGCCTCCCAGTCAATGAGGGGAGATACCCGGGTGCACTCAGCCTCAACGCACCCGGGTGCACTGCACCTATTTTTTTTATTGTTTTTTGAAAATTTTTGTATAAAATGGTTAATCTAGGTTTATTTAACATATGTATAAATTTTTACTATTTTTGGAGACTTTTAGATATTTTTTTTAGATTTTTAAAAATCAGTGGCAGTTTCGGTAATTTAAA
>JAXCLR010000081.1:52075369-52089169 GCA_035584095.1 Annona squamosa
CACTGATTTTTAAATATCTAAAAAAAATATCTAAAAATCTCCAAAAATAGTAAAAATTGATACATATGTTAAATAAAACTATATTAACAGCTTCATGAAAAAAATTTCAAAAAAGAAATAAAAAAAAAATAAGTGCAGTGCACCCGGGTGCATTGAGGCTGAACGCACCCGGGTGCACTGGATTAGGTTCCTTTAAATTCACATCATTTTTCAAGTCTGAGAATAACAACAAAACCAGGTAGTTGAATAAGATAATATCGATACCATGTGGCAGGAAAATGAATTGAAGCTGCAGGCCGCTGACATTCGCATTTAATTCATCGAAATTATTATTATTATTTTTTTCAATATTATAAGTTAATCTTTTAAGTACATCTCCATCTAGAACGTGGAACCTTTCCATATATTTTGTGGGTATTATTTTGAGGGGCATGGTGCCATTTTAGACACTCTTTTCTTATGGAAGAATTCAATTTCAAATAATTAAGGCCAATGTGGGGAACTGGTGAATTATATCGGGGATCCCAAGTCCTATATTAATTTCTAATGTTTTAAAACACGTTTCAATTTTCAGACCTCACATTAAGTTCATTTTTATATTTGAAATTTCTCACACATTGCAACATATGAATTTAATTATTTTGCAGCATTTCGGAACATAGATAATCATACTCTGATTAACGATCGCATGTTGCAATTTAGATTTATGCAAAAGTACATGATATATTTTGCAAAAAGCCTTCTACCCCATTACAAAACATGAAAATTAATTTTTGAATGAACATGACTTGCCCTAGAGTTGTTTCAATTACATTATTATTTTGTTTTTATTATTACTCGGAGCTATTGGCTTTCCATCCGGACTTGAAGTTGAGGCTACACACATGCATTTACAATATAAAACTACCTTGGTTCACAGATACATTACTGTTTCAAGCATATGTATTAGAACTTCTTGCAAATAACCTAGTCAAAGATTGCTGGGCTATCATACATTAGCTGAGGAAGGAGCTAGATTCTAATTTTTTAGGTAATAAGACCCATATGCACCCAAAAAATTCCTTTTGCAAAAGAATCAAAACATTATTTTCCAAAAGCTAACTTTTTACGAAGAACTAGCATCTTTGTCAATGGAAAATTTTTTTTAAAGGTTATTGCCCAGCCGACCATTCAACAAAGAGATTAGCCTTATTTCAAAGAGTTATCATATATGGAAGAACGGATCATGCATAACTGGCTATTTTTTCACGGAACATGACTCGCTTTTTTGAATAGACATTAATCGGTACTTGTGTGAGGCTGGCAGCTAATAGAATTCGTTAGTGGGGGTCATCAGCAAAATTAATCATCGATTTATTTTAGAATTTCTTTGTATGATGGAGAGATCTGTAAATAAATCCAGCGGGAGAGAGATCATATGCTGCCTAATTCATGATATATGTTGAATTTATGCACATCTAATCCTTAGCTAGCTCCATCTTTTTCAATGGAGTTTTCAGGAGGGAAAGAAAAAGCAAACACATTTATGGCAGGCCGGGACTGTAAAGAGAAAATCCGTTGGCTTCCAGAAATCGTGGATATCATTTTCTGGGATATTAGAGAGTAAGAAAGGGTAAAAGCAAAGAAATTAGGCCGCACCCATCGCTATCTCCAGTTCTTCACCTCTCAAGTCTCAAAGTCGGCAATTTTAGCCGATCAAGAGTCGCCGCCAACACCCACCGCGTTTACATGCACATGCACATGCACACGCACGCACGCACGCTACGCTCCCCCAACCGACACCCACGCAATTAAAGCCCCGAGTCTCTGCCCCTCTCTGCTACTTAAACGCGACGCCGCCACGGTCTCAAGCAAGAAAACGCGCATGCATGCTATGGTTTCCTCCCCTTCTTTGAATCCTCCTACACACGTACGCGCCTGCGTGCGCAAAACAATTCGCCAATAGACACTTTTTTTTTATTATTATTACAACGGAAACTTAGCTCCCACAGGAATCAATCCCGGAAACAGACACACCCACCCAAATGTGTTACCACTGCCCTGTGCACTAATACACATAGACACATATTTAGTACTATAGCTGTTGACTAAATCTCTCTCGGACAATGATCTTCTTGTTTGAGAGGGCTGTTGGGCAAAAGGTGTTTTCCTCGTTTTTCTAAGCATTTTTTTTTATATAATTATTTTACTTTTCAATCATTTCTTTATTTGTTTTTACATATCTACTTTGTGTATTTCAAGATTTTTCCTCTTACTCATGATCATGACCCGCACCACATGGTATACTATAATATCCAATTTAAAATTTTTCCACCAATATATTTTACCCGCTTTACAAAACAGTCTTCAAAATTAAAATTTTTATTACATATGAACAAACATGACATATGATTAAAAATTGAATTTTTTTTTTCCATAAAGGGGTTCAATTGAATGATTTCCCTCTGTATACACTATAATATGGTTTTCGTTTCAATATATTTATTATTATTTAATAAAGACACACATAAAAGTCGACTCACTAGGATAATGTTTAGCTACTGTCACTAGTCATTGGTCTCTAATCCTGATTAATGATACTGGCGGCAAAAATCAAAAACATTCTGAAAAGTGGGCATATAAAAGAAGTTTAAAATAATTGACACGGGCGTAAACATTTTATTTCGGAGTTGGCGTACATGCAAACAACCTAATCACAAAAAGCAAGTAACATAGAATACAACATCTACGTGGAAAAATATACAGATTCGATTAAACTTCGCAAACCAAAAGAACCGCTAATGATGAAAAGATTACTATGATCAAGTTGGAGAGAATTAATATAAAGTCGTAGAAGCTCGAATTACAGACTCGAATACGATAGAATTGCCAGTAACCTTTCCTAGCACGATCGAGTCTTCTTTCAACCTCTTCTTTTCACCTCCACAAAGCCATTTCGATGGCTAGCTGATCGAAAGCGTGTTGGGGGATATGATCTCGGGTAATGCTGCCTAGCTGATGTGCTTGTGAGCCATCGACGTACTCCATTTTATAGTTCTCAAAAACTTATAATAACAAAATTTTATTTCTTGAGTTCTGCGGATTTAAAGCTCTACTTCTATGTTCTATTAAAAAAAAGTTGTACTTCTATGTAACCCCATTCGGTCTTCCTACCTTAATGATTGATGAAGATTTTATTTTATCAATTGTGGTTTCATTATTTATATTATCATGAAATTATTTGTTTGGTATCATTATGAATAAGCCGCACCAAAAATGTGTAATAGAATAAAATGGTACAAAGTTAAATGTCAATTTTAAAGTTAATAGGCAGAGAGGCTGACCATGATCTTGTTGGATTTGTGTATGTCTCTTAAGTTTGCAAGTTTTGTACTTTTTATTATTTTGCATTTTTAAGGGATGATTCCAAATTTAAAAAATGTGCAGTTTTGGTCTGTCCAACTTTGTAAAGCTCTAAGGCTGTAACTATTTAACTTAAGCTCACCAAAATCCCCTTTTGATAAGTTTATCCAAACTCGAAGTGGATTACCCTACATTTATCAACATACTTTTGACCATCGCAAAAAAGAACTATGCAGGGATATAAAAAATTATTATTATAAATTATCTTTTTTTAGCTATATTCATACAAGTGACATCTTAATATTACAATGAGACACATTCTCAACCCTCACACTATGGAGAAAATTTCCTATAAACACCCCATATCATGGAAAAATTTCTAAAACACCCACTTTCAAGAGGGAAATTATAAAACCTTCATTTCAAGAGGACTCTATTGTAAAATTCTTTCCAAGGAGAGAGAGGAGACGGTGAGTTTCGAACACAAACAGGCGGGCCGAAAGTCGCTATCCTTTTAATAACAATGATATAATAAATGTTGTAAAAATTAGCCTTTTACCGTCAAAAGTATCACTCAAAGGAAAAAATCTAGTGACAAATTTAAAAAATTATCACTAAAAAATTTTGCAACTGACTTATTGTGAGTTGGTTATAGCTACATCACATGGTAAATTAATACATACATTGACAAATTTTCAGGTATGCTAAAAGTTGATTTTCTTGCTGTGACTAATTGGTTAATTTCTTTAATCTTCTTTTCGATGAAATTCATGTCATTAATTATTTTCAGTTTTAGTTAAGTTATAGAAAATATTTATAAAATATTAAAAAAGAATTTTGGCCATTGTTGTCATAAGTTACCGGAGGCAGAATTTCACATACCTCATGAAGAGATTAAATTTATATATTTCTTAAACTTAAAGTCGTTTGTTGCATAAATTTGAAGATAATTTGTAAACTTAAGGGACTTATATGAAGGGATATGCTTCTATAAAACCTTTTTTTTATAATCTTTTCCGCTTTTAATATCTTCATGTTTGATAAACAAAATTCATTCTATCAAAATTATTTATATCATCATGAAAATCGTTTCATTTATCTAACATTATTATGAATGAGACCTATCGAAAAATATGTAAGGTTAATCTAATAAAATTATTCAATATTAAATATTAATTTTAAAGTTATATTTTTAATATTTAAATCATCTAAAATAACAGTATTATGTAAACAAATAATTCTATAAAGTATTATTACCTTTTAATACATATATGTAAATAGATTCAAGGATGTTTCATAATTTACAAATAAATATATTTTTTCAACAAATGTGCCCCATTCATGTACTTGATTTCGACAAAACTTTGTTTTTAATATTTTTATGGATATGTATTTTAGATTCATCTCAATTTATATTACAATCAATGCCTAAGACATTATTACAGTTTTCCTGTACAACGTTCCCATTGTTTCCTGCAATATCCTATGGACAGACCCTCCCGTGAATAATAGGGAGTCAAAAATGCAACTACCAAGACTTATCCCTCATCGCCCAACCGTAGAGCTAAACTAGGTACCATTACACCAATGGCACAATGGCACTTAGTCTTTAATATTAAATACAACGAATGGATTAAATTTTACATTAAACAGCACAATATTAAAATTTGAAAGGTTTACATCGAAACGCATCACCTACATGAAAATCTCCAAAAGCTAGGGCTCGGTTCTATCAGTAGGTGCTATTGGACGGACTAGATCTTGTGGCATGCTAATTTGGAGTGATTGATCACAGCTAGGTACACCATGAGATCTCAACTAGTGATCAGTGATCATCAATACATGCATGTCGCATGTGGGATTTTGATTTTTTTAATAACTAATCAATCAAAATCCATAAACAATTAATCTGATGGGTTTATTAAAATAACTAGCTAGGTGGGCCTAATAAATGGTCCACTCTTTTGCCATGTTGTCCGGTAGCCGAAATTAGTATTCAAATTCCCATTCGTATATCGAACAGGGGACATGATTGAGAACGTGATTCACGGCCACGTGGCGTCAGCGGAAAATGAGGAGCAAGATCAAATGAGGAGAGACGGCTGATTTTTCAACGTTATTGGCACCGACCTGCCTTCGACAGTTGAACCTGAAACCTGCTTCCGTTTCTATTTTCCTAAATAATAATAATTTATCCTTTTTCCTCAATAAATTATAAGGAATATTTATCGGGTGTTGTTTCAATGCAACTAATCCGGCTAGAAATTACATTTTTTAATTTGTTTTTATAAAACTCTTAATCTAGGTATATTAACTTATATATTAAGTTTTACTATTTTTGAAAATTTACATATATTTTTTATTTTTGAAATAGGTGTATTTTAGTCATTAAAAAGTAACAAAATCCCTTATTTTTAAAAATAAAATATACATATACACATTTTTTGAAAATGATAAAATTTAGTTATAGATCAAATACATTTGGATTAAGAGTTCTATAAAAAATTCAAAAAATATTAAAAAATAAAAATTCTAGCCACATGTGTTGAAACGTCCTCCATATTTATTTCATTCATTTAGTTTTTTTTATATCTTATCTTACAACTTAATCATCTAAAGTATATTCTTTTCAATTTTGCTCAATAAATGTAAACATAATTATAATAATGTATTTTCAAAAGTCACTGCTCCAAATTTCAAAAAAAAAAAAAACACTGCTTCTAGAAATGGAAGACAATGCTCTTCTAACCCTAATCGAATCCAGGACCACCTGCATTCATACTTGAGTAATACATATAAAAGCTTGAACATTTAATATTATTTTTTTGATAGAAGAACATCTAATATTATTGGATCCAATAGTTGAATGTTTTTTTTTTATGGAATAGTTGAATGTTTTAAGACAATATATGTTGTGATTTTATTATACAAAATTGATTTTAGGAGAAATATTCAATAAGAACAGTCACAAAGACAAGCGTGGGAAAACTTTCCCCCTCATGGGATTAAACACAACTCGATTATGGAAACAAGAACTATATAGATTTTAAAAAATGAGACCAGTCTGGCCAAAATTTTCTATCTTAATATTTTTATCAAATTTGAGTCTGTCATAGAATCCATTTTTCTAGTTTAACTACATGCATAAAAATCATACTAACTGGGTATTATGGTAAGTCATATGATACAGCTAGTGATAATACCTTTTAAAGCACCCCCACAAGTAACATATCTAGTGCGCCTTGTTTGTGTAGTGCCTATTTTAACAATGGCTTTAAAATTCTCGTTTGGAAAGAGAAATATTGTTTATGGAATTTTAGGTGTCAAATAGTTTTGAAAAGCACAACATGGGAAGCAAATTAAGGGTCTGTTTGACTCGGCCTATTGTAAGCGAAAAGTGCTGAAGTATCCTGCTTCTTTTTAAGAATATCTGGTGCGGCTTATTCATTCCGTCTAAATTTTATGTGATAAAAGTTGAAGTGTATCGCTTAAAGCAAAATTTGCAATAATTTTACAGCAGGGCTAACACAAGCCTTATTCAATTCTAAAATTTTTATTTTCCGTAACTATTCTATTTTTAATTATTTTTTCAGGTTTTCTTATAAAATTATATTATTCAATCATTTCTCCATGATATAACTATTTTATTTCTTTTAATTTTATTATCTTTATTGCTCAACTTCATTCACATCATATCATATTACTTTTCACATTTCAAAAAATTTTACACCAAAATTTTTCTTTTTAAAGTTTATCAAATGTTAAAAAAATGAAGTATTTCTCGGATGTTTAATTAAATTTATTTTACACACATAATTAAATATATAAAAATGAATAACATATCTAGTGAGGATTTAATAAACACATCAAAATAGGGCGTTCAAACTGACAAGTGAGAATGAAATTTTTTTCACGAAGATCTCTTTTATTTAAAAAGGCCCCAATTTCAGTTCTAGAAGCAATTTATGATTGAGGTAATAAGCACAAGTTTTCTATCTATATTATAAATAGAAGAATGTGCACGGATGCTGGCACATTGAAGTGAAATTAAGAGGGGGAGTATTTAGGAATATAGAAAATAGGAGGTCGGCCGGGGTGGATATGTGAAAAATGGAAATAGGGCATCTTATCTTTTTTCTTTTTTTCTTTTTTTACCCTGATGGAATAGGGCATCTTATCTTTGGTTGTTAGGGGTGATGTTGACAATTGACCATGCGTGTGGTGTTATTTAAAGGGTCGTAAGCTACTGGGTTTTCTCAGGGAAGAGCTTGGAAGACAAATATCGAAGCATCGAAATATCAACGTAGCTAAGCTAGCTAGAGAGAGTTGAGAATACTTGAGAGGAATTAAAAAGATCGATGGTGGGTATTGTAGAAGCAGGGGAGAGAGACATGGTTACTTTGGTTTCTCGCACAGGCAGGCATTTGCAGCGCTACAGCGTCAACGGACGTCGTCTTGTCGTCGGGTATACATTCTCTCTCTCTCTCTCTCTCTCTCTCTCTCTCTCTCTCTCTCTCTCCTGATGTTTTTCACTCACCCAAATGAAAATAGCCATTAGAACTCTCTCTCTTAAAGATTTTGTCACAAGCACCCCTCCCCCAAAAAAATTAAAAGTAGATTTTTTTTTCACCCAACTGAAGATAGTCATCGGATCTCTCTCTCAACCGAAGATTTGTTCATTCGCTCATATGAAAGTAATAATTGGAACTCTCTCTCTCTCTCTCTCAACTGAAGATCTTTTTACTTCACCAAACGAAAATAGCCATTGGATCTCTCCTCTCAACTGAAGATTTTTTCACTCACCCAAATGAAAATAGTCATTGGATCTCTCTTTCTCCCTCTTAACTAAGAACTTTTTCACTCACCCAAATGAAAATAGTAGTTGCAACTCTCTCTAGATATCTCTCTCTCAACTGAAGAGTTTTTCACTCATCCAGACAAAAATAATCAACGGAGCTCTCTCTCTCTCTCTCTCTCTCTCTCTCTCTCTCTCTCTCTCTGTGACTGTGAATCAGCTTATGGCGCCGCTCATGTTCAATCCGATCCACAAAAAAGCTCTTGTACTCACCTGCAAATTTGTATTATTAAGTAAAATCAGCCTTATAAAAGTCACTCATCTCTAGGGAATTCATAAAGACCCACCACACTATACCCATACCTGATCGAATTAAATGAAAAAGTGAGAAACAACTCTTTCCTTGCAGCCATTTTTTGTGATAATTAACAACGAGAGCGATTTATGGGTGTCGTGGTCCCATTTGACTTTTCAATGTATTCTCTATGGATAGATACTGACTTAGCATTTATTCCTTCTCTACTTTACCCTTTTTGTCATTTCTGCTCACGGCTTTTTATTTTTATCTTTTTGTTATTTTTTCTCAATTTTGTCCTCCTAAATATTCATGATGTGCAGATGCATACCTTATCGATTCGTAACTGGCAAGAAAGCCAACGGAGATTGCACTGATCAGGCCATTGAGGTTCTTGTGATCAGTTCACAAAAAGGCTTCGATCATGGAGTCATGTTTCCAAAGGTAACTAAAATCGCCTTAACTTAAGACTTTTCTTTTGTTTTTTCTATTTGAAATAATATATTTCAATTAATCGATTATTGAAAATATAATTGGATTTTAACAAAACCCAAGTTTCCAAAATCATGAATAACTGAAACAGTCGTCTGTTTTCACATTTTTCTCCTGCATGAAATCATAAGCAAGGCCGAAAGTCTGCCTATGTTGTTGTCGATTTGTTAGCTACGTACTATTCGAAAGCAAGAATTTTCATGTAGCCGACGTGATGTCGGTCCCGATGTTGCTTAAATTGATGAAATTAATCGGGTAATTTTTCTTGAACTTCAAAGTCAAACTTTCTGGAATTGACAAGTTGACATTTTCATGCACTAAATGGCATTGGACGGCTGGAATTAGTCGCCATCATAGCCGTTTGCAAAAATCTTTCCATCCTGATTATCTTGGATTCAACCTGCAATTAATGGCGGACCGGGTCCCACCTAGCTAGTAACATTAGACATCCTTGCACGTAATTACTCTAATCCGACCAATAAGATTAGGTTAGGATTGATAATTAAGAATGAGTCTCGATCTAATGGTTATTACGTGAGCATTAATCTTCAATGGTCATTTGAAATCCATATACCAGCAAGCATGATCAACAGTGTCTTTTTTATTTTCTATTTTAAAATATTTTGAAAATTAAAAATATAAAAAATTTATGCTTCAGCGCCTATATGAATTCCAAGAAAAATTAAATGATTCAAGCGAGAATGAATATTGAAGCTCAATGCTTACCTGAGCGCTAGATGAAGGCTAATTAAAAATGAAGTTAAGAATAGCTTGTCTAGTTTAAGATTAAAGTTTGTTAATAAGGATTAAGGGTAGATCGATGGACTTCAATCAGTATTGAAGTTAACTTGACCCAAGTTGCACTATTGGATGTTATTGTTTCAGATCCAATGGTGCTTTTGGTTTGTGGTTCTAATAGTTAATTATCTACATCCCAAAACTGCGGATTTTGAGTCTATATAAGCATGAATCTTTTATTTATTTATTGATGCAAGCATCCTTTATTAATAGAAAAGCCATTAGCCAGGTGTAGAAATGGCTTATTTATTAATAAATAAAAATATATATAAGTCATTTCATTATGTGGTATGATGGAATCGTTTGACAGATTAATATGAGAAATCACAAAAAACAAAAAAATATCAAATGAGAAAGAACCAGATTCCTTGCTAATTTTTTAGCAAAGAGTTTTACATTTTTTCTGTTTTACAATTTTTTTTATTTACTAAAACCTTTATGCAACAAAGTTATGGCAGCAAACAATTCTTACGAGTTTGTTGCTAAAGCTTCCTTTAAAAATCTTTTTAGTGAGGATTAAAAAATTTTGATGGTTAAGGGGAATATTTTACTAACCATTAGTAAGGAAATAGAAATTTTTTTTACGAAAAGTCAAGTGTTATCAACAAATCTTTTGCTAATTCTAATTTCAATTTTTCTCGTAATATTCATAACCTAGCTAAACGTCATACAACTATGCATCAATTTTCCACCCATGTTGTGTCTTGAAAGTTTGCATGTTTAGGCTCTTTTTTCTTCTTTTTTTTCTAAAAAAAAAGAAGACAGAAAATGTATCATTTTGCATGCTTAATCATGATAATTACACATCAATTTGGTATATAATTCGGTACATGCATGGTGATATATATGTTGGTAGAAACTGATGATATAAACATTACATGTGGATTTCCTTGATGTACTTAATAGGGTGGGTGGGAGAAGGATGAATCCATTGAAGCTGCCGCTTGCCGAGAGGCATTGGAAGAGGCTGGTGTACGTGGAACTATCAAGGTCAGCACTACTTAATGCATGCATGACCCATTTATGCCCTTTCAATAATACATATATTAACTTTCCGCATGAACATACATGTTTATATAGATTAAATTGATCAGAGCCGTTCATTTTATGTTGGGTGTGGCCAAATGTATGCACATAATCAAGAAAATCAACATTCTCAATGCATATCTTGTGGAGTTGATGAACGGCTCAGATTTGGCATGTGAGATCGAGGAGATCAATGGTGTTGATGGTGAGGATTGAACTGTGCACATGACATATGCAGGATCGTCTTGGAAAGTGGAGTTTCAAGAGCAAAAGACATGGGACGTACTATGATGGATTCATGTTCCCGCTGCTGGTGACCGAGCAGCTCGATCGATGGCCTGAGGACCACGTCCGACACCGGAGATGGGTATGTAAACATCATCATCATCATCATTATTATTTGAATAAAAGTAAGAGACATTTGCAAATGTGTTTTTATATGCCTTAATTCTGTTAGTGCTTGAAGTTACCTAAATTATTTTTCAAATATTTACAAAAAATATTTATGTTTTATTGTAATATTTTAAAAAATCGAAACCCCTTTGATTTTAAAAATAATAAATGGCTTGTCTAGTTTAGAAAGATATATAAATGCCATGGAATAAAATAGCTATCCCCTAAAACACACGCCCAAATCTCCCCACCCTGGTACGCCTCACCACTGCAGCAAATTTCTTTTTAAGTAGCTAATTTTATTAGTATATAATATACATTTTTCTGTACTAGTATATTTAGATTACGATTGACTATTTAGCTAACAATATTTAGTTCCTTTAAATGATGACAATTTTTTTGTTGATTACGTTGGATTACAATGGAGAAGCAAGTGATGCCATTTGGTTAAATGTAACTGTTTTTTCTCAAAAAAATATATAACCATTTTTTGGGTCAGATGTAGCAAAAAGTAATGTTGAAGGCAGCTATTAAAATTTGGCTGTGAGTATTAATAAAAATGTGGCGACAATATTCAAGTCAACCGCTTTTGGTATCAAATGCAGTGAAATTAAATTGGCCGCAAAAAATGGCCTCATATAATAAATTTTGTTGTATGTCTTAGTTCACTTTAAGTGAATGTATTACCATTCTAGTTTTGGTTAAAGTAAAAATCAATAATAATATATTCATGAAGAGTTCCATTATATTTACATGAAATATCTTATCCATGCAATTAAAACAGTGTGCGTTGTGGGTCATGATATGCAGGTCAGCGTGGCTGAAGCAAAAGAAAGCTGCCATCATTGGTGGATGAAAGAAGCATTGGAAATGTTAGTGGCACGTCTATCGAATCCAGTGGGCCCCAATGCATCACTATCGCGGCCTTAATTAAAGGTCATCATCAATGGCCAAGATCACGCATGATGAAGATGATAATTACCAAGGTCAATTCCCTAATGGAGAGGCTGAATGCATACATATCCAGCTGTACATAATGTAGGGAAGCCCACATTTTCGGAACCGGGTTTATCTGTCTAATTGTGCATTTACGCATTTGGAATTGGCTGCTCCAGCAGTTTTTACTGGCTGTAATAAGAGAAGAAAAAAAATCCCGGGTGTGTACTTGGGAATTAATGAGTTTGCATTTTTGTAATTTGTATAACATTGTTGCATGAAATGTTCCCACCTTCGGAGTTCTTAATTAATATTCTGAAATTTGAAAAATTATTTGTGCAAATCGTTTGTCGCGACCTCAACATCGAGGTACAACTGCATTTGAAGAAAATAACCAAGGGTTTAATATAATGAAGTTATCATACAAATAAGAGTATCATTTCACTAATGATAATAAAAAAAATAATAATGTCCTCTAACAAAATTTTATAATCTGACCCAACAAATTTCTAATATGCATAGAAAAAATATCTCGATTAATTTATAAATTTTGTCTAGGATCAGTTAGCATCTCCTTAGACATGATAATTGGGCATAATTTTTTTTTTCTTAATTATTAATTTTGAATATAATAACAACTAGGGATGTGATCTCTTGCACCAGAGTGTACTTAGGTTCAGTGCACTTGGGTGCAAATACTTCTTTTTAATATTTATTTTGAAATTTATTTATAGAATTGTTAATTTATGTGTATTTAACAAGTATATTAATTTTTACTATTTTCGGATATTTTTAAATATTTTTTAGATTTTATAAAATCGGTAGTATCACCAAAAATTTAAAAAAAATCTACAAATTTTCAAAAATGATAAAATTAATACATATGTTAAATATACTTAAATTAACAGCTCTATAAAAAATTTCAAAAAATATTAATTTTTAAAAATGTAATATTAATAAAAATATAAATAGATTCGGTGCACCCGGCAAATACTCATTTCTTTATATTTTTAAAATTTTTTGAATACTTCCCGAGAACACTAGGGATCTTCTAAGATTCATAACCACTTTATTATCCACTTGAATCCAAAAAATAAAAAAAAGTCTTGATTACATGCTCCAGACCCATCATATCTCCCAAACCATATTTTATAAACGTCTACATGTCATAAAATATTGAACTCCCATAATTCCAATGTTGATAAATTTACTGCCATTTTCACTATTTTAATTATAGAAGAGCTCCATTTATCATGAATGTGTATATATTTTTTAGAAAAAAATGCGTATGATAGTACTCACAATAAATAGGTAACTTGATGCATGTTGTACCATAATTAACGCATGGAAAAGTTAAACACCCTCGGCATTTTGTCGTTATGTTTAGTCTATTTTCTTCTGTTTGTATTCGTCTACAAAGAAGCCTGTAACCTCATCTGCTCCTCATCCAGAAAGAAGTGATGTGCATGAGCCTTGAACTTGTCAGTTGGTGTCACATGCGGGTACATGTGCCCAACGTCCGGGTTTTGATTACCCGCTCCCGCAACGGACGCTGGTTCAATGATTGCACCAGGTGTACTTGACCGATCTTTTTATTTTTTTTTGAAATTTTTTTTATAAAACTGTTAATCTAAGTGTATTTAACATGCCACTGAGGTCGTACCTCAGTGGTACAGGACATGGCCTCACAAGCAGGTGGTCCTGGCTTCGAATCTCCCCAGCA
>JAXCLR010000081.1:52089269-52131954 GCA_035584095.1 Annona squamosa
AAGTCTCCCCAAGTTTGTGGGAGCCGTCCACCGGTGGAAAAGTTTAGAAATAGTAGATAATTGTTAGCAAAATTGTAGGAATGTCTCAGAATTTAATTGTAATACCAGTTGAGATTGTAATGTATGAATACTCATAAAAAAAAGTGTACTTAACATGTGTATAAATTTTTATCATTTTTGGAGATTTTTAGATATTTTTTTTAATTTTTTAAAATCAGTGGCATTTTGAGTAATTTAAAATTACTAAAAATGCCACTTATTTTTAAAAATTCAAAAAAATTTAAAAATCTTTAAAAATGGTAAACATTTATACACATGTTAAATACATTTAGATTAATATTTTTATAAAAAAGTTTCAAAAAAAATTTAAAAAATAGGTGAAGTACACCCAGGTGCATTAAACCAGCATCCTCCCGCAACCGCATGTGTCATGAGCATCGGTGGCTCTGGCTGAATAAAAAAAAAAGTTGATTGGCTAATTTTACTTAAAAAATGTATATTTATTTATAAATTATGAAAAATGTTTGGATCTACTTACATATGTATTAAAATATAATAATACTTCATAAAATTATTTATCAATCATTAAACTTAGGCTCCTCAAACCCATCAAAATATTCTTCCTCATTAAGCTCAAGCTCCTCAAACCCTTCCTCTTGGGGCTCTTCAAGGTTTCCTTCTTTAGGCTCATCGGGGTCATTTTCATCCTCGGGCTCTATCGAGTAATCTTCATCCTTAGGCTCTATCAGGTCATTTTCATCTTCAAGGAAAAGGTCATTCAGTTCCTGTCCACCCACAATGGCATTTTTATTGTCATTCACCTCTTGATCCAATTCATCAGCCAAAACGAGGATTACCGTCTCCCCATTATCTTCTTATAATTCTACTTCTTCACCTCTCGCCTGTCTTTCTGCTAACTGTTGCGCCAATCTTTCTTAATTATATGCAATTTCTACAATAGTTGCTCCCTGGCCAACCCTATAGAGTTTGTGCTCCAATTTCTATCTTGGCCCTTGCTCAGGATCCTTAAGAGCTAAAATTCCTTTCCAATATTCTACTATTTACCTTTCTTGTAATCTATTAAGTATCGTAAGAGGATTCCTTATAGGAAACATTATATTTTGAGCTAACAACATTAAATTTTCACCATTTTTCATTTCTAATAGAGGGGCAGGTTATTCAGGTTGCCCTAGTTCCTTTTGCCCACGGAACCAGCGTCTTATCCTTTCATCTTGTAACCGAGGCTTTTCTGTTGCCCTTTGTTCCACTTGCCTTGGTACCGGGAATGCTAGCTTTGGGCCTTGCGCCACCATCATATTTATTTATAAAAATGTCAAAACATAGAGAAAAAAATGTAAAATTATATTTCTTAGCTTGAAATTTCAATATTAAACTTACAAATTAAATTATAATCTAAATTAACAAATCCAAAAATTTTACAACTTCACCACTCAGTGCTCTGATACCACTTCTGTAACGCCCAGACCTATGACATATTTATACATAAGTTTGTCATAGGATTTTATACCAGGAATCTTTTAAAAAGTGGTGAAGTCTATAATTTAACTTATATTTTTACACTAAGCAAAAATAAAGTGTTATAATTTTTTTTCTTATACATATCTATAAAAATTTTGGCAGCATTCCATCTATAACTAGGATGTTTCTTAAATACAAACATTCACCATATAATTCTTTACATTAAGAAATAACCTGTAACACTTCATTATAACTACAAACATGCCCTTGTCTTTACGAATTCATTATAGTCACACTACATACCCATACTCCAATATTCTTCATCTTACATCATCCATACATTCATACAATTCACATAATATAACCGAATTAATGCTACAAATATCTTTCACGCCATGTACACAAATTATATATATATATTTTACACACATCTCAAAATCAAAAAAAAAATCAGCACTTCTAAAGTTTCTCTTATTACAAATTACCCCCAATATACACAAGAGCCTCATATGGCTCTTCGCCTCACTATCCTTCTACCCAGTGAAGTCTCTATTGCTCTTGAAATCGAAATACTTTGCAACTATTTAATAAAATCGGTAAGTTCAAAAAATTCAACAAGCAAGCATTGTTAACAAGGAAAAACATGAAAACCTCCATAGATCATCATATACGCGTGATGATGAAATACAACCACAATATGCATCATTCAATAACATAGTTTTCTCTATGGCAGGTCACTCTTATCAAGTGATCACCCACTCTCTTATGTCGGACACATTGACTAGGCAACATCAAAGATGAACAACCTATCCAATTACTACCTTGGCGAAACCCTACATTCATTTCCATGCATAAATTACATTCACACTAATGATCAAGTACATTTATGTCACAAAAGGAGTTTATTCGGCTGATCGTAAAGAAAAGGTTTGTTTCCAAAAGTCAAGTTCGAAAGCATTACCTTAACAACATGAATATATATATTAAAGAAAAAGGGTAATGGTCATTCCCAAAGATTTTCTTAATGTTTGTATAAAATTTAATTAGCATACCTAAAAATTTATTTGATTTGCACATATTTTTAAGGAAACATATAACGACATAACATGAACATTTGTTGCAACAACCTTTCTCAAAATAAGTAGCAAAATAGAAATTTTATCACAATAAATCATTGAATCTGAAAAGGTTGCTTACCTTAAAGTTTCAAGTTGTATCTTGCACTTTCTCTTTTCCTTTTCCTATCACAATTAGTAATTTTGACTAAGTATTGACTTAAATCATCATGTATTATATTCTAATTTTAATGGCTATGGATGCATTGATTTGAAAGCTAATAGTTTTTTTTCCATTAAGTGTCTACTTAAGACACATATGTCAGGCGTCTTAAAATCTATCAATCATTCTTATACGATGTGAATTTACTACCCACTAATTTTACATAAATTTTCAACACCCGTGCCCTGTCTATAACTTAGCATAACATCTTCATAAATTTTTCTTTTATATTTTTAACACTCCAAATATCTTAAAATTTATCCATAAATAATGTTTAAATCAAATACTCCAAAAGCCTCATGTTTAACCCACGTTTTTGGGGCCACCCAATTTCCATGAGTCTTGAAAATTTTTAATTTTTCTCCTTTTTTCCTAGAATTAGGCATATTAATTTATAGTTAATACTCCTAATAGCATTTGTAACTATTATATCATGATTTGGAACAAAAAAATTTAAATACAAGAAAATTTGGATACACTACTCTTGAATTTTTGATTTCACACTTGGCTTGATTTTAGCCTTCCATATTCATGATTTGGATTCCAAATATCCTCTTATTCACGAATTTATTGAAAGCCCCATGACTTTTCAGCTATTTTTGGAGATAAAAATCAAAATCCTATCCATTTCAACTCTTATCTCCCTAAATAACTAAATCTACTACCTAAATTGGTATAATTTACTTCCATACATGTTTATCTAAGATATTTTAGCAAAATTCATATATTTATTGCATGATTTGGGTGAAAATTATAAAAACCCAACCAAAAAACCTATTTTTTCCTTACCTTCGGAGACCCGGGCGATGGCAACGTGGGCGGCGGGCGTGGGCAAGGCGACAACGGGCTTCTTCTCTCTTCCCTCTCCTTCTTCTTCCTTCTCCTCTTTCTTTCTTCTCCTTCTCTCCTTCCCTTCCGTTTCTTTTTTCTCCCACTGCTCTGTTTCAAGAACTTGCTCGAGCTCCCTCTTACCCCATCTTAAATGGTTTTGGTGCTCTGCATGTGCACCAAAAATGTGCACATGCAGCAGCATATTAATTTATTTTTTTAAAACCGGACCAGGCCCTACAGTAGCTTACCTCAAAAAGTACATTTACAATGAATTTTTTCTTCATACACTTATTTATCTAAGTGTATTTAACATATAAATTAAGTTTTATCATTTTTAGATATGTGTATAGATTTTTCACATTTTTTAGATACATATATACACATAAATGTTTAAAAATCTCAAAGAAATATAAACATATCCAAAAAATGGTAAAGCTTGGTTTATATATTAAATACATTTAGATAAATAAGTGTATGAAGAAAAAAGCAATATATATATATATATTGTTCTAAATGAGTTTTTTAAAGTGCGCTAAATTTGCTTAACCCGGGTTTATAGGAACACTCCTCTTAGATATTTAGATATTGAAAAAAAGCAATTTCAAAATTAAAATTTCCCGTCAAACCATATTATTAAAATGATTTTACGCATTTGTAAATGTAACCCACGCATAATGATATTAGTCAAATTATGGGTTTTCATACTGCAATGCAATGGAATGCACCTGAGGTGCATTACGCTCTCAATGCATCTTGGTTTATAACTCATTTTTATTTTTATAAAACTATTAATGTCACGCACAAATTCAGAAAAGCAACCATGGGGCCTGATGCACAGAGCACACAGACTTAGACGATGTCCATTAAGCCTGTGGGTCATGGGCCTCATAGTGTGATATTATCCGCTCTAGCCTAGTAACTTATCCGCATGACTTTAAAACGCATTATTCTATGTTAAACTTGAGACTCACCTATAAACTACCAGGAACTTTCTCCCTTTTTATATGGGATTCAATTCTGGGCTATTACAAGCCCACCAGCTTCTACTTAGTTTTTCCCCAAACCATTACCTAACTTTTAGCTTCTACCTGCAACCCTAGCTTTCACTGGTTCAACTCTCCGAACCACATCTAACGAAGAGGGAGCCGCTCTGATACCACTTGTTAAGCATAAATCAAGAAAAGCAACTATTGAGTGTGACACACAGAGCATACAGACCCAGAAAACGTCCATGAGGCCCATGGACTATGGGCCTCACAGTATGATATTATCTGCTTTGGCCTGGTAGCTTAGTTGCATGTTGTACGACTTTAAAATTTATCACACCATGTTCAACTTGAGACTCCCTTATAAACTGCTAGGAACTCTCCTTTTTTGATATGGGATTCGATTTTTGGCTATTACAAGTCCACCAACTTCCGCTTAGTTCGTCCTCAAATCATAACTCAACTCTGGGCTTTTGTCTATAGCCCTGGCTTTCACTAATTCAACTTTTCAAACCACATCGACTAGAGGGGGAGTTGCTCTGATATCATTCGTCACGCATAAACCTAGAAAAGTGACCATTAGGCCTGATGCATAGAGCACACAGACCTAGAAAAATGACCGTTAGGCCTATGGGCTATGGGCATTACAATGCGAAATTGTTCGCTCTAGCCTGGCAGCTTAGCCTTACGATTTTAAAATACGTACACTATATTAAACTTGGGACTCACTTATAAACTACCAAGAACTTTTTCTCTTTTTGATGCGGAATTCAGTTATGAACTATTACAAGTCCACCAACTTTTGTCTGGTTTGTCAATAAACCACAACTCAATTCTAGGTCATTTATCACGTACAAACCCAGAAATGAGACCATTGGGCTTGACACACAAAGCACACGAATCCAAAAAAATCTATTAGATCTATGGACTATGAGCCTTATAGTTTGATATCATCCGCTCTGGCTTGACAGCTTAGCCGCATCGATTTAAAACGTGTCACACTTTATTGAACTTAAGACCCACTTATAAACTACCAGAAATTTTCTTTCCTTTTCGATGTGAGATTCGATTCTGGGCTATTACAAGTCCACCAGCTTCCACCTAGTTCGTCCCTGAACGACAATCCCACTTTACGCATCTACCTACAGCCTAGGCTTCCACTGGTTCAACTCTCCGAACCACATCTACTGAAGGGGGAACCACCTGATAATACTTATCATGCACAGACTCAGAAAAGTGACCATTGAGTGTAATGCATAAAACATGTGGACCCAAAAAATATCAATTAGGCCTATGGGTTATGGGTCTCACAGTATGATATTGTCCACTTTGACATGACAGCTTAGCCGCAAGACTTTAAAATGTGTCACACTATATTGAACTTGAGATCCATATATAAACTACCGAGAAATTTCTTCCCTTTTTGATGTAAGATTCAATTTTGGGATATTACAAAACCACCAGCTTCCGTCTGGTTCGTCTTCGAACCACAACCAACTCTAAGTTTCTGCTTATAGCCCTGGCTTTCACTGGTTCAACTCTTTAAATCACATCTATTGAAGGGGGAGCCGATTTGATACCACTAGTTACACATAGACTCAGAAAAGTGATCATTGGGCCTGACGTACAGAGCACACAAACTCAGAAAACGTCTATTGGGCCTATGAGTCATGGGCCTCACAGTGTGACATTGTCCGGTTTGTCTTGGCAGCGTAGCTGCATAGCTTTAAAATGCGTCCTACCATGTTCAAACTTGAGCCCCCCTTATAAACCACCAGGAACTCTCCCATTTTCAATGTAGGATTCGGTTCTGGCTTATTACAATTATTTTGTGTATTTAATAAATAAATTAAGTTTTATTATTTCTAGAGATGTTTATATATATATATATATATATTTATATTTGGGATATATTTACATGCATTCGGTCTACACCAAACTGACGCACCATCCACCTGTTCAATTCGGCAAGTGAAATCTCAACTATAGAAGACATTTGGCCGTGTAGAAGTTGCAAGTTGGGGTGGAAGCAATGCTATACACATGATTTTAGAGGCCAAATTTTTTAGGAATGCACCCAAATCTACTGCCCTATTTTCGCCAGCACACTCCAACAATAGGGAAGAGACCATCTTCCTCCTCTTTTGCTTCTAAACTCCGACAACAAGGAAGAAGGCCACAACTGCTTGCTGAGATTTCCATTTCAAATTCCTCGCTCCCATTTGTTGAAACTATTGGTAAGTTTTACCCATTTATTATTTCTGTACCTACTTTTAATTTTTTCTATTTAGCAATTATCTTCCACCTCCAAACATAAAAGTCCAGCAGTTCGTCATATCCCTCATTGACACTATTTATTTCTGTGACCCACTTGTGATTTTCCATTTTAGTGATGTTCTTCCATTGTAGTTCATCATATCTTCCACTATTTGTCCCTAACTGCCTTTTCTTCTAGTCATCCTTGCTTATGATTTAAGCTATTAATGGCTTAGCGGCTTTCTGTTGCTCAATTTTTACAATTGCTATTTGTTTACCTTTTCAAACATTTCATTTATAAAAAAATGAGGTAAAAAAATGCTATGAAATACAGTAAAATGATTAGATTTTACCTTCTAATTATCTACAGTAGAATCCAAATGTTGATTCGACTATCAGTGACAACCCCACATCACATTCTAGTTATTTGCAACAAAATCTGCACGCTAACTAAAAAATCTGCATGCTAATTCTATATTTGCGATGACCCTACATGCAGAATTCACATTCTAACTTCAAAACCCGCATGCGGATTCTATATCAATGAGAACTTTGCATCACATTTTAGTTATTTGTAGCAAAATCAACATGCTGATTTCAAAATCTGCATGTTGATCCTTTATTAATAACAACCCTACAACATATTTTACGTGTATGTGATAGAATATGCATGCAGATTTCAATATCCACATGTTGATCATATGTATAGACAACATGTATGCTAATTCATGTCATGCATTCATTTTAAATATTTACTAGAATGAGAAAAAAAGTATAATATGATTACAATTATAATGTGGTATGTAGCATGTTAATTGTGACTGAAATGAACACGCAAAATTTAGCACTCAGCATGATTAGTTAAGAAGCCAGCATATAAGAATTTTTAGTGTGAAAAAAGAGGTATTCAGCATGCAATGTTACATAACATTCAACTTAAATTGCATGATCTATCATTATTTTTGAATGAATATGCTAAGTATGTTTCCACTTGAAATCAACATGCAGAATATAATATTAGCATTCTGAATATAATATTTAGTATGTTGAATGCTATATTTAGCATTCTGTAATCAAGGGCATACATTTGTCAAGTTGTTATCTAATATTAGCTAAGAATATTGAATTTTTGATTGATTATTAATTGTACATAATGTGGTTCTTTTCATACTATTCTTTTTATCCATCGAATGATATATGTAATTCTTTAATGCAGTGAGATGACATTGTCAAATAGCATGACCCAAAATGAATTCAGAATGTCATCTAAAGAATGCAAATACAGCTTTTACTCCTCAAGCACTCCCTTAGTTGACCCTCATTATTGGACAAGAGTTCGACAACGAAGAAGAAGCGTATTTATTTTATAATTTATATGCAAGGTGTTGTGGTTTTAATATAAGAAAAAGTGATATCAAAAGATTGAAAAATGGAGAAATAATTTACGGCATTTTGAAGTGTTCTAAACAAGGACTTCGACAAAATGTTCCGCATGTTACAAGGAAACGCAAGCAAAGAGACACTACCAGATGTGAATGTTTTGCATTACTAACTGTGAAGCATTTATCAAGTACTTTGATGTAAAGGATTACAAATTAAAAAAAGAACACTCGCATCGATTATTGACCTCTGTTAAGTCTTGTTGTCTGCAATCTCATAAAAAGGTGTTGGAGTCATAATTAGACATAGTTGAAGGTCTCCAGACAGCTAGTGTTGGAGTATCAAGATCATTGCAATTTATGATAGAGGAGGCAGGGAGACATGATCATTTAAGATTTATGAAAGTCGACTTGCGTAATGTCTTACGATCTAGACAAATGTCAACGTATGGAGGTGGTGCACTAGCCTTATTGAAGTACTTTGAAAATTAATTCGGTAGTAAATCAGACTACTTTTATGATATTCAAGTTGATGAGCAACGTCGACTAATGTCGTGTATGTGAGTTGACTAAAAAGGATTATCAAGTATTCAATGATGTCATTTGCTTTGTCATAACTTATCATACCAATGAATATGATATGCCTTTTGATGGGGGTAAATAATCATAAGCAATCAATATTGCTTAGGGCTGGTTTATTATTTGATGAGAGTGAAGAAGATTTCACATGGTTGTTTCAAACATGGTTTCATGCTATGGGTGGTACACCTCCGAAAGCCATTATCACAAACCAGGATCCAGCTATTACAAAGGTCATATCTATGGTTTTCCTATACGCGAAGCACATTTTCTGTTCATTGCATATATATATATATAGAAAATTTTTTGAGAAATTACATCCAACCAACCAAAGATATCCTCAATTTAAAGATAGCTTATCGAAGTTAATTCATAATACAAAAGCTCCAAGAGAGTTTGAAGTGGATTGGGAAAAGCTTATGGATAACTATTGACTAATCATGCATAGTTATAACAAATGTATTATGTTCGGGCAAAGTGGATATCGACCTACACAAGGAGTATTTTTTTAGCTGGGATGAGTACCATTCAAAGGTCTGAAAGTATAAATGATTTTTTCGATCAATTCATTCGGCCAACCACAAAATTGCTCCAGTTTGTCAAAGCTTACGAGTGTGTAATAACTAAGAGAAGAGAAAACGAAAAAGATGCAATAACTAAAAGAAGAGAAAACGAGAAAGATGCCGATTGTAAAACCACCTATGAGACTTCGGTATTAAACGTTGATATATGCGCGATGAACAAATTAGAAAAACGTATACTAGAGAGATCTTTTATGAGTTTCAAGTAAAAATAGATGATTCATGATATTATATGTCACTAAAAGATGGTGTAGATGAAGGTCGTATTATCTGTAAACTACATAAATCAGAAGATCCCAATTACATGCTATTGGTCACTGGTACAAAAGAGGAAATTTTACAATATGTTCTTGCCGCTTATTTGATTGGTGTGGGATTGTTTGTCAGCACATATTATCCGTGTTTCACTTGCGTGATATTGTATCCACGCCTGAGCGACATCTGCTTCATCAATGGTTACAACGTCTAAAAAAGAATATCATAGTTTTAAGTTTCATAGAGAATCGTGATGTGACTAAATCATCACTCGTTCATTGGCACATTGCCTTCTAAGTTATAATACGTATGAGATTGTTTTTTGAATAAGAGAGAAACTGTGGCACATTTGTACTATCTAAGTTATAATACGCATGTGGATTACATATTCTGAGTGCTGATTTTCAAGTTAAAAAAAATATGGCAGTACATTTGTCCTTAGGTATAATACGCATGCAGATTACATATTCCGCATGTTAATTTCTGAGTCAAGAAAAAACATGTCTTTAGAATTGTGCTTCCTAGGTCATAATATGCATGCGAATTATGTAATTCGCATGCTGATACCTGAGGTAATACATTCAATACTACACATATTTCATTCAAATTCATCTCATTCATTCAATCCACACATATGAATACAATAGTTCATGACACACAATTATGGTACATAGTTAGCCTTCAAATAGAGTTGTGCATTAGCATCAAAATATCTAATGTTCAACACAAAATATATTAGAATTCAACAGATTTCAGAATACCAAAAAGTTAATGAAATATGACTGTGAAGATAATAAGATCTAAAAGTCATGATCTCTTCCCGCATTATCATTGGCTAAGTGTTTACATCTCAGCTCATCTAAGTGCATACTAAACATGTTCATGCGTTCCCACATATGTTCCACCTCTCTAATCAATCTTTCAATACTCAATGTAAGAAACATTGTGTATCTTGTCATTTGAAGCACATGTTCACTTATTAAAACAATAGAGGGTGTAGAAGGTGCTAGTAAAGGAGAGAAGGGAAAAATAGTTAGATCATAGCATGGAGCACTAGTTTGGCCTTCTTTATGTAGGAAATCAGCAAATGATGAAGATAAAGTAGTAGGATGGCAAAAGAGAATGTTGACTGGAATGCAGATGGTCGTTGACCTATACCATTAGAAGAATCTAAAACCTCCATGGGAGTATATGCAAGTGATTGCGAATTGACTGTCATTGGAGTATCTAAGACCATAATAGGAGTATATGTTGGCGTAACCTAATGACTAGAAGTTAGTAGACTCAGAATTGGTGTGGAGATGACAGAAGTAGAAGTGAATAGCTTGATTGGTTGTGACATAAATGAAGTTATGTGTTTCATGATATCTTTTCGAAACTGCATTAACCGTCAAGATAAATGTGGGTGAGCTTGTTTAGAAACCACTTCTTGACTTTTTACTTTCAATTCTAGAGGTGATTATTCATTATCTCCTTTCTCGACCATATCTCCTTGCTGCATACCCGTATCCTCACAGTTAGCTTTGATCTCATCTTCTTCATCTTCGCTTGAATCATCCACCTCTACATCATGCTCTAGCAACCACTCAAGCTCCTGCTTGCTTTACATATAACCCAACCTAAAAAAGACACCTTCATCAATTGAGTCAGCTTCTTTGTTCCTTTAGAGCTCCTCCCCGTTGATCTCTACATCATAAATTTGTAGAATTCTCTTTATGATCATTCCATATGGCAATGCCCCATTCTTCCTAACACGACTCTTATTCATTTGTTGGAATATATGGTAGGCGAAGTTGAAATTTGTGCCCTTTTCATAAGCATACAATAAGTGTGCATCCTAAGTTGTGACCTCTATATAAGATCCATTCCTTGAAAATAAATGATACACAGAAACATAAGGTCGAATTCATGTCCAGAGTTTTCAATTATGTATATAACATTCTTTCAGCTCCTTGGATTTTTACAAACAGTAGAAAATACTCTCTGTTTTGACTCTTCAAAAATTTTATATATCTTGGGGTCATAAAGGATTCTAAATACCTTCTACAACATCCTCGGACTAATTTCTATTTTCAAACCTTTTACATGTGTAAAATCATCAGTACCCTAGCTATAGTAGAAATGTCTTACTAGGATTAGATATATGACACTCAACATTAGCAAATGTACCAAGTCCTTATCCATACAACAATGTAGCAAAGCAAAAATGGGCAAACTTATCTATTAAAAATCTTCTAGACTTCACCAAGGGTCGATCCTCAAACTTGTTGATTTAAATCTCCTCATCCACGACACGATAGAAATATTCGGATGGGTAGCCATGCACTTTGAGTGCTATCGTTTTTTTCATTTTGGGTGCTTCCTCGGCCTCCATTATTTTCCATTTACCCTTTCTAATTATACCTTTTTTCTTCATCTCTTTTTCCTTCATCGACTGGAGTGACTTCCTCAACAGTCTGCTTTACTTTCAGTTTCCCTTTCTAGTAGCTGCATCACCTGCTTCTTTTCATTTTCCTTCCTTAACAATGACCACTACTTCACTTGCTTTGGTCGCATCCTTGGCCTCTTTTATTTTCTGTTTGCCCTTTGTAGTTGCTGCTTCTTCTTCTCTTTCTTCTTCCTCCTTTCCTTCATCAACTGTGGTGACTTTTTCAATAGTCTCCTTTACTTTTCTTTTTCCCTTTTTGACTGCTGCATCTCCTGCTTCTTTTTCTTTTTCGCTTTCCTTGGCTATGTCGACTTTCTTATCGATCTCTACAATTTTTCATTTTTTCTTTTTTGTGGCTGCGTCATCGACTCCTTTACCTTTTACTTTTTCAACGGTTACCACCACTTCCTCATTAGTCTACGTTATTTTGCTTTTTCCTTGGCCAACTGCTACTTCAGCTTCTTTTGCTTTTTCTTTATCAACTTTAGCAGTTGCTTCTTTCAAATTTTGTCTTTCCTTTGCCCTTTGTTGCTGCCATTTAACTTCTGACATGAAGAATTTCTAAATGTTAAAAACATGACATGATACGTAGTATATACTTGTTAAGTTCAAAGGAGTTTATCAACTCAATGTTGCATGCTATAGGCTATAGGCTATATGCTAAACAACCTAAAAAGTGATATATTGTGTTACTAAATAAAGCAAATGTGATTTCTTGTGTTGGTGAAATACACATGCTGATTTCAGTGGCATGTGTTCCTAAGATGCATGCTCTCTATTTTCGTAAATGCATGCTCCCAATTTTCATAATCACGTTAGAATGAATCTAGCTTCGCATGCTGATTTTATATTGAGCATACTAATTTTGAATTAGCAATAACTCACATTGACATTCTACCTATCTATGGGGGAATTTGCATGCTGGCCATTATATATTTTGATGTTGATTCTAAATTAGTAACAACTCATTTTGACATTTCAAAAGTCTATAGCAAAATCTCTATGCTAATTCGACATTCAGCATGCTAATTTTGGGACAAAACTAACTCTTCCACACATTTGTGATAGAATTTGCATGCTGGTTTTAGACTCTGCATGCTAACTCTAGATCAATAACAACCCTTCTTTGCAATTCAGCTAACTGTGGGAGAAATCGCATACTGATTAGTGAAATACGCATGCGGATTCATATGAATCCACATTCATGATGCCGGTTCTATTAATACATTCATTTCATGCATTCATTCCATACTTTTATTCTATTTTATTCCTCACATTTATTCCATTCTCATTCATTTCACACATTCATTTCATACATTTCATTCCATACATTCATTCCACACATTCTACTCAAATATTCATTCAATACTTTTATTCCACAGTTATTATTAGAATAAAGTTGTGAATTTGAATCAAAATATATAACATTCAACATAAAGGGACAAACCAGATTTATTTTATTTATTCTCCTACTTTTATTAAGGAAACACAAAATCACAAAAGAGTTGCCAAAAACTAGCTTTAAAATAAATTGAAAACTCCAACAAGTGCACAAAACACAATTACACATTGTTTGTAGCAAGAAAGAAGAAGTGCAAATATTGAAATCAACAGAATTTCATACATTTTGCCTTTAAAATGCCATTTATGTATGTAAATGTCGGAACTTGAAAGGCTAAGGACAGAAATCCTCCCTTTCTCTTCGAACCAATCATAAATTTTGCATCACTGCTTTGGAAGGACACGATGATGAAAAATATTTAATTACAAAAACGGAACAAACTCATCTTAACATTTGAATAAAATAGGTTCCTAAAATGCATGCTCCAAACTTTCATACTCATACTAGCATAAGGAATGAGGCATATAGCATGCTAAAAAAGCCAAAGTAACTTATTGTGTTACTAAAATCATCATGCTGATTAATCATACTAGCAGGAGGAATGAGGCATACAGCATGCTAAACAATGTGAAAGTAACCTATTGTGTTACTAAAATCAGCAGGCTGATTAATCATACGAGAATGAGGAATGAGACGTACAGCATGCTAAACAAAGCGAAAGTGACTTATTGCGTTACTAAATCCAGCGAGCTGATTTAAGTAGAATGGGTTCTTGAAATGCATGGTCCCAACTTTCATAATCATACTAGTATGACGAATGAGGCATACAGCATGCTAAACCAAGCAAAAGTGACTTATTGTGTTAATAAAATCAGCATGCTAATCTCAGGAGCATCGGTTCCTGAAATTCATGTTCAACACTAAAATTCCAATAGTTCGATTAAAAAGTTTATAAAAAATCAATCACATCACTTATTGGTTCGATTTGGCTAAAGAACCCAAATTTACCATCCGCAATCATCTGTAATGTTAGAAGATTCAGTAACAAAGGCTAGACTAAAAATAAATCCAAAAAAATAAAAAACCTTTAGCAAAACGAGATCTTCCAATCATAAAAACGCCAAAATGTAGAAAAGAAACAAATGAGGAATGAAGAGGATTCGAGACAAGGAAAGAGGAACTGTTTCAGGGGAATACATTGATCGTCAATATAACCAAAGTGACTGTGCCTGTTTTGATGAGAACCGACGACGACCGATGGGACGAAAACGTACAACCAAAGTTTCTACCCTTGACTAAAAAACATAAAACAATTTTAAGAGTTGTGGAAAAAAGAAAGAAGAGGAATGACAAGAATCCGAACTCAAGCAGGTGATGCGACTAAAGAAT
Source organism: Annona squamosa (assembly GCA_035584095.1). NCBI lineage: Eukaryota > Viridiplantae > Streptophyta > Magnoliopsida > Magnoliales > Annonaceae > Annona > Annona squamosa. The sequence goes on from JAXCLR010000081.1 coordinate 52,104,053, forward strand.
CTCAGGAGATTAGAGGCACGTTTCTTCTCCAATATAGGTGGGACGAGTTCCTTCTTTCTTTAGCGTCCGACAAGTTCTTTTTTAAGCACCGAGGGATTCCAAGATTTATTTCAGTCAGGTAGATTATTGGTGCTTTTTTAAGCACCGAGGGATTCCAAGATTTATTTCAGTCAGGTAGATTTTTTAGCACCAATAGTTTCTGTTTTGGGAAATTTTTTAGGGTTTTTATATTAGTTTCAGGGTGCGTTTGGTTTGCAGCTAAAGTATTGTTTCCGTTGAAAACTTTTCAGAGGAGGGTGAAGTAGTCTTTTTCACAGCTATTGAAACGTCTTTCATCCATGAGGAGGGTACTGTTAGCAATCCTCTGTTGGTTGCCTGGGAAATCTCAGGCCCAGACTCAAAGCAGTGGTTTCATCTCATTTCCGACGGCAATCACCTCTCCCCCGAAAGAACCCATGCTGGCCTCGTCTATCTAACTCTCTCTCTTCATCTTCTAGCACCGGCCGACCTCGAATACAAAGCCGAGGAAAACAACAAACATTCCTGACTACTTTTCCTTAGCGCCGACCCCAAAGACAAGGGAAGTGCGCACTTGTACAGCTCTCATCTCGGCAACAACACAGAACTGACGCAGGATTGCTTGCTCTTCAGTTCATGAAACAGATTTCTTCTTTTCTGTAACCAATACCCAAGTAAAAACGCTACGAGATACGTTTTCCTATTATTGGTTCTAACGAGAAAAAAGAGTGGAGGGTATTTGTAAAAACCAAAATGAGCGAGGACATCTCCTTGTCAATAACGGAAGACAGAGAGGGGCAAGTGCATCTCATCTTTTCCCACGGCAAAAGTTTCCTCCTCCGCTGTGCGAATAGAAGGGGCGGACAGCTGGTGCTAGACCTTCATCAGATGAAGAGAAAGGAAAACGGTCTGAAGCCGACGCGGAAGAGGACGATCACACGCGAGACGGTCACGCGCGCAACGGTGATGCTGCTGTTACACGCTTGTCTTCACGTTAATTCTCCAATGACCTTTGACTGCGTTAATGCGTTCGGACATAATCATTCATTACTGTGTCGAAATGGCTGCAGTGAGCGACATGCTTTTCAGCCAAAACACGTCAAAAACTTTCCGTGCGAACCAAACGCACCCTCAGACTGCGAGTGTTTGGAATTCGAATGGGTGAAAAATCCCCCTTTCATAACGCATATTTTTCTCTCCTCACATTGTCCAACCTCTATTTTACTTGCAGTAGTGAATCAACAGCTGTGATTTTCAATGCCGAATTGAATGGGCGGATGGTGCATCTACACAACAATTTCGGTACAGACCGAATGCATATGAATATATCCCTTTATATTTTTAAATATATGGGTATTTTAGTCATTTTTAAAAAATCCTTGTATTTAAAAATTAAAAAATATATCTCCAAAAATGGTATAACTCGGTAAAGTGACTAAATATATCTATATTAATAGTTTTATAGAAAAAAATTAAAAAGTGTATTTTACACCTAGGTGCACTAGAGTCAAATATAAATATGATAGATGGAATAAATTGTTCATCAATTCTTAAGATGAAAAAATGGAAGAGATTACATAAAAGTAGGTTTTATCCTTTTGAAGAGAGAGTGCTCCATAGAGTACCCTCACGAGGATACTGACAAATAAAAAATCTTCATTCCGTGTTGTATATCTGCTAATTGAGATCACTATTAACTAGTTTAAGACACTGATAACAAATATTCTGTTAGTAGTTGAGAACGAAATTAAATTAAAGAGCAAAGCACACATCAGGCTGTTCGTAAAGCATTGCATACATGATGCTCTACCCGCGCAGTAGATATTAGGCTTTCAACCAATCTTTTTTTTTTTTTTTTCTTTTTTTTTTTTTTCTTTTTTTTTGGAGATCTCTACTTGACGTTGAAAATTGAATTATCAGTTGCTGCTTGCATAATTTTGCCCATAATGATTAAAAAAAAAATCCTAGGCATTTTCATACGCGTGGTTTTCACTCACCCAATTTGAAAGTACATTGTACCAAAAGTTTTTATAACAGTTAAATATTATAAAGTTAATTAATTGGCTAGAGTATTTTATAAACTTCGTTGTCTTGATTTTCTTACAGTTTATTACCACTGTAGCCTATTCAAGTTCCCAGTAAAAGAGTAGAATTTGACCAACAATTCTCACGCGCATCTGCATTTCAAAAGCTGAAACTTAAAAAACAATTCCTTACAGCAACTCGCACAAAGCCTCACAATCCATTAAAATGCAACGTGAACAAATCTCAAATAAATGACGTGATGATTAAATGACGTAATGATCATATAGGAGTCTTCACCTGATTGTTTTAATTTCCTAAAGTAACAATCATCAACAGAAAAAAAAAAAAAAAAAAGAAAGAAAAGAAATCTGCTCGATTGTGTTTATATGCAATTGCAAATGCTTTTTTATCTCCCCACCGCTGGTTCGGTAGGAGCATTGGATCATCCACAGCTGAAAAAGAATTAATTGGGAAACATTGTGAATTCGTGAGGCTGAAAACAATGAATTCTATCGTTTTTGGCTATACAGAGAATAAATCATCAGGATCGATGACTTACTGTAATACCAATGAATGATATGTAGCCTTTACAGAAGTACTTCCTCAGCATCGCCAGTAGCACTGGCATATATGCATGTCGAAACAACTCCATAAATCGGACCCTTTCATCCTTCCTCATCCCTTTGTACAACTTGCAATGATTTCTGTAACCCCATCAGCTCCATTAAAAATGGGGATTCGATACCGCTAACAAAATTCCAGCTGGCTATGTGTTTCTACTGCTCTCTCTATTTCCCTCCCCCAAAGATGGAGATGAAGGCATGTCTGTATTTCTCATCCATTCTTCAGCACCAACTTGCTGATTCAGATGGTCATCAGTGGCAGATGGTTCATGAACGCCTGTATCTTGACCATGTTCTTCTGAACCAGGAATAACTGTCTTGGCAGATATTACCATTCCTGGGGCATCCACTTCAATGCAGAGCTCAACTCTCGTTGAATGATCATCCTGTTGCACATTTTCACATGAGGGTGCAGAAGCAATGCATTGACAATCTCTGCCATCATCAGCTCTTTTGGGATCTCTATCTCCAAAAAGACCTGAATGAGAATTGGTTTCTTGATTTGGAACAACCACCAGATGTGATATAGCTCTGCTCTGATTGGTACTGTTTGAATTGTCTGTTTCCTCAAAATTGACAGGGGGAGCATCAGGAAGACATTTCCCAGGTGTGGCATCATTCTTACAAACCTTAAAGGAACTGGCAGAACTAGAAAGACCTGGATCTACAGCTTCATTTACAGCAAAATCATTTGGCCCATCTAATTCGTGTTCATTTTGGCTTAAAACCAAGACATTATGGTTTATCTTGGCATCATTTCCACATGGAGCGACAACACAATCGCCTGCATCCTGTTGATGGGAAGGCCTTTCATCCTTCTGGTCAATAGATTCTCTGTTCAAATCAGACTCTTTTTCATTTGATTCAACACATCTGTCAGATTTTGGAGTCTGATCAATTGACCCATAAGCTCCAACTGAAGTGAGAACCACCTTTGCAGGTTCTTCTTGCTTTTCATTGCAGCTCAAGGCATCTTTTACACATGTGGGCCCGTTGTTACCCTCAATTAATCCAAATCTCAAGGGACGTTCTTCAGGACCATGTTTCCCACTTGCTCCGGCATCAATCTTGGTGGTCACTGGTGTCATGGTGCCTTTACCTGGAGATGCATCAGAAGATACTATTTCCTTTCCAGAATTAACTTCAGTATTTAACTTCTCTTCACTGTTTTGGTTAGCATCAATTGAAGCACCCAAGGTATTATAGACTATGGTGGCAGTTTCAGCCTCACAACTATCCACAACATTCACCTTACTTCCAACATCATGCACCAATGGTATGGGGCTAACAAGCCCCTGACTTCCTACACAAGAAGCATCTTTAGGTCCCATATCAATTGCCTTGACAGTAGTTCTTTCTTCAAGCATGCGTGATTCAGCATCATTGCACCATCCACTGGGACTTCTATTCAAACACTGGCCTTCTTGTTTCTTAGTTTTAAGACTCTCAATTGAAGTCTCTGTCTCTGTAAATGATGAAAATTCAGATTTTAGATGCCCTGGCAGTTTTGTAGTGGTTTCTTGATTGTAAGTGGTACCCGATCTACTCTTATCATGGATATCACAGTGGTTAGTAGAAGCCTCTGCATTCTTAGTTTCTGACATATTTGAAGCCAAAACAGGTATGACAGAATCAGTTGAACTGCCAACCACTTGAGTGTGTGTGGTAGATGGCACCTCAACAGGGAATTGAGATGAGGCACCACCAACGGCAGATCCTTTGCCCTCTGATTGAGGCTCTGATGTTTCAGAGCAACAAACTTTGCCGCCCAATGTAGCAACTTCCTTGGATTTGATGCTAACAGCACCACTATGTGAATAGTCAGTACTAACAGAACTAGAAAAGTTCTTTCCAGTTGCGACTTCACCATTTCCTTCACTCTGCATTGAAAGTGCAGGGTTTACAGTGTTCAGCTCCATTTCAGATATCTCAGAATGCTGATTTGAAGGTAATTTCCCTCCCAAGTCAGTCATGGCACTCTGTGATTCAGAATTGTTGCTCCTTTGCTGCTGCTTTGACTCCATCATGTGAGAGTGACCTGCAGCAGCAGCTGCAGCTGGTCCTGCAGGTTCTGCCTGCGCAGAAAGTGAAGCTTTCCTTCTTGAAGCCCGTCTAGCAGCAAGAGGTGCATTGCTTTTGCTTGCTCCTCCACAAAATATCATTTGTGGCAATGATGGTACAACTGTTCCTGGTTGCCTCTGAGAGTTCTTATCTGAAGAATCACTGAGAGGCTGACTGACAACTTCAACTGGGTTGACCTCTTTAAGTTCTGGTTTTGTGCCTCTAGCATCCTCAGCAGTAAAAGTCTTACCCTGTGAGGAATCAAAATGAACTGTTTTCTGACTGCTTCGAGGTTCCCCAACCTTGGGCTCATCCCTGGCCTGCATCAAGCCAATCTTGATGTCATTGACTTTCTTGGAATCTAAGTCACTCGATTCATTGGCAGAAGCTGCAACATCAGACGATGGTGCTTTTACGGCGGCTTGCTTTTCATCCTGCACAGGTGGCATACCCTTGTCTGTTGACGGAGCAAGTAATGGACCAGCAGCTTGGACTGGAATTTGTAGACCAGAAATGGAATGAACATCATTCTGAGTAAACACATGAACAGGTATTCCGGATGAAGTAAGAAGCATTCCCTTGCTTTGGTTTGAAGAACTAGAGGGCTTATCAGCTGCCATGTGCGTTACTGGGACATTTGAAAACAAATTAGATTCAGAGACACCTGCAGGTACATTGGATTTTTTCTTTGGTCCTCGCCTTCGAGGTTTTTCTGGTGCAGGGTTAGGCATTTGGGCTTGTAACCGAATGTGAGGGGGCATGGGCATAGCAGGAACCAGAGTTGCCAAGGAACCAGGGGCAGCAGTTCCTACTGCTAACTGATGCTGTGGATTTCCACCCAGTCCTTGCATGTACAGAGAAGCATCTGCTATGGGGACCATTATATAAACAGGATAATCTTGCATTTGACGTCCCATTTCTGCAGTGCCAACATTTGCTGATGCCATCGGAAGAATTGTAGGGGATGCAGATGCCACAGGAACCATTGTGGAGGATGTAGATGGTACAGGAACAATTGAAGGGGATGCAGATGCCACCGGAACATTTGCAGTAGATTGCGAAGCTTCTGCTGTTGCTCTTCTGGGTCTGCCTCTTCCTCTTTTAGCTGGGGGTGTTGCCTCATTGGTGGGCTGCTGCAAATCTTTGGAAGATGCAAGTAACCCTTTGGATGATCGTGATAGAGGCCTCCCGGAAGGAGTTGCAGCTTCTGGAGTAGTCATATTCCCCTTCAGTGGCTGTGTTCTCTCTTTCGATGATTGTTTTGGTTCCTTGGATGGAGACTGCAACTCAGTGGACAGTAATTGTGCCTTTTGTAATGACTGCGATGGCTCATTTGATGGTTGTGGCAGTACTTGCAATTGACTTGTTGACTCGGTGGACAATGGTGGTGGGTTATGTGCTGGCTGAGGCAATGGTTCTGTAGATACAAGCAATGGTACCTCTTTGGATGATGGAGAAGCTGCTTGTAGTTGTGGCTGCACTTCTTTATCTATCAGCTTGGACCTATCAGTATCTTTACCTATGTTTGAATCCTTCCTATCCTTTGCTTCAGAAGATTCAGGTGAATCAACCTGACAAAGCTTTTCAAATTCTTCTTCAGTCCATTGATCTTCATATGAGCGTACCTACAGAAATGGCCAAAGAAGGATCTTTTAGGAGTGAAAGTTGTCTTCCTCTTTTTCCAATTTCTTTTTTCTATTTTGACGGCTGAAAAAAGTTGTCAAGATAACAAGGAGAAGGTCATATGGTCAAGTAACTTGCTACCAGCAAATTAAATAGTCTGTATTCTCCAAATATGTCAACAAACTATTTATGAGCAAAATTATTGCTCCATTATTTTGACATCAACCAACAATAATGCAAAACCACTTCATTGATAGAAATTGCTCAGAAACAAACCTCTCTAGTTCGTTTGCCCCTCCCATAGTGTTGCACATCAAGTCCCCCAAGAGTGTCATTTTTCCGCTTTGCAGCAACCTGAGATGCTTCATGGATCTGCATTGCCTTATAGAATGCCTCCAAGTCATTCTCAGTCACAAGACGAGAAGGAATGGGTGGATGTGGTTCTGAACAATCTATGCTTCGGCCAATTAGGATTTTCCACGCTTCCTGTTGTCAGTCGAAAAAGTCCTCGATTTAAAAAAGAACCCTAACCCGAGGGAAATAACTGATCATAAAAGAAACATGGATAAAACACAAAATGAAAAGAAATCTCAAACACCCCAAATATACAACCTAGTGGATCTAATATTGTGTCATGCATTACTAACTCTGATTTCTAGAGGGCCTCATGTAAAGTATGGCTCATTCATTGCATAGCCACTATACTCAATTACACTCCTATAAATGTGCATGATCTGTTGCAATGTGAGAAAACCCCTGCTCTATTCATCCATAGGTAGAATGAGTTGTTCAGCTTGTTTCTTGGTCAAGGTCATCTAGCAGACATGTTTGATAACAGTGAAGTTCCATGTAGAGAAATAAATACCCACCACCTCTTTGTGGCGCCTTTCTTTGTCAATTGATTCAAAAATGTCAATCTCTGAACCACTGTTAAGTTTGATAAACATGAAACACAAAAGGAGAGCATTAGCTAAAAGCAAATTTTGTGGAAATTGAGTGAAGACTGAAAAATATGATGACCAAATAGAAACACAGCAAGATGAAAAAGTTTCAAATCGCATCTACCTGCGTGCTATGAGTTCATTGATCGCATCATCACTTAAAACCCGTGCAGACTCTTCTTTCTTACACTCCCTAAAGAGGGATTCCAAATATTCCCTTCTATCTTCAGCACTGTAACAGCAAATACACTACAATCCTTCAGGAAACAACTTACATAGGCAATTGTAATTGAACAAAAATAGCAAGAGAGTACTATCCTTAAATAAAATTTGGCTAGTCAAGGCTGAAGTGACAGGAAGTGAAGGGGTTCTCATAATGTATAAAGCTTTAAAAAAAAAAAACAAACAAACAAACAAAGACAGAATAAGAAGCATGAAATGTCAGAATATCATATGTTTTATTTAAAAAATGGCTACAAAACATGAAATGTCAGAATATCATGTCTATTGAGAAATACCAGAATGTGCTGAGAACAGAAAGCCAAATGTTCATGTGTTGGATGTCCCGCATTTGAAAAAATCTGGAGAAATTTTCAGTCCTCTAAAATAGAGAGGAATAGCTGTATTCTAACACAAGTATGTGGCCTGATTTTGCACATGCTCTTGCAAGGAATAATAAAAGCAAGCATCCCTGAGAAACCAATAAAATTGTTCATGTGAATGCATTATCATTCTATGTTCTACCTAGTATTGTTGTCGAAAAAGCCAGCAGTGATGCTCTGATTAGCAAGGCCCAGTTTCTGTTCCGCTGAAGCTCTAACTTGTTCCTCAACAGATCCCACCTAGCCACGACAATTAGTAATCGTGCAACAATTTAGAAACCACAGACTCCATGATCATAATTCATAAAGAGGATCATTAAAAAAGAGAAAATGTAGCAGTTAATTCATAGAAACTAGAGGATGAAGGGTTCTAGCACACACACATGCAGACGCACAGGCGCACACATGCATACACACAAAAGTAAAAGCATCACGTAAAAACGTTTTCCCATTGAACAAAGCATAAAGAAGTACTTGGTGAGATTTGTGAGAATGAAGCAGCCCTTGAGTCCTTATTTCTTGTATTCTCAATAAAATCTAAAAATATCAGAGCACCGTGTATTCAACTATCATTTATAACTAAACTAACGTGTCAGAGGAGGAGATTGAAGCAATAGCAAGGGGAACATGGAAATTTTCAAGCAATTTGGAATTCGAAAACGAATATATATGCATTTCCAAAAATGGTAAAACTCGACATATGGATTAATAAACCTACAATAACAAATTCATGAGAAAAAAAAATTAAGAAAGTATTGGGCCAGCTGCATGGGACCCTCTGTTCTGCCAACATTTATTAAGCTTTCCTTCAAATTCGACCTTTTAATCTTGAGTCATGACTGTGTAAAGACTCATGTAAGATGGATTACGAAAATACTAAACGGACTTTATAAAGGATTATAAAAGCATGGAATGATGAAAATTTCATTTTTATACAGTACGTTACCGTTTCTAATCGAAGAACAAGCACATCCTTCTTTTGACCAATCCTATGAGCCCTTGCCTGTGCTTGCAAATCAACCTGAATGACCACCAATAAGTAAAGAAGCTTTATAATAAAGAAGTTTTTTCACCCAAACAAAGGAAATAACATGTGACTTGTTAAGAACGAATATTAGAATGCATGACTAGGGATGTTAGTGCATTGCCTAACTGAAGGAACCAACTTAGTGCAAACTTTATACAAAAATCAAAGTAATTAGGCTTCATTTGGCACGTTCAGTTCACCAACATAGCAAATGCAATGTTTTCAAGAAGCTGAATACATTTGCTTCCCACAAAAGTGAATATACAACTTTTTCCTCCTGATTTTTAGATAAGCACCATGAATCTTAAGAGTTCTGAAACATACGTAAAATATGGGAAACAGTCTTACACCTGTATATTGTGCACCCAAACAAAGCATTACCCTAGTCACTTTAATAGCCCAATCAACATTCCACCAATGCATTTTCCACTATATGCTTCCTCCCTATCCCCCACCCTTCTGTCACAATTTTTACTAAGGGTGTGTTTCGGAAGTGGTAAAACTTTGATAGAAAGTTTTTTGGTTGAGCAGTTTTTGAAATCACAGAAACAATGTAATATAATAGGGGTAATAATGAGAAATAAAGACAATAAAGTTAAAATAAATAGGTTAGATGTATGGGTAGTTGTGTAGAATGATTTAAAAGTAGGATAGTTGTATAGGAAGAAGTGAAAAAATAATTAAAATATAGGATAGTTGGAGAAAGTGAAAAGTTTTAGTTTGAAATGTTTTTGGAGTAAACAAACACCTCGTAAAGATATTCAAAATCATGCCTATGCAGCTAAGGGTCCATTTAGCCCTACTTTTTGCAAACGGAAAGCACTGAAAACCTCTGCTTTTGATTGATGTTTAGCAGGGTTTATTTGTTGCACTCAAAATTTGTGGTAAAAGCCACAAAAATCACCATATGGTTAAGCTCTGGATCAAAGCTTATCCCTTAACTCATGGGTGAGTGGTAAGTTTACCACCAGGCCAAACAGGTCCTAAGTACGTTTGTAGAAAGCCACTGTTAAGCTTCTCAAACAGCAGGAATTTAAGGCAAAATTGGCTACTCTCAACCCTTTCGAATAAGCATATCTTATATTTGATTCTTTTAGACTTAAAGACATCCTAGTAGAACTTTGGTCTACTGATAAGCAAATAAGTAGCCGTCTTTCAGACTTCCAACCCCAGAATGCTGCACCAAAACACAACCCACTTAATAAGCCTACAAACAGCAGCTATGCCAGCCCCTCCTTAATTCCTTTTCATGCAGTTAGCTAATCAAAAATTCATAATCCAGTGATTGTTTTCTTCGGGTTTACCAAAACTTGTTTATCAAATGAACCTAATGTGATTGATCAGGGGGATTAATGATGCATTATGGTGTGCTGTGGTGATATTGGTGAATTGTAATGGATTCTAGTGCAAATAGATTCCATAATTGTATCACAGATGCTTTGTAAGTTTAAGTCTATAATAAATTTATTTTATTTAGCCATATTTGTATGTTTTATTTTGTAATGCAATTACAGCTAGGTAGTTTGAATGGTGGGTGAAACACTACAGGATTTTCAAATCAGTCTGCTCATTGTCATATATCGGTCAACATTGTATCTTCATTTTAAAGTAATTTAATATCAAAGTTCTTAATCACCTGAATACCTGAATTTAATATCAAAGGATGGTCTTAGAACCATCACTGTGAATGCTGGTCCTGAACAGCATATTGGTCGTTTGAAATTTCATACAAGATGGGCATATAATATTAATATCAAGGCTGTATAGGCCTAAATTGGATACATTTTTTCGTAACAGAAAATATAAAGAGGCATATAAGAAAGCAAAAATATTTAGGTATAAAGGTATAAGTAATTTTTGTTCTTTTCCTTTTTTGCCTCAGTAGATGATAGTATATTGATCCAGAATTCTCAAATCCCAAAAATAGCTGTTTTTCTTTGGATTTAACTTGTGTTAGTTACTAATTTCTCAATAATAGTTTTACACATCAGTAGTTTGCTTTCTTTTTTTTTTTTATTGCGTATCAATAGTTTGCTTTATATATATTTTTTACATGTTATTCCCCAACCCCATAAGCAAAATATTAAGACTTGACTAAGATATTCAAGTTCAACTGAAAATGCAATTTGTTGCATTTGCAACCAAAGAGATTGCAAGTAAAAAGTAACGCCTACATTTCAAAATGAAATACTCGTGCTATAAATTTTCTTAAAATTCAAAAATTATAGTAATAAAATATATATTCATTTCTGAAATCATTACAGCATGAAAAAAGAAAATGACATTATACAACACTTTAGAAAGGTTTCCTTTTAATTTAAAGACCTATTTCTCTTATCCAAAATGCAGACAAAATGTTCAAAAATACCCTACATCCCAAAAATGCATGTTTTTATTTGTTGAACCTGGTCTAATTGTGTCAACGATAAAAATATATATGAAGGAATTGGAATGGAACTTCGATGGGAAAAATAATGTTTCTTGCCCAAACAAAACCCCTCTCTGTCAAATATCAGTTGCGACCAATATGTCCCGCTGATACTGCCGAAACCATTTGCCTTTAACCCTGGTGAACAAGCATGTACTACATAAATAGGGCCAACAAGGATCCAACAACAGCCATTTCATATCTTATGTTTCAAAACCATTTTTACAGCCAGGCTTGAAGTTTTAAAATGGTTAGAGACTACAGGGTTAAGTTTTACTTCAAACAAATCTACACATCTCTATCCACGAGTAGGGGTGTTAAGGGATCGGGTTGCACAAGTTGGAGCGTAATCCTGATTCTAACTCATTTAAAATATTCTAACCCTAATCCGTCTATTAACCCATTTAAAAAATCTCAACCCTAAACCATTTACAACCCATTTAATAAATGGGTTGACGGGTTGTTAACGGATTGTACGGCAGATGACCTGAAAGCCCAAACTCTGACAAACGATGATCACGCAGGGAGAGGTGAGAGGGTGTTTTCGGTTTAAGAGAAACGAAAATACGATAGTAACAGGAAAATGGAATTAAGGCAGCAACGGAAAAATGAACATTGGGTAGCAGGAGAAAGACTTAACGAAAAAAAATAATCAATGAGTTTACATTTATATATCTATCTATATATATATGACTTTAATGAGTTAAACAAATTAAATGGCTTGAACGGATTGAATGGATAACATGGGTTACTAAACGGGTTGATGGGGTTATAAAATCTCATCCCTAATTTATTTATTTAATTAAATGATTGAACGGGTTGATGGATTATAACCCATTTATTCAAAAATCTCAACTCAAACCCATTTATAAATGGGTTGGACAAGTGAGTTGATAGGTTGACCATGACCACTAACACTCCTATGCCCAAGTGAAGTAGAACTTGATGCCTTGATTTGTAAGACTGCCAAGTCATGATAATGGATATAGAGCATCACCCAAAATAAAGCAGGATCATAAACTAATATACGATTAAACAGACAGGACCAACAGAGGGTGTTTGTACTTTAAAATGTTGAGACCATCTGAACCTCTTTTATATCTGACACCATCCAACGAGTTTAAAAATCAGTGCTCTCCTACTCTATGCCACATGAGGTCCACAAGTTGGGGCAGAATTAGTAAATAGAGTTCAAGTTATTTTATAAATTACCTGAGGATTCCAATCGGTGTCAAAAATAATGACTGTGTCAGCAGCTTGTAGATTCACTCCAACCCCACCAGCTCGAATACTTAAGTTAGACACAGAAGACCATAGAAAACAATGGTTCAGCATCTAAGCATTTTATATAATTCAAAGCCCACCACTTAGCCACATGAATGGAAAATTTATTCAAGAAATAATGACTCAACAGAAATTAGCTACTTTACCTAAGGAGAAAAATAAAACTAGGAGAATCTGGACGATTGAATTCTTCAATAAGGGCACCACGTTCATTTCCTGAAGTATGCCCATCCAAACGAAGGTACTTGTAATCCTTCCAGGAGAGGTACTCCTCCATAATGTCAAGCAATCTAGTCATTGTAGAGAAGAGCAGCACCTGTAGAACATTTAGTCCTACATCAACCTAGCTGATAATTCGAGAAATAAAAATAAAGGTAGCAATAGATAGAGTCCCCCATATCTCCAATATATCTTTTTTAGTATGGGAAGAGAATCAGTATATTGGTACCTCTCAATGCCATATTGGTGAACTCGATGATTTGCAATCAAGTTTGCAGGAAATCAATGCAGGATTGTCACAGATCAATCTATTGAAACTTTTATTTCGAACAAGCCTTACAAAATTTATATAAGCTTTACTATTGAATAATGCCTAAACAGATACTGGTATTTGAATATATCATCAGAAAATCACTGCATTTGTCTCCTCTCTATCCTTGACTTTCTCAACTCCATATTTTTGCTCTTTACTTCAATTTCTAAGTTTTATTTTACTACAGAACACATCCCAAGAATAGCCATTCCTCTAGAGCTTCAGATTTACTACAGAAATTCGGCTTATCTATGATTTTCATCAAAATTTACCTAAATTGTATTTTATTTGAGCAAAGAATCAAATCATTAAAGCTAATAAATTACAATAACATATAACTGAAGCCTATAAAACATAAATAATTATATGCCATCTTGAATTCATCAATTAGTGCGTGAGATAATCAATTGCAAAATAAAGATAAAGTTTATCTTAGTTGCAAAAGGTTTTTAAATAGTTCATGCTGTCATACTACTCCAATTATAGAGCCATAATATTTCACTCCATGAACAATTGTCCTAGAATACAATGTCTTTGGTATATAAGAGGGTATCCATTAAACTCATACATCTCAATTTGTAGATATAATTCATGTTGATATAATACAAGAGTGCATAACTGCAGACAGTGTATAAGAGTGCATGGAAATATATACAGACATAATAACCTCAGCTTAGGTTTTTTCGGGTCAACTTACCATCGACCCGGTATTGAGCATAAAAACCAGGTCTAAATTTTTGAACTCATTAAAAATAGACCTCAAACCGAGGTGTGTCCATATGGGGATTCAAGCAGATTCAGGTTAAATCAAACCCAAGTTCAACCCTACTCCACAACCAGTTTATTTTAAGGCCACATAAATGACTAGATGAGATCTAATTCATCAATCAGAACTGCTACCATAGCGGAAACCATTCTGATCAGGAACTTAAATTGTCTATTGTTTATTTAGAAAGCTATAATTTTTTTTATTTTAATTCATCTCAATTTCTAGTACAATCAAGCCCTGAGACGTACTCTAAATTTTTTTCCTATGCCATTCCTACAATTTCCTATTTTTTCCAAGAGGGAGACAACAACATACTCCCAACAATCGGCTTTGGAGGACCCTCCCATTAATATGAGGGAAACGCAGCCTCCACTTCTCAAACACAGGACTGTGCTGAGGCTGCCTACTGTGTTAACAGCATGCCAAACACACTAGCAAAAAGCTATAAAATTATGCCTACGAAATCAAAATTATATTTACTCATTCAGTTAAAGAAAAATTTATCAACTCATATATCAAAATGGGAAAAAACTTTGAATAGCATAGATGATGAAGTACAGGCATATAATGCATCCTATTAGCTATTAAAAATTTTTTACAGTAATATCTTTACTCCCAAATGATTTATCCTTTGGGCATACATAAGTATCGAATTTGTTGCATTAATGCATTACATATAATATTATATATGGTTTAGATCTAATAACAATGGTTCCACTTCTATATAACCAAGTTACATAAAAGTGTAGTGCCATGTAACCCCTTTCATTTTTAACATCTTAATTCTTGATTGGAAATCTACTTAATTCATTGTATTGAATATCATTTCTTTAGCTAGGAGACCACAGGTGTATTTGGTATTTGATAAAACTTTTGAATGAAAAATTTTTTTCTGTAAAAGCTTTTGAAATGGAAGTAGTAATGTGATATAATTTGGGTAACGATGAAGACTAAGTGAATAAAGTTAAAATAGATAGGGTAGTTGTCTGGGTAACCATGAAGAAATGATTGAAAAGTAGAATAGTCATATAGGAAGATGTGAACAAATGATTAGCAAATAGGGTAGTTATGGAGAATGAAATGTTTTAAATTGACATAGTTCATTAAATATAAATACACTCCAAATTTTAACCAAATCAGAAATGTTCATGGATCACGTTTGCTGAAAAATGTATATTCATATATAAATTATAAAAAAAGATTAGGTCAATTTACATATATATATTAGAATGTAACAATATTTTCTAGAAACATTTATTCAATAGTATTGATATTTTAGATGGTTTAAATGTTGAAAATACAACTTTAAAATTGATATTTAGCATTAAACCAGATAGGGTCCATGCATTATGATACCAAACAAATGAAAAGATTTTCATAATAATACAAATGATGCTAAATACAATAGATGTAGCAGATTTTCCATGAAGCATCAAGATATTAAAAATGACAAGGATTAGCAGATTTTTCATCTAGCATCAAGATATTAAGAATGACAATGGTTACATAGAAGAGGGGTTTCATAGAAGAAAAGCCCCAACAATACCATTTTAGATTGCAAATGAAAAGGCTGCATGGAGGTCATTTAACTAATCTATCATTTTGTGTGTTGTGTCTACTAAATGGTGTTTAACTTACATTCAAATTGTAATATGCTATTCACACAAATCCATAACAACATCCCCACCCTCTCTTTATCCTGAAGACAATGTCACCTCCATCCGACTGTGTATTTGGTAATGAGAGAGAAAAAGATAGCGCAAAGATATGAAAAAGGAGAAAAAAAAATTTTGATGTATATGAAAAAAAGAGATTGATGTAATGCGATGAGGGTAATGTTAGGAGTAAAGAGAACAAGAATAACATTACAAGATAGCTGTACAAGAAGATGTGAAATAATGATTGAAAATGCAGGTAATGTTTTCCACCCCCTTGTTCCTCCCTTACCAAAAGGGCCTGTACATCGAATATAGATCCCTCCCTCTCTCCCCATCTATGCCGCCCTCCAACATTCTCAGGTGGTTCACATTTAAACCAAAATATCTGGAAAGAATATATTTTGACACAAAAATTGACCATGTCACAGAAATCTACAGCTTCATTTACAGCACCACCACAAGTAGCTTACAGAGAGACATCAAATACATTCCCTAAAATAAACAAGTTAAAAGGAATGATCACAGATATCTGACTCGGTGAAACATAATGAGAACCACGTTTGAACATTACACCATACCCGATGATCTGTTGCCTTTAGCTTGGGTAGTAAACGATCTAGCATCTCCAACTTTCCACATAGCCTCACAATTGCTGGTAGATAATGCTTCGGTATCAAATTATTAACCTACAAGAAAATAGTTCAAGAGATAAACAATCAATCTATAAGGGCATAGCAACTAGTGTTATGATGCAAACAAAATAAAGCTCAGTACATCAGACAGATTACTGGGCCTGTTAATTGTCCCTCACAATAAGAATGGTATTGAATGCAACTAAGCTCATGCACATGGTAGGATTGCAAATTCTCTGTTTTAGGTCCACGTCAGGTGCTGAGCTGGCTGACAACAGGAGGTCGGTGTGACTTCTATAAAAGTCCAAGCATTTCAAATGAAATTCAATCTCACAGTTCTCGTCTTTCTTCTCCAGCTCATCATGAGCGAATTCTCTGTTCCTCTATGTTCAGTTCCTTTCTTCTTCCAATGTCCTTGTAATATCAGCGAGAATTTCTCACACAATCAATAAAATTCCTTTACAATTTTCCATTCAAATCCATTGGATACTAACAAAGGTATCAAAGCTGCCGGTCACAATCATCGTGTGGTTCCTGCAATGGAGTATTGGCAAGCAGGGACACGAAGAGTTGACAGAAAAAATCAGCTAAGATAGAGGAAAGACTGATTTCAGTGGACACAAAGGTATCAACACTGAAGTCGACGGTAGATAATCTCAATTGTCATATGAAAGAAACTTCGAAAGTGCTGGACAATTTTTTAAAGTAGTCCATGCAGCGATTTGATTTGCAGGAGATGAGTTTTAAAGAACAATTCCAGCAGTTTAATGTTTTGGAAAGGTTGATTTTGCAGAATGGAAAACAGAGGGCTGAGAATCCCCTTCCAAATATAGCATCAAATGCTGGAGTGGCTATAGGAGGGGCCTGCCAACCATTTCAGAATTCGCATGAGGTGCCGGGCCACGATTTGAAAATCAGTGGATGTCAACAGCATTAGTGATTGAGTCAGGAAAGACTGATAAACCCTGCATGGAGCAAATGATTAAATATGGAGTTCAAACACCTAACGCAGCCAGGGAAGAATTTTTAGTGGAACTTCCAATATCAGGTGAGCCGATAGACATTCATGTTGATGATGACATTAACCGAACATCGTCAGATTCATCAATGCAAGCAGGGTGAGTTGGTGGAGTTGGGGCAACCTCGATCGAGTTGCCATTAGAAAAGATGACTTTCAACAGTCGGCAGCCACAAATGGGACCAGGTGAATCAGGAAACAAGTGACATTTGGCATCATTTTGTCATGCAGCAGAAATTCCTCCAATATTCTGTATTTTTTGTGTACTACATTGGCACCTACGGAGGAGGTCACTGCTGCTTTTATTCCAACTAAGCAAGATATTAATTTGGCATTTGTTGTGACAGATATTGAAGAGAAGTTGACAGGAGACAAGCTGGTTTTGACGAAAAATAGGCTGAGTACTGATTTAGTGGTGAATGTTGACAGCGCTAACAAGTTAGTTTCAGTAGCTGAAACAACTTATCCGATGTGTATTTGCGAAATTGTCCATTGAAAAACAGGAGCATGTGAATTTCTCTGGCGCATTAGCTTGCTTCATTTTTGTCCAAGTGAGTAGCCAGTGTGTGTGGGATCCAGGCGGCCAAACAAGGCACCCTTTACTGAAGCTACTCAAGATGATTTGGGACCCAGGAGGTCCAAACCAATACCTCATTCTGTTGGGGCTGATGTTTTCTAATGTATTGGGTTTCAATCTTAGGTGCTTGGAAACTATTTCACACCTTGAGGGCAAGGTGTGTCTGAAGGGTGGGTAGTGTTAGGATTCTAAATTCTCTGTTTTAGGTCCACGTCAGTTGCTGAGCTGGCTGACACCAGGAGGTCAGTGACTTCTTCTATGAAAGGCCAAGCATTTCAAGTGAAGTTGGCAGGGAATTCAGATCTCACAGTTCTCATCTTTCTTCTTCAGCTCATCACAATCAAATTCTTTGCTCCTCTATGATCATTTCCTTTCTTCTTCCAATTTCCTTGTAATATCAGCGAGAATCTCTCACACTATCAATACAATTCCTCTACAATTTTCCATTCAAATCCGTCGGATCCTAACAGCACATGATGTGAAAGACTGCCATTTGGCAGTGCAAACAACAAACCGATGGATGATAGAAATCAGTATGTACTGATGGCCATGATGTTAAATCACTCATTTAGCTTGTTATAGATATGAATTGCATGTGGCATCATGCAAAGTGGATGTACGTTCCCACTTTGTAGACTAAAAGACAAGTCAAAATACACTTCCCAGATACACAGTTATGCAGAGTATCGTGCAGTATCGGCCACAATATCATGCATACCAGGATACTTAAAAGCAAATCCTTAATTGAATCAAATTGTACCAGACATCGTTTTTAGAACTGTTTGCTGCATTCTCCTTTATTTTGTACTGAATTTTCAACGTGTGATCATGACAAAAACGAGATTAAAGTAGCCAAATAAAATATGATTGCAATCACTATATAGATATCAAAGTTATTCTTCTGTAAGAGGCTGATTGGCTGACTAATTGGACAGGATTCCAAAAGAAAATTCCATTTTCTGAGGGCATATCTGACATTTACCAACTTAACCTTTGTCATCTTTAGCTATAATTCAAATAATTACCCTCTTATCTATTTTAACTTTGTTCACTTAATGGCTGACATCATCTCCTCAATTAATGTCATCATTTCCAATACTATCAAACCAACTAATCACCCCTAAATGGAAAATGGTAGTACAATACAAAGTGCAACAGTGTCATCATTCCTATTTTGGCACCGATCAAAATTGAAGTTGATGCAACTTCAGAAAAGGCAACAATGAAACAGACCTCCTCCGCATGTAGTTGGCTCAAATATGGATGATTGCAAATATTGCGTAACTCCATCACTGAGTTGTGAATTGCACGGCCCTAGTGACAAGAAAAGAGATCAGGAAGAAAGAGGATCACGACAAAAAAAATTAAACAAAAAATTTAAGAACAACAAGAAAAAGAAATATAGTTTCAGTTTCAGAATGCTATAACACAACAACAGATTAACAATATAAAACTTCCAACAAGACCAAAAGAATAAATGATCCACAAGATACCTTTGAAGTTCCCATGTAACCAAGGTTATCTTCCACCCTCTTCATCAAAAGCTTTTGATAAGCAGAAGCCTCACATCTTATAAGTCTCTCAATCTTCCCGGGCAATTCATTTGCCACCTAAATGAAGATCAGAATAAAAAGATTGATCAACAAGAATTCTTCATCACAACATTATCAATAACACCTTCGAGAACTTTTGGAAACCACTGATCAATTGCCAAAATATAAAACAAGCTCAAACCACTTAAATTTTCTTACAGATAGTTATTCAAATTTTGGAAAAGTAGAATAATACACATGCAAAAATTTTGCAGCCAGCTGCTCATCAAATATCAACTTGAAGTTGCAGCATACTTTGGAAGTAACTCACATGCCAACACATGACATGACATCAGATAAAGAAAAGACAAGAAAGCTAAGTGCCAACTCTAGTATAACAATTACTGAACAATTCCAAAAAGAATACTAAATTGCTACACCAACCTGGCTGTTGATAACCACAAATAAACACAACACAGACACAGAACATCTCAAGTTTGTATGATTACCACGGCTACGCTAGCCAGAGAATTAGATGTATGAATGGTTGAGGTAATGAAAGTAATATGTGAGATAAGCATATTAATAATGAAACCTTGCAGCATAGAAAATTAGATGGAGAACAGATGACGATGAATGTTCTTTTCTCAATTTACTCTAGGTATTTGGCTTAGGGAATATGGCAGAAAGACTGCTAACGTATGTTTCCAATTCCCACACCCATGCTGAACCAATATAACTATCGCACATAGAAACTTACTGAATCATTGGCATTAAGAATGCTCAACCAACTATAAAATCAATGACACATCAAAAAAACTATAAAATCAATGTTGTGTTAGGACAGATATCACTGAATATCATTATTTGACTCAGATTTTATAATTTTTACTAAAAAGAAGGGGAAAAAAAAAAAAACAGCTTCATGGAATCATAATCCGATCCATGGGGGCATATACAATCCCTCATTTTTTGCATATTTTAACGTTTTTATTAAGATCCAGATCATGCATCGTAGTCTTCTATACACATTCTTATCATAACAAAATTCGTTTTAATTTAACATTTGAATAATTCACAGCAAATGCAAATTAAAAAATTGCTCGAAATCATTATTTTAACATTATAGATTATAGAAGTGTTCAATCAAGCTAATTTTTTTACATCTAGACTAAATAAATAGTACTAAAGATACTAAGTGACTTGGATTTGATTAAAACAACATGGATTACATACACGGGGACTACATATCTATATACGGAAGTAATTCTATACAGTTAAGCACACAAAAGCTTGAGTTCCAGTAAGTACTAGCATTAACCATGAAACCTAATAATATTGGAATGCGAGTGGCTTTTACATGCAAGCACAGTGGATTGCATATTGTAATTAAGATCTTGCAGATTACATACTAAAAAATCCCCAATTGCCTAATGGAGCTGATATTCTGTAGTATTGATTGAATGGCTGTAGGCATTTTTTAATGGATTTATTTTTTTCATTCTCAATGGCATTTACTTGTTATATGTTCATCATAATTAAATTTTAATCAAAATCAACAAACTGTGTGGGACCTTAACTATATATTCCAGGGTTCAGAATATTGATATCAAGCAGTAAATCAGCCCCCCTTAAAAACAATACAATATGGCGTATTGTATTGCTATTAAACCATATCATACAGAATTTTCTTAACCTCAAAAAATATGAAAAAATATGTTCAAAATCAGAAAATGCAAGAATATATAATTACTTAACATTTTGCCTATGCATAAGATGGTGCATCCATCTATTTTCTCTTGTAAGTAGTTGTCTATGGTAATCGTATGCAAGATGAATTTTCTATTTTTTTTAAAAAAAAAAAGACTACATACAAGAAAGTAAACTCTTTGACAATTTGACATACATTATATATAGCAAAATCGAATATGATTAAACTAAGAAAATATAAAATAAATCATTAATCAATTAATCACAATTCACAAATAATATATATTTCCATGAATGTAAGGTAAAAACCCACAAAAAAGTTGATTTTTTTTATTTTTGAGGGTTCAAGTTTATTTCTAGACTTTTAAAATTTTACAAATCAAACAAACTCAAATTTTACCTAAATTGCAAGAAAAAATCAATTATATCACTATAAACATATTCATGTAACTGATAAAAATTATCTTTTTTTAGCTTTCAGATGAATTTTTAAAATTTTTAGCTTTCTGGTAGAGATATATATATATATATATATAATTTTACCTAGTTGCAAGAAAAAACAATGGATATTACTGTAAAAATGAGTGTAGAGAAAGGAAGGAGTCTTGGGCAAGAAAATATATGCAAAAAGAGTGAAAACATATGCCTCCCGTATCAGCCGACATTTGAATCTATGTTATATGCTCTTCAGGCACCTATAATGCACCAAAGAGCTTCATTAGATTTTAAATGTACTTATAAATGCTTTCTAATTTTCTCTTTTACCCTTCAAAGGCTTTTGAGGCATTTATTGGTGCCCATGGTTGCTCGATGCAACACATAATGATTGGTTTACATCACATTAAAACTTCAGAATTGTCCTTAAACCATGCAATTCTGAATCATCTGATATATACACATATATATAGAAACTGTTTTGCATTGAATCATTACATTATATGTACAAATAAAGGATTATGATCTAATGCAAGCCAGATACACAGACATGCTTTTCTTAAATTTAAGAAGCATTTCCTGAATCTAAACTATCTATTGTTTTCATTAATAGATATTTTACCTATAATGTTAGAAATCATTTCCAATTGGAAACTTCATGTTTAAAAAATTGAGCATCTTTTGAAAGTGAATATATAGCATCAAATTTTTTTATATAAAAAAATAATAATAATAAATTATAGCATAAATGGTTTCAATATATGCAATTCCTATAATCATAAACAAATAAACAGGGATGATGTTATAAATGGTTTAGATTTAAAAAAAAAAAAATCTAAGCATAAAAAACAGAAGGGTGCATTGACTTGGAGGGTTGCACTAAATCATAGCTCATACATATATAATAGGGAGAAGGAAACTTACATAAACAAACGGAGCTTTACAACGCTTTTCATTTTACTAAATCTATTTATAAAAATAAATATAGTAAATAACTTTTGTACTTAATTCGTAATTTCCAAGCATTCCTTGATATGTAAAATTTGATTATGAATACTTCTTTAAGAAAATTGATTTTTGCATTCTTCAATTTTTTAAAAAAAAAAAATTGCTTAAAGTACTTCAATAGTCAACTCAATTTTTATTATAATTTTTCATGTAACTATTTAAAAAAAATTCTTCCAAGGATATATAACAATTGTATCCTTTTCTTACAGTTAAATTTATGTATGGATGTATTCTTAACACAACCTATACTATTGCAACTAAAGGAATATTCAACCTTCTCTTAATATTTTTTTAATCACTCCACACCAATACTAGGCCATATTAGCAACACATTTCTCCAATAAATTATTTTTCTCTTACCTACATTCTACAGGAGTCCTATATCGCCAGATAGCGCTGACGTATAGAGAGGAGAATTATCAAATGAATTAATTTCCAATATGACCACAAGTTATACCCTTAATCACAATGTAACCATACATTTGCAAAAAATGGCCATTATCCAAATATGATAATGCCAGTTTTGCCCAAGTATTTTTATGAAAATATCCTTCACTAAAATAACCTTGCCAATAAGAGTTTTTCTCTTACTGGCAGTCCCAAGCCCGGATAAAAAGTGAGGTTGGCATGTCAAGCTAGCAGCCTATGCTATAAAAATCACTGTCACATCTCTTATGGATTCTGGAAATATACTAAAAGTCATTAATGCTAGGGTGTTCCCTATAAGCAACGCGTTGCAACGAAGCCCAAATGTAGTGAAAAATGAGCAAGGGTTGCTAGAGCATTTCCCCAAAAGTGACTCACCACAACAACGTCCGAATGTGAAGAGAAGTAGGTAAAGGTTCTCACGCCTTTATGGACGTGGTTTATGAAAGAAGGTGATACCAAAACATAAGGTCTGTTTTGCTCATGGAATGCTAGGACTCTCTCAGGGAAAAGTATGGAAGTAGTAGATGTTATGAGAAGGAGAAGAATTAATGTAGCATGCCTTCAAGAGATTTGGTGAAAAGGAGAAAAGGCTAAAGAGGTAAATAGATTCAAATTATGGTATATAAGAAATTATGGTAATAGAAATGGTGTAGGGATAATAATAGAAAATAAATTCATAAATAAACTTATAGATGTCAATAGAGTAAATGATAAAATTATTTAAATAAACTTGTATTAGGTGTCGATGTCATAAATGTGATTAGTCCTTATGCACCACAGGTAAGATTAGATGATAGAATCAAAAAAACAATTTTGAGATAACTTAGACGGCATAGTGCAAAGGATACCTAACTAAGAAAAGGTTGTCATACGTGGAAATTTAAATGGACATATAGGAAAGAAGAACGAAGGATATGAGATGATTCATAGAGGTTTCGGATTTGGAATAAATAATAAAATGGGGAATGTCATTTTAGATTTAACTATAGCATATAATTTGGTTATAGCAAATACCTTATTTCAAAAACGAGATGAACACTTGATAACCTTCAAGAATGGGGCCAATTCTAGTCAAATAGCTTTCTTCCTTATAAGAAAATTGGATAGATCCCTTTGTATAAATTGTAAGGTTATCCCAAGTGAGAGTTTAGCCATGCAACATAGATTACTAGTGATGGATATACATACACAAAAAGACTCAACAAAAACTGAAAGCAATATAATTTCAAAAATTAAATGGTGGAATTTAAAAGGAAACGACATGAAACTTTTTAGTAAAAGAATAATAGAAGAAGGAAAACAGGACCTACAAAAAGAGGAAGTGGAATCAATGTGGGATAAAATGTCAACTAGGATAAAAGAAATTAGGCAAAATATTGTAAGGATATATAAAAATTGTAAATCCTTACATAAGAAAATTTGGTGGTGTAACAAAGACGTTCAAAAAACTATAAATGATAAACAAGAAAAGATTAAAAATGGCATAGTAACAAAAATGATACAAACTTACAACAATACAAGCTATCAAAAAAAGCCACTAAAAAGAATATTAATGATGCTAAAAACCAAGCACATAATAACTTATATGACAGATTAGTAACTAGACAAGGTGAAAAGATATATTTAAGTTAGCTAAATTAAGAAAAAATAAAGGCAAATATTTAGCACATGTTAGATATAATAAAAGTGAAGACCAAAGAGTGTTAAAGCTAATGAAATTAAAGAGAAATGAAAAACTTATTTTTATAATCTACTAAATGATACCCCATCAGAACATTTAACATTAGATGTTAGTTTAAATAAAGAAGAAAATAGGAATATTAGTTATTTCTCAAAAATTCAAATATCTAAAGTAGAGGAGGCTCTAAAAAATGAAAACAAGAAAAGCCTTAAGCCCAGACAATATACCAATTGAGGCATAGAAGTGCATTGGAGATGTAGGTACAACATGGTTAACCAATTTCTTTAATAAAATTATAAAAATAAAGTTAATACCACGTGAATGGAGAAAAAACACTATAGTCCCAATACATAAAAAATAGGGTAGATATTCAAAATTGTGCAAATTATCGGGGAATAAGACTAATGAGTCACACTATGAAGTTATGGGAAAGAGTAATTGAACGTAGAGTAAGATGGGAAACTAATGTATCTGAAAATCAGTTTGGTGCTATGTCAGAAAGATCAACCACTGAGGTTCTTACTTAGACAACTATCTGAGAAGTATATGGAGAAGAAAAAGAACTTATACATGATATTTATTGATTTAAAAAAAGCGTATGGTTGAGTGCCAAGAAAGTTAATATGGCAAGAGATGAAAAAAAAAAAGAATTAATAATAGATACATTGATGTTATTAAAGATATGTATGAAAAAGCTGTAACAAATGTGAGGACCATTAGTGAAAATAATAATATTTTTCTAGTTAAAATAGGTTTACATCAAGGCTCAGCCTTAAGTCCTCTTTTTACTTTACTAATAAATGAAATTACTAAACATCTACAAGAAAAAGCACCTTGATGTATGTTATTTGCAAATGACATTGTTTTAATAGATGTAACTGGAGAATGACTAAATTTGAAATTGAATAGGTAAGTAGATGTTTTAGAATCTAATAGTTTTAGAATTAGTCGTACAAAAAACAAAATATATGAAATGCAATTTTAATAATAATAATAATAACTAAGATTAGAAACCAATTAAGGTCGATGAGTGGTAAAACAAGAAAAAATAAAATTAGGAATGAAATAATTCGAGGAAATCTAAAAATAAGACCAATAGGTGATAAAATGAGGGAAAATAGATTAAGACGATTTGATTATGTTAAACGGAAGCCTAAAATGGCACCGCTTAAGAGAGAAAAGTCTATCCAAGAAGAAGCTAGTAGGAGAATGAGAGGAAGACCCAAAAAAACAAGGAATGAAGTAATTAAACAAGATCTCAAAATATTACAAATTACCGAAAATTTAGTCTCTAATTGCTAAAAATGGCGAAACGGAATCCATACAACTGACCCCACCTAGGTGGGAAATGGCTTATAATGATGATGATGATCCTTCATTAAAATCTAAATGTGTAAAAATAAAAAAAATAAAAAATTCGTTCCAGGATATGGTTATCAAAACACAAAGACACCACGACACATAATGGGTGGGTGCAGAAAGTGATAAAACTTTTTTATGAAAAGTTTTTGAATTAGTAGAACATGATGTGATATGACAAGGGTAATGATGAAGAGTAAAGAGAATAAAGTAAAAATAAATAAGTTAATTGTATAGATAGTAGCATAGAGATAATTGAAATGTAGGGTTATTGTAAAGGAAAATGAGAAGAAATAGTTTTAAAATAGGATAATTATGTAAAGTGAAAAGTTTTAGGTCAAAAAGTTTTAGTTTGAAAAATTTTTAATTTTGCCAAACATGTCCAATAAAAAAAAATTAAATGACAAATGGGGAATATGGATTTGGGTTTTAGAAAAGGGGATTTTCATAAAAATACATAGGCATTGTAATATTTGGACAACAACCAAAAAGTGTGGTTATATTTACTATTTTTACAAAAAATGTATGGTCATTTCCATAATTAGTGGTATAACTCATGGCCATATTTGGAATTAACCCTTATCAAATGGATATATTGACAGTATCTCCTGTCAACACCAGTTTATATGTATTTAAGAAAGCATTCGAAATAGATAAATCATTGAATTATTTGACAATAGAATAGGTATTATAAAGAAAAAATGCATGCAGTTAATAAATGAAGAAGTTATACATCCAATAAAAGAACTATTGGAAATTGCAAGAAACTAAAAATCATTGAAGAAAAAACAAAAATAGTTCATTTTAATTACCTGGAAAAAAAAACACTTTCCACTACTTCATGCTGCTTGATTGAATGGTGAACATGATAGATTGATAGTACAAAGAAATACATCTGGTTTGGCAATGTCACAACAAAGGATGCCATGAAATTCAATTTAGTCAAATTTTAGTATGATGGAATAATTAGCACTGCCCGGTTAATAATAAATGGCTTTAAAATCCTAGTATCAAACATTGACAACCCATTGCAAAATATTTGGAAGAATAAATAAACTCATTAATCAAAACTAAGAAAGGTTTTGTCAAGCAAACCTTGTGTTTCAGCCTTCTAAGCACGAAGGGTCTTAGCACCTGGTGAAGGCGGTTTATAATCAGAAGGTTCTCTTCCTCGGATAGCAAAGCCTGATTCACAATGTGAACCAACAACAGGAGAAAGACATAAGAAAATATACCAGTTGTAGCAAATCAACTAAGTATACTGCATTTCTATCATAAACATAGGCCCATAGCTTACTGAATCAGGTGAACTATCACCACCATTCTCAAAAGGTTTGTTGAACCACTGTGAAAAATCTTCAGAGGAGTTGAAAATATTTGGTAATAGGAAGTTCAGTAACACCCATAGCTCCTCCAGGTTGTTCTGTGTAAATAAATAAATAAATAAAAGATTACATACAGCATCTGGAGAAATAATGTTATCCAAATATTGCTTCAAGGAAATTTTCAAATGCATATTTTAGGTACTTGCAGACGAAAATAAATCGCAAATTTAACTGATTTAGTTCCAAGATGCCAACGAGTGCATACAAAGTGGATATCTAATAAACAACTAATAAATGCAGGAGAAAGAGATACAAAATGGCATCCACTCAATATAAATTTTAAAAAAAAAAAAAAAAAAATCTTTTAAATTTCATTTTCCTCTCATAAATTCAATATCCAGACCTGGTACAACGTCATGTTATTTAAAAAGGTATCCACTAAGCATAGATCATGGTGACCAGCAAGAACGATATCAAACACAGATGCCAGAAGATACAAAAAGGAAAAATAGGGCACTACACTTGTTGATGTAGGATGGGTAGAGAAGAAAATAGAAGAAAGAGGAAGGAACCTCTATAGATGAGAAGTGAAGAAAGAAGATAGA
>JAXCLR010000081.1:52131992-52163069 GCA_035584095.1 Annona squamosa
AAACTTTATACAATCATTTATCCATATATAAATTTTATAGCAAATAGTTTATATGTTGAAAAAACTACTTTAAAATTGTTATTTTCATCAAACTATTTTATTATATTGAATTTGTACCATTTTCAGATGGGGCCCACACACGTATCCGATTGAGATGAAAATTGATACAGTAATAGAATACATAATTCTAAATACAATGGGTGGAGTAGATTGTAATTTTATGATCACGTGGGGCCCATTTTGGTCTCTCTCTCTCTCTCTCTCTACACACACACACATATATCAGGGGACGCTTCTATGAAACTCTCTCAATTTTTAAAATATTGATAGTTGATAGAAAATTCACTTCATCTATTATATTTAGCATCATTTATAGTATCTTGGAAACCTTTTTATTTTTTAAAATTTCACTGTATATGGTTCCCATTTATAAATGTGTAAAATCAACGTAATACAATGGCTCAATATTAAAATATCAACTTTAAAGTAATTTTTTCAACATCTAAACCATTTACAATATCAATAATATGTCAATAAATGATCTTATAAAGTATTGTTACATTCTAATACATGTGTGAATCGATCAAAGAGTTTTTCAAAATTTACACACAATTGCACATATTTTTTAGCAAATATGGCCTATCCACATATTGGATTGGGATGAAACTTGGTTTCCTAGCTAAACAAATTGTGTAAAATACAATGAATGGATTGGATTTTCCATCAAGGATCAACATTTCAAAAATGAAAAGGGTTTCACGAAATCACTTCTATAAAACCCGGTTTCATAGAAGTATTCCCGTATACATATACACACACACACACGTTACTTGTCACATATCAGAATTGAATTAAATTTGAACTAATGAAAATGGGGCACTTTGCAAACCTGTAAGGGTGTTCCCGTCAACAGCAAGCGATGAAAACTCTGATAATGCTTCAAATCTGCATTCAATTTGCAAGATGCATTCTTTATGCGATGTCCTTCATCAATTATTATATAGTGCCAATGAATTTTGCTCAGCCTTTGTCTATCATTTTTGTTCATCAAGTATTCATATGTTGTCAAAAGTAGATTGAATTTCTGATGAGCAATCCTCTCCCTGCCAGTGTTGAAAAATTATTCAAATCAGGGCTGCCGTAACCAACAAAAACAACTTAAAAGTGAACCATAACTACCTGAATAGCCGACGTCTCTCCTCAGGAGGTCCAGAATATGTAACCCTCTCAATGGTGGGGGCCCAGCGAGCAATTTCAGCATCCCAACCTGGCAGTACAGAGGATGGAACTACAACCAGAAATGGTCCTCTGTCATTTTTTGATTCCATCAGGTAACAAATTAAAGAGATAACCTGCAAAACAGCATCTTATCAGATGCTTACTTTGACACATGATTTCATCTACGTCTCCCTTGCTTTGCTATCGGCAACCAAAATATATGCAATGAAAGATTGAAAAAAGACCAAAGAGCAGTTAACTTCCTCATGTATTGTTGATATATTGTCAACCCTTGATGACTTCTGTAATGATCCAGATGGGACAACTACAAAGATGCATACGTTCCATGTGGGACAAATCCATAGAACAACATGTAAATGCATCACAAACTCATACATGTGCATTTATAAGCACACTGACATACAATGACCACTCAAGCAACTTGAAGTTGCATTTCCGAACCAATCTGCATAAAAAGGTATGTAGAAAACCTATAGTTCTTTTGTGACTTCAGGAACCATCATACAAAAAAATTTTTTTAGGAATATGGAGATTTCTGGAAATTTTTTACAGATATCCTAGTTACTGGGTGACTAACATTAGGCTTGATCTCAACCACAAGTGTACATTCAAACCTTCCATGATTTTATAAACATGATCAAACGCCTTATTCATAAAGCACCTTGGCAAGCAAGATTTTGAGTGGCTTGAGCAAAAATTCTCTTGCATTCTTCCATCTCTCCAGTGTTCACTCGTGCTCTTATGTTCTCTTTAACATTCAAGTAGCTCTAAATGAAAGTTAGCTTTCCAATGATGCAACAAGTCAACAAGACAACCATTGTGTGTTTAGACAGGAGAAAAATGAACCCACTAGAGCTTGAATTCAAGAGATTTATCATCCCACTTATTCATACCTGAACTGTTTTGCCAAGACCCATTTCATCAGCAAGAATTCCATTCAAGTTATTGTTGTACAATGAAACCAACCACCGCAGACCATTCATTTGGTACCTATAGATCAAAACAGATCATATTCAACAACTGGTAATTCTGGACTACATGTACAAAGCAAAGAATTAAGAACAAAAAGAATAACAAATTTTAAAGCACAAAAAAAAAATCTCTCTGAGAGTAAAGAAATAAAAAGATAAAAAAACTAATCGCTTAAAACAGAAGCATAAATGTTACTCACTCCCTCAATTTTCCGCCCTGCAGAAAAGAAGGTTGCTCATCTATGGTTTCTTTCACACTGTAGAGACAGCAGTTATAACTGTCAGTTCCCAGCAATGGCAGAAAATAGCATATATATATATATATGTTCACACATTTATTCATTTTGGGTGTGTTTGGTAACAACAAAAAGTTGTCAATTTAAAGCTTTTCAATCTAAAACTTTTCACTTTCCACAACTACCTTACTTTTTAATTATTTCTTCACATTTTTCTATACAACTACCCTATTTTTCAATCATTTCTACGCAACTACCAACACAACAAACCTATCTATTTCAACTTTATCCTATTTATTCCTCATCATTACCCCTATCATATCACATCATTTGACAACTTCTCATCTCTATAACTTTTCATCAAAAGTTTTATCCATTTCCAAACACACCCTTTGTTTATTAGTACAATAATCCATTGAAGATTTGACTGAGAAGTCCTAATACAGTAAGAAGCTAAATATGCATCATGGATTTCATAATTAAGGACCCACTCCAAACACCTTTCCAAAAAAGTTCTAGCAATTTGCTACCATCATTTTCTTCTCATCTAAGGTGAGAAGAGCTTCTCGATCCAACATTATCAAATCACTCAGGAACAAGAATGTAATCCTAAACCAAAAGCCCACAAAAATTACTGAACAGCAAAACCTGCAGCTCAGCAACAACTAGTGACTCAAAACAGAGAAATTGCATCATACCTATGAGCCATTTGATAATACTTCTCGTTGTTTGCCATGTAATGCTGCAAACGAAATTTTCTGTCAGATAAGAAATAGTAACCGAAGGGGACAGCACTTGAAGAAGAGAGAATGCTTGCCTGGGCATGATCATTTCCGTCTTCATTGTCAACAAGAAATTCCACTTTCTCTTCAGCATTTACAGATCGGTTTCCATCTGCCTCCATCTCAAAACGCCCTGTCGTGGTCTTTGATTCCAGCACTTTGGCACCCAGCTTCTGAAGGTATTTTTCAGTCTCCTTGAGTAGCTGCTTAACACGATCTGACTTTGCATCCTGACAGTTTGTCAGAGTATCAATACAAGACAATGTAAAAGATCATACCAACCATAAGATCCTTAACAAAACGTGTAAGTTTGGCCAATACCTGTACCATGCGTAGGTACCCTTCCACATCATGGTTCTTCAAGAGGTTGATCTTCTCACGCTGAATTCTGTCAATCCTCTCCCGATGTGACCTCTCTTTTCTTTTATGAAATTCTTTTACGAATCTATTGACACCCTTCCAGCGTTCTCTCTTGATCTTGAAGTAGTCTTCCATTTTCTCCCTAAAAAACCAACAATAGTTTAGTTATCACATTTTAGGCATTCAGCGCACCAACACATTATCATCATAACAACAACAACAACAACAACAGTAATAATAATAATTCTAGTGTTCAAAAGCTAACAATGAGAAAGGTATGAAACAGTAATATTTTAAAGCGCAATGACATTCTCCTGGAACTGTAGACTCCAAAAGCAGACTTACTTGCCCAACCTGGTGCTGGGCATTGCCTGATTCATACGAAGTACTTAATCCATGATTATGAAAATAAGTCTGAAAAATCATCAGACAGATGTGGCAAGTTTGCAGCAATTGCACTACCCAGGTTAATTTCTGAACTAGATTATTGCATTGAGCGCAATTGAAGCACATATCAGATGCCCCACATCCTAGTGATTTTAGCATCTCTGAGGATGCATGGAGGTGCCAGGGAAAAGGAAAACTGAAGAAACGGCAAATAGATGAGAATCAATGACCAAATAAATTATTAACTGCGTCACCAGAAAGTAGGTGGTCCATGATGTGGTGAAGGTGACAATGGAAATTGACATGTTGATTACACAAACTCTACTCCTATAGAGAGTATTAAATAGGAGGTGTATCCTCTCCATGAGTGGGTTGGCCAGGGTAGAAGATGACAGTGATGCATTTCTGAAATTGCACAATTTAAACAAAAAACTTTCAGTGATTCCCAGTTGATTTTCATTGCCATTCAGTTCCAGGACTTTATTAACTGCACATTTCCTAAAGTAGGATTCAAACCAATACATCTAAGAATGTATGGGACTAAGTAGCCTCAAAGTGCTCACAATCATACTTGTGAGTTTCTATTTCACTGAAGAACTCTTTCTGCCTTTCACGAACACGCTTTTGGCGCTCTTCTTTCATTTTTTGTTCAAGCCTCTCAAGCTGCTTAATCCGTCTTCCATATCTATTCTTCTTGATTGATTTCAGACGCTCCATGTCTGTCGCAATGGGTTTGAAGAAATCATGTAGAAAATCACTGTCGACAAAGAAAATAGAAAAATATGAGATAAGAAAGAAATAAAAGGCCAATGAAATAAACACAAGAATGCATACAAAACACATACAAATACACATATACCATTAAAAAAAGTATGAATAAAATTAGAAAGAGTGTGTGTGTGTGTGTGTGTGTGTGTGTGTGAGAGAGAGAGAGAGAGAGAGAGTAATAAGATTAACATTGCTTACCAGGTTCATCTACTCATCTAAAATTAGGGCTCTGGTATGCTAGTCACATAACAACCAGTCTCACAATATCACTAAAAAAGATAATATTATTACCATTCTTGGAAAAAGATATTGGTACTTCTATGGGAGGTAATATTGATTTTATCATGGAGAATTTTACAGCCAACATATAGAAAATTTTATAAAAGAATTATATCAATGCAACTTAGATAATGGGTGTGTTTGGCAGTCCATAAAACATGTCAATCTAAAACATTTCAATCTCCATAACTACCCTATTTTCAAATAACTTCTTCACATCTTCTTATACAACTACCCTACTTTTTCAATCATTTCTCACAACTACTCTTATCTATTTTAACTTTATTCTCTTTATTCTTCATCATTCCCCCCGTCACATCACTTCTCCCATTTGAAAAACTTTACATCAAAAATTTTTTTCAAAAGTTTTATCAAATACCAAACACCCTATGAGTGGTAAGACCAAAAAAATGATAAAATAAGAACCAAAGTAATCCGAGATAATCTAAAAGAGAAACCAAAAGGGAATAGACTAAAGTGGTTTGGGCATGTTAAACACGGACCAGAATCTGTACCAGTGAGGACATATGAGCATCCAGATAGAAGTCAGTAAGAGAAAACTAAAGGACCAAAAAAATGGTTAGAAATAACTACAAAAAGATATGAAAACAATAAAGATTACTGAGAGCATAGTTCATGATTGACAGGAATGACATGTGAACATCATTTTGTAATAGTTAATGACCGACAGGAATGGGCATGTGGACAACAAGAACAACATCATGAAATGATTAATGCTTATGCGCAGCAAGGTTAAACGAAAAATTATGAAATAATTTTAGAATGATATGAATGATTTAATACTAGGCACACCAGATTAGGACATTCAAGGGGAAGCATAAATGGAAAAATAAAACAAATATATATTAGCTATGAGAAGATCCATTGAATCTTAGTTTTGGAGTGTAAAAAAAAGATGCACAATATCATTCTAAACTTTCGTGCCACAAATTAGTCGACTTTAATAAATTCTGAGAGAGAGGGGGAATTAACGTTTCATAGCATTTTAGAAAATCATATTTGAAACCAAATAATTGTCTTGTTTTAAAAACAAGACAATTATTTGGTTTTGAATATGACAATTTTTTTTTTTTGGAAGTAATATGACAATCATTTGGTTTTGAATAATATCAATAAAACCAAATAATTATACAACATATATGATTACTATAACTATACAGCATACATTATTGATAACTTATACACAGACAAAAGTAAGATAAAACTAAGCTGAATTCTAAAACTGAAGTTACAAAATATCTAGATAAGCAAGGTTACAACCCTTATGCAATAACAGAAGGAAAATGATGGAGCGAGGAGTTGAGATCTGTTCTAGCTAGACTGTGAAACAATTATACCAATTTATCTAGATCTACAGGGGATCCAAAAGTTCTAACTCACTATTCTATTGACAAAGTATGAATTTGTAGAGTATACATGCCATAACACTGGTTCCCAAAATCCATGTGAGGTAATTAACAACCCTTCCATGTCATGTGTCAACCTGGACAGTCGTGATGGGTGACTTTACATTAGGCTTCCATGCCATGCCAACTTAAGCCACGGAATCTTTTGTGACTGAAACAATGGAAAGTAGCAATACATTGTGCAAATGAATATTGGTTACTACAAAAGGAAAAATGGGAAAACCACAAAACTACACATAATCCATAGTTGGACGTTTAGAGGAATAGAATTGTTATTTCTTTGACATGCATTCTCTCATATTGTGAAGTCCAATCTTGAAACCATTCCTAAGCAAAGCCTGACTATCCATCACATTTCCAAAGCCAGATCCTGACTGTCTACTGACAAGAGACTCGTGCACATTTGATTCAAAGACCAAACACCAATGATGCCCATATACATCAGCAGAATCATATCCTAACAAAGCTATTACTCCTATTGAATAGAATTTCTGTCATGTGGCTTAACAAAAGGATAAAGAATTTGTTCACCAAAGCAGACATCACACACACTTCATGTTTAACCCCATGAAACATGATTCCGTCAAAGCTTACAAGGAACAGGTTCCCACCAAGGCACAGCCCAGATAGTGGTTATAATCCACTGGAATGTTACCCATTTTTAAAGTGCATGCTTGTTACTATATGTGTCACATGATACAACAATATCGTCTGAAATGTGAAACTACAGAAATAGAAACAGAAGATAAAATTAACAACCAAGTACCTTCGTAATCGACGTTGCAGCCGGAGTAGCTGAAGCTTTTTTAGTTCAATGACACTCTGGGTTCGAACAGAAATATCTTCACACGAACTCACATTCTCCTGGACAAAAAGTGCCAAAAGCTAAAGAAGAATTTCACGTAATGATATCACTCATCAATATTAACAAATGTAAAAACAAAATAAAAGAACAGAAATCCAATTGTGAATGAAATCATAAAGATAAGAAGGAAGATTTAATGTCTAAACTTAAAATCAACAAATAATCAGTATTTCACGACATGAATACATTGTGGTCAAGAAACCGAAAATTTTAACTAGAACTCAAATGAATTACAAAACCTGGCATAAAAACTCAATTTATAATACAGGCAAGATTTTTGGAATAGCAATTTGTATTTTGAAGCAAAAAAACTGATTATAAAATTTTTTTATGGTGACAACTAGACTTAGTAAATATCAAAATTCATTGACCACAAGTCCTAATGCAGATTTAAGCAGCTCTTCATTATCTTGATATTCTTCTTTTGATTTTTGTCATGAATAGATTCATATTTCAAATATTTGGATTCAGACTTAAAACAACTGCAAATAATGCAAGCAATAAAGCACGGCCTGATGCAACAATCATTATGCCTTGTTATAAGCTTTTAAAACTGAATTAGCGCAAAAGATGCAACAATATACGGAATAATTTGTAAAGCTACCTAAAAACTAACTAGTCAATGTTCTTGAAATCACCATCCTACAAACAAACAAATTCTGAAGAAAGAACTAGAAATATCATTTAAGATATTACTGGTCAGTAATCCATTGGGTTCACGAAGTTCGCATGAGCCTGTAGCGGTGCTCATAGTGTGGTATTGAGTGTAGACTGCAGCAAATTTTTTGCGGACATTAGTGGTTCACATAAGTCAGCTGACTTTCAAGTCACAACTCAATTCGAAGAATGCATTATGAAAAAAAAATTATTCAGTAACATGTCAAAGCACCTTTAATTTATCAAAGCGTGCTGCAATTCTTGATTCTGTTTTCCTCTGCTTCGAGGCCCAGATTTCATCTTCACAAACTTTTCTTCTGATATGCTGCATTATCCACTTCTCAGAAGTGGTGTACTTTGAAGCAGAAGTTGGCACATCACTGGAAACTGACACATGTTCCCCTTCTTGATCTGCTGATCTGTCCGATCCTGTAAGAGGGTTGCTATATTTAACAAGATCTCCTGAAGTGATTGCCTTGAAACCATCAAAATCACCATTCCTTTGAACATCAGAAACCTTCTGACCATCTGGCCCAATAGCATTAGCAAAGCCATTAGAATTAGTGAATCCAGAAGCACTTGAAAGGTTTTCCCTGTGAGTAACATTTGCAGAAAATGAATTGACATCTCTGGGGAATGTCATCTTGTGCTTTAAGTAACCATGTTCAGCATCTTTTCGTGCAGGTGTAATCTGTTCTTTTAATTTCTCACCCTCAATTGCATATTGTAAACAACTAAAGGAATTATCTACTTTTGATGGTAGATTTTCATTCACCGCTATAGCAGGAGCAAATGTACCCTTGAGAGAATCATTACGAAAACCAATTGGACAGGATACTCCAGACTCCAATTGCTTGCCCATTCCCAGTGTAGATGAGCCTGCCTGAGTCCCAAGGCCCACTAGCTGACAATCATCTTTCTCATAGTGAGATTCAGATGCAGTTCCTCCACTACTAAAAGAGTCTGGCTCCACTGCCTTAGATGACAATGCAGGGGAGGCAGCAGTTTCATGGGTTCCTTCATCATGTTTGCCCCTTGCAGATGTCAAACGCTTCCCTTCTGATGCTGGACCTTTTTTCCCTTTTGACTTCTTTGCTGTCTCTTTGCTTTTTGACGATGCATCTGTCACGGCTAGATTTCCTCCAGTTGAAGAAGCTGGAAGGGCATTGTTGATTTCCTTGTCAGCGCTAATGTCATTGGGTCTTCCTGAAAAACCAGTTGTTGCATGACCATCACCAGATTCTTTCAGAGATGTCTCCCTAACATGATAATTCAAACCATGATTTCCATCTGCAATAATGCAATCAAGTCATCAAAAGAAATCTAAGAAACTTTGCGTCATATCATTCAAAGAAATGCAGCAAAGGAAAGAAATTGACACAAAATAAAAATAAGCAAATGTGCCTTCTTTAGTGTAGCTTTCTCCAAGCGCAAACTTGAGATTCTCTCGACTCGGTGGCGTATTGCTTCTGCATATACAGTTCAGTCAATAAGCAAGTCAAATGATTTTCTGCACCATGTATTTTCGTAACTTCTACAATAACAGAACAATAAAAAAGAAAACATATTCATAAATTATATTTTAAAATATAACAGCATTATCTTATGAATATTAGATAATCCTTTATGTATTTGTGAAGGATGCAACTATGCAAGACAATAATATCAATGTCCTTTGACATTGGCGTCTCTCCCCCAAAATAATAAGATTTACATTGAAATTTCCAAAAAACCATTATTGATGAATTTCTAGCAACACATTGCTGCTATTGTGATAAGTGGATGGTTTTATAAAGGTCTTATTCATATAAAAGGAATTACAGATTTATGTAGGCCCAGGGTTCAAAAACCTGCTGTGTAATTTGTAACATTCCATTATAGAAAATAATCCAATTTAGCCATCAGAACCTAACTATCACAGTGTACTCAACTTTTATAAGCGTTTGGGACTCTCAATGCAGGTACAGATATTTGGACCAAAGAGCAGAAAAAACCAAAAGCTGCTAACTTCCTTTTTTTTTTCGGTTGATCACGAGTGTTTCTATTTGTTCTTCCACATGCAAACAGTAGACTAACTTCTATATCATGAATAAACATGCATAGCACTGATAAATTCCACTATAGTTCTAACACTTTAATCTCTGCATTTGATTCGTAATTTGAATCCATTAAACAGCAGTTTGGTCATTAAAAGTCCCTAGA
The DNA here is from genome assembly GCA_035584095.1 of Annona squamosa. NCBI lineage: Eukaryota > Viridiplantae > Streptophyta > Magnoliopsida > Magnoliales > Annonaceae > Annona > Annona squamosa. The sequence continues at coordinate 52,142,166 of JAXCLR010000081.1, forward strand.
GGCATGATCCTATTAGTCTGACTAAGTAATGGTTTACTTAGCCCATGCTAATAAACTTAACTTTTAAGTTTTCTTTTCGCTTTTTCGCATAAACTTGTTCATCTAGATATAGTTAATGTATAAATCAAATTTCACTATTTTGAGAGGTGTATATTTTTTTTACTGGTGTGTTTGGCAATAAGAAAAAATGTCAATCTAAATTTTTTCACTCTCCATAACTACCTTATTTTTTAACTATTTCTTCACATCTTCTTATATAACTACCTTACTTTTAAATTATTTTTGTACAACTAACCTATCTATTTTAATTTAATTCTCTTTACTCTTTATCATTACTCCTATCATATCACATTATTTTCTTCCAATTCAAAAACTTTTATACAAAAAATTTTTCATCCAAAAATTTTATCACTTCCCAAACACACCCCTTCATTTTTTAAACATAGGAGAACTTTAGCCGTTTTAATGGTTGAAAATTACAAAAATAACTATGTTTAAAAATCTAAAAATATGTATGTACATCTCCAAAAATGATAAAACTAAGTTTGTATATTAAATACACCTAGATTAACAAATTTATGAAAAAAAATTTAATATGTTTGTTATCCCGCGCTAAGCCATTACTTAATCTGGCCTAACAAGATCATGCCACAAGTATGTAATGAAGGGGTGCGTTTTGTAGGGAGTAGAAGTTAGGGAAAAACTTGTGATGGAAAGTTTAGTGGACAAATTTTTTTAAAAATAAGAGTAATGTAATATGATAAGGATAATGATTGAAAAATATGGTAGTAAGATAGATTAGATGTTGAATCATGAGAAAAAGTGTGCAGGAAGGAGAGGGGAAAAAGTTTTTCCCCCGGACCTTGGCCCACTTTTGCAACATATCCAAACACAACCTATATAGAAATACCAAGAATACTCATATGACAGATTTTTATATAAATAACTTAGTTAAAAGTACGACACTTAGTTAAAAGTATGACACTTTAAAAATGGCTAGTTTTCGCAAATGATATATATTAGTCAAAGATGACAAAATCAAAAATGGAAAACCTATTTTTTATAGTAGTGATCCATCAGAAAGTTTAAGATTAGGGCGAGGGATGTGATGGGGATGGAATTTTCCGTTACCAAAAAACACTTTTTCATTCCCAAAAAATAATGACCAATTTTCCTATTTCCTATACAATCCTAATTTCTATATAACTTTTTTCATTCTCAGCACATAACAATACTTTTTCTTCCCATTACACATCCCATCCCAACCATGAGAAATATCATCTATTCTCTAAAAAATCAAGTATCTAAAGTAAGAGAAGCCCTAACGACAAATGAGAACAGCAAAAGCATTAGGTTTAGATTATATACATAGAAGTGTATGGGAAATATGGATATAAATTGGTTAACAAACTTTCTTATAAGATTATAGTAACAAAGTAAATGCCAAATGAACGAAGAAAAAATATTACCATATCAATCTATAAAAATAAGGGAGATTCAAAATTGTGCAAATTAACATTGAATAAAACCAATGAGTCATACAATGAACCTATGGAAAAGATTAATTGAACCAAAATAGAAGAGAAGCAACTGTCTCTCAAAATCAATTTGCTTGTATACCAGGAAGATCAACCATTGAAGTCGTCTTCCTACTTAGACAACTATTTGAGAAGTGGAAGGAGAAGAAAAAGAACCTACAAGTGGTTTTTATTAATTTGGAAAAAGTATATAATAGGATTCCAAGAAAATGAACATGGAAAGTACTAGAAAAGAAAAGAATTACCACTAGATATCTTTTTTTGGATAATTACTAGATATCTTGATTTTACTAGGGATATGTATAAGTGGATACAAGTGATTCCAATTGCAATAGATTTACATCTAGGCTCAACCTTATCTCCTTCCCGATTTCATTTTTACTAGATGAAATGATACACCTAGGCAGGTGAGTAGGTTAGTATAGGGGTGGCCGAAGTAGTAGGGGAAGTCCAAGCCGTAGCAGCAAGGCCAGCTGTACAAAGCGTTAGGACTTGTATAAAAAGAGGATTTCGATCTAAGTGTAGAGTTTGATTCCTTGATATCTCTTGTGATAAGCAAGATAAGGGGTTGTTCCCACCATAGAGGAACCTTGTCAATCTTGTTAGATATCAGGAATGTAATACCATTGTTTTTTTTATCATCCGAATGGGTTTGGATCATAACATGAACTTACTAGACATTTTCAAGAAACAATACCTTGGTACATGTTATTTGCAAATGAATTAATACTAATAAATGAAACTAAAGTAGTAAACTTGAGATTAAACAAGCGTGTAAAGTGATCTAGAATTAGGGGTGTTAATGGAATAGGTCCACCCATGAACCCACCCATCTAACCCAATTATGAACAGATTAGGGTTTTTTAAAAAAAAAAAAAATTAAATGGGTTGTGATCTATCATCCCACCCACCCATTCAATTAAATAAACAGGTAATGGGTTGGATGTTTACAACCTGTCACCTCAATTAATGATCCATTGAACCCGTACAACCAACCAGAACATTAACAATCCATTAAAGCCAAAAAGTATGTGACAATTTATTATTTTTGAAATGTGATTGCTTGAGTTTATTTGATGATAGAAAATCTTTCTTAGTGCATCCTTATATTATATGCATGTTTCTTAGTTTTGTACATGTATTTTTACATTCAATGGAGTTGTTGAATGCAAACAAATTATCTGCATCTTGGAACATGAACAAATAAGTATTATAACAGATTAGCCATAGAATTATTAGACAAATGCTTATATCAGAGCATTTGTTTCTAAGCTAATTAAGTAGCTTCGAAGTTGTCAACATGTATTTTTTCCATTATCGAGTTTAATTATTTCATAATTACTGCTAAACAGATATCTAAATTAGCTTGCTTTCAACCTGTTTACAACACATAGAAAACCTGTAAACCTTCTCTTCAAAAAAGGAAAACAGTAAACTGGTTTATCAAAAGGATTATAAATTGATTAGGGTTGAAGTTTTTTAAATGGGTTAATATACAGATTAAGGTTGGAATTTTTAAAATGGATTACAAATAATGTTAGGCTTTAACCCACCCAACCTGATCTACTAACGCCTCTATCTAGAATCTAATGGCTTTTAGAAGTAACCAGACAAAAACTGAATATGTAAAATAGAATTTTATGGCATACTACATATAAAACTCTTCAAACCCAAACTTTCTAATCTCAAGCTTTTCACTCTCCATAAAGTACCTTATTTTTTAATAATTTCTTTGCATCTTCCTATACAATTATCCCACTTCTTAATCATTTCTACACAACTACCAATAAAACTAACCTGTCTATTTTAACTTTATTCTCTTGACTACTTGTTATTACCCCTATCATATCACATCATTTTCTCCCATTTCAAAAATTCATAACAAAAAAATTTTTAATCTAGCAATTTTAACACTTCCCAAACACACCCTTAATGGTAGTGAGAATCTAGATGAGGACTACTTAAGATTTCATAACAAATAGTACAAAAAATTGATCATTTCTGATATTCAGGATCTGTAGTCAAGAAAATAGAGAAATAAAAAAACCGTTATAAATAGAATCCAAGCAAGATGAAAAATGGTGAAATGGATCAGGAATTTTATGTAATCATTGAGTTCTAATTAAATTAAAAGAAAAGTTTTATAAGACGATGATTAGCTATGTTATATGAGGCAAAATGTTAGGCAATTAAAGAACGACATACACAAAGTGTAGCAAAAATGAGAATGTTAAAGTGGATGAGCGGTAAACTAGGAAAATTTTAAATGAAGTAATCCAAGATAATCCAAACACTAAGCAAAAGGTAATAAAATGAGAGAAATAGATTAAGGTGGTTTAAGCATATTAAACAGAGACCTAAAATGGCACCAATTAGAGAGTTGAGTTTATTCAAATAGAATATAGTAAGAAAATAAGAGGAATACCCGAAAATGTGGATATAAGTAATTAAACAAGATATGACGACTTTAAAATTTGCTTAAAACATGGTTCACGATAACAAAAAAGGGTACAACAAAAATTCATACGACCGACCCCATATAGGTGGGAAACAAATTAAATGACAATGACAATGATAACCACTTGTTTCTACATGCCAATTCCCATTTTTCATGCTCATGTTCAAAATGGATATGTAAAAGATTCCCAGATAAAAACAATATCTTCTGTTTTATTGTCTCAGCATCCACGAAATAGCTAGTTGAAACAAGTTCATGAACAGAGAGAAGACGACCGAGTATGACATACTTAAAAGCTAGAAAGACAAGGCACTGGGCCTTGAGCTGTACCAACTGATGTGCCTTAAAGAGCAAGCCTGAAGATCCGGCAATGTGAGAAGCATAACTTCTTCCCATATCTGTAGGAGTTCCAGCTCCCTGTGGATTCGTTTCCATATTACCACCTGAATTAGCACGTACGTCTTTTTGGACAGCATCTAACCTCAGTTTTCCAATTGAATCTTGATCTCCACCACAAGCTGTCTCACTTTTCCCAGAAATGTTTCCATTACTTAATGGTCCTGCAGCTCCGGTCCCCTGCTTCAACAGGCACTTAGTTTGACGACACCAAAAAACATAAATATTGATAGTATATCATGAGTTATAGATGAGGAACCAAAGAACAAGCAAAATCACACTACAATGAGCTCAATTCATAATTATAACAATGATGAGAAACCTTTCCCCAAGGACTTGCATCAACACTCGTAAAGACTATTAGTTTCACAGGGCCAATGATGTCCAAAACAAGCATCCTTAAGGAGGGCTTTTTGCATATGAATGCCTTAAAAATTTTATGATTTTGCATTTTTTGACCATAAGCCTTAACCTTGGCATATTCATGCCTCAAGCTTAACACAAATTGCATGAAGCAATCTTCCATCAGAAAATGACTTTAGGGTGAAAATAGGATCGGATCAACCCATGACCCATCCCGTTTGGCTACAATTTTACAGAGAATCAGGGGCAATGATTTCTATCCGATGGAATGGGGCGAGTAAAGATTTGAAACCCGTGCTTTCAAGTCAAAGGGTGTGGCGGGTAGACCATGTCCCAACCCGCCTTGACCTTCCTCGCCCACCAAGGGGTAAATTATTTTTATAAACCATATGGCTTACTTATGTGAATGCGGTTGTGGTGGATAAATATACTGAACTTCATGACTTATAATGTGAATATATTTTAGGTGAATGCACATTTAATTTTATAACTTGTTTATATGAATAAATTTTTATTTCTTAAATGCATATATATTGTTCAAGTTATCTCATTTATCAATGAAATAAAATATATTATCTATATTTTTATACCTTTTTAATAATAAATATTATTATTTTGCAATTTAAAATTTTTAATTGTAATTCAAAATTTAGATATATGGTACCTTTGATACACACATTTATCAAGGTTAAGCTGCAAATGAAATTATTTAAAAAAATTTACTCACATTTTGTTATCATATCTATTTTACTCCACTAAATAGTAAAATATTAAAGCATTTAACCTTTGAAGTTATCATAAATGTGAGTTTTTATCAAGATATATAAGTACTTAAACTTTGACCCGCTTTTTCAACCCAACCTGTCGTCCCGAAACCAACTTGTAGTTTGTCTCAAGCCCTATAAAAAAAAGTGAGGGTCGGATCTACCTTATCCTGACTTGGTATAAAAAGTATGCTCAAATAAGATTTTTAAATTTTAGGGTCAGGGTTAAGCACACCCTAACCTACACCGATTTTCAGCCCTAAATGACTTGGTGATGTTATAGAATCCAATTAAAGAACAATAATGAACTTTCAAAAGATTGCAAACCTTTTTTCCCAATAGATCCAAGCTAAGAATCACCCTTATAATCACCAGTTCATTTAAAATTTAAATATTATCCAATAAAAATCATATGAACCATACAATTCAAATGATCTTTTAAGAGAATATAAATCCATCCATTTCTTTTCCTCAATCAAATATTCATAACTTGGAAAGTATGTCTTGTACATCCATCAGATTTCTTAAGAACAAATTGTCTTTCTAGGACAAAAAATGCATTTTACGCAAGGAAATGAAAGGCATTTTTCGTCATTTAACTTATTAGTTATTTATATAATGACATGAAATCGCTCTCGCAAAAGGTAGCATCGTGCAATTTATTTCAAATTTTAGGTATGTATATAGCTAAATTGGAAATTATGGAGCAAAGTCCAAACTGGAAAACTCAAGGTATGAAACTATGAACATGTGAAAACACCCCTAATGACTGCAAAGATCCACAAGAGAAAAAAAATAGTGAACCTGCAAAAAGAAGTTGAATTTAGATCTGATGAAATCCTTTGGAATGCCACCAGTGTTCTCTTTATGGACGTTCTCCCCACTAAAATCTTTTTAAAGGATGATTGATAAGTTGTCTGATAAAAAAACTAATATGTCTATTCCATATGGTACCAATAATCTCTGCGAATAGTACCACTGTTATCTCTCATTTATCATTATTAATGGAAACATTAGTGATATTATCTCTGTTACATAAGAAAGACTCATTTTTCTACAATTTGTCATACAGAGAAGCCTTTTAAACATTTCTTCCCAAATTTCTCAACCAATGTTGATAACCCTCTTCATCATTAAAAACTAAATATATTTATCATATATTACTTATGTAAATGTTCATGTATACTTTTAATTTTCATCAAAATATCAAATAAAATCATACTAAATTTTTTGACATATGAGTCTCTTTAACCTTTACATTAGTCACTAAAGTTGACATTTAAAGTCTCATAAAATAAAAATAAAAATAAAAAGTTGACATTTAAAGTAAAATTTTTAGCTTAAATGCATATATATATAGATATTAATTTCTTATTGAATTTTGTTATGTTTTAATTCTCTATTTTCTCATATAATTTCCCAAAAAAAATATTATGTCCAATAAAATGATAATATCTTTTTTTGGGAATATCAATATATCCCTAATTTCCAAAAAAAAAAAAAAACAATAAAAATCACATAAATGACTTGATTTACGGTGTGGAAATTTTCTTTGGTAGTAAAAGTAAGATATAAAAGGAATAGACTCCACTTCTAATAGTTTTCCATGGATAACCCATAGGAATTAATTCCACTTTTTCTGGTTATAACTTTTGAAGTTGAATATTGTCTTTTCACATCTAAATGGAACTTAAATCTACAAAAAATTGAAATTTAACAGATAAAAGAAAGGAACAGTGGAATTCTCCAAGCCAATAATATACAATAGAGCCATCAAGATGCTAACCTGATAACCAGAACATACAAAAAAAGTACAATTGGAAGTCTCCAGCGAAAAGGGCAGAAGGATCAAGAGGATCACATAATACTAGCCAAAATTTCAGGTGTCTCTATGATATGAGCCATCAAATGAATACTGAAACTGAAGTGTGACTAAAATAACAAAAAAGAAGAAGATTTTTTTATGAAAAAAGAAGAACTTAACAATGAATAAATGACTGGAAGTACAAAATGTACAGAAGAGAACTGCAGATTTACTAATTGTACAGGCTACACCAAGCATCATGAAGATGAAATAATTTTGAAAGAGAGACAATTACCAAGTACCTGGAAAATGTTGAGGGGATCATTTCTCGAATGAGACATGTTTCCATGGTTTGCAAGTTGTCTCATAGTTACAGATGTTAATTCTACATCAGCACCAGATGAAGAACCCACTTTTGCTTGATAACCCACAACACTCTTGAATGGTACCGAACCTCCTTTCTGTAAACCAAAAACACTATTGGCAGAAGAAACATCTGCATCTTTGTTTGAGTGCCTTGATACAATGGTTTGGTCCCCCAGCCCTTCAAGAGATTCAGGATTTCTCTCCTGCATCAGCTTCCCCTTCTTTGCACCAAATCTGGTGATAGTAGTGTTTGTTTTCTGGAAATTGTCAGCATGAATCACCACACTGGGCTCTACCTTCTTTCTCTTAAGGCTGGCTTTTCTATTATCTTTTTTCGGTACCTGCTTACCAAGATCAGTCTCATCATGTTGTTCCGGGGAGTTTGTGGCCTGTGAGTCATCCATTCCTAATTTGACCAAACTTTCAAGCTCGGATGATTCACCATTTCTTTGAGGTGAAGATATTTGACTAACACTATGATCCATGCTTTCCATAATAAATGGGGCATTTGGCACATCAGAAATTAATGAACGATGGTTAATTTTGTCCTCCTGAACAGAAGTTACTTTAGAATCTTGCAGCATACCAATACTTTGTTTCAATCTTCCATGATCATCTTCTGTTGTGTTGCTACTTGATGTAGCATTCCAGGTAACAGGACTACCTTTATGGGGCACATCTATGCTTGTCAGAGACGATAAATACTCAGGCACATCCTTCTCAGACCTTTCACGGCCAGAATCACCAACCTGAGCTCCACCAGCTAAAGGAAGATGGGGCAGCTTCAAAGAATTAACATCAAATCCATGCTGACTAACAACTGTTTCCAAAGCCCTGAGATAATGTTAATGCAACATACTATTAGTCGATTAACCTGGTTAGATATAGTGTCTTTCATCTGTCCAGGGTTAAAGCCCTGTCTCTCCATCTTAGCATTCAAAATAACTAACACAAAATGTTAAGGCTATGCAATTTGTAAACAAGAAATGACACTTATTCATCAACATCACCCCCTCGCCCCTTCAAAAAAAAACCTCACAAGAAGCATAATCTGGAACATGCAGCTTGTGGAAAAATACACTGCTAGTGCAAAAGTTCTAACAAATATCAACCCAAAAATTTGAAGTCAAAATGCATTTGTTTTTAAAAAAAAAATGAACCACGAGAATTTACCATATAATCACAATGGCAATTTTCACACTGCAGAATATTTTTTCCATGACATAACTGGACAGATGAATATCTGATAACATTTAAGAGTGGATCAAATTCAAGAAAGATCAAATAGTCTTGATAGAAGATGATGAAATTAAGGGAAATATGAAAAATTATTTCTATGGTTTATTAAGAGTGTATTAGGTAAACCCAAAAAAAAAAAATTCCTCAAAACTTTTCAATACACTTTTCCATACAACTACCTTACTTTCCAATCATTTTTATATATTCTTCCATGCAACTACCCTTTACTCCTAGTCATTACCCCTACTCTCTCAACTTTTCCACATTTTTTCTAGATTACCAAACATACCCTAAAGGACAATCCCTTAGAGATTTTAGCATAGATAAAAATACAAATATTTTTTAAAAATCTCTTCTTTTTATAGAATTAGATTCAAAGAGAAAAAGCCTTAAGAAGAATGAAAATTGAAAAAGCTTTATATCCAAGTAATATACCAATTAAGTTGTGGAAGAGCATGGGTGAATAACACTTAATTGGCTGAAAATTTTATTTAATAGGATTCTGCAATCGAAGAAAATATCAAATGAATGGAGGAAAAGTACTGAAATATTGATCTATAAAAACGAAGGAAATCTTCAATTTTGTGCTAATTATCATGGAATAAAACACATGAGTCAGAATATGCAGCTTCGGAAAAGAGAAATTAAGCAAAGGTTATGAAATGAAGTAGATATTTCTGAAAAAAATTTTAACTTTACAACAGCAACAGAGGTTATATTCTTATTGAGGCAATTGAGTGGACCAGGCACACACTTTCGATTTTGATAAGTTGAAAGCAGTTGAATCAGAATGAAGAGAACAAATTGGTCAACTGATAAACTCCTTAAGTTGCCTTGAGCAATGTTTAAAATAATAGTCATATTATATACATAATAGCCATGTCCTCATGGGTTGAAAACAGTTCAAACCACCAATTTGAACTGCACACCATGGACCTATAAATTGAACGGCAACTTATGGCTTAATGCTTAAAGGGTAACAATCCCTATCCTTTTTTTACATAACAGCCTTACTTTTTTCTGCCTCGTGTTTTTATTTTTTCTGTTTTACGGAAGAGAACAAGTCAACAAAATTAAGCATTTTTGCCCAACCGGAAGACAATATCGCCATCTGATTCAATGTTCAGAAACAGGGCTAGCTGTTGTGGTTTCACTGGCAGTAAACCCAAAGATTCGACATTAAAAATTTTAAGCTTGCAGCATAAAATATTGCATTTGATAAAAACTAAACACCTGTAAGCATATTCTAGTAATCAAAAAAAAAAAATCAAGATCCAAAATCACCAGAAACATAGGTCTATTGTCGACATTATTGATCAACTCTAATCTAAGCATATAAATTTGGCTGTTTGGAAGGATTCAGAGGGCTTGCATCGAATGAGAATGTAATGTGTATTGGAAATGGGAAAAGTTGTAATAGAAATGTAAAAAGGTGTATTGGAAATTGAAAAAGCCATCCCAGGAATGGGAAATTCGACCCCACTAAAGGATCTTGGATTCTTGGAAACACTCCCAAGATAAATCAAAATTGACCAAATGAAGATTGTACATAGCAGTGCTGGCCACGCATTTGATTACCACTCATCATCAATAAGTACAGGAAATGCTTTCAAGGTTAGATCTAAACCTTGATATTACTCGATAAGCCATAGATTGCTCTTTTCCATTCAATTTCATATGCTGCAATATCTGAAAGACTCCGACAAAAAGGAGGAATCACAAAAGGAGTGAATAAGCTCAGTTACTACAAGGAAAGCTGAGTGCTACCCACCATGTAAAGTTTTGATGCCAATTTCACAGGCTCATCCTTTAGATCCTGAATAATTTTCTCCAAAATTCTAGCTGATTCCATATCAGCATGATGAGATGATGCCATCTTTTGAAAAATCTGTGGTGCGCAAGTATCCCTGAAACTAAAACCATTCAATTGGAATGACCAAATGTCAGGCTACGCAAGCCATTCCAACATCACGTACCAAACACAGATATCTAGATTCAATTATTCTAGACCACATGCAAATATACCAACCAAACGGAATGAAAGAGAACCAATTCCACAGACTGTTAAGGGCTCCAAAGAATTGTACCAGACCAATATTAAAACATAAAGATATGTCAAGAGAAAGGACAAGGGCCTAAGCAGTTAACGACTGAAATAAAAACAATGTTGGCATCACAAGCAGATGACCCTGTTATATAAGTATTAATAGTTGATCCTGCTAAATAGAAGCCACTTCTTTAAAAAATTCAAATATTTCTTTAATTTTTTTCTCCTATAATTCTATCAGTTCATCACATTCTCAACATAGCAATAAATTCTCTCAGGATAAATAGCAAAAGGACTCATATATGTCATCAATCAAATGCTCTTACAGCAAGTTTCAAAGCAGTGAAATATTGCTTGGCAAACTCTTCAAATACATTGATTATATATCGCCAGGACCCATTGGACTTGCCCAGCCAAATGCTAGGCTACAGGTAACCATCATAATTTGGGCCTCATGGTTACCTTTGTCAGCAACAGTCATAGCAGTCACATGTTCACTTGTTCTTTTTAATTTCTTTATTTTCTAGCATTGAAATGAACCGAGAACAAGAAGAAAACATTATAGGACAGTATTCTGCACACTTCTGACAGGAATATAACTTGTGATTGGATAGGAATCTAAAGAATTGAAATCAATATCTATCATGTTTTTCACAATCATCTGCATAAAGTAGTTCACTAGGATGTACCAAAACTCTTACATTAACTGCTTCCGTAAAATGGAAACATGATTTATACATTGCAAAACATGTAAATCTGTCATCATATAAATCATGTTCCTCTTTGAATTCCCAATTCTCATTGATAGCAGTGTTAAAGAAATCAAAATTCTAGGAAAAAATTTCACTGTAAGTTCCATTTTCCAGGCATTGAAATCTTATTGCTGCAGACATAGAAGATTTGATGTTTTGGGATATATTGTCAAGATTTTGGAGAAAACATCAATATTTTCTCCAAGATCTCTAGATATTGCAATATCCTATCAGAATTATCAAGATTTCACCAAGGAAAGATCATCATAATCATCATAAGTCATTTCCCACTTAGGTGGGGTCGGCTGCATAGATTCTGTTGCACCATTCTTAACGAGTTGAGACTAAATGTTCAATAATTTATAATATGAAAATATGAAACAAATATGGCCAAACAACATACCAATCGAGCGTACCCTTGTGCATCCCTAACTATGAAACAATACATGCAAGCAGCACGATTAGTAAGTATCTTCGATATAAAGGTTATAAAATAGAGCATCAATCTTATACGGCCAGCCACAAAAAAAAAAAAATTATTAAGGATGTGTTTGGGAGGTAAAAAAACTATTAGATAAAAGGTTTTTTATGTAAAAAATTTGGAAATGAGATAAAATAATGTGATATGATTGGGGTAACAATGAAGAGTAAGGAAATTAAAATTAAAATAAATACGTTAATTGTATGGATAATTATACAGGAATGATTAAAAAGCATGGTAGTTGTATAGGAAAATATGAAGAAATAATTAAAAAATAAGATAGTCGTGGAGAGTAAAAAGATTTAGATTGAAAAGTTTCTGTTTGAAAATTTTTTGATGCAAACAAACGAACCTTAAAGTTTTTCATTGATATATAGGCCCTACCTAGATCGGACACATGCCAAATTTTACATTTTTTTATTTTTTACGTTTTCATTTTTGAAAATCAAAAAAATAGGCCAAATTTTTTCATGGATGTGCCTTTTCATTTTAAAAATTCAAAATATGGGTGGTTTGACAATTTACAAAAGTAGTCAAGTTAAAATTTTTTAATCTAAAACTTTTCACTCCCCATAACTACCATATTTTTAATTATTTTTTCTGCATCTTTCTATACAACAACCCTACTTTTCAATCATTTCTACACAACCACTAATACAACTAACCTATTTATTTTAAATTTATTTTTTTTACTCCTCATCATCAGCCCTACCATAACATCATTTTGTACTAATTTAACAACTTTTGCATCAAAAGTTTACACCTTCCCAAACACACCCTATATGTAAAAATAAAAAATGTAAAATTTTGCATGCTAACTGATCTAAGAGGCTCACTTATCCATGAAAGTTTTAATAAAAAGGATTTTTGGCCGGCCATAAATAGGTCCATATAAGAACAGGGTCCTATAAAATATGCTCTACATGTGCTTTAAATGGAGAATAATTGAAGGTCACTAAATGCATATTCCAATAAAATAAAATTTAAAAAAACTTATGTAACATGGACAGTGAAAAACTCATTGATCAATGTCTAAATCCATTTCCAAACTCCAAGTACTATAAGGAAATGAATATCACAATATTATTAATTTTCAAAATCAATTAAGACAATCAAAGAATGCAACAAATCTTAGTTCAATATCTAAATATGCAACACTTAGTTAAAGATTAATTTTATGAAAATCATACAAATGGTTAAATCCATTGGCTAACTAACTCCATCTTTACCAGTTCAACCAGTTTGAAATAGTTCAAATTAAAAACAATTTTGAAAAACTGCACTTATCGCCCTTCAATGTATGGTCTTAAGGAGAGCCCAGCACCACCGCCAGCTGCATTAACAGGCTCAGTTGTGGCATTTTCATACATTTCAATTTGGCAATGAATCAAATTTCATGAAATAGAATTCTAACTGGAGTGATTTAGCAAATGGCTAGTTCATCATTGCCATTGTAAGATGTTTTCCACCTACGAAGGTTAGCTGCATGAATCTGTCACACCATTCCTGACAATCAGAAAGTATGTTCCCAAGAATCTCCAATGTCATCATATGATCATCTTAATCTTAATTATTTTTGCCACTGTTTTTTGAACCTTCCTCTACTTCTCTTGTAGCCATCTATTTCGATAAATTTAATTCTCCTAACTTGTATAGATTCAGACCACCATTTGACACATCTAAACCACCTTAACCCACTATTCCTCAATATTTTACCTTCTTTCCTTCATCTATTGGTTTCACATTTAGACTATCTTGAATTACTTCATTTCTGTTTTATTTTTTATTATTTTTTATCGGTAATCACCTTAACATTTTCATTTCTGCAACACTCATTATATGTATAGCATGTTCTTTAACCACTCAAAATTCAACCCATAAAGCATAGCTGCTCTTAGCACTATAGGGCAGCCCCATGCATTAAGCAACCGCATGTGCAGGGTGTGGGAAAAGGTCGGACCACTTTTTGGGTCTATACTACGCAATGATACCTTGTGAAGCAAAAGGTTGTTTCCATGACTCGAACCTATAACCTCCAGGTTATGCGGTGACAGCTTATACCGTTGCGCCATGCTCATAGAACTATCTTATCTTACAAGTTTTTCCCTTTAATTTAATTAGATCTTGACAATGAGACAAAATTCCTTAAGCATCCCATAGTTTTTTCATCCTCTTTGAATTCTATGAATAATGTCTTTATCGATTTCTTCATTTCATTGAACTCATCATCATCACTTGTTTCGCACCTGTATGTGGTCAACTAAATGGATTCTTTTACATCATTCTTTTTTTAAAAAATCTCACAAAAATCTCCAATGTTTAAATTACTTTATCTATGTTTTATTGGATCATCCTCAATTTTCCATTACAGCCTTCTAGTGTGCAACTTCAAGCCTCCATTCGACATGCACAAAACACCTTAGTCTACTTTCTATCATTTTATTAAACTTATTGTGTCACTTTAAATTATCTCAAATTACCTCAATCTAATTTCATCTTTAAATTATCTCAAATTACCTCAATCTAATTTCATCTTTTCTTGTTTTACTAATCATCAAGCTTAACATTCTCATTTTTACTCATCCTACATATACGTTGTTCTTTAACCATCATGTTCTACCCATAAAGCACAGTAAATCCTTTTTTGGCTAAAATTTTCTTTTAATTGAAACTCGGTTATCGCATAAAATTCCTAAAGTACCTTGCCATTTCTTCTACCCTACTTGACACCTATCAAGTTCCATAATTTAGTTTTAGAATTACATTACTGTTATGTTCTTTCATCTCTTTTATATATATAGGCTTTGCTTCTATCTTAGAAACAAAATTGTGAAGACTTGGAGAAGAAGCCCATTTTATGATGAAATCAAAATCCAATTGATCATTTTTTGTTTAGCATTATTGGTTTTATCATAATACCGAAAATCATTTCAATTAGAGTGTCAGGCGAGTCACGCCTATTTAATATATATAATCATGTGTAAAACAAAAAATCTGTTAGATCTATTTACAAATGCTTTAGAATGTCATAATAATTTATAGGATCATTACTGCATGTAGGAAAAATGTTTTAGAACATATAGATGTTGAAAGTAGAGGACATTGACATATCAATCAAATAATTTAATTACATTGGTTATATACTTTAAACAAAATGGGGCCCATGAAATCTTTGATTTGGAGTAAACACGGTTTCCTAATTAAAGAAATTATCCTCAATGCAATGGTTGGACTAGTTTTCACATAACCATCAAAGTAGGCTCAAATGGAGAGGTTTCACAATTTTGCTTCTATACAAGAGTACATATCTTCAGGAAATACTTCAGCAGTGTATAAAGTACCTCAGTGAATTGCTATGCTTGTCATGTTTGGGACCCATTTTAATGATTATCTAAATCTAATCCAATGATTATACTCAAAACCATCCATTCAACCAAGAGACCATCATACCAAAAATCATTTTGATCAGAAGTTTATGTCATGATGTGTTGAATCACAACACGTGGTTCTCACATTTGTAACAGCTCCCTCACTCATGTCCCCGATAATAACAATATATCTATTGGCAAACTAGTTCTTGATTGGGAAAAAATATATATATAGGAACTTTAATATCTCTGCCTTTTAAAAACACTAATAGAAAAACATAAATTGTAAATGATTTAAGTGAAATTGATGGATTTCTCCGTATCCTGAGGAGATCATTCAACCTTTGTTATGCAATATGATTTGGCTTTAGTAAATACTAGATACCTCAATTGAAAAATGAAAAAGACAGTCAAATACCCTCCAAAGAAAGTCATATATAAGCTAAATAATCCTTTCCTTCTTAGAAGGATAGATAGATCAATCGTTTGGCATGAAATTGTGAATTGAAATGTCATCCTAGGTGAGAATGGCATCGATGGTGGTGAATTGAACCTGATCAAAAAAGAATACAGCACAAGAAAGAAAGAAAGATGAAGATTCATTCTTAGTTACTAGAATGAAGATTTAGATTAAACAACATGAAGATAGTGCAACGAAAGTAGCATCCCAAAAATGGCATCATGGAAGTGATGACTTGGTTTGAAAGTAAGGAGCCAAAAAAAAAAAAAAAAAACACACACACACACACACACACAATAGAACCAGCAATAATCACATTGGATGACTAAGTGATGAGCAGATGAGGCAGTGGCAGTTTAAGACATAGGTTATACAGCCCACTCAACCATTATAGAAGTTGGAGGTGACTTGGAGAATGTTAAACAACAATGGACCAAGTGCCTGATTGAGTTGCTGGAATTATACTAAGAGAAGAAGTGTGAAGGTAGTAATGGCAATTATATAGTTGGGGCGGTAGTGATGATCCATTATTCCATTCCTAATGTCAGATAAACTAGTGCTGCTCCATTATCAACAGTCATCAGGAAAATCCTGTGTCTTCTTCTGATAATTTGCATATTAAATAAGACATATAGGAAACAAATAATCCCATTCAAGCCAGAACCAATCCTGATTATACAATCACATTTGGGCTGTTTTTGAGTGCCGCAGATGTTTGGCAATCCACAGATACCACAAAAATGAACTTGTAATTGCTTCTGCAGCCTCCTTTAACAAGGGATGTGTTTGAATGTTCTTCCAAGCTAATTAACAACTTTGATGAATGCAGGGTATAGGAAATGGTTTTCCCACCCACTAAACAGGATTCCAGTCTAACGAAATCTCTGAAGCTAAGCAGCTGTCAAAGCTTGATATCAGTAGCAAGCTTGCAAGAAGCGGTCAGAGCAAATTCCTACTTGCATTGTTTCTGCTTCAAGGTTAAGTCAAATGCACATATGAATGAATAACCAATAGACAATGACAACCATTCCAAGCATCAAATTCTTAAGCATATCAAATGCATAATTAAAAAGTCCATGTTTGAAAGACAGAAAAGCAGAAACGTCAATTGCGCAATATATACGCACAGTGAATTTATGGATTCAACTGCTGAAACATTATGGAAAGTAAGAAAGATCGATGTTACTTTCTCGCAAAGTAATGGAATCTAGAAAAAATTTTTTGAGAAAAAACTCAAATTTTGAAATGTCGCGTACCTTTGCGGTTCTTTCACGAGGGGCTCGAGATCGATTGGGGAGGAAATAGACAGAGAGTCATCGGATTTTCTTCCCTTTATCTTAGGAGATGAATAGATCGTCTAGCGATGTAGAGAAGGATTTAGGTTATTTTTGTGAGAGTGAAACCCTAATCCGGAGATCCAAATCGATGGTGTGGCTTTCTCATCTTGCCTGGGAAAGATCGACAGAGAGAACGCAGAAAAGATGATTTTGCTGTGCGTGTGAGAGGGGGGCTGAGGGAGAGTGGTTTTGTCTGGGAAAGGCGGAAAGGGAAAAAGTAGTGCAACTCCGGTCGAGACGGGAATATACTCTTTTTTTTTTTTTTTTTTGAGATAATTTTTTTTTATATAAAATTTTGTTGAGATAATTTATCTTAACAATTAAACATCATTTCTAATATATTCATAATATTTCATAAATTCTTTTTATACATATAATATTTTACCCTAAATTTCTCTCATACTCATGCCGTTAAAACTACTGTTATCTATCTCATTAAAAAAATTATTTTGCCCTTTCAAATTTTTTTACTTAAAATAAATCAATTTTAATATGAATTTTAAGTTATTTAATATCTTATATTAATGATTTACTACCATCAATTAAGTTATATTGAGGTTAGTAGGCAAAATCGTCTTTTCAATTGAGTAGATAATGCTGGTTTTAATAGCGTAAGTATGAGAGGAATTTATGGTAAAATATTATGGGTATAAAAAAAATTACGAAATGTTGTAGATATATTAGGAATTATGTGTAATTGCTATGAATATAAGAGGAATTATCTCTTTTTTTATTAGCACCGTAGGTGTTTGGCCAACAATAAAATTTTTCTTCGAAATGTTTTTTGTATACAAGTTATTGAATTGGTAAAAAATGATATAATATGATATGATAAATGTAATAATGAATAGTTAATAGAATAAATTAAAATAGATAAGTTTGTTGTATAAATAATTGTATAAAAATAAATTTAAAATATGATATTATATAGGAAAATATAGAAAAAATGATTAAAAATATAATAGTCATAAAAATTAAAAAGTTTTAAATTAAATAGTTTTAGTAGAAAAAATTGTAGATATTTTCAAACATGCACTATATGCACTGTGATATCTAGTATTACAAATTAAGGTGTGTTTGGCATTGGTTAAAAAATGTAAAGTTAAAAATTTTCATTCTAAAACTTTTCACTTTTCACAACTATCATATTTTTTAATCATTTTTTCACAATTTCTTATACAACTATCCTATTTTTTAATCATTTTTACACGAATACACGCACAACTAACCTATCTATTTTAAATTTATTATTTTCGGATGTGTTTGTTAACAACAAAAAGTTGCCAAAGTTAAAACTTTTCAATCTAAAACTTTTCATTCTCCACAACTACCCTATTTTTTAATCATTTCTTTGCATTTATCTATACAACTACCCTACTTTTTAATCATTTCTACACAACTACCAACGGAACAAACCTATCTATTTCAACTTTATTCTATTTATTCCTCATCATTACCCCTATCATATCACATCATTTGACAACTTTTTATTTCGACAACTTTTCATCAAAAGTTTTATCCATTCCCAAACACACCCTTTATTACCTATCATTATTCCTGTCATAGCACATCGTTTGACAACTTTTACTCTTCAAAACTTTTCACCAAGAGTTTTATCCATTCTCAAACGCATCCTTAGGCTCTTTTACAATATTTACATTTAATCCCAAACCCCCCTGTGTTGTGAGTTAATGAAATTAATTAATACATAAAATTACTAATATTTTTATCAAATTTATGAAAATATCTTTACTAAAAAATTTATTAAAATATGCAAAGAATTGAATGTCATACCTTAGTATTGCAATAATTAATAAGAGCTCTAAATTCTAAGAGTCCTAATTTCATTTTTATTCTGTTTTATTCTGTGTGTGGTTAGGAAGTGATAAAATTTTCAATGAAAAATTTTTTACGTAAAAATTTTTCAAATGAAAGAAAATAATATGACATGATATAATATGACAATGATAAAAACTAGAGAAATAAAATTTAAATGGATAAATTAGATGTCTGAGTAGTTGTGTAGAATTGAAAAGTATAGTAATTATATAGGGAAAAGTAAAAATAATTAAAAATATGGTGGTTATAGATAGTGAAAAGTTTTAAAATAAAAAGTTTTAATTCGATATGTTTTTAGTATAAACAAACACCCCTTTATCATTGATTATTTTACAAAACAGGTTTTTTTATGAACAATGTAGGTGTTTTGGGCATTTTAGGCATTTATGAAATTTAACTAATAATTTTTTATAAAATAAGCATTTTTATAATAAACTGTAAACGTAATAAATATATTTTGGAAATGTCATAAGTATATTTAGGATTAAAGTCAAGTATATTTGAAAAAATCACTACATTTTTCGTTGTGTTTATTGCATAAGGAATTTATCTTTTTTATCTTATATTATATTCTTTGCATCTAACATTTTATTCGCAAGTAATTTAATATCTAATGAGTAATCATTTTGTTAATGTCAAAAAAGAAAATCTCTTCTTAGTTGAGGAAAAGAATTATTTTTATCTTTTTGGTTTTTAGAAGATTATTAGTATATTTAACTTATGTAATAAATTTTATTATTTTTGAGATGTATACGTTTTTTTGAATTTTAAACACAAAGTATTTTAGTTATTTTGACTCAATAATAGTTTTTCACGTGGGCTAATATTTTCTTAGCCAACCGGATCTTACTCGTATTTAATTATTTCATTAATCAAGATATTTTATATTTAATTAATTATTTGAGTTATATAAGGGTAGCAACTAGTAGAGAATATGGAAGATTTCGGCGTACCCGTAAAGAAACTAAAACTTTTCAATTTAAAAAATTTTCAACCTAGAACTACACAATGGACGAAATAATTTTACATCAATCATGAAAGATATGAAAATAGATAAAATTACGTAGTATATAGGTTTTATAGAAGTGGAACCTTCATAAATAAAAAAGTGATCCAGCGTTTCACATGTGACATTTATATTTATATAGTATGTGATATTCATCTGAAGATACAAAGCTCTCACAACTAAATTTAAAACCATAAGGATTGAAACCCCAATCGCTCAAGCACAGCGCCAAAACTTTTACCAATATGACTTACGTGTTAGCATTAGTGGCTCACCCACTGAGGAGGAAATTTCATATAAATGTCTTTTCTTCAAGGAAGAAATTTGTAAACCTTTACTACTAGGGAAAATTGCAAATAACACTCGGACTAGATGGGCCTTAATGCCTCACGGCTACCATACCAATGCATTCACAGCACGTACCACCAGGGATCTCAACCCAGGTTGCAAGTAAGCTCACTCAAATGAAGTGGGTTGCTTGGGAGCTGGTGTGGCGCCCCGAACCGAGGCGTCACATTTGTCCTTACTCCAAGATCTTGTCGATCGGTAAGTGTGAATCAGGATTGTTGCCCTGATCACGCGGCGGATATTTAATTCGATCTCGTCCAAATTTTTTTTTTCTTTCATCACATAAAGACACATACTTATCATCAAATCTCAATTATCATTGATAACATCAATACTTG
>JAXCLR010000081.1:52178278-52192212 GCA_035584095.1 Annona squamosa
AATTTCTCCCTTGATTTTCATCTACATTTCTAATGTTAAGTTCTTCCTCCTCGATTTACATATTTGAAAATAATATGTATCAACCTAGACGAAAAAAATACGTGCAACTGTTAATAATAAGAAGATAATAATCATAAAAAACCATCCTAGAAATTAAGTTACCTTAAGCATGCTTTTGTTAATGAAGAAAGAGGTAATTTATCTGAATTAGAGTTAGTAATGCCTAAAACATGTATGTATATATATTAATATTACAAAAAAACATGTATAATTGATGAAAAAATTATATAAACTATACCGGGTTTGGACCGGGTCGGGTTTTGGTACCGGGTTGGTGTGAACCCGGTTTTGGTTTCGGGTTTCTACGGGTCGAGTTGAAACCGGGCCTATTTTGGGAAAAATCTTTAAAATAAAACCCATTTTTGGTTTTGATACCGGGTCGGGTCGGGCGGGTTCGGACCGACCCGGTACCAAGTTGCACCCCTAGGAATAAGAGAATAAGAGGAAGGCCCAAAAAACATATATGAAAGTAATTAAACAAAATTTGAAAATATTACAAATGACTAAAAATTTAGTCTCTAATAGCCAAGAATGGCAAAATAGAATCCATGTAACCGACCCCACCTAGGTAGGAAATGATTTATGACGATGATAATATTAATTATTTCTTCATATTTTCTTATACAACTATCATACTTATCAATTATTTTTCTTAACTTTTGGTACAATTACACACTTTTTTTAAATTTATTTTTTACTCTTCATAATTACCCTCATTATATCACATTACTTTCTCTCATTTCAATTTTTTTTCTACTTAAAAGTGTTTATTCAAATGTTTTTATCAAATACCAAATGCACCTTATATTACTTTGAGCCAAAAATATAGTTATATATTGGTGTAGCTCAAGGCAAGGCTAAGATTTAAAGTTTTCACATCATATGACATCAATACTCTACAAGCCTGACCAAAGTGTACAATATAAGCAACAATATAAGTAATCCGAAATTGAAAAGTACTTAGCTCATATGTGTAAAAGTGGATTTGCTAACCGCATTTGCTGTCAATCTAAAACTTTTCCCCATTTACAATTATCTTATTTTTCTTATTTTTCAATTATTTTCTCATATCTTTTCATATAATTATCATATTTTTAATCATTTCTTTATAATTTTTTAGACAACCATCATCTCTATTTTAACCTTGTTCTCATTATTCATCATCATTATTCCTATAAAATTATATCGCTTTCTCCTATTTCAAATTTTTTTATTGAAAATTTTTATATAAATTTTCTTTCAAAAGTCAAAAAATTGTTTTTGTAAAACTTTTTCATATACTTTTATATACAATTATCCTACATCACCACTAATCATTTTTACACATTCTTCTGTAGTTTTGTATAAATATCTTTTACACTTAGTCACTATCCTTATCTTATGATATTACTCTTCCACCTTTTTCGAGTTTTTTCCATAACAAATTTTCTACATTACTAAACATATAGGGAAACTTACAAAATTGCATTAAAAACTAAACTAGTTTGCGGTTTTAATAATTTTAGTTATTATATAAAGTCCTAGTTTCATGTAACTCCACCCATTCTCCTACCTTAATGATTATTAAAAAATTCAGTTCGTTCATGTTATTTAGTATAATTTTTAATTAGGAGAGTTTAATTTCAAATAAAGATTTCATGACTACATTAGCATAAATATGTATATATTTATGTGTAAATTATGAAAATGTTAATAAGATCTATTCACTTATGCATTCGAGTGTAACAATATTTTGTATAATCATTTGTCTTCGTAGTAATGATATTTTAGATTATGTACAGGCTGAATAAATAATTTTAAAAATTGATATTTAGCTTTAAATCAATTTATTAAGTTGATTTTACATATTTTTAGATGACCCATGTATAATAATATTAGACAAGTTATGAAGTCTTTTTGATAATATTAATCATACAAGATATAATAAATGAAGTGGATTTATCATCCATCGTCAATGTGAGAAAAATGAACATAGTTACATAGAAATAGATTACATAGAGGTAGAAT
Organism: Annona squamosa; assembly: GCA_035584095.1. Classification (NCBI taxonomy): domain Eukaryota; kingdom Viridiplantae; phylum Streptophyta; class Magnoliopsida; order Magnoliales; family Annonaceae; genus Annona; species Annona squamosa. The sequence goes on from JAXCLR010000081.1 coordinate 52,180,346, forward strand.
TAATTATGGATGTGTTTGGGAAGTATGATAATTTTTTTTGGATAAATTTTTTTTTATATAAAAGTTGTTTAATTAAGAAAAATGATATGATATGGTAGAATTAATAATGATAAGTAAATATAATAAAGTTAAAATAGATAAGTCAGTTATATGAGTAATTGTGTAAAAATGATTAAAAAATACGATAGTTATATAGGAAAATATAACAATTAATGAAAAATGGGATAGTTGGAAGGGAAAAGTTTCAATGTTAAACAAACACGCCCTTACAAAGTAATTTGAAATTTTCGATTAATATAATTTCCCTATAACTGCCCAAAAAACCAACAGAACCGCCCAGAAAAGGAAAGGCGACACTAATTGCCTTAAATCAGGTCAATGCACACAAGATTTCACGTGAAAAAAAGTTAATCTAGTTCATAAAAATAGATTATTTAGGTTAATGCATACTAGATTTATATGGAAAAGAGCAGATTCAACGATGATATCAGCCCGAAAAAACGCAGGAAGCTCAAGCCTGAATAGTTATACTGTGAATGTTTATTTAATGTTTTGGTATGAATGTTAGTATTCGTGCTCGCACTAACCCCCGATTTAACCCATGATGTGTTATTGTTTTGATACTATGAATGTTTGTTTACTGTTTTGGTATGAATTTTCTCTCACCACTCCTCATCTTTTATGCTGCCATCTATGCGGAAAGATAGGGTATTTGGTTTGCTCCCAATAAAAACGCAATATATAGTATGTGCTTAAAACGGCTCTATGGATGTCCTACAAAAGGACGAAGGAAGATCTTCAGATGATCATCTAAGATATTGACAAAAAAGACTTATTACTATATCTCCCTTTTCAAAATCAAACTCTTACTATCCTCCTTCACATTCATAATATCTGTGAGGATATTTTGATCCTCTTCACAGACCTTCGAAGATGGATTGGACATTGGGAGGTGGATGGTTTTCGGGGGAAAGACAACGATGGATCTCTTTATTTCCCTTCTCCCTCTTTTCCAAATGTCCTCTTATCCCTCTTCTTCTTCTTCTTCTTTGGGTGGTTTCTGGGTAAAGGTTAATTGATGTTTATACAAGGTTTAGCATTGACAAGATGTGCTTTATATGGTATCCGTGATCATTCTTTAGAGATTTTCTATTAGATGATGTGCTTATCTTTCGTTGGCTATATTAGGATGTTTCTATTGCATGATCACCCTAAGATAGACGAGAGTCACGAGACACCATCACTCTATTAAATGTGAGGCAGTTTTTGCCAGCTCGAGGAAGGGCAACTTCATGTCTCAAGGTGCTTTTATTAAAGTGCTTCATCCATCACAACGTGGCAGATTGACCCTCTGTCTCAAGGACTTGGGGAAGCACTTTGGTGGGGCCTCCCTCTTTTAGGAAGAGTTAGGAAGAGTTAGGCTAGTCCTCTTCTGTTGATTGTCTATTCAATTTAGTTTCGACCTTATCAACCATATTATCAAAATATATATAATTATTATACCTATTTTAATTTAAAACTTATATTTTCTAAACATTAGTGGAATGCTTTATTGAACTTTCAAATTAAATACTAATGGGAAATGTTTAAAAAAGTCGGTTGTTTTCAAACACTCAAAACAAGGTTGAATTCCAATCTATTTAGTATCTTTAATATTATTTTTTTTTAGCAAGAATGCGCAATAGCGTCTATATTAATTAAAGACTCTTGTGGTTTATATGAACAAAAAACACACAGTTAATCCAAATAAAATAAAAAATGAAAAACTTAAAGATTTAAACATTTCTAGGTCCTCTCAAATAGTTTTGGAATTGTTATATTTACTATAAAATGATTTTATTTTGCAGCCTATATAAATATCTAATCAAAATAACTTAATCGATTAAGGCTCTGCTTAGAAAGTGATAAAAAGTTAGGATGAAAATTTTTTAGTATAAAAATTGTTAAATTGTTAGAAAATAATATGATATGATAGAAGCAATAATGAAATGTATAAAGAATAATTGTAAAATAAATACATTAGTTGTATGGGTAGTATAGAAATGATTACAAAATAAGATAATTGTATAGAAAATATGAAGAAATAATTTTAAAATATGGTGGTTACGGAGAGTGAAAAGTTTTAGTATATGCTTGGAAAGCGATAAAACTTTTTGAATAAAAAATTTTTTGCATAAAAGTTTGTTGAATTGGAAGAAAATGATGTAATATGATATGAGTAATAATGAGGAGTAAAGATAATATAATTAAAATAGATATGATAGTTGTGTATAAATAATTAAAAAGTATAATAGTTGTATAGGAAAATATGAAGAAATAATTAAAAAATACGATAGTTATAAAGGATGAAAAGTTTTAGATTAAGAAGTTTCAATTTGAACTTTTTACCCATTGTCAAAGTTTGACATCATTTTTTCATTACGTAACACACCCTCGGTTTAAATATTTGGAGGAAGTATTAAAACGGCTAATTTAGATTATAAAGTCCGATTATATACATCATTATGTAATTTTGGTTAAAATACAATATTTATTTATTTTTATAATTAGTTATATTTTTTATTTTTCTTTATAAACATATTTTCCTAAGTGTACTCAATTTATATACATAATTTTGCCACTTAAAAAAATATTTATTTTTTATTTTAAAAATGAAATTTTTTAAAGAAATTTTTTAAAGGATGAAAAATGACTAAACTATGTAAAAGTATTGTAAAATGGAAAAATTTAATACATGGATTAAATATAATTATGAAAACATGTTCATGAATAAAAATAAAATAAAATAAAATAAATGGATATTGTATTTTAGCTTAAAATACATCATTTATACATGAAACATTTTATATTAAAACTTTCAATCTAAAACCTTTTTCCTCTTCATAGTTACTTTATTTTTAATTATTTTAACATCTTTTCGTTTACTCGCTATACTTTTCAATCATCTCTACGCAACTAACTTATTTATTTGAACTTTATTTTCTTTGCTCCTTATTATTACCTATTTCATATCACAACATTCTTTTCGATTTAAAAACTTTTGTACGAAAAATTTTTCATCTAAAATTTTTACCATTTCCCCGGTACACCCATGCTAAACATTAAAATTATCCTATAACTAAAAGACAGTTCTAATGACTTGCGTCATATATGCTAAAAGTTTATGATATATTTGATTTTTTTGTTTTTGATGAAATTTACATTTGATTTTTTGGAACAATAATTAACTACACTGATAAATCTATTGGTTAATTATCGGTGGTTTTCGCACCATTACATATAAGTTTTTAACGAAATTGCAGCCGTGACACGACTGTTATAGAATTTGCATTCACACTTATAAGATTGACATGAAATTATAGGCGTACTTTAAACCCTAAACCTTGTTCAAAAATATGAAAATACAACAACAAACAATAAAATGAGAATTAAAAAAATACTTTCAAAATAATTATAATTTTTTATAAAAAATTTTATTTTTACAAATATTCCTCGCATTAGTCAAATCCATGTAACGCGAAAAATATTTGTGAAAAAATAATTTTTATTTTAAAGGTAGTTTCTTTATTTTGTATTTTTAATAAATACGAAAACAGAAAATGCCTTTAAAATATAAAATTTTTTATTTTTTTAAAATAATCATCACTTCCAATAAAACTTTTAATATGAGGATATTTTAAAAATAAAATTTTAAAATATTTTAAAGATGCTTTGTTTTATTTTTCATTTTATTGTTTTCATAAGTAACTTTATCATTTAAAAAATATCTAGAATTTATAGGCACGCCTATAATATCATGTCTACCTTGTAAATATGAATGCAAATTAAAAAAAAGGTGAAAAATTTCAATCCCGTCCTAACTTTTGTTGAGACCCCTTAAATGTGGTTGCATAAAACATTTGCTTATGAAACAAGTTGGATGCGATCATTACTACTTTCACAAATTCCATTTATGCTTCAATTAAGGGTTATGATTTTGTTAGTCCAGCGCCTTGGCTAAAGGTTTTTTTTAACGAAAATTTTTTAAGTGTATTTAATTTATGTGCAAAATTTTATAACTTTTGGATACATAAAAATTATAAAAATTGGTATAATAATTAAATATAGTTTGAAAGATATTTTTATGAAAAATAAAATAAAAATATATAAATTATTCCGGGCTAACATAAAGCTTTGTTAGCTGCAGGTAGCAAGATCATAAGTCATAACCCATTAATTAATCACACTGGCTTATAGTATCAGAAAAAAGTACATCGGCGTATTAGTCGCCGTCAGACGAGGACCACGATAACATTTCTAGAGAAATTTGAATGATATTGGCAGCCATACGACGAGGAGCACAATAACATTTCTCTGAATTTTAAATGCATTCCAAAAATATAGCCGTTAGACGCATATAAAGCTCCCTTTTGTCATTGACGCCGGCGGTCTCTCTCCCCTTTATTTCTTCTATCCTGCCAGTCAGCCATGGGAAGAGGAGGACTGAGGAAAAACAGCAACTACGAAGACCTTCGAAAGGCCCGAATCGCAGAAAATCAGGTATGCGACTTTTTTATTTTCCCCTATCTTGTTCTCGGTTTTTCTTTTTTTCTTGCTGATCTCTTCCCCGTCTCTTGAAAAGGCTCGATTGGCTTCAATAGGAGTAGAAAAAGCAGCCACAGAACTTCATACCATCATTTCTTCCAGAAATAGCTTCAAGACGCCTAGCCGCAAGTATGAAAAGAGGGTCATCGACTTCACTTCTCTGCGTCGCTCTGATCGATTAAAGCCAAAAGCAGCTGATCCAACACCAACACCAGCTATCTCTGGTGACTTTCGATTTTCAATGGGTTTGCCTGTTTCTCTTCTTCTTTCTTTGTATTGCTTTTCACATTTTTTTCCTCTTGTACTCAGGGAAAATCGCCTTTTCTTCTGATACTCTTTCGAGAAGACCGTCGAAAAAGATTACAGAAGATGTGGAAAAGCAGAGGCCTGCGAATGCACCTCTTGTAATTATTCGTCAACCGGTGCGGCTTCCTCCGCACGTTCTTGCACGGCGGTGTGACAGCAGGAGCAGGGGGAGTGTTTATGATTCTGTCTGGGGCATCTGTTGCCATTTCTGCAGGTTTTTACCCTACCCACTCGTGGAATCCTTAGAAAATGCCTTTCTCCTTAAGTGGTTTTGAGATGAATCATTATTCATTAATAAACTGTTGACAGGCATTTGCAGAAGCTGTTGCACTTTGCATCTGTTTTTGGTCTTGATGTGAGTCTTTCATCATTGCGGGAATTCCTATTTTTATGCTTGCAGGATTTTTGTTTTTTTTAGTCTGTAAAACTCCTTTGGACTTGTGGAATAACGTCATGGGGCTGGTTTTTAGCTTGTGCAGAAATTAACTGGTTAATTTTTCAGGATTGAAAACATGATTCTCTTTGAGGTAGATCCTTTGTTTTAGGAGAGGAGGGAAGAGAAAAATTTAGAAGTGATTTATGGATGGTACTATCTGCTTTCTCTTAGTCATAAAGTTGAAGTTAAGCTTTTCACTCTAGATAGAGGGTATTCATGCTTTTACGTTAAACCTAACATAGAAGTTGGTAGGGTATTCGGTAGTTGAACTTTTAAGCTCCATTTGGTATTGCAAAAAAAAAAAAAAAAAAGGGATAAAAAATTGTGGGTGAAAGTTTTTAAAAAGTAAGAAAGTGATATGATGTGATCCAATAATGATTACGAGTAAAAAGAATAAAGGTCAGTGCTTGGGAATTGACAAAAGTGGGTATGAGAAAGATAGAATGTGATTTTTTTTGAAAGTGAGAGACTGATATGGTATAATAGAGGTAAGAAAGGAATGAATAGAGTAATTATGTAAGAAAATAATTAAAATATAAGGACAATAATGAAAAAAGTAGGATAATTAGGGAATGTTTGGTAATTTTGCGGGATTGTGGGATGGGGCGGGAAGTGGAGAATAAAATATTTTGAAAATTATGTGATTAATAGGATAGGGAAAAGTTAAAATAATTAGAGTTATTGGAAGAAAAATGATTGAAATATAAAAGTAAAAAGTAGAAAAAATATGATGATTGATGGAGTAAATAGCTACCTCAAGAAATGTGTTCCAACACTTTACCATAATTTTCACTCTTGAAGGTTGGTTAACAAACGTGCCCTTAATCAAAATGGAAAAGGTGTGTTAGGAGAAGTGAGAAAGTACATTTTTCACTTTTTGTATATTACGGATTATCTCTTCAAATAGATAGGATAGTCATTGGAATGATGTGAAAAAAGAACTAGAATGTGGAGATGATGATTATAAAATAAGGTAGTTTGATATTACACATGTCAAAAGGGTAACGAAAATTTTTCCCCCCTTTATACATTACCAGAAGGAGATGTAAAAGCATCATTATGTAACTGGACTTGCATGCTATTGGAAGTTTTTTAGAAAAGGGTGAGTCTCATTATAGTACACAATTAGAGGAGGGAGAGCCTCATTATTATACACGCTTGAGCAATAAGGCATTTACAAATGCTATATATTTTGGAAATTTTACCTTTGCTAGTATAATTAGCATATAGGTCGTTAGTAGCTAAAAAATGTAGTTTCGCTGTGAGCATATTTGACAATTATTGATTGACTTTAACCGCAATTGCTCAACTATTGATGGACTTTGCTAGAGATGTACTTAATTTTACGCTCATTAGTCCATAGTTTTATCTTCATTGAACTAAACTTTAGTAGACCAAATTGTAATTGATATATTCCAGTGAGGCTTAATTGCATGGTGATGAGATTTTGTTAGTTATGTTATAGTCAAATGAACTTGTTAGAAACAATGTGACCTATATCTTTGGACTTGATAGACCTTGACTTGAGCTAAACATAATCATTAGACTTAATTGAATGTAATAAATATTGTTAAACGTAAATACATTTGGTATTAATTTATGGGAGAATTCCCCTTGTACCCATAACAATTGCACATAATTTCTAGTATATCCATAATATTTTATAAATTCTTCTTATATCCATAACAGTTCATCCTAAATTCTTCCCATACCCACGTCGTTAAAACTACCGTTATCTACCCATTGAAAGGATGATTTTGCCTTTTTAAAATTTTTCTGATTAGTTGTTTAATATCTTTTATTAATTTACTACCATCAATTGAATCATGTTAAGGTAATTATCTCAATTAGAAAATTTTAAAAGGGTAAAATTGCCTTTTCAATGGGGTAGATAACGGTGGCTTTAACGGTGTAGGTATGAGAAGAATTTAGGGTAAAATGTTATGAGTATAAGAGAAATTTATAAAACGTTGTGGGGGTATATTAGGAATTATGTACAACTTTTTTGGGTATAAAAGAAATTATCCCTTAACTTATTCTACCCACGTCGTTAAAACTACCGTTATCTACCCATTGAAAGGATGATTTTGCCTTTTTAAAATTTTTCTGATTAGTTGTTTAATATCTTTTATTAATTTACTACCATCAATTGAATCATGTTAAGGTAATTATCTCAATTAGAAAATTTTAAAAGGGTAAAATTGCCTTTTCAATGGGGTAGATAACGGTGGCTTTAACGGTGTAGGTATGAGAAGAATTTAGGGTAAAATGTTATGAGTATAAGAGAAATTTATAAAACGTTGTGGGGGTATATTAGGAATTATGTACAACTTTTTTGGGTATAAAAGAAATTATCCCTTAACTTATTGATGAATCTTAACATGGATTTTGAAAAACTTGTAGAGTGTTTTGCATAATAGCTAGCTACCTAACCCGTTTAAAAAGTAATATTAAGTTAGCCACTCAGTAGAACTTGATATAGGAATATGCCCCATATCTATATGCAACTACTCCATGTAGAAATGTCCAAAATTCCCTTGCACTCCATCACGTTTTTTTAGTATTCACTCATTGCCTTGTATATCTAGCAGTGGATGTAGGCACATGTAGCGGATTCACAACAACATATGTTTGTAATGAAGTTGTAGTATTGTGAGAAATTACGAGGCAAACTGTACAAGTTTAGGACTCACTACATGCATTTTCAATGGTAAATCAGCTATATATGTTTACTTTCACTACTGCATGTCATGAAATACGTGGATGAAGTGCAAGAGCATACTTGCCATTTCCACATGGCTAGGCATGGAGATCATGTGATTTTGCTTTTTTGACCTCTTAGGCCAAAACAACCATATGATCTTTCGCCCTTTTTGTTAACAACTACAATATCAAGTCTCGATTTTGCATCCATCTATCAATAAGCAACAAAAAGAACTCTTTAAATTCTCAGACCAAATTGCAATGAGAAAAATTCGACTTAATTTTTTGTTAGGTGTGAATTGGATTGGGTAAAAAAATCATGCTTATCATAATTACGAGAAGTTTTGTGCACCCACATGATTTATACACCCAATTTAGCCTAGGATTAGTTTCTTAGTCCACATGGTTCAGTGGCTATTGAGATGCATAAGATTAACAATAAGGATGAATGATGCCAAGAATAGGAAACCCAACCCCTAGCAATGATTAGGCAATGAAATGATGAGGAGACATCTTGTTGTTATATTAAATGTGTGGAGTAACATGCTAGAAGGAGAAACTGGCTACCCAACACACAATGATGGAATTTCAATTAGAGTAGCATGCCTCACAAGAATGCAAGCTACACATGTGTAGAACATGTTGGGCCCTCGTAGCAAGCTTTATCGAATAACTAACTCACAAAACTTAACATAGGTCTCAGGATGAGTTAGAAGCTCAGCTATTGCATGTAAATTTGTGAGTTACGTAGGATTCACATGTAAATTTGTTAATAAATCAATTGAATACATTTAGGTTCATTAATTTCTGTTACATTTATTAAAAGTTTATCATTATGGCCAATCTAGGTTAAGACTTCACAATTCCCAAGTTGTGAGTCACATTGTTTCTAACATATTTATTGAACCATATCATAAAATCCTAGTAAAATTTTATTAACAAATCAAGTCTTTTTATCTAATAGATTACTTAAATTATTGATGATAATTACAAAGAGTTTTCACACAAGCTCTCAGTTAACAAAAAAGCTTATTTCAGATGTTTCCCTCTTCACTCTAGGTTTTGATTTCTTTAATAAGACACATATATTCTTCATCAAAAGGGGGCACAATAAATGCAATAAAGGGAACTCAGCATGGCAATGCATTGAAGGAACATTGGCACGACAATAGTGGTAGAGAAAAGAACAAAGGAAGAAGGAGAATTGGAGGAGGAAGGAATAGAAAACAGAGGAGGTAGATTGGGTGGAATCGTGAAGAAGAATCTGAGAAGTGCTAGAGGTTGGGAGGGAGGAAGAGGAGATGCATAGCTGCTGCAGTGGGAGAGGAGATGCACAATGTCGGACACAACAACAAGAGGGACAAATGAGTAGCAGGGCGACAACAAGGAGGTGGGAGCTGGTGGGGTAGCTTTGGTGGGAGAAAAGTTAGGAAGGGATTTAAAAACCTTAGCTTAGGGTTGGTTAGTGAAGTTATATATATCTTATAATATATTGTATTTAATACTAGTAGGGGTAGGAATCAAGTCGGGTCGACCGAACCCCTAATTCGACTCAAATCGATTTTTAACGTCGGGTCGGGTTGAACCCAATTTTGAGTTGGAACTAACCCTATTTACACCATTATTGGTAACTATGCACTTGCGCTCAAAGCCTGTTAATGTTTGTTAGATGTATTCAATTTTTCATTGGCATGAAAAAAAATTGGCATAAATCCAACCAGTTTCTGTTGAAACATGTCTAAAATGCCTAAAATTTACACAAATATTTGTCCTATTCTTAAAATCTTTACAGTCAATTATTATACAATCACCTTCTTGCGGTCAATGGATGGATGTAGATAAGATTTATGGTTGATATGATCAAGGTAGAGAGGCAGTTGTTTGGTAAAAACTCACTTTTCCACTTATATTTATACACCTTTTTCATTTTGATTTGATGTCTTAACTACTTAACTGCACTAGTTTTTCTTTTCTCAGTATTACTCTTATATTTTAATCATTTTATCACACAATTACCTTAACTATTTCCACTTCATCCCTAACATCACTCTCTAACTTTTTCTTTTTTAAAAGAAACTCGTTCTTGCTTTTCTCCATTCCCAAATCATTAGTGTCTTTTTAGATTGGTTGATCTATAAAATATGATAGTAATTTGGTTGTGAGGATAGATGGTACAATTGTTTGGGTTGAAGGTGAATGAGGAGAATGAAATTGAGGAATTCTCTTATTAGCTAGGTCAAGTGCACATGCTACATTAAAAAACTGTGTTTTGTAAGTGTTAGTTGACAATGAGTTTTTATCTTACAGCAACCAAGTTCAAAGTAAAGAATTATGGCACATTTAGGTGGTGACTCATGAATAAGTTAAGATTTTAGAAAAGTAAGATTGTTGTCATAGTCATGTGCCAAATCATGTAATTGGAGATGAAATATCAGTAATTATGAAAATCTTAGAGTTGAAATGTATGAAATATGAAAGATATTAGGAATAAAGGAATTTTGAGATGTTTCATTGGTGGGAAATTTGTGCCGTAAACTTTCTAACTTTGCATATTAGCATATTTGACCCCGAGAAGTTTTGATTTTTGCATTTTAAATCCTATCCTCTTATGCCGAAAGAAAATCTCTGTTAAGTATTGTATAATGACAAAAATACCCCCACACCATCACAATATCATCATCTTCCTCGAGTGCCATTCACTGTGGTCAGATGCGGCCACATGTGCATTGTACCAAAGAATTTCATATATCATATATGACCTATGCTGGTCCTTTAGGGGAATTTATTTGCTTCCGTACTTTTAGTATCCATTGGACTAATCATTCAGTTTTATCATCAATCATCGAAACCATTGCAAAATAGTCAATTATTTTTGTCGAAATTCAGAATGCTCAATAGGAGTTCAATCATGCCAGGATGTAAGGATCCGAGATGGGCGCTAATGATTTTTTTCCACTGTCAACTTGAGATTATTAAAGGAGAAAGCGACCTTCAAGTTAAAAAAGGGACTGCATGAGGTTATTATCCTATAATTCATTTAATTAGATTGAATTATCCGATCAGTGCGGCCGGCTATGTTGATTTTCAAAGAAGTGTTATTGCTAGTGAGATGGATATCGAACTATACATCAAAAAGTTGTTGTCGGTGTTGCACTACTTAAATTTGTCGGCTCTAAGAGAGAAGACCGGCAAAAGGGCTACAATTTTCATAGCTACTTAGAGGATCTATTTGCTGGAAGAATAGAGGAAGCAGCGTACGCAATCGATTTCCTCTAGCAAATTGTTGTCGATGGGGAAACCAGTGGTGATGTTGGCAAGTTCGTTGTCTGGTCAGCAATTGATAGGTCAACCGAACTAGAGAGGAGGAAGATGAAGTGGCAATGGATGCTTCGGCGATGTGCACAAGATGGAGCACACATGGCAGATTTGGCAGTTGATGGATGAGTAGTGGGTGGCAGATCAACCACCGTAAGCACGTCGAGTTGCATCCACAGTCGCCACCGCATGAAGGGCTGCCTATGCAATTGTTGGGAAAACACCAATTTTGATTGGAAAAGACGACAATGATTAGGGGCATGATTGTATGTGATGTAAGATAGGTAGAGAAGAAAATAGAAGAAAGAGGAAGGAACCTCTATAGATCAGAAGTGAAGAAAGAAGGTAGAAAGAATTGATCTCAGAACACTTGCATAAGGAGAGAAGAACAAGAACAAGAAGAACAAGAAGTAGAGAACACTTTTATAAATCTCAGAACTGATCTTTTTAGAGCTTACAATGACAGTATTTATAGATGAACATACCACCTAATCTTAGCAAATGAAATCTAAAAATAACAAAA
>JAXCLR010000081.1:52192312-52205493 GCA_035584095.1 Annona squamosa
GGATCTATCACTTTCTTTAGGTTTAGCAGGTTTCAAAATGATAGATTTTCCATTATGCTTAATAATATAGGTGTTGGGTTGCCCATAATGAATTACTTTTAAGTCATATAGTCATGGTCGACCAAGAAGAATATGAGCCATATCCATAGGTAGCACATCACACCAAATATGATCAGAATAATCACCCATCGATATAGGAACCAAACATCTTTCATTAACTGGAAGTGTAGTTTTGTCTACCCATGCTACACAATATGGATGAGGATGTGGTTCAATTTTCAAATTCAATCTGACTATAGTTGATTTGGCAATCACATTCATGGAACTACCTCTATCTGTAATAATCTTGCATACTGTATTCCCACACTTAAAAAATTGATGAAATATATTTGTACGTCCAATCACTATTTGAAAAAGAAGTAGTGAAAATGCAACGCACAACATTTAATTGCAAGTCCTCATTGTAGCTATAGTCTCCATCAAGTTCACAATCCGATGATTTCTCAAAAGTTTCAGCAACTTGATCAATGGTCACATATTCATGATCCTCTACATGATTAATTGTGAGTGTGTACTGAGGACATTGTGATGCAATATGACCTTTACCCCCACAACGAAAACATGGACCATTAACCCGCTTACTAGTGGTATCAAATCGAGAAACTGGATTACTCTTTTCCCTACTTGTGTATTGTTCAGGCAATGGTTTAGTTGTTCCTTGAAAAGACGTTAGATTAGAATTTAATTTGGATACCCTTGTCTCTCCAGTTTGTGGAATTAAACGTTTGTTGGCGAAAGATTTTTGAAAATTTTCCAATTCTAGAGCTTTATAATATGCGTCTTCCATAGAAACAACTGAATGTAATTTCAACAAAGTTTTGATTTCCGGTTTCAGGCCATTGATAAACTTTGTTCGTGTAAACCAAGGATCTTCCTGTATTCCACATTTCATTTTTAAATCTTCAAACTTATTAAGATGGTCAGTTACACTTAATGATTCTTGTCTCAAGTTAACCAGTTGTTCCAATAGTTGAGTCTGATGATATTCAGGAAGATATTTCTCTTTCAATTTGGCTTTCGTTTCAGCCCATGTTGTGATAGGTACTCCTATGCGTTGACTTTCATCTAGAACCCCTTGCCAATAGCGTTCAGCAGACCCAACAAATTTCATTTTTATAAATCTCAATTGTTGGGCATCATTCATATCATACCAACAAAAAAAATCTTCCATGTTTGCCAATCTAAGAAAGCATTAGGGTTTAGACGACCATCATAACTAGGAGCATCTACCTTGACTTGTTTTGCCACCAAAGAATTATCAGTTACACGCCGTTATTGTTGTGGAAAATGTATATTATAATTTCTCTGATAGTTCCCATGTCTAGGATTTATTGCAAAACCAATTTCATAAAAATTATTGTCGTCTTCATGATTTTCCAAATTTGTATGCATTTCTAGAATATGTGAATATGTTTGAATTTTGGAGAATGTCAGTTATGATAGGAGAGCTACTAGAAGCATAAGTATTGTGTGATTGACCATTTCAAAATGTTGTCCAGTCTCAATTATAGGACGTTTTCCAACAATTTCAGTTAACCTGTTTACTGAGGTAATGAGAGATTGGATGAAAAAGGTGGTTTCTTTTTGGAAATCTTCTTGCTTTTGGGCCAAGGTATCACAAAGGGTTGTCAAAGATTCAAATCGATTATCAATAGAATTGGATAAAGCTTTGAGTTCGACATTTAATTCAGCATTAGTAGACATGGTGACTCAAAATTCAACTTATGCTGATATAGGAAAGAATTATAATTAAGAATGATTTTTTTTCCTTTTTTTTTTTAAACAGATTCTAAAACTCCTAAGAATCTTCTAATATCTTTCAAAATAATAAAATCAAATCTTTTTAAATAGATTTCAAAATATCCTAGGAATCTTTCCCTTTTATAAAATTCTTGCGCCTAGAATAGACAGATTTGAAAAATCTCTTATTATTTTCATCAGTATGTCTTCAGCTTCACAATATGGTGCTGGAGGTGGTGTTGAGTTGCTCGATGTGGAGAGGAGATCATGTGGAGCAGGTCCACCGCCTCTGTTCCACCATCATTAACTATGATGCCAACCATGACATTTAGTTCTATCGAAATCAGGCTACTTTGCTCAAATTTTCTTCTACAACAGCGCCTTCTGCTTCTGTTGCATCCACCAGCTTCCTTACCAACAGCATCAAGCTCAACTGCAGCAGCGTCGGCAGTTGCCAGCCAGCGGGATGAGAATTGCCTTGGATGCCATTTTTTCTCACAACAGATGGCTCTGATGGTCTCGGCGCAGGAGCCGAAGAAGAAGAGGGTGAAAAAGAAATGTCGAGAAGTGAGACAAAGGCCATGGAGAAAATGGGTGGCGGAGACTTGGGACCCTCAGAAGGTTACATTTCTCATTGCTCTCGGCCCCTTCAGTTTCTAACAACGCCGGTATTTGTTGCAGCTCTAACATCAACTCATCTTTCTAGCTGTTGTAGCTGCGTTGACACCGCCATGGTGATGCTTGAATTAATGATGGAAGAGACGGTGATGAGTATTTTCGGTATTTTGCATGAGTTAATAGCGTTTTTTCGTCGCCATAAGGGGCCTACTATATTGATACGCAAACTTCTCATCCGCCGCCACGAGTTAACAGCGTTTAGAATGCAAAAGCCGAGGTCTAATGTAGTAATACGCAAATTTCCATGTTCAAAATGCTAATACGTAAAGTTAGAGAATTTATGACTCAAATTTTCCTTTAGTTGATGGGTTTGAATAAATTTGGATTTTAGAAAAATAATATTGATATCGTAGGTATACAATAAATCATGTGTTGTTTAGAATATCCCATGATGTAATATGATAAAGATAATAATGAGGTATAACGAGAATAAAGCTATCTTTATACCTCATTATAAGGATAGTAATATGCAAATTTCCATGTTCAAAATGCTAATACGTAAAATTAGTGAATTTATCACTCAAATTTTCCTTTAGTTGATGGGTTTGAATAAATTTGGATTTTAGAAAAATAATATTGATATTGTAGGTATACAATAAATCATGTGTTGTTTAGAATCATCCCCTGATGTAATATAATAAGGATAATAATGAGGTATAAAGAGAATAAAGTTAAAATAAATATGTTACTTCTATGAGTAATTGTGTGGAAATGATTGAATAGTAAGGTAGTTTGTACAGAAAAATGTGAAGAAATAATTAAAAAATACGATAGTTATGGAGAGTGAAAAACTTTTGATTGAAAGGTTTTGATTGAAAAGTTTATGCCCACACCCAAAATTAGATGAGGAATTTGATGATTTTTTGGCCACTGCATCTTGGATTGACTCGATGATAGACCATTATAATCCATGGATGGTAATCTGAAGATGAATGGAATGGTTTTTTGGCCTTTGTAATCATGTTTGGACGGTAATGGTCTATCATTAGTTTGACTTAGGATTGTAAAGACAAAAAAAAAAAAAAAATCTAATTCTCATCTAACTTCATATCATTGGAATATAGTGAGCGATAATGGGAATTTTTATAATGTGTGGTATTTGAACGAAGTGTTTGGCAAGATGTAACAAGTGAGAATAGATTTTTACAAATGTTTTGCTAGAAATAGACATTTTAACTACATAATTATTCTATTTTTATTTTATTTTTTCATATCTTTCCATACAACTAATGATCTGAGGAAGACGTTTTTAAAATTAGTGTTTATTTATGTCTTGGATTGTTAGAATCTTTAAAAGATACTAGAATATTTCTTATAATATTTTAAAATGTTGAAAATAAATTTGTATATATTTTAAATTTACTTAAAATATGCAAAATTTTTAAAAGATTATTTTTTAAATAAATGTTGTTAAATAAGTACAACCCATTTAAGCTTTAAGTAGCATTAGTTTGAGATTTATTAGTGTTTGATGTAGAATGGGTAGAGAAGAAGATAGAAGAAAGAGGAAGGAACATCTCGAGATGAGAAGAGAAGAAAAAGGTATAAAGAATAGAAAAATAAGGAGAGAAGACTAAGAATAAGTAGAAGAAGAAGAATTAGAAAACACTTTTATCAATCTCAAAACTGATGCCCCTTAGAGCTTAGAAGGGTGGTAATTATAGGAGAATATGTCATCTTATTTTAGCAATATTTATTAAAGATCTAATCTTTTAGAAAAAGCAATTGCATATCTTTTAAGTAAACTTAAAATAGATATAAATTTATTCTAAACATATTCTAAAATTCTAGGAGTTCTAAATATTCTAACAAATCCAAAATAGAAATAAACATCCTAAAACAATCTAAATTTCAATTTATGAAACTACCTTCATGTCCTTGACTTGGAAAAAACTCATCATTGAGTTTTCAATGAATTTTTCTTCAACTTCGATGAGAAGTAGTAATGTAATTTAATGCTCTGAAATGACATCTTATTAGTCAACTAAGGCTTTCTTACCAAAGTTGCAACTTCTATTCTAATAAGCTTTTTGAAAATTTTGAAGTTACTATAATCCTTGCATTTTTTTAGAAAATAGTCCTTTTTTGAAATTTCTAAAAATGAAGGGAGACTTGTAATTTCAAAAAAATCAGAGGCCTTTTGTAATTACTGAAAAGTCTAGGACAGTTCTGCAATTTTTGGAAATCGATGGGTAGTTTTGCAGAATTTCAGAAATTGTGAATAGATTTTTCAAATGTCAACAAGCAAAGGGCCTTTTAGAAATATTTGGTTTGTGCTTTTTGAAAATTTCTGAATTAATGATGTCTTAGCAAAAGCTAGCAAGTGAATTGCTCCAAGCTCTAGAATTTGTTTGCATAAAGTTGTAAAAGTGAAGAACAAGAACTCTATGGAAGAATCAATGTTGCTGCATCAATGGAGTTAATGAAGAGAATTATACAAACTTGATAGATTTCAGCGTTGGGCTCGAAGCTTGGTAAGTTATTGAAATTAGTATGTGGAAATAAAAATTCGCCAAGGTTTGCTTTGATACCAATTGATGTAGGATGAATAGAAAAAAAGATAAAAGAAAGAAGAAGGGATAGATGAGAAGAGAAGAAAAGGTAAAAAAAAAAAAAAGAAGAATAAGAACAGGTAGAAGAATTAGAAAATACTTTTTTTATAAATCTTAAAATTAATGCTCCTTAGAGCTTACAAGGATGCTACTTATAGGAGAACATAGCATCTTATTTAGCTACATTTATTAAATATCTAATCTTTTAGAAAAAGAAATTGCATATTTTATGTAAACTTCTAGAAGAAGTAAACTTAAAATATATACAAATTTATTCCAAACATATTCTAAAATATTCTAGGAGATCTTCTAAATATTCTAACAAATCCAAAATAGAAATAAACATCCTAAAACAACATATACCCTAATTTATGAAAATATTTTTATGTCTATCATGATTCTCATAAATATACTTGGGATATTTGAAAGTCTAAAAGGCATAACCAACTATTCAAATAGTTGATCTTGAATTTTAAAGACAATTTTCATTCATGTCCAGTTTTAATTTAAATTTAATGGTATCCGCTTATAAGATCTATCCTAGAGAACCATTGTGCTCTAGTTATAAGATCTAACATCTCATCAAGTCTTAGTATAAAAAATTTATATTTTATGGTAATTTTGTTGATCATACGGCTGTCAATAGATATTCTCCAAGATTTATCTTTCTTAGGAGGTTAATAGAGTTTGTATAGCACATGAGCCTAAGATTTTCACGAATAAACCCTTTCATCAAGCAGTTCAGTAATCGACTTTTTTAGTTCAGCACACTCATTAGGATTTGTACGAAAATGAGATAAATTTGGTGGTTAAGATCTTGGTGCGAGATCAATAGTGTGTTGAATATCCCTCATAAGTGAAAACTTATTTGGAAATTTATTAGGAACCGCATATTTGTATTCCTTCATTAATACTTGGATTTCAGGTAATACATTAATCTCATGAAGAACCATAGTTGCTTTATCTTTAGTGCTAATAGCTAAAATGAGTCCTAAACTTTGTCATTATCTTTCAAATTGTTTTTTGTAAGAATATGCAAAGGTCGTTTTTCAGATGACTTAACATTAAACTAATTTTATATTTTTGTATTTCAACTCTATTTTCAATTAGCATAGATATTACTACTATTTAAGGTTAACTTCAAATGCAACCGGTCATTCCAAATATGACAATGTCGCTAGATTTTGTCCGAATTGGGCAAAATTTTTTTAGATAGCATAAGTGTTACCATTATTTAGGATTAAATTCAAATACGACTACAATTTATACCCATATTTATGGATGTGAACACAGACTTTGTAAGATGGCACAGATGACCACACATTCACATATATTCACTCTATTTTCAATTAGCATAGATATTATTGTTATTTAGGGTTAATTCTAAATACGACCACAGTCTATACATATACTTATGGATATAACCACGCATTCAAAAATGTGTTACAGATAACACAAAGGTTTTAACAACCCTAATTCCAAAATATAGGGGCACAATAGAGAGAATTTCTGGTTCTCCAAGTTGGAAAATGTTATATATACGAGGGTGATGTCCACGGTACTGTCCTAGAAATTTCCATAACTTCTACCTGAATTGTTCTTTGGAATTTCAAAATACGCCAATATGCAGACAAAAAAAGCTGTGTGGAGAGGAAGACTGTAAACGATGCGGAAATTGTGACATTGATCAGCCATGTATAGGTGAGTGGAGATGTTGATCAACTATTTTATACATAACTTCGAAGCCCGGACTTCAATTACTTGATGGATTGCTGATATGGAATTGCACTGGTCAGGTAAGACGGATTGTTCGGTATGCCATTCTAGCACGGGTGTCTTCTGCCGAGCTTGTCTCAAGGTTAGGTATGGTCAAGGTAATAAATGCTCTATGGAGAAATATCCTTCCCCCGTGAGTGCTCGAGTAACTACAGTATTTGGATTATTTTTGATCATCCATTTAGTTTTCTTAATAAAGATCGGCTTAAATGTTTCATGCAAATTACCACAGATTTGGATAGAGGTGCAACGTGGATCTAAATGAGCCCAAAACTAGCCTACTAAACTTGAAAAATTAAAGTTTACTTCTTTAGAACTTAGTTTGAGGAACCCAACTCCAAAAAACCCGATTTGTGATGAAAATTTTTCATTTTTTATTTTATATTTAAGGTGTGTTTGATTGAGAGTAAAACTCTATGATGAAAATTTTTAAGGTAAAAGTTGTCAAATTGATAAAAAATGATATGATATGGTAGAGACAATAATGAGGTGTAAAGAAAATAAAGTTAAAATAGATAGGTTAGTTGTATAAGTAATCATATAAAAATGATTGAAAAGTAAGGTAGCTCGTGTAAGAAAATGTGAAAAATAATTAACAAAAAGGATAGTTGTGGAGAGTGAAAAATTGTTTATTGAAAAATTTTGGTTGACATTTTTTTTAGCTTAACCAAACACAAATATATTAATTACATAATATTTAAATAATATTTCTTCATAACTTAATAATCATTATAAGTATGAAGGATCCATCCATGCTCACCTTGGTTTATAATTTTAAAATTTTTCTAAAAATTCTAATTATTATCTTTGCATATTTATTTAAGATTTTGAAATTTTCGTATATAGTAAATTTTTGTATCCTTTATTTACTATACATTTTTCAAAAATTTTAATAGTTATAAAGCACTATTTTTTATAAACATAACTCTGTAATAAAAATTATTTTTTGTAGCATAATAAACAAGATGTGCTATATTTGATAAATGGTCTAAATATTAAAATTAAAAAAACCAGGGATAATCATGAAGCCTTTACACATATAATAAGCATTGAATCATTTGTCATTTACATATTTTATAGATGTTTAATATATAGTTAAATTATTTTGAAAGGTTAAATTTTCTCCTAAATGTATATTTTACGTTCCTATTTTTCTAAGATTTAGTTAGGCTATTTATCATTACTTTTTGCGTAGATGATTCGTTATTATTGTATGTTTATATGAAAATTTTAAACTTGTAACTCTTAAATTAAATGAGAACTTGAATTCCACTTACAGTTTCAGCTAAAATGAGAACTTAAATTTAGTTTTACAACTACGGGTTAGGGTAAAGAATCTCCCATCGATAAGTATAGTCTCGAAAAATACAATGACCCCCTCAAGAAGCAGCCAGCCCGTCACAACACAACACAACCCAACCCCCCCCCCCCACCAAAGTTTTTTACGCCCCTAGTTTTGGATATGGTTAATCTATTACTTGTCTGACTTCTTCATGTTAAATCTAAGTTAACTATGACAGAGAGAGAGCTGAATACTGTTATTGGCTTGTTGCATGTTGTTTGATGTCTTTTCTTCTGATAGAGATGGAGGTGGTGAGAAAGGACAAGCAATGGATGTGCCCACACTGCATCGAGGCTAAAGGAATAAATCCATATTGGATCTGTAACAGGTATATGTTGTTGGATCCATATTGGATCAAGTGATGGATGCTAACACTTCTAAGAATCTGTTACAAATATATGAAAAACTAAAATAATATATACCCAAGTTCCATTGGTTTTAGTTAGTCTTTAATTATTTGCATTTAGCACTTACTTCATTGAGATTCTGTCACAAAGTGTAACAAAAAACTAGTGCAGTAGACGCATTTTCCTTCTCAGAGTGTCTAATAGGTGTTCCACTGATTTTAGACACTCCTAATTGGTCAAAAGAGTTAAGAAAGACACTGAGAAGATGGTGCGTCATCTTCGTTTCAGTGAGTAAGATGTGTTATATATATTACCTATCTCTGGTAATTATGCCAGTTTCTTATCCCTGCATGTGCCACTCCCTGCCCATTCTATCGAGTGCTCCATTGGCAGTTCATATGGTTTCCGGAGTTTGCATTTTGCATGTTCAGCAGTTGGATTTGGAATCCATAATTGGAAATTTTTGAATTTTTTCCCCATTTCCCATGCAAGATTGAATTTCCTAATAACTTAAAACATTATTTTTTCTCATTATTGCCTACATTTTCATACCAGTACAATTTCACATATACCTATCACCAATACTACTTTTCCAAATTTTATATATTCTTCAATCCCCAATTACACTAATCAAACAGGCCCAAATAGACAAGCAAGCACTTCCACTTCTGATATAACTTCATCCATGTACTTATGATGTAACAGCTCCTTTTGTCTGAAGAAACGGAAGATTGCACCCACTGGAATCGCCATTTTCGAAGGTTTGTATGCAGTGCTTATCTACTTTATGTGATTCAGGCTATGATTTTTCTGCTCATACAAAGGAAGTTAGTTGCAATTTGCAATGCAATGATGAAGCGGACTAGAGTTAAAGTGATGTTCCTTTCGCTAATGGCAAAGGAGTTACGATTCCCACATTACATATGCCGGCTAGAATCTAGGCTTTGATGCAAATACTATACAAGGGCATTTGAATGGCCATATACTAATTGCAATTAAATTCAAAAGTGCATCTAAGTGGATATGCATTCTAAATGATTTTAGTGCAACTGCATCTTACTAATTTATGAGTTACGTGGTGTGGCTATTTGGAAGCTCGAGAGAAAGGCTACAAATCCGTGGCACATTTACTAATGGAAAAGCTTAAGAAAGAAGCAGGGAAGAAAAAGAAGATGTTGTAAATTCATGATCCAATTCAGATGTACAGATTATGCAATGTGCTGAGAAAAACAGTTCATAGAATTTGGCAGCTCTTGGAAAGTTTTCAGTGTAACCTTGTTTTAAAGTCTTTCGGGTATCCCAATGATCAATTGAAACAGTAGAGGGTTGTTTTTGGGCTTATGCCTGCAAAGACTAAAGCAAGCAACATGTCTTCATCTATGAACTGAACTGCAGCTCTAACAGATGGAGACCCTCCTTCAAGATTTTTGTTTTGTTTTGTTTTGAAGGTGGAAAAACACTATTTTGTTGAACAAAAACAATCCTTATACAAAGGCTCTGAAATGAATTCAGAAGGATGTTCTCTCCAACTCAAATCAGTTTTCACAGTACCCCTTGCTGCACTTGCTAGTTTATGTGCTGTTTCGTTTCCTGCTCTTAGTACATGTAAGTATTCTACATTTACAAGCCTTTTTCGCCTTGTCTAATCTCGTCCACAACGAACTTTAGGCTCGTCGCAGGGAAACCATTGCCTTTAAGCCAATTCATCATGATCAAAGAGTCACTCTCTACCCCAATTTTATGAAATCGCATTTCTCTTGCCCATGCCATACCCATCCAGATTGCTGAAGCTTCCATCCACAACAGGTTAGCTAGACCTGTTTTGAACAGATTTGTGCCCGTGCAAAATCTTCACTAGAATTCCTTGCCACTGCACCGAACCCCATCTGGACATTGACTTTTATCCAACCAGCTTGAGGTGTTTTCCAATCCCTTTCCCGCAGCAGGGCAGCTGACTTGACCTGATGTGTATATATATATATATATCTATGCGAGGCTCCGTTATCCAACGTCCAATTCTCCATCCCGCATATGCAAAACAGGTTGCAGCTGAGTGGCTGGGGCAGGAGGAAATTCCATCGAGATCTTGTTTCTAGTAAACCACTACCTCCAGCTCACTGTTATAAATAGCATTAGTGGGAGTTGGTCCTTCCCCCCTCTATAGGCTGGATACAGTATCCTTGACTCAAAGAGCTGTGAACTGTTTTATATCAAAAGAAAGAAAGAAAAAAAAAGCTGTGAACTTTTGCCAACTGCCTAGCAGCACAGTTGCTACTGCAAGCTGCCATGTGGGAGTTATATCTCTCATTAATTCATTTGGATTTCACAGATTGCCGTTCGATGTGGGATTATTTATAGAAAAATTCGTTCAATGATGTGATTTGAGGATTGTAGAATGTTTCTATTATAGATATATGATGTATAACTGGCAATAAAAAAAAAAAAAGAGTTATGCACTGTCGATCCCCGCACGCATTAATTTTTTCAGTGACTTTTTCGGTAAGAATTCAATCCCTACTTTTGTTTTTATGTTACTTTTGTTTTTATGTTAAAAATCCTTCTGTTTTCTATATATATATATATATACATATATCCTTACTTTTGTTAGTTAGTAGTGAATTGTATCTATCGTTAAATCACGTGCACAGATACAGTCATTTCCGACCGGTCCTAAAACGCATTTGTTAAAAACTATTTTTTAATTTAAAATTTTTTTTAATCTAAGTGTATATTATTCATAAACTAATTTCTATTATTTTGGCTATATATTTTGAATTTTTATTTACAGGAGTATTGTGGTCATTTTTGCCATGTTAAAATGACTATGATTTGAAAAAATATATTTATTTATTGTCAAAAATGTTAAAACTCTTTTTATAGATAATCTACATAGATTTACAGTTAAAAAACAAAAAAAATTGAAAAATGGGGTTTTTGACTAACCAGTGGGAAATTATCATTTCACTAGTTCAAAAAGCCATGGTCATTTTACACACACATATATAACAGCAAAGGTTGCATCTGGAGGGCTAAATGGGCCCAAAAATGCATTTTTTTGAAAGTTTTATAAAAATATTAATTTAAGTGTGCGTAATGTATAATTTAAGTTTTATCAATTTTGAACACGTGTAAGTAATTTTTGGATTTATAAGGGAATTTTTAGTCATTTTTGGATTTTATTTTTATATATTAACATATAAAATATATTAAAATCCAAAAATGACTAAAATATTCCTATATTTAAAAATCAAATAAATACTTGCACATCTTTAAAAATCATAAAAATTTAATTTATATACTAAATAATCTATATTAATAATTTTATAAAAAATTTTAAAAAATAAAAAATTATTTCAACTGGCCGCAAATGATCACCTGCTAGCTTATATTGTAAATTAAAAAATTGTATATTAATCACCATAACTTTATATTGTAAATTAAAAAATTGTATATTAATCACCATAACTTTATTATCATAATAATGAAAAATAAAATGAATAAAGTTAAAATAATAAGTTGTATAAGAATATGAAAAAATTAAAAAATAGAATAATTATGAAAAATGAAAAAACTTTAATTCTTAAAGTTTTGGTATTGCCAAACATGCTCTAAATAATTAATATTTTGAATTGTTTTATTTAAAGGTGTGTTCAGAAAGTAGTAAAATTTTTAAATAAACAGTTTTTAGCATAGACATTTTTGAATTAAGAAAAATAAATGTAATATAAAAGTAATGATGATGAGTAAAGAAAATAAAATAAAATTACATAAGTTGGTTGTATGAACAATTATTTAGAAATAATTAAAAAGTACGATAGTTGAATAGGAGGGTGTGAAAAAATAATTAAAAAATAAGATAATTACATAAAAAATAGAAAAAAATAATTAACAAATACATTAATTGCGAAAAGTGGAAAATTTTAGTAAGAAGAACTTTCATTTTTGCCAAACATGCTTAAATAGTGTGCGAGTATGGTTTATTTACTGCCTATTAGTGTTGCCAAACGGACCTACATTTTCTCATTCAATCGTCTCTTTTTTATGGGTGAGAATTAGGTGGGTCAACCAGTGACCCACCCCAACTTACCTTATTTTATACTTTGGAGGGGTGGGGTAAAATTTTAATATTTTTTTAAATTATGGACTTTGAACTTTCTTATATTATTTAAGACCTAACCTACTTAAGTTTTTGACATGCCTCACGGGCATAACTTGATTCTTTTAAGTTGTGAATAAAATTTTGAATAAAGTATGTTTCATTAATTTATTTTAATATTTATGTTTTATTTAAATAGTAATACTTTATTTTGCTCATTATTAATAGGTCTAAGCATACAATATTTAAATTAAAATCTATATATTTTTACCCCTTAACGCACATTTTCTAAAAATAAAAATTAAATACGATTTTAAAAATGTATAGACGCCTTGGAGGCTTAGATCGTCCGGACTCCGGACTCCTACTGGTTAGGGTGCAACTTGGGTAGGGTACCCGCGGGTCGACCCGCGGGTACCTTAAAATAGGGTAGGTTCGGTTCCATAAAACCTACCCGTAGGGTCGGTTCGGTTCCTCGGGTAAAATACCCGGTCAGTTTCGGGTAAGGGTCGATTCCGGTTCTGGGTACCCGGAACCGACCCGGATTTTATATCATATTATATATATAATACCTAACCTAAATCGGTAAA
>JAXCLR010000081.1:52205593-52217997 GCA_035584095.1 Annona squamosa
GGTAGAGGTTTTGCCAAAACGGGTAAGGGTAGGTTCCACCCGTACCCGGACCTACCCGACCCAAGTTGCACCCCTACTACTGGTTCTCACCCTCGTTGATTTCTTTCATCCGCCAGCCAGCCAGCCTCTGGGAAGAAGACTCGGGAAAAAAAGGGATGAAAGTTGGTTTTTTCTATCCACCCACCCACCCCCCCACTCCCCGACTCAAGTATGAAAAGACGGTTATCAACTTCACATCTCCGCGTCGATCTGATCGATTAAAGCCAAAAAAACTGACCCAACGCCAACTTGATCTGGTGATATTGGATTTTCAATGTGTTTGCCTGTCTCTCTTCTTCTTTCTTTCGATCTATGTTTACATTTTTTTTTCGCTTGTAATTTCCGAAAATCGCCCTTTCTTCTGACCCTTTTCTGAGAATACTGTCGATAAAGAGCATAGAAGACGTGGAAAAGCAGAGGCCTGCAAATGCACCTTTTGTGAGCATCCGTCCATCGCAGAGGCTTCCTCTGCACATTCTTGCCTGGCAGTGCGACAGCAAGAGCTGGGTGAGTTTTATGCTTCTGTCTGGGTCACCCGTTGGCATTTCTGCAGGTTTTTACCCTACCCACTTGTGGAATCCTTGTAGCTTTCTACTTAAATGGTTTTGAGATGAATCAGTAATATGCTGTTGACAGGCATTTGAAGGGGCGGTGTGTAGTTTTTAATCTGTTAAAAATCCATTAGACCTGTGGAATGACATCATAGGGCTTGTTTTTAGCTTATGGGAAAATTAACTAATTAGTTTTTCAGGGTCGCTACAACATGATTGTCTTTGAAGTAAAATCTTTGGTTTGAGGAGAGGAGGGAAGAGGAAATTTAGAAGTGATTTATGTATGATGCTATCTGTTTTCTCGTGTCATTAACATTCATGCCAACAAAAAAAAAAAAAAAAACTAAATTATTTTCATTCATTTTAATGATTTTAGAAATTTGTCATCCAGGTCAATGCTTTTCTAAATTAATTTCATTCATGCTAACGCTAACGGATTTGCAGGTTAAATTGGTTGCAAATGACAAAAATGTCCCATTTGCTAAAAATGACAATGCTTATCTCTAGGCCCTAGTGCATTTTTACTTATTCACAATCCATTTAATTTGAAAATTTAATTGTATTGTGAATGAAATTTATTTAGAAAAGTGTTAACATAGATGAAAAAGACTTTTAAAATCGTTGGCATTACTGAAAATAATTTAATTTTTCATCAGTATGAATGCTAATGCCTCCTTTTCTCTTTGAAAATAATTTAATTTTTCATCAGTATGAATGCTAATGCCTCCTTTTCTCTTAGTCATGAAGTTGAAGTTACTCTTTACTTAAAGAGTCTAGAGCCCGAACAGAATATTCATGCTTTCATGTTAAGCCTAAATACAAGTGGTGTATTTTCATTAGTTATGATGCCACTTTTACATTAAGATTAACTTAAAAGCATAATTGCGTAATTATGCATTTGGACTCAAGTTCTACTATATAAATATATGCATTGCATGAAATAAACTATTTCTCTTGTCTTTGTTGATCTGAGATCATGCATGGAATTAGAAAACTGGCTACATTTATATGTTTAAATTTATTATGCTGGTTTGTCAATTTTCAAATACGTTGGTTTGAAGCCCCTATTTCTGATATATTGCACAGAATTGATTCA
The DNA here is from genome assembly GCA_035584095.1 of Annona squamosa. Classification (NCBI taxonomy): domain Eukaryota; kingdom Viridiplantae; phylum Streptophyta; class Magnoliopsida; order Magnoliales; family Annonaceae; genus Annona; species Annona squamosa. The sequence goes on from JAXCLR010000081.1 coordinate 52,207,280, forward strand.
TTGGATAATCTTGTTTATACAATTAATAGACTGTGATCTGTTCAATTGTTTATGCATTCCATATTTTATACTTCCAGTTAGAATCTGTGTAAATAAGAGGGATTGTGATTCTTTAAACTGCTTGATGTTAAAATGTTCAAATTAGTAAGGTTATCTTGTATCTGAAGCATGAAACTTATGTTACTGGGATATGTAAATATGAAGAGGTGCGATTCTTGAATACATAGAATGGAAACTGCAGTGCATGTGGCTATCTCCCTGTTTTAATTTTTGTTCCCATTTGCTCATTTGAATTCATATCTATTTGATTCATTTGGAATAGACAGTTCCTTAGTTTGGGCTGAATCTGTGTTGTTTGCCTTCAGTACCGTGGTGTGTCTGTTTTGCACTTGTTGCTTGTGCGTATTGAATAACCGTTTCAACCTTGTGATGTGTCATTTAAATTTCCTGTAAATTCTATTAATGCCATCATAGTAAAAGGAATGCTGAAATTGCTTATCCATGGTTGGAATGAAATTCTTTGAAAAGTCATCCTTTGTCAGTTACGTTTGAGTTTGTGTATATAATCTGCCATGCACTTGAGAGAAAGCCATTTGAGTGAAAAATACCATTGCAGTAAAAACTTAACAGATTGTACTGAAATGCAAAGTCCTCTTTCCTCTTGTGTGGAAATGGAATTTGAATGGCTTGTTGAAGTGGAATGCAATTTTCTTTACAGATTACAACCCATCTGAAATTCTTTTAAACTAACCAAGATAAAATGAAAAATCTGATTGAATGAAAGGAGAAGCAACAAAATCCTTCTCTTTGTATAACTAAGCAACCTAATTGGAATCTCTAATCTAGACCAATCACGCATTATCCTGTTTTCCAGTTTTTCCTGAAAAACTAGTGGGACTCCTATCCCAATCTTTCATGTTTCTGACTTGCTTTTTCAGTTGTGTGGAAACAGGTAGGCATGCAGATCATGATGTAATCTCACCCTGGCCTCCCATGCCAAAACAACCCCACTGGAAACTTAGAGAACTTAGAGAACTTATCTGACATTGATGAACAACATGATCTCCTTGAATGAACTCATTATTTCCAACAAACCTATTAAGCTATACAATAAAATCCTAAAGAGAGAATCACAAGTCATTGAATGAACTCATAAAATTCAATATATATCTATTAAATCTCATACAAATTTGAGCAATTGTGGTTAGAGACTATTGATGCTTTTCAAATGTACTCAATTGTTTGTTGACCTAATAAAATTAGGGTCAAATAGTGGGCCATCTACTCATTTCATTAGAACGCAGATTAGAATAATATTAACATTGTTCGTGGGCGATAGTGTGTAGTATTGGATAGCAGGTTATACTGGTTAGAGCCTATTGATGCAATTGTGGTTAGAGCCTATTGATGCTTGTCAAATGTACTCAATTGTTTTTTGACCTAATAAAATTAGGGTCAACTAGTGGGCCATCTACTCATTTCATTAGAACGCAAATTAGAATAATGTTAACATTGTTCGTGGGCGACAGTGTGTAGTATTGGGTAGCAGGTTATACTGGTTAGCATGCTAAATAATGCAGGCTACACTGATTAGTATGCTATAAAATAACATTGTTTAGTATGCTAACTAGTGTAGTCTGTTACTTAATAGACACGACTGTTGCCTGCTGATAGTGTCAATACTATTTTAATTCGTATTTTTTTTGTTAATGTAAACCTAATACAGATTTCTAAATGAGTTAGGTAGCTAGTTATTGCGTGTAACATGCTATGGGTTAACTAGAATACATATCTAGATCTATTAGTAAATCTATGTTGAATGCATTTAGGTTCATTAATGTCCATTACATTTAGTAAAGGTTCATTGTTACGATCAATCTAGGGTTAAGATTTGACAATTCGAAAGCTATGAGCCACATTATTTCCAACAAACCTATTAAGCTATACAATAAAATCCTAAAGAGAAAATCACTAGTCATTAAATGAACACATAAAATTCAATATATATCTAATAAATCTCGTAAAAAATTGAGCAATTGGGGTTAAAGCCTATTGATGCTTGTTAAATGTACTCAATTGTTTGTTGACATAATAAAATTAGGGTCAAATAGTGGGCCACCTACTCATTTTCATTTGAATGCAGATTAGAATAGTGTTGACATTGTTCGCGGGCGACAGTGTAGTATTGGATAGCAGATTATACTGGTTAGCATGTTAAACAATGCATGCTACACTGATTAGTATGCTATAGAATAACATTGTTTAGTATGCTAACTAGTGTAGCTTGTTACCTAATAGACACAACTGTTGCCTGCAGACGGTATCAACACTGTTTTAATCCGCGTCCTTTTTATTAATGTAAAATGTCCAAAATGCTTATCAATTATATATGCCTTATTAAACAGGTGTTTGTCCTATTCTCAATAATCTATGTAGTCAAATTGCAATCACATTAACTATGTGTAGTCAGTGGATAGATGTGGAAAGGAACCAAGGTTGATATGATTGAGGGTAGAAACGCTATGAAAGTTTTGATTTTTAGCAACTAAAATTTCCTTGCAAAATGATAAAATTAGGTTTCTAAAGAAAAATTTGTTTGCTAATAATTTTTGACGTATTCCATATAGCAACCACTAGGAAGAAATTTTGGTGGCTAATGGTTTGTAGTTTTGTGTTTAACCAAAAATTGATTTGGTTGGCAAAATATTATATAAGCAACAAAAATTTTCCTTGCTTGCCAAAGCATTGGCATAAGTAAGGAAAATTTTTTCTTGTAGTGAGACATGGCAGATGGGTCTTACAAAGGCAAGATATTGTCTTTTTGATTGGTTGATCTAAAAAATATGCTAGTAATCTGGTTGCATTGATATATGGTACAATTGCTTGAATTGTGGGTGAACGAGGAAGGAGCATGAAATTAAGGAATTCTCTTATTAGCAAGGTTGAGTGCATTTACTACAAAGTTAGGAAATTGTGTTTTCTTGGTGTTAGTCGATAGTGAGTTTTCTATATTACTACATTTTAGCAACAAAGTTCAGATGAAAGAATTTCGTGGTGTTTAGATGGTGCATCATGGGTAAATTTGGATTTTAGAAAGGATTTTTGTTGTAGTCATGTGCCAAATCATGTAATTGGAGATGGAATATATTTTGATGATGACGCATTTGAAGAAAATACATTTTTGGCAACCCTGATTAGCAACAAAAAATCTTTATTATCAAGAAAAGTGCATATGCAAGGAAAAGTTTCCTTGCCTATGATGATGCTGTTATAGGCAAGGAAAAATTCCCTTGCTTATGGTGATGCTTTCTGTAGACATTCACTTATGTGTGTAAATTAAATTTTATGATAGGCTTCTCTATCCCTAGGCCTAATGAGAAAATTCACACATTTTTTCAACCATTTATTAAAAATTAGTTACATTGATCCCATAATTTTTCTTCTTCTTCTTCTTATTTTTTTTAATCAAGATGGAGTCTAATGCCTAATTTGGTTTCGAGCCTTGGACCTTTTACACGTGTGCACGTGCACACACACACAAACACATACACACAAACACACACACATACTCTAGCGTCAATCACTTGGTCATCCAAGTGTAGACTCATACCTTCGCCCCACATATTTGAAGGATCCCACCCATTTAAGTCCATTGTAGAATTTACACTTGAAATTGGACCTTTAAATGTGGGCCCAAGTTTATTTAGAGATTTTGGGCTTCTATACCACTTAGCCTATTATGAGGAGGCAACAACCACTTAGTAAGAACGTTGATTAGGAGCAATCTACACCCAAGATAAAGTGGACTAGATCTTTCTCAAGGCAAGTGGACCAAGAGCAACAAGATAGATTTTTTGAGATTCCAATATGTGCATGAAAACCAAAGAAGAAGGATATTTAGATCACGTCAAGTCAATAGAGAAAATTACAAGATTCAAGTGCCAATATGAAGATCTGAAACTTTGAATGATTCATAGAAGACTAAGAGAGAGGGGCCGCTTAAGAAGCTAAAAAGATTAAGAAAAGATCATATTATAAATAAAGTGTAAAATAAGGATGAGTTGGCTTCTTAGCCTAATGAAACCATGGGCTAAAAGGTGATTTTCAAAACCACCTAATCTATTTGTGAAGGACCTACTTGACTTTCTAAATTGCAAAGTGGGCCAGGTGGATGCTTGTGAAAATCATGATCATGCCCATCTACTCTTATGACTTCATAGAAAAGCTATGAGAAATGTATATTTTAGACTTTGTTCCTACTTGAAGATATTGGGAAAAAATGGAAAAACGTTTGGAAAAAAAAATGAAAGAGTGATATGATATGATTAGTGAAATTATTAGGAGTAAAAGGAATGTAGTTAAAATAGACATGGTAGTTGTATAGAAATATATGAAAAAGTTTTTGACAAGTAGGATGGTTATGTAGAAAAGGCTTTTGAAAGTGAGAGAAGATTTTGGTACTTCACTTTTTTCCGTTTACCAAATATGATGCGGATAATGATCAAAAGTAAAAAAAATAAAGTTAAAATAGATATAATAGTTGTATAGAAATATGTTAAGAAACAATTGGAAAGTAAAATAATTATATAGAAAATGGTGGAGAAAGTGGGGGGAAAAGTTTTTGTGACTTCACCTTTTCTTTTGGAGTTTGGTAAATAGGAAATAGACAAAAGTAACAAGCTACGAAAATTTTTTTCTTCACCTTCTACCCTAGGTTTGTGTTTAGTAACTTGTGAAAAAAAATTGAAAGTTGTTGTAGAAATTTTTTTGAAAAGATAAGGGTTAATAATTTTCTAGAGGATAGTTGTACCTGAAGATGTATAGAAGTGATTGAAAAGTAAGGTAGTTGTATGAGAAAATGTGTTGAAATGAACGGAAAGTATGGTAATTGTGTGGGAGTATGCGTTTTTTGGGGAAATTTTTTTTTCACAAGTTTACCAAACAGATCCTAGGTGTTTGATAACTAGAAAAAGTGAAAAAATTTGCCAAAATCTTTTTCTCTTTTTCTACAAAATTGGATCTAGTGTTCATGTGAGTATTGAGCTTCAATGCTTATGATCACGTGAACCTTGTTTTTTTTTTTTGGATTTTTTAGGAAGCGTATGTGGGCTCAAGTGTAAAATTTTAAATTTAGTCTACATTTCTTGATTTTTTGAATTTAGAAAATATATAAAAAATAAAAAATGTGAAATTGCATTGCAGAAATTTTATGCTACATCCTTTTCCATATAATTATCTTGACTTCCAAATCATTTTTTCATGTCTGATAAAATTACTCTATATATTTCAACTTTATTCTCGTTACTCATAATCATTATGTGTATCATGTGATATTATTCTCTCACTTTTTAAAACTTCTCCCCAAAAAATTATCTTAGATTTTTTCTCAAAAGCCAAAAATAGGTAAGAAAAAAATCTGGAAGAAATTTAGAGTAGTTGTGAAATAATGATTGAAATCTAGAGATGATAATGAAAAATACGATAGGAAGGTAGTTAAAATATGAAACCATGGGTGTGTTTAAGAAGCGATAATCTTTTGGATGAAAAATTTTGGTATAAAAGTTTTTGAAATAAAAGAAAATAATATGATGTAATAGGAATAATGATGAAAAGTAAAGAGAATAAAATTAAAATAGATAAATTAGTGATATGGATAGTTGTGTAGCAATGATTGAAAAGTAAGGTAGTTGTATAGGAAGATGTGGAGAAATAATTAAAAAATAGAGTTGTTGTGAAGAGCGATAAGTTCTAGTTTGAAAATTTTTTAGGGTAAAGAAACACACTCCGTATTAGTATGTAATGTGAAGTTAGAAAATCCCCTCATCCCATCCCCCGCGCGAAACCCCCCTTTCTTTTTTTCCAAATGCTAACTATTATAATTAACTACTTTAGTTTTTTCATTATTACTTTTACATCCTAATAATTTTTTTCGTGACTTCTCTGACAATTACCTAATCTATTTTAATTTTATTATGTTTCATCATAAATATTACCCTTATAATATTACAATTTGCATCACTCTCACTTTAATTTTTTTTTACATTTCTACGTTCTTACTTCTTGACTTCTACTTTTATATATTTCCAAATGAAATTTTTTCTCAAAAATGACAATACAATTATTCAGGTAAGATTCTTCTGCATGCACAAAGACAAAGAAGGGCATCCAGAGAAGAGAAGAAAAACCATTGAGCGACCTTAACATTTGAATCTACATATATTTAAAAACCCGATAATAAATATAGAAAGGCATTTTATATTTCTATTTTTTAATATCAAATAATATATATTTACATAAAATTAGGATTTTGACATTTTCATTTTATTTGCTAGAAAAGAGGATGTACTATAAATAAAAATACTGTTTTTGGCATGGGTTCAAATTTTAGTGGCAAAATATTTTTTTCACATAAATGATTTTATTAGGACATTTTGTCCACTTTATTTTGTATAATTTATTTTTTTATATTTTCTATATTCAATCTTTTAGCCACTATCAAGTGCCATAGATGTCTACTTTTCTATTTTTTTAATTTTTAGTCTTTTCATTAAAACATATTTTATATTTTTATTTCCACTATTTTCAAAATAGCTTTGACATTATCATTATTTCTTGATTTTTTTAAAGTTTTTTCAAATGGATGGAGATGGTAAAGTAGTCAAACAAATGCACTTAGGAGTAATGCTAAAGTAGATTGTTCAACTTGTTGGAAAAAATTATATATGAAGGTGATGTCTGAAATGCTTGCCAACAATTCCTGTAGGCTAGTAATGTGCCCATAAATTTCCTTTCTTTTTGAATTGTTCTTTGGAATTTCAGAATATGCCAACGTAGTAAAAAAAAGAGAAAAAAAAAATTGTGTGGAGAGGAAGACTGAACAATGCAGCAATGGTAACATTGATCAACCATGTGCCGGTGAGTGATATTGATCAGCCAATGTATAGATAACTTCAAAACCCCATATTCTAATGGCTTAATGTTATCAAATTGCATTGGTTATCTAGGACAGATTGCTTAGTATGCCATTCTAGCACAGTTGTCTTGTGCCGAGTTTGTCTAAAGGTTTGGTGGCCCCTGATCCTATGCTCCCAGGAGCATGCAGTGCTGCATGCTTTCAAGCGTATATACCTATTTTTTTAAAAATTTTTAATTTTTTTACAGTAGTGTTAATATATATGTATTTAATATGTGTATAAATTTTTACCAATTTTGGGGTATTTTAGATATTTATTTCGGATTTTTGAAAATCAAATATTACTAAAATGCCATTGATTTTTAAAAATCCGAAATAAATATCTAAAAATCTTTAAAAATGGTAAAAATTGATATATACATTAAATTCACCTATGTTAACAAGTTCATGAAAAAACTTGAAAAAAAAAATATGTATATGCGCCCGGGAGCATTGAAGCTCAATGCTCTCGAGAGCATAGGATTAGGGGCCAGGTTTGGTATGGTGAAGGTAATGAATGGTCTGTGGAGAGAAAAATCCCTCCTTTTGAGCCCTTGAGGAACTGGAGGCTGATCGTATTCTCCTGGCGCATACACCATTTTTTTTATTTGTTTTGAATTTTTTTTTTATAAAACTGTAAATCTAAGTGTATTTAACATCTGTATAAATTTTTACCATTTTTAGAGTATTTTAGATATTTATTTTTAATTTTTGAAAATCAGTGGTATTTTAGTAATTTTAAATTATCGAAAATGCCACTGATTTTCAAAAATAAAAAATAAATATCTAAAATACTCAAAAAATGGTAAAAATTTATACACATATTAAATGCACTTAGATTAACAATCTTGTAAAAAAAAATTTCAAAAAAAAACTAAAAAAAGGTATATGTGTTTGGAAGCATACGATCAGCCTCCTGAGAAACTATAGTGTTTGGATAATCTGTAGTGATCCATTTAGTCCTCTTAATAAAGATTAGCCTAAATGTTTCCGAGGCCAGTTGATATGGCTTATGGACACGACAAATCTATGGTTTGTCTGCCTTTGTGTCGAATCTTAGTCCATTATGAGAGAGCTGAATACTGTTTGGCCCCACACTGCATTGAGACCAAAGGAATAAATCCACGTTGGATTTGTTAGAGGTATGTGTTGTTGAATATCTCAGTAGTCGTGATACTGCTTTTTTTACGTGACGCATGTTGACACTTTTAAGAATGTCACAAATGTATGAGAAACTGAAATAATATATAACCAAGTCCCATTGGTTTTAGGGTATCTTAAATAATTTGCATTTAGAATCTAATACATTGAGATTCTGTCAGAGTGCAATCGATTATTTTCCTTCTCGGACTGTGTAATAGGTGTTCCACTGATTTTTGACAATCCTAATTGGTCAAAAGAATTAAGAAAGATACTAAGAAGGTGAATGATCTTAGTTTCAGGGTGTGTTTGGGAAGTGATAAAACTTATAAGAAAAGTTTTCGGTATAAAATTTTTTAGATGAGTGAAAATGATATAACATGAAAAAGGTAATGATTGAAAATATGGTAGTTATATGAAAAATTATAAAGAAATAATTGAAAAATAGAATAGCTATGTAGAAAAATGTGATGAAATGGCTGAAAGTAAGATGGTTGTGGATAGAGTTTTAAATTGAAAAGTTTTTGGTATAAACAAACCCACTCAGTGTATAAGAGGGATCGGAACTTTTTCTGGTAACTTGTGCCCATGTGCAGTTTCTTCCCCCCTGCATGCACCTCTCCATGCTCATTCTCTGCAACTGCTCTTTGCTCCATTAGAAGTTCACGCCGTTTTTAGAAGTTTACATTTCACATGTTCAGCTATATTGGATTTGGATTCCAGAGTTGGAAAATTTGAATTTCTCCATTTCCCACGCAAGATTCCATTTCCCAATAGCTTAACAACATTTTTTTTTTTTTTCCACAACCAATATTTTCCATATTCTAATACAGTTTGACATATATACCACCCGGCCTGACAATCCTACATTTCCAAATTCTAAATCTTCTTCAATCCCAAATTTATCCCATTCGAACAGGCCCAAATTTGTGCAAGCACGTCCACTTCTTATATAACTTCATCCATTTGATTATAATGCAACAGCTTCCTTTGTTTAAAGAAACGGAAGATTCACCCGCTGGAATCATCATTCATGAAGGTCTGGACGTATGCACTCATCTACTTACGTGATTTATGCTGTGATATTCTGGTTTTTAGGGTGCATTTGGATGTACGAAGGAAGTTAATTGTACTTTGCGACATAATTAGGAAGCACACCAAAATTATGTGATGTTCCTTTTGGCCAAGAAGTTATCATACCCACATTACGTTTGCCAGCTAGAATATAGGCTTTGATTTATATATTTCGCAAGGACCTTTGACTGTATACTAATCGCAATTGAATTCCATAGATCATCTGAGTGGGTGTGCGCTCTAACTCATTTCAGCGTAACTACATTTTACTAATTTTTGAGTTATGCCGATGGCTATTTGGAAGCTCGAGAGAGGCTTCAAATCCGTGGCACATTTACTAATGGAAAAGCTTAAGAAAGAAGCAATGAAGAAGAAGAGGAACTTATGAATTCATGATTCAAATCAGAAGTGCAGATTGTGGAACTTGCTGGGAAAAGCAGTTCATAGAATTTGGCAGGTGGAATGTTGTGGGTGCATCTTTTTTTGTCTTCAGTGGGGTCCCAATGCTCATTTGAATTAGCGGAGGGCTGTATTTGGGTTGGTCCCTGCGAGCAAAAACCAAAACGAGCAGCATGTATCAGTGTTCCTGGTTATCTATGAACTGTATATGAACATGTATCAATGTCTTTCGTGATTATCTATGAACTGCTCTTCAAGAGTGGGCTATCCTTTCAAAGCTGTGAAGTGATGATGATCGCCACATGCATTTTGGTGGTAACTTCTTTTTTTTAAAAAAAAAAAAATAATAAAAGAATCTTTTCAGTAATTCAATCCTTTCTTTTGTTTAACAGTTGTCAATTGCATCTGTTGTTAACCATATCAGTATGGTTTACATAGTAAATTAGAAAATTATTATCTACCGTAACTTCTTTTCTTTTCTTTTCTATTTTTGGTAGTTTTCATGTACTTGTATACATTTCCTCCGTTTCAATGGGGTTTTCTACTTTCTTTTTCATTTTCTGCCGTTGATTTTAAACAACCCATTGGACTTTTATTTTATTGACTTTGTTTTTACCATGAATTCCCATGATGTCTTCTTATTCCCCATCGCAATATAATTTGGGAAATAGTTGAATGCACTCGGGTGTATCTAGACTCGGTGCACTTGGGTGCATTTAACCCATTTTTTGATTTTTTTAAAGTTTTTTTATAAAATTATTAATATAAGCGAATTTGACACATGTATCAATTTTTCCTATTTTTGGCTATTGTTAAATTTATTTTCGGATTTTTAAGAATCAATGACATTTTTTGTAATTTAAAATTAATATATTTAGATTAACAGCTGTGTAAATTTTTTTCTTTTTTTAAAAAGTGTATTTGGTCTAAGTGCACTCGGGTGCTAAGTAAGTGGGTTCCATATAATTTTTGATTCTCTAATAAACAAGGAGCGTAATTCAGTGCACCCGGGTGCATTGAGCCTCAACGCACTCGGGTGCACTGCACCTATTTTTTTTTATTTTTTTTTGAAAATGTTTGTATACAATGGTTAATCTAGGTTTATTTAACATATGTATCAATTTTTACTATTTTTGGAGATTTTTAGATATTT
>JAXCLR010000081.1:52218097-52228471 GCA_035584095.1 Annona squamosa
TCCAAAAATAGTAAAAATTGATACATATGTTAAATAAACCTATATTAACATCTTCATGAAAAAATTTTCAAAAAAAATAAAAAAAAATATGTGCAGTGCACCTGGGTGCGTTGAGGCTGAGTGCACCCGGGTGCACTGAATTACGCTCCAATAAACAACCCCTTCGTACAAGCTTATTTTTCATTTCTAAGGGGCCCTTAGGGTTCCGACTGGGTTATGTCCATCCCACGCGGGTCAAGTCCAGGACATAGTAACCCTTTGCGCCCATTGAAGTGTGGACCGCAATCTAGCGCTCCCGCAAGCACAAAGCCTCAATGCTCTGGCGATTGCCTACCGTTCGAATATGCGGGCATTACATGAGCTGTTGGGTGCAGTGAAAGAGTCAACGTACGGATTTTTACAAATACCTCCGTTTTCAGAGATGTCAGTGCAGCGGATATATGTACAAAAGGGTACTCTGAAAGCACCAACTGAATCCTGAACTTCTCTCACCCAATCTCTCTCCAGTCAGCGGGCTGCGACAGCGTAGAGGAAAATGCCCTCCCTAACCCCATCGACAGCGGCCAACCCTTTCCTCTCCATTATCAACTTCCACTATTCTGAATGACGTTAAAAAAAAATAAAAAAATCATTTATTCCGGAAATTGTATCACATGTTCTCTCCTCTCGTCAAAAATTTCTCTTGCCATTCTTTGCTAGCTGTTTCCTCCAATCTACATAATTCAGAAGTGAAAAATTAATCCAAAGTTGGTTTTGTATGAAATTCTTGACTACAGAATTATCGAGAGGTTAATATTAACGGAAAGTGTGGATTATTTAGTTTTGGTGTACCTTCCACGAAAATGGTCGGATCTGGTTTACAGTTTACACTGACCTGAGGCGACCCTTTTAGAATTACTACCTAATATGTGCTCTTTTCCCTCAGTTTGAGACTTGTTTGTCTGGAGATACCCTTCCCTTAAGCCCAAATGAATAAAAATAAAATGAAACATATGTATGGACTAAGACTTAAGCTCAACTGCTACAAAGAAAATCAACCAAAAAAATTGCCTGTGGGATCTAAAAACCAAAAGCTCATATGGAACAAGACTCCAAACAAGCCAAGTCTACAAACCGCCAAACGGGTCTATTCAGCCTTGGCCCATAGGAGTAAAGCTCCAACGAGTCGCCAGAATGGGTTCTATAACAACAACCTACCAAACTCCAGCAAACAGGCGTATCCGACATTGGCCCACAGGAGCAAAGCTCCAACAAACTATCAGAATGAGCTCGATAATAGCAGCCCACTAGATCCAGCCTTAGCCTACAAAAGAGGGCTCTACAACAACAACCCTCCAGGCCTCAACAACGGCCCACTTGGAGCAAAATGCTCCAACGAAATCTAAGCCTAACCACAACGGGCACCCATCTATGGCCCAAAGCCTACTTGGCCCACTCCACCTCTATAAAGAGAAGGCCAAGCTCCTACTCCCAACACACCAAGAGAGGCATCCCAAAGGAGGAGGACGGGAGTCTGCAGCAAATCTCTGGCGCCCCGGCTTCTCGTCTCCTCTCTAGCTCTCTCCCTCTCTCTCCCTCTTTCTTCAGATTTTTATTTTTATTTTCCCCTGTTATGCCCATGTAAACTGCTTCGGGTTAATGAATTTTTACCATATCCATTTTAATCTAAAGATCGGAATCCAAGCTCTATAAGATCGGTGTTCTTATTCAATGAAAACGGGGACTGATCTCCCTTTTAAGATCGGTGGTGACTCCATCTAGTGGTGTAAATCTCTTGGCTTTTGAGGTTATTTCCGCATGTTTTATTTGATCTAAATACTAACGCATTTTATTTCACAAGGATGCAGGAATCCCTTACATATGCCACTGCTCAAGAAGCCCAAGAATTAAACCCAAAACCTAAGCCTATCTTAGGCAAACATCCATTTTCTGAAACATACAAACAACCCTTCTATTCTATGAGAAAGTTAGGTTTCGGCCCTTTCTATCCGACCCAGATTTCACGAGGCGAGAAAGGCGTCCGAACCTATCGTGGCGTTTGCGGCGGGTGCAACATTGTCTTAGCTGATCGAAGAGATCCAGATGGAGAGAGATTTGGATAAGAAACTGGAAGAGAGTGCAAAGGACTAACAAAATTTTAAATTTTTGGTTCGTATCACCAAATGCATAAGATTTCTTGAATATTTTTAGGAAGATGTGGAAGATATCATTCTTGTAATGAGTTCATATTCTTTAAATTTTATTAACAGTTTGTTATCTCACACAATTGGTAGAGACAAGATCAAGAGAGAGAAACATTATGTAAAAACATAGAATAGATTTTTGAGAACATACATCTCCTTAAATGATCAAACTTTAAGAGTTGTTGAAGTTGCTCTTGTTGAAAATTTTGAAGTTTAATAATTAGAACAAAACCACCAAAAACATTAGTTGGAGTAAAGCACAAAGATCAAAACAAATGAAAATTGCAAAAAAGTAGAAATCCAAATGAGCAGCGGTCATTGAGGTAGTCTTCAAGATGGAAAAAAAGGAGTCCCAATTACTCTTGTTGAAAACTTCTCTCTACAATTCCCTCTCTCTCTACAAAACCCCATTTCTCTCTATTTCTCTCTACAGACCTGTATTTGTCTCCCTCTACAATTACCTACAATTACCTACAATTACCATGGTGGTAGCTTCTCCAACCCTAGTTGGGATAGAAAAGATCCAATCTCTAGTTCTAGTGATATGTCACTTGAAGGAGGCCTAATTATTTCAAGTCGGTTATTTCAAATTGGTCCGGTTTAAAATACATATTTTTTCTTTTTTAAATTTTTTCACAAAATTGTTATTCTAATTATGTTTAATCTATAAATCAATTTTTACCATTTTTAGAGATGTATATATATTTATTTTGAATTTTTAAACATATGGGTGTCTTAGTCATTTTAAATTGTTGAAACATGACTAAAATACCTCTATATTTAAGAGTCCAAAATATATATATTCAAAATTAGTAAAAATTATTTTATAGATTAAACATAATTAGATTAATTGTTTTGCAAATAAAAAAATATTTTTGGACCCGCCTAAAATGAGTACATTTTTTAGCTTCACTGCTTCATATCATTTTGCCGCTTGAAGGGGTGTTACGTTGTTGAGATTCTGGAAGACTATGGTTTCTTCAAGGTCATCCATCACGGATACTGGACGAGACCATATCCAACATGGAATCACAAGGCCAGCTCTTCTTTGCCCTCCCTTCCTTCGAATGGCAGAAAACTGGCCCACCCAATCCCCTTGACTATGGATGCAAGAATGCTAGCTTCAACGACCATATGGGCAGGTTGGATTTGGATTCTGCTTTAGGATGACTACTTTTTCTTTTTTTCTTTTTTTGTGTAAATATTTCAACCGAACTAGGAACTCTAACAAGGGAGGTATGTGCAAAAATCCCTACCATGAATTCATTGCTACTTTACCCCATCCAACGGGAAACTTGCGTCATAAAACCTTTAACTTTGTGTCTTAGCAGTTTAGGTCCAGAAAGTTATAATTAGTATATTAGACCTTGAGAAGTTTTAGATTTTGCATTTTAAACCTTCCGCCATAACACCGTCTAATGCACTTTGTCTGCTCATTGTGGATTTTTTTAAATGACCAAAGTAACTTTGTGGCAATATAAAAAACATACACTACTATGCCGCCAACAACACGTTAGAGGCCACCATTGCCAAATGTTAGAGCTACGCAAACACCATTAGTTACTTGACCCCGCAGCATCAACCTGTACAAGGAGCTCAAGAAACTCTTTGAGTTCATCTCCTCCTTCCAGTCGCTCAAAGACACAAGGCACGACCTGCAAATTGTCGACTACATCATCAGCACTACTGAGCAGTGCAACCAGGACAAGGATGTCGGTCTTCTCCAAATCATGGAGTCCTTATCGACTATATAGAAACCAAAATGATCTCCATCTCCAGAGGAATCCTCATTCCCCATCTTTGAAGATAGATTGCAAATCCTTCTGGTGGCATCTTGTCCTTGCCTATCCCATTCAAATACCACCAAAGCCCGCTTCGGAGAGTTCAACCTCCTCGCTTCTTCTTCTACCTGACAGACAACCGTCTCCCAAGCAGTGTTTTAAAAACCAGACCGGACCTCCTGGTCCAACCGACAGCTTTGCGGTCCCGTTTAGTTCCGGTTTTTTATTTTAGTCGAAAACTGTTCAAACCGCTCAAACCGGACAGTTGAACCGTACAAATCGGTCGGACCGCGGTTCGGTCCGTCTAATATCATATTTTAAATATATATATATGTAAAAAAGAAATCCAGGCATGGGCCCATGGAAAATCTCACGCCCGCGCCTCACCAATCACCCCTTGGTCCTTTCTCGCTTGTCCCGTTTCCTGCTTTTCACATTTCCTACTTGTCACGTTTCAGCTTTGCCTTCATTACTGTTCCCCTTCTTTAATTGGTTAAAATTTGACATTATTTTTAAAGTTTCATATTAATTAGTATATGTTGTTTACTTTTCTATTGATTTGCATAATAAGTTTTAATATAATAGACTTAAATTTATTGTCGATATCATATGTAATTTTTATATTATATAAAATTTATTTTTTTAATTTATTTTTTAAATAAATAAAATAAATAAAATAAATAAAATATATTTATTATTTCAAAATTATGTCATATTGACATGACTATTCAAAACGGTTTGAACCGAAGATTGAACCAGTAGGACCTGAACCGTACATAAAAATGGTTCAGTGTTCGGTTTTTAAAACATTGCTCCTAAGACAGCTCCTCTATTGACACCTGTGATTTTGACTTTGACGAAAGTAGACAAACCTAATGAATAACATGAGGCGACCTCCAATAGGGAGGAGGACAAGTGCAGGAACCAATTGTTCACGTTTTGCACCATCTTCCATTGGGCCATCAGCATCCTCCTCAGCATCTCTGGTACTTAGACTCGTTCCCCCCCTCTCCCACTAGACACTCTGGGGCCTCACCATCTGCAAGTGGTGCCTCACGTTGCTCATCGTCTTCTGCAGTTGCCTCTTCACCAACTGGGCCATCACCTTGGTGGTCTACCTCATCGAGCTCAATTTCATGCTTCGAGAGAGAAGTTGCTCTACTTCATCTACAGCCTCCTGCGAGGTATGCAGAATTACATCTAGCTTAGCTTCATGCTCTTGGCGTGGAAGTTAGTGTTCGATGCAGATGTGAAGGTCTCATGCCCTCGCTACCACCATATCTTGGACAAAATCATTCGGCTGTTGATCGTCGTCATGCGAGGGGTCTTTCATTTAGCTGGTGAAGATGCTGGCACTCTCGTTCCACACCTCCACCTTGTTTGATAGGGTGAAAGAGAGATCTCCCTTGTCCATGTCATTGAGGAGTTGTTGTTGGCGATGGAGGCTATCGCCATGTTGTTGACTATAGCAGTGCTGAATTGCCTAAATGTGGGCTCTATTCATCGCTAAGAACATTGGCTGAGAAAATGGGCCAATAGATCGAGCATATCTACAGGGGGAATGACAAGGGCATTCTTAAGAACGCGGAGCTGTCATGCCAGATCATGGAAGTGTCGCAGGGCGCAATCTCAGTAGAATAAGAAAGGACAGGTGGTGGTCGTGGCCTACATGCTCGTGTTAATTCTGGGGTTCGACATTAACAAGTCGTGGGTGCAGTACCCGTTTAACATTCGGTTCTACAAGGCCAAGAGGGAGAAGATTCAGACGCTATTCGAGTTCTTGGGGGAGTGTTTGAAGCTGGTGGTGGCTGAAAACGAGCTTGAGATCTTAAACCAGGCTCAGGAAGTGCTTGAAGCAGTTCCTTCGCTAAATTCACTTGAAGCCACATCCTTGGCCCATGGAAATAGACTAGCATGGGTTTGATTCCTTGGTTGGATAAATATATACAGTTAGCATATCATATTAAATGCTTGTTGCCGTTGTCCAACATTTCCGAATAGCACTTGAAGATCTTCGATGTGGTGAGCAACAACGACTATCGGAAGAGAGAGAGTCGAACAGGAAGATGGCAATAGCATAGACTTAGCGGCGGTGCTCGGGTTTTCTCTTCAACGATGGAAGAGATGGCTAGTTAGCATCTCTGGCTAGTTGCTGCAGGAGAATGATGTTGGTGGTGGCAGTGGTTGCTGGTGATGAATGGTGGTGGCACGGAGACATCCGTGAGAAGTTTCGTGCATTTGGAAAGAAGAAAGGAAGGATATTTTTGACATTTGAGATGAATGAACGATGTTTTTTACGGCCGTAAGCTTAAGGGTTTAGAATGCAAAAGCCAAAATTTCGCTGGGATTTATATGCTAATACACAAATTTCGGAGCTTAAAATACTAATAGGCAAAGTTAAAGGGTTTATAATGCAAATTTTCCCAAGAGCACTAAGGCTTAGTCCTGATCTCATACACTTGTTGGTAAATGGGTTACTACAAAATATATATTTTTATATTTAAATTTTTTTCTTACATATCAATTTTTTAAATTTATTAAGGGAGAGTTTGTTAATATAAAAAATTATTCCAACTAAAACTTTTTACTCTTCGTAATTATCTTATTTTTTAATAATTTTTCTATAATTACTTTATTTTTCAATCATTTCTGCACAATCGCTCGTTCAAGTACTCTATCTATTTTAACTTTATTTTATTTACTCATCATTATCTCTATCATATCACACCATTTTTTCTTATTTTAAAATATTTTCCACACAAAAATTTCATAAAAAATTTTAACTCTTCCCAAATACACCCTAAGTATTTTATTTTAATTTTTAAAAATTAAATAACTATTTTGGTATCCATGCCTTGTCACTTGATTTTCAATAGTCAAGCACATTTATCCATGATCCATTATTTGATTTACAACAATGGAAATAACATACTAATTAAATTCAATTTACCAAATTTTATTGGATGGAAAATCTAGGTGATACTAGTATATGTATGAAAGATTTTTTAAAATAAAAATATATGTTTTGGTTGCCCATAAATCACCTAATGCATGAGCAACTATGTAGGACCATGACTCTAAAAAAATAATAAATTATCTAGAAATATTTTTGTAGATGGTGAATTCATTGTGATTTTTATTATTTCAAATATATAAATAACATCTATTATATCACTATCAAAAAATAGCATTAATATATATTATAATGATTATTTCAACATATTATACATGTATGAACAAAACATAACAGTAATTTTTTCAGACCGGTCTAAATTCCGATGATTTTAAACTGGTCCAAAAACATTTTTTTGTTTTTTGAATATGTGTATATTTTTTTTATTTTGGATTTTTAAAAATAGGGGTATTTAAGTCGTTTTAAATTGTTTAAGATGACTTTAATCCCCGTATTTTTAAAAATTCAAAATAAATGTATAAATCTAACAAAAAATGGTAAAACTTAATTTATAGATTAAATACAATTAGATTAATATGTTTATAAAAAATTTTAAAAAATAAAAAATACATTATTGAGCCATTCTAAAATCAGTTTGAAAAGATCATTTGCCAAACATATATTGAGGCTGGTTAAATGATGAAATGGGGCAGTGCTGGTACTATTCATGACAATAATGAATTTAACTTGGGTAGCGTTTGCTTTGATCTCTCCAATATGCTTCTATTGACTAAGGTGTTTCTAGGGCTGTAGACACCCTTCCCTTAAGCCCCAAATAAATACACATATGTATGGATCAAGATCCAAGCCCAACAATAACAAAGAAAATCAATCCAAAAAAATTGCCAATGGGCTCTAAAACTAACAACCCATATGGAACAGGACCTCAAGCAAGCCAGGCCTACAAACCACTAAATGGGCTTGTCCAGCCTAGGCTCACAAGAGCAAAGCTCTAAGCCACCCACCAGCAAAAAGGGCTCAATCAAGCCTCAGCCCACAGAAACTAGGCTCTACAACAACAGCCTGCTAGATCCAACTCCAGCCCACAAAAGCGGGTTCTACGGTAACAACCCAACAGGCTTCAATAATAAGCCCACTTAGAGCAAAAGACTCCAACAAGATCCAAACCCAACCACAAAGAGCTCCCAACCATGGCCCGAAGCCTACATGACCTGCTTCCCCTCTATAAATAGGAGGGCAAGCTCACACTCCCAACACACAAGAGAGGCATCCCAAAGGGGGAGGATGAGAGTCTGTAACAAATCTCTGGCGCCACGGCTTCTCCTCTCCTCTGGCGCGCGCTCTCTCTCTCTCTCTCTCCTCCTCTTCCCCTTGCTTCATATTTTTATTTCTCCTTTCATGCCCATGTGAATGACTTCAAGTAAAAAGATTTTGATAATATCTGTTTTAATCCGAAGACCAGGATCCAAGCTCTGTACGACCGATGTTTTTATTCAATGAAAATGGGGACTGATCTCTCCTTTAAGATCAGTGGTGAATCCATCTAGCAGCATAAATCTCTTGGCTATTGAGGTTATTTTTCATATGTTTTATTTGTTCTAAATACTAACACTTTTCATTGAGTTGGAGCCACAAGGAAGATCGGGTCACGTCATTTCGCCGCATCAAGCGATATGTGCGGCTACCACATCGCTAGATATGCCTGTCATGTTGCTAGACCCGCAAGATGCAGAAATCCCCTACACATGCCGCTGCTCCCAAAGCTTAATGACCAAATTTGAGACCATGACCCATTCTATGCAAACATTGATACATTAACAACCTTCTTATTTTATGAGAAACGTAGGTTCAACCCTTTCGATCCGGCCCAGATTTCACGAGGCGAGAAAGGTATTCGAACTCATCGTAGCATCCGCGATGGGTGCTACAGCTTGGTGACTCCACTGGGGGCAACACTGCTGGTTTACGTTGGGCACAAAGGGGTAGAAATCCGAAGATCGGAGCACTTTCTTCTCGGAACAACGAGGTCTCGCGGCATCTTCCATCTTCCAGCAACAAGGTTTTGCAAAAGATGTTTGAACCTAAATAGTTTTCAAGTCCAGAAGCGTTTAGCTCATGAACTGGAGAAGGCTCGTAAAGGGGGGCAATCATTAAATATTAGCTTATAACTGTTCATGCATGTAAAACGAGCCTAGAGGAAGGGTTTCCAAGAGTTAAAATTTTAATTGTGACTAAATAATTTTTCATCAAAAAAATCATCCCTTAAAAAGGGGTAAACACTCAAACCTAAAACGTTTTCAGTTCTGAAAGTAATCAATTCAGGTAACTTAAGGAGGTTCTCGAAGGCACAGGCTATTGTGTATGATGTCGTAAAAGCAGGTATGTGTAAAACGAACTAAGAAGACTAATGTCCAAGAGTTAAATCATTAATAGTCATCAGAAAAAATTTTGATTGAAAAAATCATGCCTTTTTTTGGACCTAAGAAGTTTTTCGACAAACATTCATATATATATATATGTATATGTATGAGAAGGTATTTATATATATATATATATATTCTTTTTTAAAAAAAGAGAACAAAGAAAAAAGAAAAAAAGAGAAAAAAGAAAAAAAGAAAAAAAGGAAAAAAGAAAGAAAGAAGAGTAAAAAAAAGAGAGAAAAAAAAGAGAGGAAAAAAGGAAAAAAAATACAATGCAAGATGCAGCTGCGGATCCAACGATACAACACTCAGTTCGCTACCCGAGTGCTCCTTAGGTAATCAGAAGCAAGATTCAGCCGCCTGACCAATACTGCTCGAGGTATGTTTCAAATACCTAAAAAGTTTCTAGGTCCAGTGGCATGCGCAAAACAAATTTCTAGTCATCCGTTAGATGCTTCCTAAATAGCATTGGCGATCCTCCTTCCAAAGCTCCAGAATGTCTGCTAAGAAACCTCCAAACCACTTAAACCATGGCTCTAAGTCACCCAGCTCTGATCATACATTCGCCTTGCGCCAACAAACACCCAAAAACCATCACCGATGAATGATCAGTAGCAAAGAATGAAAAAAAAGAAGAGGATGATACCTGCCACCGAATACCCTTATGTGCCTTCCGGTAGTCAACGACAGCAGCACCATTGTAGCCTTGACGAATGCAGCAGCGACTCTTCAGTCCGACCAAATGCTCCTAAGCCTTGCTTGCATGTTTGTCAAACCACCACCATGGCCATAACTGCCGTGGAAGCCGACCTTGATGGCGATACCTAACAGCCGGCCATCATGAAGAACCCTTAATTGTGAAATCTTTGACGGGGATGGGCAATGCGGTGACGAGCGCTCGACTTTCACCAATCTCATCGGCAATCGGCAACCTATCATGCTTCTAGTTGCTGGCCCAAACCTATAGAAATGCCGTCAGCAACCCCCCACTCTCTATGATGTTGGTCCCGAGTTGATGGCTAAACCCAAGAGGGGAGGGGTGAATTGGGTTCTTTAAAAATCTTTTGGTAAATCAA
>JAXCLR010000081.1:52235410-52257827 GCA_035584095.1 Annona squamosa
GGGGAGTTTTTTGAAGTAAAAATTGGGGTGGGGGGGTTAGTCAGTTTTAAATGATAAAAATAATATATACTTCTTAAAAAGGATAAAACTTAATACATAAGTTAAACAAGTTAAATATAGCTAAATCAACCATTTACAAAAAAAATTCATACCTAAATATGTTAAAATTTTGATGCATCAGGTTGCTTTTGTTTATACCTAAAAATTTTCAATTTTCAATTTTAAATTTTCTACGACTACTCTATTTTTTGTTATTTTTTGACATTTTTATACAATTATTTTAATTTTTAATATTTCTTTATAATTGTCCATTAAATTAACTTATTTATTTTAATATTATTTTTTTTACTCCTTATCATTGTCTTTATAACATTACATTATTTTCTTCCATTTTCAAAAGCTGTTATCTCAACGGCTTTTTCCTCCAAAAATTATATTACTTCTCAACACACCCCTAGAGCTGAACACTACGTAATACCGGCCAGACCCTTGTTGGATGATTGCGAACGGCAAGCGAAGCAGAGACCGGTGTTACCGGTGTCTTGCTGAGTGATGGCATGATCCTTGCCCGAAGAGTCGTGTGGTCAAAGTCAAGCCCACATTTCACCACAGAAAACGCGCCAACGCCGCGCTGCGCTTGTAAACTCATCAACAGAAAATCCGGCGAAAGCCGCCGAGAAAGAACCGGAGCTCCGACGAAAATGACTCTCGGCAGTCCCGCCGCCGGAGCAGATGATTACGATCGGCTCAAAGAGGTGAAGGAATTCGACGATTCCAAGATCGGCGTCCGCGGCCTCGTCGAATCCGGCGCCGCCACCATCCCGCGCTTCTTCCACCAACCTCCTGAAAATCTCAGTTTCAATCACCCTCCAACCGCGCTATCCGTCCCCACCGTCGATCTCTCCGATATCGAAACCGACCGATCCGCCATTGTCCGCGAGATCGCCGACGCCTCCCGCACCTGGGGCTTCTTCCAGATCACCAACCACGGGATTCCCATTTCCATCCTCGAAGACGCCATGTCTACTGTCCGATCCTTCCACGAGCAACCGAGGGAGGTCCGATCGCAGTACTACAGCCGAGGATTTGGCAGCGGTGTGGTGTACAACACCAACGTCGATCTCTTCCAGTCCAAGGCCGCCAGCTGGCGCGACACGCTGCAGTTGAAATTTGGGCCGGAGCCATTGGATGCGGAGAAGATTCCGGAGATTTGCCGGAGGGAGCTGGTGGCGTGGGACGACAACGTGAAGAGGGTGGGAGAGGTTTTGTTGGACTTGTTGAGCGAAGGGCTGGGATTGGAGAGAGGGACGTTGAAGGAGATGACTTGTTCGGAGGCGAGGGTGGCTGTGGCGCATTACTACCCCTACTGCCCGGAGCCGGATCGGACGCTGGGGATTGGGTCGCATGCGGATCCGGGCGTGCTGACGGTGCTGGTGCAGAACGAGATTGGAGGGCTGCAGGTGAAGCATGGGGAGGAGTGGGTGGAGGTGAAGCCGTTGCCGGGGGCGCTCGTCATCAACATCGGCGATCTTCTTCAGGTGACTGACTTCTTCATACGGTAGATGACTTTTAACAATAACAACACCAACAATGATAATAATAATAATTTCCGTCGCGTGGCCGTAGATGACTTTTAACAATAATAATAATAATTATTATTATTATTATTTGCGTCGCGTGACCGTAGATAAATATGCTGAAGAGGAACAACTTGGAAATCAGTCTTGCTGGTAATCGCAGAATAGAAGGAATGTGCTGAACAACATCATCCAATGAATTCATGACTTAGATGGATGAGGATGTGAGATGGAAAACTGTTGTTTTGCATTGGTAATAAGTGAAGTTGTAGGGAAATGAGAAAGCTAGTTTGTTATTTTTTTTTAGAATTAGAATATTGTTTTTTTGAAAATGGAAGATTCCATCTCATCTTCATCCCATCTTAGTTGTGAACAGTTGGTAGAACCATGAAATATGAGGTCAAGCTAGGATTCCTATGGTTGCAAGAAAACATATTCCTCCTAACATGTTATAAAACTGAAACGTCTCAGCAGTTAGACATATGAAGATTCAATGTTTGGTTACTCGATTTATTGCAAGAGTTGTTGTGAATTTCATGGTTATTAATATTTTTGTATATAATGTTATACGGGCTCCATTTGAACTGATGACGTTGTCCTGACAACAAACAAGCTTATGGTTGAAGACAGACAGCTCGATACACTGCTAGTATTTATATCCATACGTGCTAGGATGGAATATATTGGATTCGGTTTCACTTGCATTATGTTTAGCCTGCGTCCTCCTATCCAAAACAGGCACAAACTCTCTTTGGCTATGACCAAACTGGCTGGGATACTCTGTAATTGACCTGATAACATTTTACAATTCCTCTGACTTACTCTCTTTGGCTAGGACTAAACTGGCTGCGATACTCTGTACTTGACCTGATAACATTTTACAATTCCTTTGATGCATTGTTTTCAAGAAAATGACAGTAAATTTTAAACTAATTTTGTAAGCATAAAATGTGACAAACATAGCTGAGGGGGTGTTAATTGGGTTGTGTTTCAGCTTGAACCTGACTGGCTCAAATCAAAATTTTCAGTGTTAGGTTGGGATGGATAGGGTTAACTGCTGCCAGATTTTGCAAGAAGGTTTGGTTGAAAGCGTGGGCTGGGCAACAGGACACAAATTCAACCTGATTTTGTATACGGCTAGCTACAAGCCTACACCGCATGTGTAGATGTAACTCATTTAAGTGCATGTGTCAGAAAAATCAAACCAAAAAAGACTGTTTGAGAAAATTTTCAAAAAAAATACTTGAAATAGGAATTCCAAACTGGTCAAAGACTTCTTGTGTGGGCGTGACGTGATGGCTGCAACAGACAGGCATCAACAACAGCAAAAATTTATGGACAACAACAAACAGTAGTAGACAGTTGATGGACAGTAAGAGAGCAACACAAAGATCAGGAAAGGAATGCAAATTGATGTAGACAGTAGTAGATAACAATACCAGGTTTGATTATGACACCCAGTAGATGTAGAATTGGATGCCCTAAATCAGTAAAAAGGGAAGAATTTGGAAGAAAAGGGAAGATACTTTCAATAAATAAGAGGAAAAGAAGTGGGAACATCACAGATGAATTAGGAGAGAGAAATAAGGTCACATAGAGAAGATGTAATAAGAAAGTTGGCGTAGGATGAATAGAGAAAAAGATAGAAGAAAGAGTAAGAAACCTCTCAAGGGAATAATAAGAAAAGAAAGGGGAGGAAATTGAAAGAATTAGGTATCAGAGAAAGTAGAAGAAAGAGAACAAAGAAGAAGAAGAAGAAGAGAATTTTAAAAATAAACTGCTTTAATTTAGGCAACAAGAAAATGAAACCCTACACAACAAATAACCTTGCTTAACAAGTAAACTTAAGGACTAAGCAGACTTGTGTGATACTAAATTCCTAAAATAACATAATTTCTAACTAAAAATCCTAAACAAAATAAATTCTAATTTTTGGAAGTATCTTGACATCCTGCATCAGAAAGCCTACTTGAAAAGCATTCTTTAAGGTTGGGTTGACATAGCATGGCATAACCTAGCCTGATTAACATACTTACTCAAAATCTTAAATGTTCATACACTCTGAACTTGGTTACATCGTTTTTGTCCTAATTCTTTTCTCTTGGATCTGTCATTTAATCTCGTTCTTGGAAGATTGAGGTGGATCTCTGACATTGAAAATAATCTGCTTGCATTGTCACAAGGTCAATCACCAATATTGCGTATTGCATTATTTCATGTTGAGCGTTACAGGGAAAAGAATTTAGTGGGCATTTGTAATGGATTGTTGGCCATTATGCATGTCTTATTCCAACTGATTTGAGTTTGCTTTGCAATTCTGCTCTTTTAGTAGCTTCTTGCTGTGATTGACGTCCTCTTCTATGGAGTCCGAGATTCAAATCATTGGAATGGCCTGCAGTTAATAACTCGCATGGACATGCTCTCGTCCTAGTTTTGGGCCCTGTAAACTATGATTCAGTGATCATTGTATCATGTTGCAATGGTCATGGTTCCTTCCCTAGTATCATTGTTGGCCCCACTACACTAAGATTCAATGAGCATTGTATGATGTTGCAGTAATCATAAATAGTTTCAATTCAGGATCCAAAATTATGTCCAAGTGCCTAGTTAATGATTTTGTGATTCCAAGTTTGTTTGTCTAATTGAGCTAATCTAATCTTTAAATGGAGAACAAAGGCATTAGACTGTTCCAACAACATGAAACTTAAAAGGCTCTTGCATGTGTCATTCCCCATAAAAACTCCGTTTCCTGCTGAACACAAGGGGGAGAGCTACAAGTTTCACACGTGATAGTGACACTTGCAATTTCAGCCAAGTCCGTAAACCAGTTGGATTATCATATGCTAAATAGCAGAAATTTATTACGTGATGAGTCTAGCTAGAATAATCTCACCATTATCCATTTAGGAGGGTAATGTACCCATGGAAATGTCACCTTCACACCCACATTTGGAAGTTGAAAATCCAAAGGTGTGATTGCATTATGTAGTATACCCCCATTATTTAAATCTCCATGTAGACCAAAAAAACATAACCTTGTAATTCACCATTATAGTGCCAAAAACTGAAATTTGAATAAAGTACATTAAGATACTTGGGACTAATTCATACTTCATGCTGGATGTGAGTGGGAAGGTGACATCTCCACAAGGATACAATCTTGTTGAAGGGAAGGGATGATATGTCATAGGGGACTCATTGTATAATAAGCTTGCATAGGTTGTTTGTCTTAGAGTATTTTTATGTTTGAGAAACCTTTTGAAAGAAAATTTTTTTCGGTGGAAAAGTTTTTGAAATGAGGAAGTGATGTTAAATGATAAAGTTAATGATGAGAAGTGAAAAAAATAAAGTTAAAATAGATATAGTAGTTATATGAACAGTTGTAAAGATATAATTGAAAAATAAAATAGTTATATGGAAAAATGTGAAGAAATGATTGAAAAATATGATAGTTGTGGAGGGAAAAAGTGTTAGAAAAAAATTCTTGTTTTTAGATACTATACATGCAGTTGTAACTTAACTAAGTCTATCTTATATATTTATATATTTTTTATTTTCTTTATATTTTTGTGGGTCTAAACATGTCTAGTTCAAAACCAAAATTTATCACTTTTGAATTCTTATATATTTTTATGCATTTTAAAAAATAAATTTTTTTACCAATTCTAATGTGTGAGTAGTGTGAGACAGTGAAATTTTTTGATTTTTGGAAATTTGTAAAATATATACATGAGTCCAAAAATGATAAAATTTAATATATGAATTAAATAAACTCGGGCCCACATTCATAACGAAAATATGAAGGTTGTGTTTAGGAGGTGATAAATTTTTTATTAAATGATATGATATAATAAGAGTAATGACGGAGAGCAAAACGAAAAAAGTTAAAATAGATAGATTAGGTATATGGGTAGTTGTGTAGAAATGATTAAAAAGTAGGGTATTTGTATAGGAAGAATTGAAGAAATAATTAAAAAATAGGATATTTGTGGAAAGGGAAAAGTTTTTAATACTCACAAACACCCTCAAAATATACAAGATTGTCATGTATAATAGAATAAAATTAAAATAGATAAAGTAGTTGTATGAATAATTGTAAAGAATTGATTAAAAAGTAGAATGATTATGTAGAAAGATATGAAAAAATGATTGAAAAATAAGATAGCTATGGAAGGAAAATTGTTTTAGATAAGAAATTTTTGTTTTAGATATATACATGTGGTTGTAACTTAACTAACAACCATATTATTTCATAATTTAAAAATATTTTTCTTTCATTTTTTGTATTTTATGTGAGCCCGAGTATGTCTAGTTCAAATATTAAAATTTATTGATTTTGAATTCTTATATATATTTAGAAATTTTCAAAAACCAGAATTTTTACTACTTCTAATGTGCACGGGAATACGAGATGTGAAAATTCTTGATTTTTTGGAAATTTGTGAGAAAATATATAAATAAATCCAAAAATGATAAACTTTGATATATGAATTAAACACCTTGGGGTCCACATAAACATATAAAGAAAATAAAAGATATTAAAAAAATATGAAATAGATAAGATTGTTACTTAGGTAAGTTACAGCCGCATGTATAGTATCATTACTCATGTTGAATTGGCTTGATGGAATCACAGGGTATGGAAGTGAATGAATTTATCTATGATATTGTGATGTTATAGAGGGATCATTCTATCTTTTGCCCAGCTGGTCCAGAACTGGGACAGTCATATGCCCTGCCCAGGTTATATTAACTAGGAAAGTGAGATACCACCATAGGTGGGCTCCAAGCTTCAAATAACACTAATAATTTGAAGCCTAAAATAGTGTTGGTGATTTGTGTGCATGTGTGAAGCTAGGGCTCATGATTTTGAAACTATATCCCATTTTCTCTTCTTTTTCTAATGATTAGTTATCCCTTTGGTCATTTGAACGAAACAGTCTGCATTTCTGCTTGCCGCACTGGCCTTTTGATTTGTAGTGCACTTCCATGACCAAAGGTGTTTTTTTATTTGTTTGAAGTTTTCTTTCTTGCTTTTGTCATTTTAGTTGTCAAGAATCTGAATCTATGGGCTTGAAGAGGTAGGCAGGCATTTTCCTTCGATATGCCTTCTCTTCTGTACAATTCACAGTGATTCACGAGAGGCTAGAACAAATGCATGTGAACATGGAGATAACCCATTTTTGGATGGGGGAAGCAATGGTAGCCATATCCCAGATCTCTCTTGAACACAGGTCCATATCTGTAGTTCGAATGCACCAAGACAACATTCATATTCACTTTCAACATAAACCTATTCCATTGTAAAATAAAAAAATAAAAAAAATGGAGCCTTAAAGCTCTTTTCTAAACTTCTGGTTTCACTTTGTAATTGATTTTATCATCCGTAGTTTAAGGACCAGCTATGATAATTGATAACAGCAGTCCATTTTATATGTCAACTGTCAGAAAGTTGCGTCTCTCTTCCCTAATATTTATTTATTTATTTATTTATTGCATTCAGATAATCTCCAATGATGAATACAAGAGCGTGGAGCACCGGGTAGTAGCTAATCCCCACCATGATCCACGAATATCGATTGCTGTCTTCTTCAATCCAAGTAAGAGAGGGGAAGGTGATCTCTTTGGCCCTCTTCCTGAGCTATTATCAGATGATAAGCCTCCTCATTACCGAAATTTCACAATGAAGGAATTCCTGCAAAGGTTTTTCACTAGGGAGCTAGGTGCGATAACAAACCACTTCAGGTTGTAAGCTGAAAGTATCCCAGGAAAATGTAGTTTTTAATTGTAATTTGTATGGGATGTATATCATTGTTTCGAATGTAATGTATGTGTGGATCCTGTAGATTTATTGCAAGTGGACAGGACAAATTGATGACTAAAATATAGAACTGAGCAACAGGAGAAAACAACCGACTTACATGTAACTATTTTGTACATAATTTACTTTTTCCATGGTTATCTATAATTTCTTGTTGCTGTTTTTCATAAAAAGGCTTATCCTTTTTTTCTGGGCTCCGTGTTTATGAAATTCCTCTTCTATGTAATCTCATTTATGTTTAATATCTTAATAGTTGGTGAAAACTCTTCTTCTTTATTTAGTATTACAGTATATGGAACCCATTGTAAATGTGCGGAATCAACATGGTAAAATAATTTAATACTAAAAATTAATTTTTAAGTTGTATTTTCAATGTTTAAACCATTTAAAATATTACTATCAAATGGATAAGTGATTTTGTAAAATATTATTACATTCTAACATGACACGAATGGACTTTAATGTTTTTTCTAATTTATATATAAATATATTTCTTTTTCATCAAATATGGCCTACGAATATATTTGATTTGGATTAAAGTTGATTTTCTAGCAATATAATGATGTTAAATATAATGAATGGATTAAATTTTTTGTAACTATTATTAATGTTTTAAAAATACAAAGAGTTATACAAAATTATTTCTATATAATTTGGTTATATAGAAACATAGCTATTTCTTTATTTTATTCTGATGGAGTCTGTCTTAAGTGTGAGTTGAGGTTGAAGCCACCGGGTCTAGAAGGAAAACGTGGGCTGAAAATCGTACGAGTTTAATTCTTCATGGGTTCGGAGCCCATCGGATGGAATGAGAATTTTTATTTTTTAAAATTAAAATTTCACATTTCAAATTCCATCTCTCATTTCCCGATCCCATTTCCAATATCATTTTTTTAAATTCCTAATATAATCTTTCAAGAATTTATTTAATCTCTTCATCCAAATCCCATCCTATTCCATACAATTGAATGATTCTTTTTTATTACATTACGTGGAGAACACGCTCCTCTCAAGGTTCTGAACCTTGAATCGCACATATGCAGCACTGGATGTAAATTTTGAGATGAGGACTTTGCCAAGAGACTCTTAAATATGCATAATTGTGTTTCAGCCCGTGTTTGGTATTTTGCATAATGAACTACGTAAGTTTCAAATATTTATAAGTCAAGCCCCACGATGGACGATTACCAAGTAATTCATAAGCAAAAAAGTTTATACATTTTTCTAAATTGCTCTAACGTTCCTAAAATGGATTAAAAGGGCATTTTTACTTGCTGTTTGCTAAAGTTTCCAGCAAGGTCCACTTATGATATTTACTTTGCAAAAATACCAAAACATGCATGTCGAAACAACTTATGCATACTTAAAGATTTTGCAAAATCCCCAAACCGATTGCAGGTTTTTTGCGATCTGACCCTCTTTTAGTTTCTGTACTAGTGGATTCGCCTAAAGGTATTTTTTTTATCTTTTTTTTTTTTTTTTTTTTTTCTAAAAAATCTGCGTAGCTTTGATTTTCAAAGACAAAATGAGTCGAACCCGAAAGGGGAAGAAACTCTCCTAGTACTTGTTTTTTCATTTGCAAGATTCAAAACCGAAATATTAAGAGAAATTGAGCTCATCACCATAGAAACTGATCCTATGCACCCAGGTGCACCGAGCAAAATCCCATTACCACTCATTGGCGTTAGCTACAGTTGTTTAGTGATGCGAAATGATGAAAAAGTCCCCAGCAACTAAATGCCTTTGAGTCAATTGGCCCCTTGAATTCCCTGGAGATTGGAATCTATCATCTAACCCATAATTTTTATCAATGAAGGGTGCATTGAAAACTCTCTCCAGCTTTCCCTCGGATGAGTCAATCCACCATTTACCCATATACAAATCCTTCACTGTATTATCAAGTTGCGGTCACAGGTAGAGGCTTCCAAACCCACCGGTTTTCTCGTCAGAGGGGACTGTTGAGTCCTGCTATTTGGGAATGCAGGTGGTACATATGATGATGGCCTTGGAGGATCTAATCCACACATCTCTGCAGCTGAAGTCAAACCCATTTTGCCCAAGAATACAACTGCTCACAAAATTTTCCATTTAGGAATGAACTCCCACTCCTGCAGTAATTCCCACCAAAAGGATCTTCAGAGAACAGCTGCAAAATTGCAAATTATTCATGGAAGCTTTGTTTAGATATTCATTGGTCTGATTCCATGACCAGAATAAGATGGGTTATTTGCCAACTGCGAAGGGAGGTCTGAATGTCTGATCTTGATATCCGCAGATTACCTACTTCAGAGCGTTGGTGCGACTACAGTAGTTGTCTCACCTCCCCATCTCCTTATTAGAAGATAGCAAATCCAGAGCACCAACATGCCCAAACCAATCATAAACACTAGAAAAACCAGTACCACTTTTCATAACAACATTCCCATGCTCACCCCACTGACCGATCCCAACTGAACATTCAGCTATAAGTTAATCATGGATATGGGCTTTAGATATGAATAGGCTGTTATCCTACGATTCAAACGGTCCTCAGTTTATCATTACATCTAAAGTTCTATTATTAGTTAAATTCATTTTTCATAATTACTTTTAGACATAAATGGGTACATGTTTTAATTAATATTGCAATATTTCCACAATTCCTGATAAGGTTTTGTTATTTTTTAGTCAATTATATTTTAAAGGTCAAATGATCCTTGCCCAATTTTATATTTTATACTTTCAAGAAAAAGATATTCTGCGTGAAGGATGAAAGTTTAAGAGATAAGAAGATATTTTTGAATTTGAATTTTATTCATGTTTGAACTTTTATTTTCGTTCATCAAATTTTCAATCTAATTTGAGTTTTATTAGTTTGAATTACTATATACTGTGTTGATACATTTATTCCAATTAGTAGATTGTTAGATGTGAACAGTTTTGAATGTGTAACTGTAATTTGATAGTATGTTTAAATATGTTTGTTATATTTATATACTTATATAAGTCGACAATTGCACAAGATTACATGTAATTGATTATTTATTTTGCAATGACCGAATGGTTAACCATACGCAATAAGGTTAGACATTTTGAATGGTTAACCATATGCAATAAGGTTAGACTAACATTTTGTAGTGATTTATATGTGGACAGTTTTATTTGATAGAATGTTCACACAGTTAATAAGTGATATATTTTGCGTGATATATTTTGCAGTGATTGTGTAGATAATTGATTGCATATAAAAGTTTATTCATTTTGTGCAAATTCATGTTCGGACAAATAATCAAAATAATCATTTAGCAAGTTATTTATTTTGCAATTCATGTTTATGGACAATTAATGGCATATAATAGATTATCATAATGAATTAGATTGTTGGAACTGAAGATGCAACTTGGGACGCGTTTAACTCGAATTCAGGCCGCTGAACTCAATTTTCAACGTTGTTCCAACTTGTTTTTTCAGAACCTAACCTTGATTTTCCATTTTATATTTATTGTAAAATATATTATATAATAATATTTAAACTAATTTTTTTCTATTTTGGCTATTTATATTTGAATTTATATTTGGCATATTATAATTATATTATAAATAAAATATATTATTTTCATTCATTTTTATCTTTTTTTCTATCACTTATACATTTATTAATTTTATTCATTTATTTACTTTTACATCCATTAATAACTTATGTTAATTTTTCAAGATATCCTTTATGTTACTAGTACTTAAAAAATCTATAATTTTACTTACATAATTTATTATTATTATTATTATATATTCCTATAAATTTCTAAATTTCTCTTGAATAAAGTATAAATTAATCAACATAAATTTCGACTTGAAATTCAACCCAAATTTAATTTTAAAAAATATAATTAAGATTATACAAATAAAATTAGAGCTAAGATGAATGTTTTATAAATAAAATTAGGATTACAATTGAGATAAATCAGAAATAATCCAAATTTCGTAAGTCCAAATTATACTCCTAATGACCGATTTAGAACTGAAATCAACCCACCTCTGAGAACCGACTTGGAACAAAAATCAACCCGCCTTTGAAAAGATAAAATAAGCTAAGGTTTAAACGGACCTATTTTTGAGAAAATAAGGTAAGCTTCGAACCGATCTATTTTTCAAAAAATAAGATAAGCTTCGAACCGAACCTACCCCGATCAAATTGCAACCCTAAACCAGTTGGCAGCTTTTTACTGTGCAATGTAGCCAAACCACCTTCCATCCAATGATATGTTGGACCATATTTTCGTTGGAAGGAAAATACAAAAGAAAACTAATTTATGTCACTAGGGCGTAATTAAGGGACATGTAAAACCATCGGGAGTTCTGAAATTTTAAATGCTTAGGATCTCCCCGTCCAGCCCCCTTGTCGCCAGTGCTGCCATATATTAGTATATTTCTAAAATGGCTCATAGCTCAATAATCACAGTGAAGCCGAATAATCCAGAACGGAACAGAATTTATTAGCAAAGATGGTGAATACAAATTAAGCCACATCGGAGATCAACAACATTAAACAATTAAGCAAGAGTAATATAATCGAGAAAACAGATCACAGAAGTGTAATATCAAAAATAAAAAAAAAATGTCATTACTCAAAAAAACATTTAACTCCATACCATACCATAGAGGACATTGTACCAAATCATAAGGGGTGACATTTGCCAAGAGAGGCAAAAATGCCACGTTATTCAATTAAGTCTTAGAACACACCACACAAAAGAAAAACACTGGCCAAACTTATGGCAGCAACCCATAAAAACAAAAGAGTTCGAAAACAGACCAACCACAATGCTAGTAGTTATTAGGCACAATCCCACCTACTAATCATCACCACCACGAAGACGGAGGACAAGGTGAAGAGTGGATTCCTTCTGGATGTTGTAATCAGCCAGTGTCCTGCCATCTTCCAGCTGCTTCCCAGCAAAGATGAGCCTCTGCTGGTCAGGTGGGATACCCTCCTTATCCTGGATCTTGGCTTTAACATTATCGATGGTGTCCGAGCTCTCCACTTCTAAGGTAATGGTCTTGCCTGTAAGGGTCTTGACGAAAATTTGCATGCCACCCCGGAGGCGGAGAACGAGATGGAGTGTCGACTCTTTCTGAATGTTGTAATCAGCCAAGGTGCGTCCATCTTCAAGCTGCTTGCCTGCAAAGATGAGCCTCTGCTGATCAGGCGGGATCCCCTCCTTGTCCTGGATCTTAGCCTTGACATTGTCAATGGTGTCAGAGCTCTCGACCTCCAGGGTGATGGTCTTGCCGGTCAGAGTCTTCACAAAAATCTGCATGCCGCCCCTCAATCGGAGGACCAAATGGAGGGTGGACTCTTTTTGAATGTTATAATCAGCAAGAGTGCGCCCATCTTCAAGCTGCTTGCCAGCAAAAATGAGCCTCTGCTGGTCGGGCGGAATCCCCTCCTTGTCCTGGATCTTAGCCTTAACATTATCAATGGTATCAGAGCTCTCAACTTCCAGTGTGATGGTCTTGCCTGTAAGGGTCTTGACAAAGATCTGCATGCCACCCCTCAGCCTGAGAACCAAATGGAGGGTGGACTCCTTCTGAATGTTGTAGTCGGCCAGAGTACGGCCATCCTCTAGCTGTTTTCCAGCAAAGATGAGCCTCTGCTGGTCTGGAGGAATGCCCTCTTTGTCCTGAATCTTAGCTTTGACATTGTCAATTGTATCGGAGCTCTCAACCTCAAGAGTGATGGTCTTGCCTGTAAGGGTCTTAACAAAGATCTGCATGCCACCCCTCAGCCTGAGAACCAGATGGAGGGTGGACTCCTTTTGAATGTTGTAGTCAGCCAGTGTTCGGCCATCCTCGAGCTGTTTTCCAGCAAAGATGAGCCTCTGTTGATCTGGAGGAATGCCCTCCTTGTCCTGAATCTTAGCCTTAACATTGTCGATGGTGTCAGAGCTCTCAACCTCAAGAGTGATCGTTTTGCCTGTGAGGGTCTTAACAAAGATCTGCATGCCACCCCTCAGCCTGAGAACTAGGTGGAGGGTGGACTCCTTCTGAATGTTGTAGTCAGCCAGAGTGCGGCCATCCTCAAGCTGTTTTCCAGCAAAGATCAGCCTTTGCTGATCTGGAGGAATGCCCTCCTTGTCCTGAATCTTGGCCTTAACATTGTCTATGGTGTCAGAGCTTTCAACTTCGAGGGTGATGGTCTTGCCAGTAAGAGTTTTCACAAAGATTTGCATCTGCAAAAAATAAAAAACATACATCAGGACTTCAGTGAT
Source organism: Annona squamosa (assembly GCA_035584095.1). Classification (NCBI taxonomy): domain Eukaryota; kingdom Viridiplantae; phylum Streptophyta; class Magnoliopsida; order Magnoliales; family Annonaceae; genus Annona; species Annona squamosa. The sequence goes on from JAXCLR010000081.1 coordinate 52,249,057, forward strand.
GAGAACCCCAAAATAATAATAATATTAGGACTTCAGTGATGAGAACCCCAAAATAATAATAATAATAATAATAATAATAACAACAACAACAACAATTAGTATACAGAGGGAGAGAGAGAGAGAGAGAGAAAGCCATAGATGCATATCAAGGAGAAGCATCAACTCAGCTTAAAAACTGACAAATTAACACGCATGAAAATTTATCTTGGAGATTTAGAACCACCATGTCATGCCAATGTATACTCTGACTTCAACTTGTGTTGTGTGCCAACATTGGGTACACGAAAAGAAACAAAAAAATCTTGAGCCCTAAGAAATACAAAGCAGTTCCCTCATTTTACCTCAAAAGATAGGCACGGAAGTAAGATAAAATTTCCTCTAGTCAGAACTGCAAGGATGGTTGCTCATTGGTTTGGCCACTAAAATAGCATAAAACTATCAGCATCGAAGTGGCCCCCCTCTGGTAGTTTCAGACTTTGCATGACTTGTAATGGTTTGAGATACATGTCGCACATACATTTGGAGCACATCATTCATGGAACTTCATTAAATCAGAGCCACAAATCATTTAGCTAAAAACCAGACTGATGCCTTCCAGATTGTTACTGTCTAGATGAAAGAAGCAATAAGATTTGATTGAATAATTTTTCGTAGTTCCACACAATTGTTTATAGTCGTACAAAATGATACTTTTCAAGTTTCACCATACAACAAACAAACAACAGATGAAATACAAATCCATGGAGTAGTTGTAACAATCAATTGAAAAAACTACCGTACCACATAGGGCACGTTCAAGGAATAGAAAAGTCCAAAGATTACAAGCATTCAGGAGTGGTATCACAATCGATCAAGCTGACCACGCCCTAAGATAAAAGGGGAGAGTAGAGAAGCGGGGTATGAAAGAAAAGATTAGATGACAAAAACACAAGCCGCTATCTAATCTCTTCCATGGAAAAATAGAAGTGGAGATTTTATTTTAAAAAAAAAAAAAAAAAAAAAAAACCTAAATCCTAAGGTTATGTCAACAAAAACAAAACAAGACCTTTTCCAAGCCAGAATCATAGCATGCACAAGGTCAAATCAATACGTTATACGAACAGTCAATCCTTTTATAAAACTAGATTTTGGCTGCATAAAAGAAATCCAGAAAGATCCGTAAAATACCAACTAATTTTCTGGGTAAACTAATAACCTCAACAAAAAAAAAAAAAAAAAATCCTGAATCATCACTACCTACCATGAAACCGCATGATGCGCAACAACCTCATAAATACCAAAGCATCAATACAGACCTATCAAGACAACACATCCTACCTGTATGTTTTGGAGAACGAAAACGGATAAAGAGATACGAGATCCGACTAGATGATCAAGAAAACCCTAGATCTGTTTGTTGGTTGAAAACCATAGGTTTTTCTCAGAGGTCGAAAAATCCGGTAGATCGAAAATCCTAGATCTGTTTCGGAAATCGAAAACCCTAGCTCTCTTCCGGAGATCGAAAAGGCAAGCCCTAAATCTGTTTGGGAGATGGAAAAGGATCGAGAAATCCCACTTCCGATTGCAACAAAGGAGATATGCAAAGAAAAGAAAAAAAAAAAATCGCACCTTGATCTAGAATGAAGAACAACGGAGGCAGATGTCCAACGCAGGAAAAATTGATATGAGAAGGCCGATAAGGGAATACCTGCTTATATAGGGGAAGGCGATAATTTTTATTTTAGGCGGTTGTTGGGGTTGAACGAAACTTCGACACGTTTCTGGCTGGCGATTGCTGGTACGTAACCCACCCGGCGATATTTTCTAACAAGGGCCTACGCACATGGTTACATCAGCCTCTAAATTTATAAAACCTTAAATTTTAAATTTATTTATAAGAAATAAAATTAAAATCTTAACTGTACTTGTGAAAATCAACTTTGAATTGGATTTCAAGTTGGAATTAGGTTAGACAAATTTAACCAACAATAATAATACATAATCTAAAATATATATAATATAATTCTACGAGAAAATCTGGCTTTTTCAAAGCAGGATAAAGAAAGAAAATTAATAATTCTAAAATTCAATACTATAAATATAAGAAGAGATAGAAATAAAAATAGTATAATTTATTTATAGAGTGTGTTTGGTATTTCATTAAACTTTTAAAAGTTTTTAATGAAATTTTTGGTGTAATTTTTTTTTGAAATAGGAGAAGTAATTTAATATGATAATAGTAATAGATAATGATGAGTACAGAAAATAAATAAATAAGATAGTCATGTGGATAATTATGGAGAAATAATTAAAAAGCAGATAGTTATATAAAAGATGTGAAGAAATTATTATAAAATAGGATAATTATCGCAAAAAACTTTAGATGAAAAATTTATAGGAATGTCAAATACATTTATAATGTAATGAAACATAACACACATATATTCAAATATAAATATATATTCCATCAAATAATATAAAGATACATAAATACAAAAATTATTGTTTAGATATCATATATAATATATTTTATATTAAGTATAGAAAGGAAAATAGGACTCGAGTGTCTTGGGTTCAGTTTTACTTGAATTTTATCCTTAATTCTATTTTCAATCTAGATCCTTAGGTTTGGACTTTTCTATGTATATAAATATTTTATATTAAAATAAAAAATAATAAATGGGACCTAAGTTCCTCGAGTTCAAATTTGTTTGAATCAAAGACCCAGTCATATTTTCTAAAAAGACTAAGCTTAAATCCAATGGATGTTTGGATTTGGCTTATCATAAAGCCCAAAGCTCAATTATGCCTGAGTTACACCTCTCCTATGCATATACACGCACCACTAGTAGTGCAACTCAGGCTTATAAAACTTAGGTTTACTTCAACCATAATCTTAACCCTATTTATAAAATATAAACTCTAACCTTATACGGAAAGCCTAAACCCTAATTCTATTTTTGAAAATTAGGTTCTAGTTGGGTTTCGAGTTGGAATTTAGGTTGATAAATTTGAATTTTATTTAAGAGTGATTAGTTTAAAATTTTGTATGAATGTATAATAATAATAAATTATATAAATAAATATAATAAAAAAGTCAAACCACATATTTTTAAAAAATATAACAATATAAAGAAAATGAGTGATCATTTTTGCCTAGGCTAAGCAAATGTACCACTTAGCTCATCTCAAAAAACTCATTTACAACAAATTTTTTTGTTTTTCTCTTCATACACTTGTTTAGATAAGTGTATTTAATATATAAATTAAATTTTACTATTTTTGGATATTCGTATATTTTTTTTAAGATTTTTAAACATTTGTATATATGTATTTAAAATACTTTTATCTTTAAGAATCTGACAAAATATACACATATCAAAAATTTATAAAACTTATTTCATACATTAAATACACTTAGATAACACAAGTATATGAAGAAATAATAAAAATATTGTAAATGAGTTTCTTAAAGTAGGTTAAGTAGGACATTTACTTAGCCCGGTCTAATATAATCATTCATCTATAAAGCATATCTTTAGAAAAAATTTAACATAAAAAACAAGATAAATGAAGAAGATTATAGAAATAAAAGATACATATAAATAAAAATAATATACTTTATTTATAATATAATTACAATAAGTCAAACATGTATTTATAAATATAAATAACATAAAATACAAAAATATAAAGAAATATTGTTTAGATATTTTTTATGAAATATATTTTATAATAATATAAAATAGAAATCGGGTTCGGGTTTACTTGAATCTTAACTCTATCATATTTACAAAATCGGTTTTCCCAGGTTCGGGTTGTAGAAAGGTAAGTTCTAACTTTTAGAAATCGGATTTGGCGGGCCGGGTTTAGAGCTCAATTTGGCCCAAGTTGCACCCTTTTCTCACCACTGGTTTGTTTTGGTTCTATCTTATGTGTTTATTGCCTTTTTCATTAATTTCAACCTAAATCATTGCCTTTTTCATTAATTTCAACCTAAATCATGTAGTATTTTATTATAATAATGTATCAACAGAAGAAGCCCTTCTCTCAAGTTGGATTCAACATCAATCATGTGATTGGGCAGGTTGTCAACTTAAAAAATTGCAAAGAAGATGAGCATTAATTCTGGACATTAAGATAGTATCTGATGAGTTAATACATTGCGGTACAAATGCTAACCAACTAATAGTTACTATTGATAATGCAATTTTTATTTTTATTTCTATTTTTTTGAAAGTCTACGTTAAAGAGTCCAATATAGCAGTCAAAGCTTGATGAAAATCTATCAAAATTTACAGAAGACAAGGTTATTCTCTCTCGGGTGTTGAAGTGATGGATTAAGGACAAGTCAATGATTTTTTACGCTGCTGCTTAAGAAAAATCTCACTGCCAACTCACGGTTAGCGTACAGCTTCGGGTTTCTTTGGAAAACTCATCGAATGGCCCATTCACGCGCTAATTATTTGTAAAATTTGTATCAGATCCCGATCAAAAAACCGATCCACTTAATAAATTTTAAATATCACAAAACAAAAACTCCCGAAGACATTATCTATGAGAGACTTAGCGTCATTATTGAATATTATAAAGCATAAAAAAACATTTAAAAAGAGTATCTAAACCACCAACCATCCCTGAATTATATCAAGAAGTAAAAATAATGAAACAAGAATGAACTTAAAAGCTAGATACAAATTCTAGAATTACAAAATTTACACAAAGATAACACAGAGGAAGAACCAATTCAAGATGAATTTGAACAACACTTAAAATGAAATCATAAAGGAAAAGGAAATAAATCATTTAAATTCATCACTCCATATTTGATATCATCAAACTCAAAAAAATTATATCTCAAAAATAGTATGCAAAGATAGTATTAAAAATTATAAATTATCCTCAAGATTTTTCTATAGAATTAGTAGCCTTAAGAGACTCTAGAGCATATTTAAATTGTATAAAAGAAGGGATAACACTATCAAAATATTTTGAAAAAATGAATTCATCTATAGCCACGGCAGATGGAACAAACATGAGTGTCAAATATAAACTATAAAAAGCATACATTGTAATAAAAATATCTATATTCGAACTTCATTTATATTAATAAAAAATATTCAACAAAAAATTATTCTGGCAACCCCATTTCTACAAATGATTAAACCTTTCACTGCCACAGACAAAAAAATACACACAAAAGTCCAAGATAGAGAAATTATTTTTGCATTTCTTAAACCACCTGAATTGTCCATATTATTAGATTAAAAGAAACTCTTTTATAAAAAGAACTTTTCGTGTTATCTAAAGAAACAAACTACTCTTAAAAATATTGAACAACAATTCCAAAGACCTCTAAAATCTAAGATTGAGGCCTTTAGAAAAAATTTAGCTAAAGAACTATGTTTAGAACTCCCTAATGCCTTTTGGAGTTGAAGAAAACATAAAGTTTGATTACCTTATATAAAATGCTTTAATGAAGTAGATATCCCTACTAAAGTCAGATCTATTCAAATGGATTTAAAATTAGTAAACTATTGTAAACAAGAAATTCAAGTGTTACTAGATAAAAAATTAATAACACCCAATAAGTCACCGTGGAGCTGTGCTGGTTTTTATATTAATAATGCCGAGGAGATAACACGCAAAGCCCTCAGGCTAGTGATAAATTATAAGCCATTAAATACAATATTACAATGGATTAGACACCCTTTACCAAATAAAAATTATTTATTACAAAGAATAATAAAGGACAAAATATTCTCAAAATTTAATTTAAAATAAGGATATTGGCAACTACAAATAGCAAAATATGATAAATATAAAACAACTTTCACAGTGATTTTTAGACACTATGAATGGAATATAATGCTCCTTGGACTAAAAACCCTCCCTCTGAATTTCAAAATATAATGAATGATATATTAAACCCATACTTAAAGTTTATCATTATCTATATAGATGATATATTATTATCTTCAGATTCTATACAACAACATTGGAAACATTTGAAAACATTTAGAAATACAATTCATTATAATGGATTAGTTTTATCTGAAAGGAAAATAAAATTATTTCAAATAGAAATATCCTTTTTAAGATTTAAAATTAAAAATAACACTATTTAACCAGTAAATAGAGCTATTATCCTCACTTAGAAATTTCGGAATGAAATCAAGGATAAAAAACATTTACTGAGATTTTTAAGATGCTTATGTTTTAGAATTCTATGAGAAGGTCACTCGAAATGGGCAATTGTTAGTGCAAAGATTAAAGAAAAATCCATCACCATGGACTGAAGAACATACTGAAGGACTTAAAAATATAAAAAACAAAGTTAAATATTTGCCTTGTTTGTATTTAGCCGATCTAGAATTATTTAAAATAGTAGAAACAGATGCATCCGATGTTGGTATGAAGGTATTTTAAAACAAAAAAGTAATAATACCAAATATTTAATTCGATATGCCTCAGGACTATGGAATAAGACTAGACAAAAATATCCCACTATTAAGAAAAAATGTTAGTCATTGTTCTTTATATTAATAAATTTCAAGGAGACTTATTAAATAAAGAATTTCTATTAAGAATAGATTGTAAAGCAACTAAAGATATTATTCAAAAGGATGTTAAAAATCTAGTGTCAAAGCAAATATTTGCTAAATGGCAAGCTATTTTATCACCTTTTAATTTTCAAATTGAATATATTAAAGGAAAAGACAATGCTTTACTTAACTATCTATTAAGAGAATTTTTTTAAGGAAAGTTTGTAGCTCTCACAGCCAACTGCTGCTCCCAAAAAACCAAGTGATGTAGCTTCTTTCTCCTCTACTATGCCTCCGTACTACAATTTTCTATTCTATTCAGATAAATTTATTCTTAATTTAGAAAAACAAGATATCAGTATCATCAAAACCGGAGAACTTCCATATCAAATCTCATTTGGAGAAAAGGGAGAGAAGATTATTTAAGAAATTACTACATTACTATATAGAAAATATTTTCCAAAAAATGAATGGCTTATTTTTTTGGCCTATGAAAAAAATATTAATTTTTATGAAAGAATTCTTTTACAGAGTTATTCTATATCTATTAAACATGTCACAAAAGCTCCTAAGAATGAATGGATTTTATATTCTAAGCTACATATTAAGAGAATTATTCCTTGGAACAATAGTTTTCTTATAACCCAAATACACTATTCTCTTTTCCTAAACTAGTGAATATAAATGGAAAAATAAAATTTCAACTAACTTTGATGAAGTACAACTATTGAGATTATCAAGAAGCTTGGCAAAAAATACTTTTTCGATAAAATTATTTCTTTTTTCATTCTTGGTGAGTAAGATTTATTTTAGAAAACCCAAATTAAACAATTCCCAATTGGTTTTTAGATAAATTTTAGAATTTATGAGAATTTAACCCTGATATTATACTTTAAGATTTATTTACAGTCCTTTCTGAAGTTACTCTATCAAACAATGTGTTCGCCTCAATAAAATTTATAATTGAAGAAAACATCCTCTGGATTATTCGTTTGGACTTTTCCTTTTATACCAAACTAACTACTCAACATTGTATGGCTTATTCATCTTATATGAAATGATGACCCAAGTTCTTGTATGAAGATATTATGGGCTGATGTCGTTAGCAACAAAGATATGAGAGAAAAAAAAAAGAAACTTTCAAGTTAGCCTCTCAAATGCCAGCCAGGTCTGATCCTACAAAAAATGCTCTCAAGATAGCTATGAATCTCATTTAGCAAGATTTTCCAGAACTATCTAAAAAAGAACAGCAAGCCAATGCCTTTGAGTTTGTAAAAGCATGCTCGTCTTGTGCAAAGGTGCGAAGATGACAATATCAATGTAAGACTTTTCTTTTCTATTTATTATCTATGTCTTTAACTTTTCAATTACGATATTTGAGTAAAAGACTAAAAGATATAAAATAAGAGAGAATACTTTTATATTAGATAATTAAACAATCTAAAATTGCTCCAAATCTTCATGATCAAATTACTTATGAAGAAGCTATGCATGGATTATGTTTAGTACAATTTGTAATCAAACAAGTAGAAGAACAAATTTCTTACTTATTAGCATGAATCCAAATACAAGAAACATGCAAAGACACTTAATCTTAGCTAAACGAGAAAAAGAGATGTTGAGAAGAAATATTAATCAAATTAGAATTGAATATAGTGGTGACCACAATGCCCTCATAGTTGTATATTTGCTAGAAACTTCGCTTAATCACACGGAAGCTTGTATTCAAGAAGTAGAAAGACAAATTCAATTTTTATTAGGCCAACCTTGGTTAAACTTGGTATCAAAGCCTTGTTGAATTAGCAAACCTCTCTTAAATATTTTAAACTTCACAAAGTCGCGCAAATTGTCGATTACCCTTGTTGAAAAATTGCGTTTAAGAGAAACAACTAATAAGTCATTAACTGTGAATAATGAGTAGTCTTAAGAGAATGTTTTCTATTTCATCATCTTCTTTTCAGCACCAGATACAGAAATCTATTCTATCAAGTTGGACGAAATACAAAACATGATTTGTCACAAGAAATCCAAGAGCAAAAGTCTGAGAAAGTAGAAGCATCCAAAACTTAAGAATTTGGTTATTTGCATTTTTCCCCCAAATACACCATCCTAAAACTCTGCTCACGACGAGATACTAATACGCCTGGATAGTAGAAAGCAGGCAGAGGCACGGACTCTGATTCAGTGCACCCGGGAGCGTGCAGCACTGCACGCTCCCGGGCGCATACATATATTTTTTTTTATTTT
>JAXCLR010000081.1:52262515-52297363 GCA_035584095.1 Annona squamosa
ATTATTATTTTTGTTGAAGGTAAACAACAAAAGACATGGAATGAGTTCAAACTATTAGTGGTTCAATATTCAAATTGTGAACAGAATTTTGAACGAGGTATATTTCATTAACTTGTTCTTATATAGATGAATAAATATTCATGTTTTATTTAAGTATTTATATTTTGCTTTGTCTTATTAGTAATAGATTGAAGCATATAGTTGTTAAATTTAATATAAATTTCCCTTTATACTTGATTTTATACTTGATAGGTTCATAAATTCTCAAAAATTTCTTACTTGACCCGTCGTCCCGAAACCGACCCGTTCCCGACCCGAATTTTGTCCCAATACCTAGTAAAAAAAAGTAAGGGTCAAACCAACCTTGTCTCGACCCGGAAAAAAATAAGGGTTAAATTAAATTTTTGAAAGGTAGGGTCAGAGTTGGGCACACCCTGACCCACCACGGTTCCCACTCCTAATTTCAGCCCTACGTTGAGCTGAACTGGTTCGCGCGGAAGCAGTTCTCACCCAAAACCCGACCTCTTTCTCACTCTCTCGCAGCTCCGACCCTCAAGAATTGCCCGTCGTTCTCACCAGCTCACCTTCTGGCTTCTTTTCTCAGTCAATCCGTCTCCCTACCGGCCGACGCCGGCCATCATTTCTGACTCTCTGCTCCCAGCTTCCCACGAGAACCCAGCCGCGAATCGAAGACTCATATACTACTGCCTGCCTTCGACGCTGCTTTCGGTTCTGGTAGCGGAATCTTCATCGGAATCTCGTCTGTCGACCAGCAGCAACCCACCTGCAATCCGGATGGCTTACACTAGACAGCAGCAAAAGCTCTGTTTTCTGTTTTCCTTTTGGAAAATTCGTTACGGTTGCCTATTTTCAACATCTTTTAGGGGAAAAAAAACACCATTGGCACCTATTTTCTTCCTGATGTCCGGCCAGCAGAAATGCCTTTTTAAAAGAAAATTCTTTTTTTATTTTTTCCCCCTCATCTCCCGCAGTTGTTCAAGACTATTTGCACGGCCATTGAAGATATTAGGTAACTCCTCCAAGTTCTTTACTAGCAACGATCGCAAATCTCATTATTTTCAGGATTATTTTTTTTTATTATTTTTTTTTCCCAAAATCCTAACCATGCGTATTTTTCTGTTGCAGACAGTCCACACTCCCATCATTGGCAGAGAATGGGGGAGATTGGCACAGAGAGACGAGAGATGGAAAAATGGCAACCTGTCGGCTGTCGCCATCCCCAGTGCCCCTGACCCCGTTTCCCAGGATAATCATTCTACCACAATCGAACTCCTCTCCAACCCCAACTCCTCCAAATCCCATTCCAACTCCTCCCAATCCTCTAATTCCATCCAGACCTTCATCCATCTCTTCTCCCAATCCAAGCACCCGTCGACCAATGTCGCCGATCCTTCCGCGAAAATTCCCCCAGTGCCAAACCCCAACTAAAATCGGATCTCGACGACGTCTCTTCCTCCGTCGCTGATCTCGAGAAGCTCCTCGCCGAGAATTCCTACTTCTCCTGCCTTACGATCTCCGCTGGTGCCTCAAGTCCACCTCAGAATTGAAGGAATCCCTCGAATCAACGACCTCCAGGCTTCTCCCTAGCAAGAATTCTCCTTCCGAAACAAGCCCAAGAGGAAATCCCTGGTCGTCACTGCAGATGACGAAGCTGACGCTAGCTGGGTTGCCGTTGCGAAGTGGCAGACGAAAAAACCAAGCTTTGTATCTAGGCGGGCAGCGGGATTCCAAAACAAGACGGGCGACCCTTTGGTTAAACGGTTCGGGGATTCAGCCGATTGTAATTTCATTCTTTTGGATCTTGAATCCTGCGAAAATCCGTGTGCTGGGCAGATTGAGAGCTCCATTCATTGTGTTTTTTGCAAGGTAAGCCCTCTAAATTTGGCCAATTGCATCTCTAACTCTGAAGTTTGGCCGTTTGCATTTTAAACCTGGCGAACTTTTGCCTTTTGCTTTTTAAACCCCGCAGTCTAACGGCGTCGAAAAGCACCGCTAAGAGGCATAAAATGTCCAAAATATCCTTCCTAAAAATCTAAACTGAAAGCAAACCCTAGAGCAGAAAGACCAGCGACGTAAATCGGAAATCCCCAATTCGCAAAAATCCCTAATTTGAAAATCCCTATAGAGAGAAAACCTCGAATCAAGAATCCCGAAATTGGAAACCCCAACGAAAGAAGAATCCCCAAACCAGACTGGAGCTCCAGTCAGGAGTCGACGTGTGTTTCCTTCCTTGCTGGTTCGTCGGTTGCTGCGTTCACAGCTACCTTTCTCGGTGGGGTAGTGCTCCTGCGTTAAAGCTTGTAAAAGATGGAGGATGACAACATAGATGTTCAGCGAAGGTACATATATATATATATATTCTCATTTTAATTTATAATTTATTTGTGAGGGGGATGAAGGATGACAATTACACAAACGTTGATTTTTCGTGGGGGACCATCGTGCAATGATGATACTGCTTTTTCGTCGTGATATAGGAGTGGAGTGGTGGTCCCAAGTGTTCTAAAAAATCCGACCTGTCTATTTTTTAGAGTGTAGTGGTGGTCTCATTTTATTTAAAAAATAGCATTCTTTGTCTTCGAGTGGTTGACCCAATAGTTTCAATTCGCATACTTGCCTAATGTACCAAAACCAACTGTCTATTTTCCAAAATGCACTTATAGCTTTCAACATGTTTATTTAACAGAAAATCAAAATCAAAATTTATGCTCAACTAGATCTTTCAACGCTAATTGTCAATCAATTCAACTCAAATTCAACCTGATTTTCCTGGTTGGGGCAAAGACTAGAGAATCAGGACTCAAGATATGAATTGGATTGAAATTTTAATAAGTAATGTCATGGTTCCAACTTAAAAACCCACCCAAATCAAGCAAAAGCTACTGGTTTCCAAAGGCATTTACATAACATGGTTAATTTTCTAACTACAACAAAAAGAATCCACCTAGTTCCTCTCAAAATCCCAAGTCGAATGCTGGTTTGCCACAAAATAAATATTAATTTTGAATTTCATTGATAAGTTGACATAGGCATCCATTTTGAATGCTATAGTTTGAATGGTTGAAGTTCTTTACTTATTGAGGTAAGCAAAATAGTTGACAGGATTGCAATGGATGTCCCAAGAAAAGTAACATTACTTCGATTTGCAGTGGAAACTAAGAGTTCTTCAAATTACATGCCTTATGATCCATGTTGTTTCCTTAATTGGTTGGGTTTTAATTTTCTTTGTTGCTTTCACCTTTGCTTATCTGTTCATATAATTAAGGGAACCTGTACATTAACTTATTATAGATGGATAGTGACTGTTATTTATTGATGTTGCATTGTCTGTTGTCTTTACCAATTAGAATGAGTTACTTATTGATCTTGATTTTTTCTCTATCCTTACCTTAATTGTCATGTTTGGTTTTATACTAGAATTGAAAGGATTCTGTGACAGCCCCTAAAAACTTAGGTATGGTTTTCATAGCCTTGGTTCATTGACATTGGATTGGTCAACCGTGCCTAGCTTTTTAGGCAATCCTGTGTTGCACACTAAGGGAGAACATAATTATACTGCATAAAGAAATCCTAAGTCCATGAATAGCCAATTATATAGCTTTGCATATCTGTTTACTTAAATTCATTTATTGCAGACGCTTGATTTTACCTAATATTGTAGACGCTTGATTTTAGCTTTGCATATTTGTTTACTTAAATTCATTTATGGTTGACTTTGAATTGCAAGGCTCTTAATCAATTTCAGATTGTATAATGTTCATATATCAGATTGTGTAATGTTCATATATTTTAATTTTAAAATATCCTATAGCATATTGCGGTTTTTTTGCGTGGTAAACCCTGTAACTTTAGCTAATTACATCTCAAACCCTGAAATTTGGCCGTTCGCATTTTTGAATCCCACGACCTAAGTTAGAGGATTGGCCATGCAAAATACCCAACATATTGCCTTTCAAAAGTATATTTGACATGAAGTACAATGTGCAGGCATACTCTTGGGAAGGAAAATAATATAAATAGTCATAACGAATAGATGGAATAGTATTATGAGGTGATGATGTGTGAAGTTGAGCAGGAGAGTGTTCATCCACAGGAGGGAGAAGATAGAGAACGGTAACAAGGAGTACAATATGAGGAAGATAAAGCTTGTGATAGTGATGATAGTGATGACTCATTTATCAAGGTACATGAAGGCAATGATGAGAATGTTACATCAAACTGTGATTATGATCCATATTTTGATATCAAGGATCCATATCTATATATCGGATTTCAATTTGAAGATAAGAAACAATTAGAGTTGGCAATTCAGCAACATGCTATTGTTAATGGGTGTGAAGTTTGCAAAAAATGAATGTTACCGACTGACAGCCGTCTGTAAAGCTGTTGGTTGCCCATGGAGATTGCATGCATCGCGAAATTGTGATAAAAACATACAATAATGTGGAACATATGTGCTCAGTTGTTGAAGGCAGTGGAAACAAGTTTGCTAAAAGGATTGGATTACCACTACTCTTGAGAAAGACCTTAGAGTCAACAACAACTTAACTGTGAAGTAGTTAAACAACACGGTGCTTTCAAAATATGGACTTACTTTAAATTATCATAAGATTTGGAGAAACAGAAAGCAAGCTATGGGTTCCATTTATGGTACTATAGATGAGTCTTTTGCATGCCTCCCTACTTACTTTGCAACAATCTTGAGGACAAATCCAGACACAATCACACACATTAAGATTGATGTTGAACACCATTTTCAGAGAGCATTTTTGTATATTGATGTCTGTAAGAGAGCATTTCAAGTTAGTTGCATGCCATATATTGGGTTAGATGGTGCATTTCTCAAAGGTGATTTCAAAGGAAGCTAGCTCATTGCTATCAGCAAGGATGCTGAAGGACAAATCATGCCTATTGCTATTGGTGTTGTTGAATACAAGTGCAAAAATGATTGGATATACTTCTTATCACTTTTGAAAGAAGCAACTGGAGATGGAGAATATACTATAATATCTGATTGTCAGAATGGTTTGATGAAAGCAGTGGCCAGCTGTTCCCAACTTCTAAGCATCGTTACTGTATGCAACATTTACGAGGAAATTTAGCTAAGGAGAAGTGGGGTAAGAGTGATTTGGTTAAAAAATATTTTAGCCTGCCAGTAAAGTATATACCTACGCTGAGTTCAAGGTTCAAATGACAAGATTAAGAACAATCAGCCCACAGGCATGCAATTGGGTAGAAAGGACTGATCCTTCACATTAGTCACAAGCATTTTTTCTTGATGATAGTCTATGTTCATCCACTGATAACAACTTCATCGAAACATTCAATGCATGAATTAAAGATGCAAGACGCATGCAAATAATTCGGTTGTTTGACAGCTTTAGAACAAAAGTAATGGATTGGTTTAATAAAAGAAGTGGTGAAGGCAATTCATCCGATGCTAATTTGTCAGAGAAATGCTTAAGGAATTTGGAGGCAATTGGACAATATGAAAGGAGGAAAACTTTCATACACTATGAGAATGAGGAGTTTGAAGTCTCCTATGGTGAAAACACACATGTGGTTCAATACTCACAAAAGAAATGCAGTTGCAGGCAGTGGTAGTTAGAAGGAATGTCATGTCTTTATGCTTTTAGAGTTATAATGTGGAAGTGAGAGGACCCAACTTCTTATTGTAAATGGTTTCATACTATAGATGCATACTAAAAGACTTATAACCATGGATTCCATGCTAATGCCAAGCCAACTCTTCTGGGAGCCAGATATAAACAGTATATTTTTTAATTGAAGTTGGTCAATTGCTAATTATTTGTTATGTTTTTTTCCTATTGTATAAATGATCTAATTGGTTTTCTTTCCTTCTTAGACAGGGTAGTGCTCCTACCTGATCTTAAAAAAATAGTAGGCAAAAAGCAAACTGAAAGGAGGAGAGGGTAAGAAGAAAGACCATCTCGACATATTAAATAAACAAGTGGGAAAATGTATTGTAGCGTGTGCAAAGGAGAAAGCCATAATAGAAGAGGATGTCCTACTAGAAAACAAGGTTCCATAAGTTGACCACTACCACCAATGAGAAGTTCAACATCACAATCACAATCTAAAAATCAAAATGCCACTCAAAAAGAAGTATTATAAGCCTCTTGTGTTCCATCATCTTCTTCACAACCAATTCAACGGAAGATGAAGACTCTAACTCGTGGTTCATCATCTTCATAACCAATTCAATAACCAATTCAACAAAAGATTAAGACTCTAGCTCAGAAGAGAACATTTGCAGCAACTACACAGTGACAACTCTAGTAGTTGAGGTGTTGGAAGTCTTAATGTTATATTTTGATTAAGATAGTGGAGTTAATACCTCACAATTGGCAATGTAGCATTTTTTGTGATGGATATGGTGTTTGGATCAATAGATTGCTTGCCTCTTGTATTGGCTTTAGAAATTGACTTAAGCAGATCTTTTGATGTAAATAACACTTTAATTTTCTGGCCAAAAAATACAAATAGTCTACATTTGCCTTTATCAAATTTTACAATAAATACATCTTCAGAGATGTAGATGTAGCCATAGGATTTTGAATTCACATCCTTTTTTGTGATTTTTTCTATTTTTTGTTGTTGTATTGATTATAATGGACACTGTGAGGGTCTGAATTCTGAATAGCACATGTCACTTTTTCCCCTAGTGAGCTAGTGGAATTCTAATAGGTTCATGTACTGGATTAGCGAAAACCTTCTGCATCCAGGCTCTTCTTTGTTGCCTTAACACTAAAATTTACTTGCACCTTTGTGCTTCTTTAATGAGACATTGACTTACTAATAGTAGTTGCATGCAATTACAGACTATATATTAAATGGGAACCCAATGAGAAACATATACAGTCCATTGGTAATTCAAGAAGGGAAAATATAAGTCACCATACTACATGTTCAAATCATACATTACATTAATACATCCAAATATTCCATACTCCAACAAACATACTATCAAACTAACACAATTCATCCATTCATATTAGAGGAACTGCAAATATTAATATTTATAGTCAGGTTGCTCATTCCCTTGGTGATCTCATTCACTTGACTGGTTTTCTTCATTTCAGCTAATTCTCTCTTCACATTTTTTGACTCTACCCTCAGGCTGCTAACACCACATTTGATTGTGGCCTCCATTTTACTTTCTTTTGCCAATAACTTTTCTACATTTAATTCATATTCACGCACCAACGAAAGAAATTAAAATTCTTGATATTCTGCAAAATAAAAATTTATCGCGTTTAATTACAATAATAGCTTAATATACATGATGAATATGTAGGCAATATTTTATTATTACCCCTTTTGGGCAGTGATAAAACCACCTATTAGGATTTTTTTTTGTCCTTGATAAGAACACTTTGCATATTTCTATTCTACATGGACATTGAATTTTCTTGATCTAGTTAGGAATATTCCTGCTTTAACAAATTTAACACAAACTAACATGTTATATAAAAAAAATAAATCAACTTAATATCTAAATTTTCTAAGCTGTTTAGTAGTACTCACAAATCGATTTCAAAAATACAACACACTATAGAAAATCTGTAAGAAAAATTTTTAGGCAATAAATTGTAGAAACAAAACAATAGATTAATAATGCTAGTCAAATGTGACAGATTAAGTGGCACAAATTGTGGGTAATGGCATTTTTTTACAGCAAAAACAAAAAGAGCACGCTGGGCGGCCAGATTATGCAAACTAAGGGGAGCAAATTTTTACAATAGAAAATATCTAAAAAGAAAAAAAGAAAATATTACCTGTTAGCTTCAATTCTTGATCGCAACTTGCGTCACCCTTCTCTTTGAAAATGCGTCTTCCGAAATAGACGAGTATGACATGGGGACGATCTGATATAAGGTTATTTACAAGGTCATTTTCGTCAATTTTAAAAAACGAACTTGAGAAAGATTGAAATACATGTGTTCTGAAACGTTGTTATACCACAGGGTTCAAAAAGCAAAAAGTAAAAGTTCGCAGGTTTAAAATGCAAACGGTCAAACTTGAGGGCTGTAGATGAACTGGCTGGGCGAAGAAATCAAGCTCTGGGTCTAGGCAGGCAGCGGGATCCCAAAACAAGACGGGCGACCTTTTGGTTAAACGGTTCCAGGATTCAGCCGATTGTAATTTCATTCTTTTGGATCTTGAATTCTGCGAAAATCCGTCTGCTGGGCAGATTGAGAGCTCTATTCATTCATCGGCTCAGGAATTATCGCGTCTTCGTTGTTCCTGTGTTGGGTTCCATCCACGTCGATGAAGCGGAGGTGTGTTTGCTCATGTTGGCACCTCACCAGATCCGGATTCATCATGCAAAGGCCACGGATTTCTACCTACGCGTTCGCAGCAGGTCGATCATCGAAGACAGCAGCGACATGCGGTTCGCTCCCTGTGATTTGGTTTACGAAGAGGTTAAGGGGGAGTTGGAAGGATTCAGGATAGGAGTGGAGACTGGGGATTGGGCTAGTGTGGATGATTTTGAATGGTTGCGAGCAGTGCAATCGCCAAATTGTTGCCTGAGAAAGAACGGATTATCATTGTAGATAATTAAATTAATAAACTTATAAATGAATTATAAATTGATATGATAATAAATAAACTAGTAAATTAATTAATTAACAAATTGATAAACAAATCTATAAACAAAGTAAGTAAATTAACTATAAACAAATATATTACATGAAATTAATAAATTAATAAATTAATTTAAATTTATTAATTTATTAACAAATTAATTAATAAGGTTTTCAATTTCTCCAATGAGAGGCATATATGGTTAATGCATAGTTTTTTATTTCTTTAGAGACCACAGAATTTTATACAGCGGTTGAAAAAATGGAACGCAGCAGTATTTTTTGTGCTGCATAAGAGCATTCGTCAATGGGTTAGGAAAGCAATCTCACTAAACCCTCTTAATTTTTAAGTTATTGATAATTAATTTAAAATTTAATCTATTTATTATATTTAACATCACTTATTTATTTAGAGATAAAGTTTCATCCAAATTAAGTATATGCTTGGTCCATATTTGCTTAAAAATATATATGTAAATTATGAAAAATGTTTAGATTCATTCACATATGTATTAGAATATAATAATACTTTATAAAATCGTTTATCCATGTAGTAGTGATATTTTAGATAATTTAGATGTTGAAAATAACACTTTAAAATTGATATTTTAGTATCGAACCGTTTTGTTATGTTGATTTTACACATTTATAGATGAGACCTATAAACAATGAAATTAAAAAAAACAGAGTTTTCAAGATACTATAAATGATGTTAAATATAATAGATGAAGTAGACTTTCTATCAATAATCTAAATTTTAAAAATAGAAAGGGTTACATAGAAAAAAAAAGTTTCATTGAAATGGCACCGTTCATGGACCCTGATCGTGTGCGCCCGGGAGCATGGAGCGCTGCATGCTCCCGGATGCATACACCTATTTTTTATTTTTAAATTTTTTTTATAAAACTATTAATATAAGTGTATTTAAAGTCTTTATAAATTTTTACCATTTTTGGAGTATTTTAGATATTTATTTTTGATTTTTGAAAATTAGGGGCGTTTTAGGTACTGATTTTCAAAAATAAAAATAAATATCTAAAATAATCCAAAAATGGTAAAAATTTATACACATATTAAATACACATAGATTAACAATATTATAAAAAAATTTCAAAAAAGATAAAAAAATAAGTGTATTCACTCACATGCTCCCGGGAGCATACGATCGGGGTCCACCGCTTATCTATATGTGTATGTGAAAAAACTCTTATAATGTACAATCAATTGTATTTTTTTTTATTTCTAATATTTTATTTTATGGCCAAGTCATTAATCATATTTTACTCCATTTATATTTGCATGACATGAAAAATCATGTTATTTTAATTTGTATAATCCATGGCAAGTGTAAATGCATGAGATTTTTATAATTATATTTTTTAAAATATTAATTATAAAAGTTTTCAATTCACTTAATTTTCTGTATGTCAGGTAAATAAATAAAATTTAACATAATGCAAGAATTGAATGTTAAAAAAGTAAAAGATTCAAATAGTTGTACTTTACGACCGATTGTTTTGAAGCATCTCTCTCTATATTATCCAGTTTTAACTAGAAACATCAAAGATACGCACACATTTAAATGGTTAACGAAATTTAATAATTGGAAACAAACGGAATGCTGGTAATTTATATGCCAAAATGCGTAAACTGGCCTAAACTCATATGTATTACACTGACCGCTGCGCAGTCATGCAAGTTATGATGAGGCTCTAAGTAGGCCTTAAAAAAAATGTTCTGAGGTTATTTACATTTTAAACTGTATAAACTTGCATACGAATATTTTACTCTTTAAGATTTTCATATCTGCATTTTAAATTGGATTATTTCCAAATATGTCCACTTATTTGACCTTAATTCCAAATATACCCATTACACTTTCAAAATCTCAAATATGACCATTATGTTTGGTCTTATTCCAAATATACCCACCACATTTTTAAAATCTTAAATATACCCAGTATGTTTGCATTTAATACCAAAAATGTCAATTATGTCAAAAACCATTAGTTAAAATTTTTTAAATACCCAAAATGCTTCTATTGTAAAATAATAAATGATGAAATGAATAAAAATAAAATGAAATTAAGGCACTTTAAATTTAGAATTCATTTGCAATTAGGGCATTAGTGAGTTATAACATTCAATTTTTCCAACTGTATCCTAAATTTAAGGGGTATATTAATAATTTCACATATTCTCTAATGAATGACGTTAACTCATGGAATGAGTAGCTTTGGGATTAAATGCAAACCTAGTGGGTATATTTGGGATTTTGAAAAATTAGTGAGTATATTCAGAATTAAGGTCAAACTTAATAGTTTTATTTGGAAATAAGCCTTTTAAATCCTATAACGTTTCTTTTGTTACATTTTAAAAACAAAATAAATGCAAACAAAAATATCAAGGCTGAGTTTCCATCATCAAACTTACAAGTTCTAAATGAAAAAAAATTCGATTTAATACATAATAAAAATACCTTAAAATACAAAAATTTTATCTTGATAGCAGTCATCATATTAAATAAATTAATTAGATATCATATAGATTTTTGAAAATTCTCATAATAAATTATATGA
The DNA here is from genome assembly GCA_035584095.1 of Annona squamosa. Taxonomy (NCBI): domain Eukaryota; kingdom Viridiplantae; phylum Streptophyta; class Magnoliopsida; order Magnoliales; family Annonaceae; genus Annona; species Annona squamosa. The sequence continues at coordinate 52,273,725 of JAXCLR010000081.1, forward strand.
AAGTAAGTTTTTAATATGAAAATTTGAAGAAAATTTTTTAAAGTATAAAAATTATTTTCAAAATATTTCTTACTTCAAAAAAATCAATATTTTGTCACACAAAATTTGAAAATTTCTTCAATATACAATTAAAATTTAATTTTCTTTGTATTATAAAAATTATAAAAATACTTTTAAAATGTCATTAAATTTATTATTGATGATATTTCTTCCATTAAATGAATCAATATTAAAACTCAATTTTCTTCCATTGTAAAGGAAAATATAAGAAAATAAATTTAAAATATCAACAAATCTCTTGTATCATAAAATGTATGAGTAAATGTATTCAAAACATAAAATATTTTTTTAGATTATAAATCAATTTGATGCCTATTAGATTTTATAAATTTTCATAATAAAATCTATTAATATTTTGTATTATAAAAAGAAAATATTGAAAACTATTTTTAGATATAAATGGTGTGTTTGGTTGGAGGTAAGACTTTTGATGAAAAGTTTTTGAAGTAGAAGTTGTCAAATTAATAGAAAGTAATATGATATAATAGGAATAATGATGATAAGTAAAGAGAATAAAGTTAAAATAGATAGGTTAGTTGTATGGGTAGTTGTGTAGAAATGATTGAAAAGTATGGTAGTTTGTGTAGAAAAATGTGAAAAAATAATTAAAAAATAGAGTAATTATGGAGAGTGAAAAATTTTAGATTGAAAAGTTTTAGTTGACACTTTTTTATCCTAAACAAACACACCCAAATTTCTTCTTAACTATTCTTTCAATTAAATATATTATTCCATGCTTTTTGGTTTTATGGATAAATCATTTTTGGTGTTTTTTAGATTTAAGGTGCATTTGAGAAATGATAAAACTTTTGAAAAAAATTTTAGTGTAGAATTTTTTGAAATGAGAAAAACGATGTAATATAATAAGGTAATGGTAAGGAATAAAGATAATAAAATTAAAATAAATAGATTAGTTATATAAATGATTAAAAAGTACATTACTTGTATAGGAAAACGTAAAAAAAGATTAAAAATAGGGTAATTATGGATTAAAAAATTTTAGTTGAAAAATTTTAATGCTAACAAAACATACATAGATTTCCATTATAAATAATATTAAAGAATAAACTTCTCGATTTTGAAAGAAAATTTAAAATATTTTATTTAAATATATTCCTCATATTAAATAAATGAGGAGTAATCTGGTTAACTTTGACTACAAAAATTTTTGTATTATTTTTTTTATTTCTGTACAATTTTATCCTAAGTGCATTTAATCAATGCACTAATTTTATGATTTCTAGAAATATGTATATATTTTTAGAATTTTAAATATAGGGTATTTTAGTTGTTCTTGATAATTAAAATAACTAAAATACCATATGTTTGAAATATTAAAAAATATATAAAGATCCAAAAATGATAAAAGTATAGTATATTAATTAAGTATACTTATAATAATAATTTTATAGAAATAAAAATTTTAAAATATGTTTATTGCTTGTGATAACAAAAAACAATTTGTCATGGCTATTAAGACTAGTGCTCTAAATAAATAAGTTTTATTTTAATTTTAAATAATAATTCTTGAAATTCTATATTTTAGACCTTGTAAGTTTGTTAATGGTAAATTAAACTTCAAGATTTTTCATATATGCATTTTGAAGATTTCGAAGTTCTTGCTTGTCAAATTTTTAGACTTTTTAAAGTTTTCGTTTATTGCATTTTAGACTTTTATTAATGACTTCTAACAACAATCTAAAATGCAAAAAAAAATATTATAGTGTTTAAAATGCAAATGTAAAATTTTGGAATCTAAGATATAAGTATATAAACTTATAAGGTGGAACGATCTAACTAAAAGAGGGCGGACACCAGCAAAAATGGCTCTTTAAGAAGGCGATTTGTTGGCAAGGGAAATTCAAACCCTAGCCATTGATGCAAGAGATCTTCTCCAAATCAACCTAGAAGGGGAACCGACGATCCTTTGTTCAATATGGGTCACACGCAGCTTCAATAAGGGACATTTCTTTGCATTGATGAAGCGTATTTGGAAGACAAGGGCAACGGTTCGGTTCGTGGAAGTAGATGAAAATCTGTTCAAAGTAATTTGTGAGTGAGAGGAAGACAAGGACCACATCCTCAATAGGTAGCCATGGTTCTATGATCACAAGTTGATAATTATGCAGGAGCTAACATAACTGATGGAACGGGAGAACATGGAGCTGTTTGCTACCCCAGTCGGCTAGTCATCAAGCAGATGCTGTTTCTGCTCAATCAGACTATATTAGGTGAGGTGGTAGGTAATTCTTTCTCCAAATACGATGAAATTGTCTCAATCATTAAGGGAGTGAAGATAAGAATTGAAACAGATGTAAGGGAACCTTTGTGTAGGGGGATATTTATAAAATGCGGCACATCTATACTTAGATGGATCCCATTTTAATTTGAGAGACTACTTGTATTTTGCTTTAAGTGTGGGAAGATGGGCCATTCTTTTAAAGAGTACAATGATTTAGAAGGAAAGGAGCAACCAAATGAATCAAGTTTCCAATATGGCTGCATCTCGAGAATTGGATTCAAACTGATGTGGCTAAAGAGGGAGAAAGGGTTGGATAATCGAGTCTTCTCTAAACTATACGTTGGGAAAGTAACATGTGACCCAAAGGATACAGATGTGATGATTGATATGGACGAGGAGTTAGGAGGGGAGATGGACCAAGAAGGAGAATGCGCAAGGGCAAAAGGATCTGAGAATGATATGGGTTGGATTGGGATACTGGAGGATTCTAATAATCATGGCTCATGGGAAGGGGATGATTCAGATGGTGAGGACCTTTTCTTAGAAGAAGGGGAGGAGGAGAGAAGAAAACAGGGAAGGAAGGGGAACTGTGTAAGGCGTAAAGATGGGGGAAGGAGAATATTTTGCTAGGAAAGGGGAATGAAGAGGGGAGTAAGGAACTATATGAGAAAGGGAAGGGGAGGGCGGGTGAGGAAAGAAGGGGATGGGGGTAAGAAGTACAGTGGGGGAATAGGGGAAGGGGAGAAACTATGATGATAAGAGTGAACTAGATTAATTTTAGAGAAGAGAAGGAAATGTGAAAGGGATAAAACAAACGAGGACAATTAGAGCTGGAAAAAGGTCTATGGAGAAGTATCCACAAGAAATGCTAGTAGATGTGGTCTCTCAAGAAGGTAGCAGAGATCAGAGGTGTGGGGCCATATTGAATTGCATGGAGAATGGGAAAGGGAAACAACATGTTATGAAATATCAAAGGATAGCACTAGCAAACTTACCAGTTGGAACACGGAATACAGTGGAATAGGGAAGATGTAATAAACCACATTCAAACCATAGGGATGAAACAAGTCAAGAAACATGGAAGAAGAGGAAAGCAGGACAATCTGTCAATGATGGCAGGAAAATAGATGGGGTGTCCTGCAAGAAAAAGCCAAAAATGCAACAATATAGGAGGGGAGTGGGGAAAGTGGCTTTAGGAGGAGGGTGAGGACACCACTCTACGCCACCCAAAACCACAAGTATCATAGCTTGGAATTGACATGGGCTTAGGAACTCATGTGCAATTTGAAATCTTCTTAATCTAGTCAAGAGGAAAGATCTTCATATCGTCCTCCTAAGTGAAACAATGAGGACGTGTCATGAGATGAAAGTCATTAAAAGGAAGGTGGGTTATAATTTTGTTTTCTTAGTCCCATGTGAAGGTAGAAGTGGAGGCATGACAATCCTTTTGAAGGAGGGCTAGAATGTGGAGGTTAAGAGTTTCTCAAAGAACCACATTGACTTTGAAGTTAGCACCCAAAGGTTTGGTCACAGTTGACGTCTTACTAGATTCTATGGGAACCTGGAGGTTGCTAGAAGAAGGGAATCCTGGGGAACAATTAAATAGTTGTAGGCGTAGTATTCGGGCCCATGGGTAATTATGGGAGATTTTAATAAAATCCTAGGACTAATAGAGGTAATAGCCAGAGAGTAAGATCGGAAGGTCAAATGGATCTTTTCCCAGAAGTGGTTGACCAATGTAACCTTATGGACTTGGGGTATGGGGGGCTATAAAATGACTTGGAGCAACAATAAATTGAAGGTGGAGAGGCTGGAAGCCAGACTGGATAGGGGCTAGGCAAATCTTGATTGGTTATCCCTATATCCATTCGCAAAAATATTCTACATGAGTTTAGCCTACTTTGATCACAACCTAATCATGCTCTTGGTGGATGCTCAATATGAGGTGAAAAGCAAAGGGAGGGAATTCTAGTACGAAATGGTCTAGACTAGAAACAAGGAAGCATAACAGGTGGTCTAAGAGGCATGGGCGACGATGCCTAGTAGGGGTTTCAATTTTTGATACAATTAAAGAAAGAATTCATTAGGGTGGGTCCAGGCTGGCAGATTGGAATAAGGAAAGGAATGGTAATGCACGACAAAAGATACTAGAGAAATAGGCTGAACTGCAACCATTAAACCTTTTGAGGCCAACCAATGAGCGGGTAGTGGCAAAAATGGAAACAAAAAGCTGATCAACAAGCCCTTGGAGGATGAGGAATAGATATCGAGACAACGGTTAAAAACTCACTAGCTCAACTTGGGAGACAGGAATACAGGAGTTTTTCACAGGGTGGCTTCTAACTGCAGGCGTAAAAATATCATTGAGTATTGACAAGTGCTTCACCAGTGGAAATGAATAGAATGACGAACAATCAATGGAGGCAAATATCATACAATGAGAGAGACTTGATGGTGAGGCCTGTGACAATTGAGGAGGTCAAGAAGATAGTGAAAACTATGAACCCACATAATGCTTTGGGCCCGAACGGGATGTCTGCGAGGTTTTTTCAAAATCATTGGGAGGTCATTAAGAAGGACATCTTCAAGCCGTGTTAATCCTTTATGGAGGTAATGGACAATCATCAAAGGGAATCTCCGATGTGTAAAATCAATACCACTACCATTGTCATCATCCCAAAGAAATCTAGAGCAAACAAGATTAGTGATTTCGGACTTATCAGCTTATGTAATGTGATCTACAAGATTATTGCAGAAGTTCTTACAAATCAATTGAAGGGATGCCTTCATAGTATCATATTGGAGCAACAAAGTGCATTTGTCCCAAGAAGACTCATATCCAATACCATGCTAATAGCCTACAAAGCCATCCACTACTTGAGACATAGAAAGGTGGGAAAAAGAAAGCAGTTTGCAGTGAAACTTGACATGTTGAGGGTGTACAATAGGGTGGAATGAGATTTCCTACTTGCCCTCATGCAAAAGATGAGCTTTAGCGACACCTAGAATAAGTGGATCATGGGTTGTGTCCGTTTAGTGAGCTTCAAGGTCAAGATCAATGGAAGGTATACCAATCTATTCTAACTAGGTAGGGGACTCAAGTAGGGGGATCCTCTCTCACCCTATTTGTTCCTTATTCGTGCCCAAGGTTTATCTGCACTGATCAGTAGTGGAACCAGCATGTCGGGAATCTTTGACTCATTTATTCTTCGCAGATGACACACTCCTATTCCTAAAAGCATCAAGATAGGAGGTCGATAATCTATTGCAGGTTCTAAGAGTGTACAAGGAGTATTCAGGCCAAGTAGTAAATATCGACAAAACTACAACTTTTTCAGTTCCAAAATGAGCAGGGAGGAAAGAAGGGATACTTGCACATAGTTGGCGACAGATGGAATGGACATTAACACGTACCTTGGGTTACTGACATGGTTGGAGAAATCAAAGAAAAGAGTCTTTGAGGGTATCAAGGAACACATTTGGAGGAAAATCAAGGGATGGAAGGAGCTACTTCTCTCAATAGGAGAAAAGGAAGTTCTTATCAAATCAGTGGCCCAGGGCGCTCCAACATATACCATGAGCATGTTTCTTATCCCAAATGACATCTGTAATAAAATCAACAACCTACTGAGCCGTTTCTGGTGGGGGGAAAGAGATGGAAAGAGGAAGATGAGCTGGGTGGCATGGAGGAAGATTTGTATTCGCAAACATGAAGGTGAATGGGTTTCAAGGATCTCAAGGACTTCGATTATGCCATGTTAGCTAAATAGCTTCGGAGGTTGACGTCAAATTAAGGGACGCTATGCTACAAGGTCTTAAAGGCAAAATACATGTAGAAGGAAAGTATGCGAGAGTGCAATGAGAGATCGACAAACTTATTTACTTGAAAAAGTATCCTAAAAGTCAAACATATCCTAAAGGAGGGTGGAAGATGGTGAGTAGGAGATGAGAAGCAAATTAGAATCTTCAAAGATAAGTGGTTGGAAGGTTCTCTTTTTAAGGAAGTACCTCTTCCTAGATAGCTAGCAATGGAGGACGTGAAAGTGGTAGAGTTTATTGAATCATCAGAGAGAACATGGAAAAAAGAACTTATTCTAAGTGCAGTTGGAGAAAGGGGGTAGCAAATGATCAGAGGTATCCACATCCCTAGGGTAGGGGCGATTGATGGCTAGTTTTGGGGCTTGGAAGCAGATGCATCTTCAGGATTAGGTCAGCCTATAGGTTGGCCATTACTAACTATTCTTTTTTTGTAGGTTTTAGGTATAGAAAATGGAATACCCAAGACATGGTGATCACAAAGGCAATTTGAAAAAGCAAGCTCCCAAATAGAATTAAAATATTTGGTTGGAGGCTGGTCAAGCAAGCATTATCAAGAAAAGCCAATCTGAATTGTAAGGGAGTGATGGTGGACCGTATATGCTTGTTCTGTAACTCAAGGAGAGAGGATGGACCCCATCTGTTTGTTTTTTGCGAAAAGGTTGCTCGTGTGAGGAGAAAGTTCATGTCTGATGGGCAGTTATGGACCCCTAAAAGAGCCATAAAGTATATTCTAAGCAACCTCTTGAAACAAAATGATAAGAAAATGCTAAGTATGTATATATTGATGTGCTGGAGGGTGTGGCAAATGCGCCACCAACTAAGAGAGGAGGGGACACAACTTGATTTTGGCCAGCTATATGATTGGTTCTTAAACTAGTAGAATTATGTTTGCTTCAGCAATTTGGAGGATGAAATACATTGCTCGGGGGAGGGGGGGTGGTGTCTGGTTCCCAGATAGTGGCGGCCACCCATGAGGGTTCTCAAAGCAAATATAGATGGAAGAAGATGGGCAAAAAGGAATAGTATCAGGCTGAGGGTTATTATAAGGAACCATTGGGGAGATTTTGTTAGCTAGAAAATTTGGAAGATCGATGGAACTGAAGATGCGTTGAACATGGAGGCTTTAGCAATACTGTTTGGTATCAAATGGTGTTTGTCAAAGCAGGTTAGAAATCTGATTGTGGAATCAGATTCCTGCATTTTGATTAGCTTTCTTTTTGAAAATGACAACATCTTTTCTAATGTGGGCAACAAGATCAAGGAAATCTAAACACTTGTTTCTTTCTGTGATTCCATTGTATTTACTCATGTATTAAGGGATGGGAACAGATGTGCTCATTCTATTGCTGACCTTGTTGTTCATTCTAATGGTTCTTGTCATATATGGTGGGGATGTCCACTCAAGTCTATTGCGAATTTTTTGGCTTGTGATCACTCCTTGGATGCGTGAATATATTGACACATTCTTCTCGTTAAAAAATACTAGTGTTGATCACAAATTACGTAAATGTCACTAATTTTAAGAAATTAAAAAATATCTATAAATCTTCGAAAAGGTAAAACTTGATAAACTTATTAAATGCACTAGATTAATAGTTATATAAGAATTTAAAAAAATAAAAAATTGATTACATGCACTCGGATGCTTTTAACAACTTTCCTTCAAATACAAATAACCTTAATTTTGAGTGGTGTTGTTTTGGGCATCCATTTAACATATTTAAATGTCTTAGTCTTTTTTCCTTTATTTTATTATATTTTGAACCATTTCTAATTTTATTTTTCTTTTTTCAATCATTCATTCCTTTTAATATTATTATTTTTACTCTTGGCCAACATTCTGCCAATAAAGTATAGCTTGTTTTATTGCAACATTGTAAAATTTTACTCTTTATGGTATATAAAATTTTACTTTTAGTTTATTAAAAATCAATTGTCACGTAAAAAGCCAAAAGCATCTAATGATTTCATTACTCAAAGTCCAAAACATCTAAAAAGATCCTATAGCCGGTTTGATTATGTTGTAGCTTATTAGCTGATGGTTGATAAGAAGTAAGAAGCTTAAGCTAATAAGCAATTGAAGTTAAATAAATAGAAAATGTTTGATATAGCTTAAGTAAAGTTATTTAAATTAATAAGTTATGTTTGAGATAACTAAAACTAAATTACTCAAAATAATATAGAGACTAAAATACCGTAGATTATGTTTGTGGCTTAATATAAAATATTAATTAAGATTAAATAATAAAAAATTAAAACATTTATAGTTAAACAAAGTAATTCAAAATTTTATTTCTAACTTAGGTATCAATTATTTATAAGTTATTTAAACAAAAATATTTAATTCAAGGTGTGCTTGGATTTCATCAAAAAATTTTAAATTAAAACTTTTTACTCTCCATAATTATCTTATTTTTAAATTATTTTTCACTTCTTAATGTACAATTATCATGCTTTTCAATCATTTTTACAGAATTATTCATACATCTAACTTATTATATCATATTGTTTTCTCTCACTACACAAAAAATTTTTCATAAAAATTTTATCACTTCCCAAACACACCCTCAATAAGGAAGTCATCAATGCTTACAACTTTATTTAGCAATAGCAATATTTTTTCTTGAATAAGTATCATTACACATAATATATTCAAATGTATTATTATTATTATTATTATGGAAAATTTAGAAAAGAAAATATGATATTTTGATATTTTACAACAAATTGAGTGTGAAATTAGAAATTTTTAAAACATAGGTTGCATATAGTAAATAATACAAAGGGGTGAAAGTTGTAAAATTTCAAAAATTCAGCCCATGCTAGCTCTATGAAGCAAGACATGACAAAAGTCAAATTTCATTCTCTAAAAGGGTACAAATGGCTTTATAATAGCCAAAATAATAAATTAAATAAATTAAATAATTAATTATGTGAAGTGAGATGACCACTTAGGCACATTTGTGTGTGTTGAAAAATCATAAATAGCCTTGAATGGTCCATCTTGATTATAAGAATTGGGAGGAGAGTTAAGAAGGAAAAAGGGAAGGAGATGGTGTAATTGATAAGAAGGTCAAGGGAATCTTAGCCATTAATCTACCTCATCTAAGTTAGTTAATATTTTCTTTATTCTTTTTTAATTAAATTCAGAATAGATCAAGAATAGAGATTGATATGAACCGTTGAATTTGGGAGGTAAATTTTAAATTTGAAGGATGCAGTTTGCTGTCCATTAACAACAGATTTATTAAATCTGATCATCATTAATTTTAATTCAATGATTAACTAGATGATGGGCCATGGTCAAGAGCTATTACTTGAGAAAATTTTGCCCAAAATTAGATCACAGTGGGCCCTAAAAATATCCTATTTCAATAGACAGTCAAAGGATGATCTCAACTATTGAGTTTGTGATTTTATGCATAATTTGGATAATCTGAACCATTAAATATGTGTAAAATTTAATTTTATATAGATATATTATGTTAGATAATGTGTGGATACTCTAATGGATGATTAAATATGAAAATTTTCAATTTTATAATCGAAATAGATATATTATTAGAAACTGTGATAAGTTGATCTAAATTATTAAACATTTATCACAAAAGGTGTTTTGATGATCCAAACCGTTGGATCAAGATTTCACAAGTGAAGTGATATAATCTATATGTTATATCTACCATTAGAGTTTTGATTAGTGATTTAGAGTAATAATTATAACAGTTTATAAGTTAACTTATATAACACATGCAGGAAATCAGAAATAGAAAAGAAAAATATAGAAGAAATAGTAGATGAAATATTTTTAACATGAACATATTTTGTGAGAATTCATGTTATAATCATTAATAGATGACTAAAATTTTATGTTAAAAACTTATGTAATTAACAATCCTAGAAAATAAACCTAAACTGGGTAAACGACTGCTAGGAAAGTTGTATTAATTTTTTTTTATAATTCTTGTACTATGAATTTGAAGGTAAAAGTTTCAAATAATATAAATAATGTCAATAATACAACTCAAAAAATACAAAAATAAAATTTCTAAAAATATAAATATAAGAAAAAATAACACAATTTGTATTACCTTTAATTACACAACCCTATCCAAAAGAATTAAAATACATAACAATATAAATAATAAGAATTTTGTGTTAAAATTATTTTATTTGAGAAATTCATTTGATTATTAATTTATGGTAAAAATTTCATACTTGTTGAATTGAGCATGAAAAATAACAAAACCTAGTGCATCTGAGTTCAATAATTATAGGTAGACTGAGAAATGATTAAAATAAAATTTAAACTCACCAATCAGAAAATAAAATAAATTTAAACTCAAATAATAACTATAAAAAATAATTTGGTTAGTTAAAATATGTAATTATTAACTTAGTTCATTTTGAAAATTTTCATACAATATGTGAAGAATTTTTAAAATTACATTTGATAAAAATAGATGACTGAAATTTAATGTGATCAAAAGAGGGCCCTTTTGTGATCATACCAAAATTTTGAAGTAAAATAATTCTTTATTAGCAATTAATAATATGAAAATAATTTTAGTAGTAAAGACACAATATTTGCAAGATAAGAGTTGTATATAGTATAAAAAAATACAAATTGAAAACCAAAGGGGGTAATTTGGTAATGTTATAAAAATGAGCTCTAACTTAAATTAAATTATCTTATTAATACGGAAAATATTGTTGAAATTTTATCATAAATGATAATTTTGAAATAATGTAATACAATAAATTTTATTTTGACTAAATTATAAAACTAGAGTACATGCGGATATCTGCATATCTTAGGATGAAATATCATGCTAAATCATGATAAAAATTAATTTAAATTAAAAATATTGATAAAAGATGTTATTTTTTCAGAACAAAGATTTGAGTATTATAATAAAATACGATACAAGGATTAATTTGAGATTTATACAAAGTAAGTAGAGCTATTTTCTCTTCTTTTTTGATATTATATTGTCATATATAATTACAGGCATGAATGTTTTGAATGTTATTATTTTCTAATTTTGAGTAAATAAAATATTATCGGATACGATAATTTATTATGATGTTGAGTTTGGCCTCATGTTAGTATCATGTATCAAGGAATTGGAATATATTGCTTAAGATGTTGGCATATTCATAAGCTATGACTATAGTTGTAGATTTGTGAAGTATTATTGTTGGATTACTGATGACGACCTATGGCCACTGTTTTGAAAACCGGACCGAACCTGGCAGTCGGACCGTGAATCGGTCACGTCTCGGTTCGTTATCGTTTCAGGTCCAACCGCGATTCGACCATCGGTTCGATCGGTTGAACCGGGAAAACCGGGAACCGGTCACAAAACCGGTTGAGTGACCGGTCCGGTTTTAAAAACATTGCCTATGACACATCTGGACAAGGGATTAGGATATAATAATCTAGGTATCATTGGTTCAAACCTGCCTATTTAGCCATGGTGGATTTAGTAGGCTACAGACCTAATTTGTTTAACCATTGTTATTGGGATAATGTATATCATGAACTAGTTTGTAAGATTGGTGGCACTTAATGTAATAGTTGGGGCCGAAGTCATTTGCATAATGAGCATGGCCACGACTGTGTGATGAGCATAGCAGAGTATCAGTTACATTTTTAATTTGGATAAAGATGCTTCTCAATCTACTCATACGTGCTAAGGTGGGCCATTCATGTTATGATGGCCACCAAGATTAGACAATGAGTTAAATTGCAAAGCAAGATAATGAACCTCCCCACTGGCAATTGAGAAACTTTATTGAATTGATTAGAGAAGCACCATATGTATAATGCATCGATGTATGCTTAGGTATTAATATATGCTTCATATGGATTTAAACTTGATTTGGATTTGTGATATAACTTATATTTTGTCAACTCCTACACATACTGTTTACTTAAGTTTTGTTGGTCTATATCTATATACTTTATTTACTGAGTTTGTTTGGAGTCATCCTATTTTATTATTTTTTAGAAAATAAGCATGCGATTGAAGACTTGCATGGGTTAGTATACCAGATGAGGCTAAGACTTAATGAATCCAAATCTAGAATTATCTATTTTGATTTCTTAAAGAGTGATTAGTGAGGACATGATATATTCTATGGATTTAATCATTTGGATTTAGTTTAGTTCTAATTTAGTCAGTTGTTTGATTTATTGAGGCATATGATATATATTACATTATAAATTATGCTACTGCGCCTGTTTATATTCTCTTGTTATCGGCAATACTATACTTTGATAGCAATGACACCGGTTGATATTCTCGACTTTAATTGCAATGGTTAACTTGGTCGGTGGGACAGTACAACGACATCGATCCATCTCATGATCCAAATGCTTTTTAATGACTTCACAAATAAAGTCCATTGAACTAAATTTTGTTGTGAATAATTTATATTTATTTTTTAAAATTACTTTTAGTATATGGATCATTTGCTCCACCGTGGACTCAATATCAAATCATGGGCATGAAAAGCCCGCTTGATAACCACAACCTTAATAGCGCTGGTGTCAATAATTTATACTTTTTATTTGTATTTTGGAAAATATGGCATTTAATTATATAGCAGCATGGCTAACATAGCTCTAGTGCTAGTTATAGTTTCATTAGAGTGTCCACTGAATATACGAAAAGTTATTGGTATAAAATTTTTGAAATAAAAAAAATTGACGCTTATATTAGGGACAATGATAAAGAGTAAAGAGAATAAGTTAAAATAAATATGTTAGAAACGTAAGTAATTGTGTAAAAATAATTAAAAATTAGAGTAGTTGTATACGAAGAAGTAAAGAAATAATTAAAAAATAAGATAGTTGTGGAGAATAAAAAATCTTAAATTGAAATTTTTTAATTTTCAAAGTTATGTTGTAAAAGCACTTACTTAATTAGAAAAATATTTTTGGAAATAGAGGATTACATCTCATTCTCATCCTATTTTTAACCCATCTAAGTGCTGAACACTAATGATCAATGATGAGAAAGATGTTTTCTCACAAAAAATGATAAGAAAGGTGAAAATTTTTTGGGGTGCTTGATTTTTCAGACATACACGGCTATCAAAGCAGATAAAAAATTTTAAATAAGAATTGAAAATAGTTATTAAAAATAGTTTTAAAAAATTCCACTGTGCTCCTCTTCCAAAGTTCCACCTCAGCCCCTCATAACTAGCTTTCGGGGATCACTTCTCCCCCTCAATTGTTTCAACGGTGCTTGTATATCCAGCTGATTGACTTTCTTGCTGTCTTTTCTCACATGAAAGCTCGTTGACTTTCATCTGGGAATAATTAATTTATAGAATCTTATTTTCATAAACAAATTTCATAGAATCTTATAAATAAAAATGGGTGAGATAATTGGAGTAAGATAACCAATAATTCACATGGCATCCATTGCTGGCAAGATTTAGTGGCCTCCCCGCTAACACATAAAAAAAATATGCTACTGATCTTTTATTCCATACATAAATAATTTTCTAAAAAATTTATAGCTAATACTTTAATTATGAAAATGGCTAAATTTTAAATTTTGATTTTAGTTTCTATAAATTTATATAAAAGGTGCTAGAAATAAAAGATAAAATAACATCAGTAAAAAATAAATAGAGGTGATAGAAACAGAAGATAAAATAACATCGATAAAAAATAAATAGAAAAATTTAAAATACTTATAAATTTTATAGCTTTCTTCCCTAATTTATTTCAAAGAACAACTTTCATATGATTCTAAATATATATATATACGTCTATCGCAATGGGAAAAATGGGAGGAAATTTTTTCCGGTAAATACGGTAATTTTTGGAAGAAGAATGCTTAATAAGCGTAAAAGCACCTCAACTGTTGCTTTCCGCTTAATAAGCAAATAAGGTAATTTTCTTAAGATAAGGAGCACGCTATAAGCGCAATCAAACACAGCTTGTATTAATGTCCCACTTAAAAAAAGAAATTGCTATAACCATTAGAATCAAGCCAAATCAAACAAGCTCTTAGATACTTTTTTGAATAATACTAATTTGAAATCTATAGTCAATCAGTTTTCATGACTTGGATTGGATGGGGATATGGAAAAAAAAGAAGAATGATTATGTGTTGAGAATGTAAAAAACTGTACTGGATTCCAATAAAATTATATAAAAAAGAAAAAAGTATGTTATTATTTTTTCAAAATAAAAAAAGCGTCTTGGAGCCATGACTCAATGGTACCGTGGGAATAAAAATAATAAGTTAAAATAAATAGGTTAGATATATAAGTAGTTATATATAAGTGAATGAAAAGTAGAATATATATATATATGTACACGAAAAAGTAAAGAAATAATAAAAAAATAAAATAGTTATGGAGAATAGAAAATTTTAGATTGAAAAATTTTAATGTAAAGCACTTTCTTGATGAGAAAAAAATATTTTTGGAAATAGGGGATTACTACTCATTCTCATCCTATTGATGAAAAAGGTGAAGAACTTTATGGGATTTAGGACATACACGGCTATTAAAGCGGTTAAAAAATTTGAAACAAGAATTGGAAAATTAAAAATTAGAAATAGTTAAGAAAAAAAGTTTTAAAAAATTCCACTATGCTCCTCTTCCAAAGTTCCACCTCAGCCCCTCACAACTATCTTTTGGGGATCACTTCTCGCCCGCAATTGCATAAACGGTGCTTGTATATCCAGCCCCATTGACTCTCTTTCTTTCTTTTCTTAGAAGAAAGCCCGTTGAATTCATTTGTGAATAATTAATTTCTGGAATCTTATAAATAAAAATGGGTGAGACAATTGGAGTAAGATAAACAATAGCTCACATGGCATCCGTTGCTAGCAAGATTTAATGGCCTCCTCCGCCAACACATGCTCGCTCTCGTCTCTCTCACCCAACTCGCGGCGGAAAATGGCTCTTGGGGCTGCCGCCGACTACGACAGGCTCAAAGAGCTCAAGGAGTTTGATGACGCCAAGCTCGGCGTCCGGGGCCTCGTCGAGTCCGGCGTCACCGCCATTCCGCGCTTCTTCCTCCACCCTCCAGAGAATCTAACGGCTCTCCGCCGTCCTCCCACCACCCTCGTCATCCCCACCATCGACCTCTCCAATCTCAATACTGGCCGCCGCTCCACCATCATCAGCCAGATCGCTGACGCTGCCCGCACCTGGGGCTTCTTCCAGCTCACCAACCACGGGATCCCCATATCCGTCATCGACGGCACCATCTCAGCCGTCCAATCCTTCCACGAGCAGCCGGCGGCCGTTCGATCGACGTACTACTGTCGAGGGCTGGCCGAAAAAGATGTCACGTACAATACCAACTTCGATCTCTTCGAATCGAAGGCCGCCACCTGGCGCGACTCGCTCTACGTGCTGTTCTCGCCCGGGGCGTCGGACGTGGAGGAGAGAATTCCAGAGATCTGCCGGCGGGAGCTGGTCGCGTGGGACGAGGAGGTAAGGAGGGTAGGGGAGGTGTTGGGGGAGGTTTTGAGCGAAGGTCTGGGATTGGAGAGGTGGAAGCTGAAAAAGATGACGGGTTTCCAGGGAAGGGCGGTGGTGGCGCATTACTATCCATACTGCCCGGAGGCGGATCGGACGATGGGGAACGTGGCGCATACCGATCCGGGCGTGGTGACGGTACTGGTGCAGAACGACGTTGAAGGGCTGGAGGTGAAGCACGGGGAGGAGTGGGTGCAGGTGACTCCGGCGGCCGGAGCGCTCGTCGTCAACGTTGGTGATCTTCTTCGGGTGAGTAGGAATCTGTACTCTCAACTCTCAACTCGACTGATGATGAATTTGCTTGGACTGACGACATCGAAATGCAGGGTATTTGAGCTTCAGAAATTTTGATGTTTTTGTCCTCGGCAGTCGGCAGATGGCTTTAAACTTCAGAAATTTGCATGCATGATCCGAAGACCTAATGTTATTAAGTAACGATATAAACTGACTAAAATGCACTTTTAATACCAAAAATGAATTTCTAAATCATCTATTTAAATTTAGATTTTTGTTTTGTTTTTTTTTTTTTGCTTGCTAGAAATTTGATAAACTTAGTCTACATTAGAATTCAACCAAAAAGTGCCATCCATTTAGGTTTTGCATAGAATTATTAAGAACAAAACATGCATTTTGGCTGTGAACTTGGCCTAGGCCAGTTGATTTTATGTTCAGGCATACTTGACTGTGATTCAGGATTTGATCACCAATGTAGGAGCGTCTTTTCTCTTGGTAACAGTGTAATAAAATATATATTTTTTGGCCACTACATTCATAACTTAGCTATGCTTAGGTTTCACTTGGCTAGAGGATCACGCCTGCAAATTTCTAAAATTGAAACCACTTACTTCAATTATGAAATTTAGGGATCAAAAGTGTAAATTTGGGTGTGCTTATTTAGTCATTTATTAGCATATTTTTATATATTTATCTTACTTTTCAATTATTTATATATAGCTACCTATACAACAAATCTCTCTATTCTAACTTTATTTATGATTAACCACATAATAACACATTAGTTTCTTTCATGTTAAAAATTTTTATATTAAAAATATTTCATTAAAAGTTTTATCACTTCTCCCCAATACACACTTTGTAAGCTTAAGCAACCCATGAATGCGTGGCTAACCGTACTTTTCTGCTTACCTCTCATTTCTTCCATTAGCTAATGTTTCACTCCACCTAATAACCAGATCATAAAAAGAGAAAGAAAAAAGTAATGGTGAGAAGTGGAATAGATTTTAAAATAATAATTCAATATTTATATTTTCTGCTTGGATTTTAAAATTTTAAAATATTTTCTAAAACCTAAAACATTTTTTATATTTAATACTACTTTTTTCAATCATACTACCAAGACATTTTTCATTGAAACCTAATGTTGGGTAAAAAAAAATAACATCTTTTTGACAGTGAATAAATAATCATTTAAAATTTTTAAAAAGTATAACATATATAGTATGTATAGTATATAATTCATTTAGTTATGAAATTAAGTTTTGACTAAATCAAAATGTGCATCATCAACATTTAAAAAAATATATATATTCATATGTAAATAATAAAAATGTTTAAATTCGTCCTCGTATATATTAGAATTTTACAGTATTTTATAAAATTATTTATCTATATAAAAATGATATTTTAGAGAGTATGAGGTTAAAAATATAATTATAAAATTAATATTTATCATTAAATTATTTTTGTCACATATTTTTGCGAAACGTTTTTGTCACATTCATTTTATATAATTTTAGATGGATTTATGCACAATAATACTAAATAAATGATAATGTTTACATGACCATATAAATAATGATAAATGCAATGAATAAAATGAATTTTCAATTAATCATCAAGGTATAAACTCAACATGATGCACGTTTTAAGTTCTAAAAAATATTTTAAAATTTTAAAAAATAAGGATATGCACGGATTCTTCCCATAACCATCAGATCATTATTCTATATTCTGCCGGCTTCCTAAGTATAATAGATTTTAATTTGTCACTTCACTTTCAGCGAACCAATTCAGTCCAAACATGGCCTACCCCAATGATAACGAAAAATTCACTCCATCTTTTTCCTTTAAAATCATTTGTTTAGATAGGAAGCTTAATTTGATCACAATAAAAAGTGTTAGTTAACCTCAGTTGATACATATGTAAAAACAATATAATAGAACTATTTTTTGTCAATAATACAACTGTTTAATTTATATATTAATTTAGGCGTTGTTAAATTAACATCTACGAAGTCTAAAACATTCTTCGGTTCTTTTTGTACGGACAAATGATTCTATACCATATGATAAATTTTAAAGATATTTATGGCTAAATATATAAGTATTTTTATAATTTATCCTAAACAAATCTATATTTTTACCCATAAAAAATTCTATATTTTAAAACAGGCAGGAGACACCGAAATTTGGATTGAAACAATTTTTACAAACGGACAAATTTTGTTTTGTCATCAATTTAGGACCCACTGAAATAAAATGAATATATTTGATACTTTTGGCTGTTCCTATTTTAAATCAATGTTGTCATCTTTTAATGGAAAACAAAATATTTATTTAATGGAAAACAAAATATTTATTTTTGAGAAATGTTCCGGTTAGTCCGAGTTAAACAAATGTCTTGCTTAGTTCACCTCATAAAATCCATTTACAATAATTTTTGTAATATTTTCTTCACATATTTGTTTATATAAGTATATTTAACATATAAACCAAGTTTTAAAATTTTTAAATATATGTATATATTTTTTGAGATTTTTAAATATATATATATATGTATTTAAAATATCCCTAGTTTTAGAAATTTCAAAAAATATATATATATTTAAATGTTAAAATTTTATTTATATATTAAATATACTTAGATAAGCAAGTTTATGAAGAAATTTTTTTTAAAAAGTATGGTAAATGAGTTTTTTAAGGTAAAGTAAGCGACACATTTTCTTAGCTCAAACTAATAGGTTAACTTTTCCTTATTTTTGGCCCTGTTCAACAAGCATTATTAAGCAGGATATTAAAAATCATTTTGCTTTTGAGGTTTGGGGGAACCTGGGCTAACAGATTCACTGTGCTTTTAAGTACTGGATTATGATAGCCCTTGGCATAGCCTAGGTGATTTCGCTTCCTAGCTTATGCACCAGAGATTCAAGATCCGAACATACAGGAGGCATTGCGGCCACCAAATGCAATCAAATATAAAAAAGAAAAAAGTCTTGGATTATGGGTTTTGCTATTTATTCGTTTGATTTATCACATAAGTCTCTACGATTGTCAATTTTAGACCGTGGTTTTACTCGGTTGCCAACACATCATCTACAACTTGTAGAATGTAGGTAAGTGGGCCTCATTTGCAATATTTCATCTTATTTATTCCATCCATTTTCTTTATTATCGTTTATTTCATAGTAGTGCTTAAGATTATTTTAATCACAGAACTTCTGTGAGCCACATATGAGGATTTTATAGGTTTTATATTTACTCTAAAACAAAACTTATTTTATAGCCGCCGATGCATATTTTAAACCCAATTATAATATTATCAGTTAAATACAATATATAAAGACACATGATCTTTGCAGACTGGTTGTTTCTAATTGGTCCAAACACTTAATTTTTGTTTTTTTTTTTAAATTTCTTTATAAAGATGTTAATCTAGTTATGTTTAATCTATAAACTAAAATTTACCATTTTTGGAAATGTTTATATATTTATTTTTTATTTTTAAATACAGGGCATCTAAGTCATTTTAAATTATTTAAAATAACTTAGATACCCCTATATTTAAAAATAAAAAAAATATATATGCAAATATCGGAAAATGGTAAATTTTGGTTTATAGATTAAACATAACTAGATTAACATGTTTATAAAAAAATTCGAAAAAAATAAAAAAAAGGAGTTTGGATCAGTTTGAGAAGATCATTTTACATATATAAATATAAAATGAATCTTCCCTTCAGTAGTGCAAATAAAGCCCATTTGATGCAGTTTAACTTTTGGTCTATTTTAGAAGAAGTGATAAAACTTTTGGAAAAAAATTTTTCCTATAAAAAATTTTAAAATGGAAGAAAATAATGTGATATAATATGACCAATAATGATGAGTAAAATAAAATTAAAATAGATAGATTAGTTATATGATTAATTGCATCAAAATAATTTAAAGTAAGGTAATTATATATAAAGATGTGAAGAAATAATTAAAAATATAGTGGCTATGGAAAATTAAAAAATTTAAATTGAAAAATTTTTGTTTGAAAAGTTTTACCTTTATCCAAACATGCTCAAATGTAAATAAACATTGCTTGTTCTTCATCAGAGATTGCAATTTTTTTTTTTCTGGCTTGACCGATGGTTTTCATTTTCCAAAGGGACTGCTATAATATGAAGCATATATGCAGGCGAATTGGCTGATACTAATTAGATTAATCTAAAAAATTTTCATAGCACAATCAGTAGCTGAGATGTCCCAATTTCAATTTCTTTAATCGATATAACTCTTGCATTGTTGCTGTTGGCCATTTGAATTTGTCTAGCTTACCACCAAGAATACACCTCCATTCACCAACTATCAAAACAACACCACCAGCATGCATATGAACTTAATTTTCAGCAGCCTGACATTAATCAATTAATATTTCTCATTCTTTTTTTTTTTTCAAAAAAAAAATCATGCATTCAGATGATTTCCAACGATGAGTACAAGAGTGTGGAGCACCGGGTATTGGCTAATTCATCCCCAAAACCGCGAATTTCAATCGCATTTTTCTTCAATCCAACCAAGAGAGGGAACACTGATTTGTATGGCCCTCTGCCTGAGCTTTTGTCAGAGGACAAACCTCCTCAGTACCGGAATTTTACAATGGACGAGTTCTTTGGAAGCTTTCTGAAGAAGAGGGAGTTAGGTGGACCAACAAAGCGCTTCAAATTGTAAAAGAGGGTGGAGGCCATAAATCTGCGATTTTTCTATATTATGTACTGCAGTAATAATGACGGAATTACTATTCTCCTTCCTAAATAAATATGAAAAAATAAGCCGCAAATTGTTCAACATGCCTTTTTTTTTTTTTTCCTATGATTACTTTTTTCACCTTATGTGGGTGTGTGAAGTTTAATTGAGCTGACATTTGTGTGATTCACGGTTATGCGCGCATAAGCATACAAATCTACTGAGGAGGTCCTACTGATTTATTGATTAGATTCTAAACCATTGGTGTGTTTAGCTAAGCTAGATACTTTCCAAGCTAAAACTTTTTAATCTCCACGACTTCTTATAAAAAAATTTTTAATCTCCACAACTACTTTATTTTTAATTATTTTTTATATTTTACTACACATTTATTCTATTGATTAATTATTTGTATATAACTATGTATACAACTAAACTACTTATTTTAACTTTTTCTCTTTATTTCTTATTATTATTTATATCATATTGAATTATTTTTTATCGATTCGAAAACTTTTACATAAAAAATTTTTCATCTAAAAATTTTAGCACTTCCCAAACACATCATATATCGACATTTAAAATAATTAATTCTCCTAATTTTAAAATGTTTAGCAGAAATAAAAGAAGAAACTATAATTAGAGAAGTGTTTAAGCAGAACTATTTAAACACCGGCGATGTTATACTAATGCCTCATCTTATAATACTATAATACACCTGCATATGCTTACAATCTCAGATACCAGATGACCTTAGAAATTCTTATTTAAAAAAAAAAAAAACCAAATTGACATTTCTTTTCTTAAAAAGTCATACCCTACCCGATGGACGCTGAACAAATCTTCTGGCCAAACGATATTTTGAGGTGGAAGTGGAAGTAAGCCATTAGCCTCTCATTTGTGTTGTGATATGATGCGAGGTGGAGTGTTTATGGGATTAGACTTTTGACATTGGTTAGTCACTACGTGAGGTTTCTAATAATAGTTTAATCATTTCATCATGGGAAATGAGAAAAAATCATGCTT
The DNA here is from genome assembly GCA_035584095.1 of Annona squamosa. Classification (NCBI taxonomy): domain Eukaryota; kingdom Viridiplantae; phylum Streptophyta; class Magnoliopsida; order Magnoliales; family Annonaceae; genus Annona; species Annona squamosa. The sequence goes on from JAXCLR010000081.1 coordinate 52,295,356, forward strand.
CTTCTGTATAATTGAGTTAAAAATGTTTGACTTTTGAAATTAAAAACAATATAAATGTTAAATCCGGCAGGTTGCCGTAGAAGTTGCCACAACTGCCTATTGGCGTCCTCCTCATCTTCAGTCACCTGATTCGAATGCTGATCATCCTGATTGTCCAATTCTTTAAAAAAGGACCAGGGTTAACTGTCATTAACTCGTTCAGTTATCCGTTTAACCCATTTAATATCAATAAACGATAATAAATTGAGTCTCACCATCCCATCTAACCATAGTCCTGATCTTTTGAAGCCGGCTTCACGGAAGCCTCCGTGAAGCCGGCCCAAAAACTTTTTTTTTATTTTTTTTATTTTTTTCATAGGTAAGTAAATCTATAAACCAAGTTTTACCATTTTAGGATGTTTTAAAATATTTTTTTGGATTTTTAAACACAATGACATTTCCGTAATTTTCTAATCTCCAAAAATTACGAAAATGCCACTGTGTTTAAAAATCCAAAAAAAATACTTAAGCATCCAAAAATGGTAAAACTTAGTTTATAGATTTAATACACCTAGATTTAGTTACCTATGAAAAAAAATAAAAAGAATAGGTTTTTGGGCTGGCTTCACGGAGGCTTCAAAAGATCATTCTGCATCTAACCATGAGCAGCTATCTTTTCAAAGCGATCTGAAATCTGGTGATTTTAGACCGATCCAAAAACAAATTTTTTGGTTTTTTTGAAATATTTTTATAAATATGTTAATTTAGTTGTATTTAATATATAAATTAAGTTTTACCATTTTTTGATATGTGTATATATTTATTTTAGATTTCTAAAAACAAAAGTATTTAAGTCATTTCAAATTATTTAAGATGACTTAAATTCCTGTTTTTTAAAAATTCAAAATAAATATACATATATCTAAAAATGGTAAAACTTGATTTATAGATTAAATACAATTAAATTAACATATTTATAAAAAAAATTTAAAAACGAAAAATACGTTTTTGGACCAGTTTGAAAAGATTATTTAGCTCTAACCATATAATGATTTATTTTGTTGGAAACAATGCTTAAAACAAAACAAAATTGACCAAAGCATGAGTTTTGATAATTATCAAAGTTAAATTTGAGTAAAAAGTGAATACTAATGATTTGGTTGAATGTCTTAAGGAAAAGAAATAGCCAAGTCGATATCCAAGTCGACTTGGACTTCGACTTAGGGTGAAGTCGATCCTAAAGTCGACTCTATATTCGACTTCAAAACAGACCACACAGCCAAATTTGAAAATGGAAGAAGAGCAGGTGAAGTCGCAGGCCAAGTCGACTCCACTTGCGACTTGGGAAGCCAAGTCACAAACGAAATCGACTCCAGCATCGACTTCAGACGGCAAAAACACTCTATAGCTGATTTTGGGGCACAAAAATACCGAAGTCGAAGACGAAGTCGACTCCAGTTGCGACTTGGGTGAAGTTGCAGACAAAGTCGACCCCAAGATCGACTTGAGTTCCTCAAAGTTCAAAAATGCAGATTCAAGCTCATTTTCAAGATCAACTTGAGATTCTCAAGTCCAAGGCAAAGCTCCAAGCATATTTCAAGATAAAGAAATTCAAGATATGAAGATTAATGAATCAAAGGCAAAATCAACCATACAAGTTTTCAAGCTTCACAAAATATTATTGAAGGAAAGAAGCCAAGCAAGCTAAAGGAATCTAACAAAGATCAAACTATTTTTGGCACAAGAACGAGTCAAGTCGCAACCCAAGTCGACTCAAAGATCGACTCTAGGTCAAGTCTGAAACCAAGTCGACCCAGACTCAGACTTGGAAAAATGCGGAACTGAAGTCGCACACGAAGTCGACTCCAGTTGCGACTTGGGAAGCCAAGTCACAGACGAAGTCGACTCCACCTGCGACTTGGGGAAGCAACGTTCGAATTTTTGAATGTTGAAACATTTATTGCGCGCCAACCACTTCTATAACGTTCAAATCTTCCCCATTCTATAAATAGACACTCAAGCAAACGAG
>JAXCLR010000081.1:52310605-52321261 GCA_035584095.1 Annona squamosa
ATATTTTAAATAAACTTGTAAAAATAAATCTTTTATGTAGTTGGAATTTTTTAGATTTGTATAGATGTCTAATTATTTAATTCACAAATGTAGTCAATTGAATGATTTTATATAAAATATAGATGAAAAAAATTTGAAAATTAGAATAGTTAAATAATTAGCTTAACGAATTTGAATATATATTGTAATTGAAGATCAAATTTATTTTTTTAGATATAATTATTAATATAATAATGTATGTGAAAAGGCACATGGGTGGGATGTCAGGTTAGTTTTTATCTTTTTTAATGGAGTTTTGCGGGTGCGTGAGTTTAATACAATTTTTTATCTTTTTATAAAATTTCTTACCTTACTTTATTTTGATTTGCACAAAATTTATAACAATAGAGGGTGACCGATATAATTTTTAGTATTAAAAATGTAAATATCTTTTGTTTAATTAATGCTTATATGTTAAGATGAAAATTACTCTATATATTTTTTTAAAATTATTAAAATTTTATGGCCCTCGTTTACATAAAATCATACCACTTTGTTAAGATATTATGGATATAACGGTTATATTTTTTTATTTTAAACTTATTAATTCTAGTATCAATAAATGACAATTAGTATATTAATACGTTAAATTTGCAATATAAACTATAATAATATTATTTTATTATTTTAATAAATTTTATTATAAATTTTTTATTAAATGTAGTTATTTACCAAATTAATTATTTAACCAATCCCAAAATTTCTATTAATTAATTATTTACCAAAATTTCTATTAAATGTAATTATTTACCAAATTAATTATTTAACCAAATTATTTTAAAATATACTTATAATCAGTATTTTAAAATATATTTATAATTGTATATATGTGTATGATTTATCTAATGAAATTTGTAAAAATTATATTTAAATACTAATTCATATTTTGAAGTTAAGGATTTTAGTCTATTTAATTCTTCTTAGCATGTGTAATTCTCTTCATGTTTTTATATTTTCAAAAACGTTGTAAAATAAATTTATTTTATACAAAAATTAAAAATTATATAAAAATATACTTTTGAAGAGTGTTCATATAAAAATCATAATTAATTAGCACTTTTTATAATTAAATGCGAAAATTGAATATGAAATCTTACTAAATAAGTTTAAAGTAATGTATTTAAGGTATAATTTATTTTTCTCTAAACTTAAGTAAATAATTACTTTTATTTAATCTCTTTACTTTTATTTAATCTAATGTTTTTGAACTACATATTTTTTATTGCACGAAATATATACATGTATCTCGCGGCCTCCAAAAATGAATATTTTGTTTTCTAAAATATATATGTGTTCCGCGGGTGTCCAAAAAATAAATATTTTATTTTCTAAAATATATGTATATATGTGTCCTGCGGCTTCTAAAAATAAATATTTTATTTTCTAAAATACATATGTGTCTCGCGGGCATCTAAAAATTGAATATTTTATTTTTCTAAAATACATATGTGTCCCGCAGGCGTCCAAAAATGAATATTTTGTTTTCTAAAATACATATGTGTCCCGCGGGCGTCCAAAAATGTATATTTTATTTTCTGAAAAAATATATATTTCGCGCGGGCCTCCATAAATGAATATTTTGTATTTTTGAAATATATATGTGTCCCACGAGCGTCCAAAAAATAAATATTTTATTTTCAAAAATATATATATGTGTCCCGCGGCCTCCAAAAATGAATATTTTATTTTTTAAAATATATATGTGTCCCGCGGGCCTCCAAAAATGAATATTTTATTTTTCTCAAATATATTTATGTCCTGCGAGCATCCAAAAATGAATTTTTAAAAAATATAAAATATATATGTGTCCCGCTGGCCTCCAAAATTGAATATTTTATTTCTAAAATATATATGCCTGTCCCGCGGGCGTCCATAAATGAATATTTTGTTTTCTAAAAATATATATGTCCCGCGGGCCTCCAAAAAATGAATATTTTATTTTTTGAAAAAATATATATATATCCTGCGGGCCTCAATAAATGAATATTTTGTATTTTTAAAATATACATATGTCTTGCAGGAGTCCAAAAAATTGAATATTTTATTTTTTAAAATACATATGTATCCCACGGCCTCCAAAAATGAATATTTTATTTTCTAAAATATATATGTGTCCCGCGTGCTTCCATAAATGAATATTTTATTTTCTAAGATATTTATGTCCCGCGGGCATTCAAAAAATGAATATTTTATTTTTCTAAAATATATATGTGTCCCCGTGCTTCCATAAATAAATATTTTATTTTCTAAAATATTTATATCCCGCGGGCGTTCAAAAAATGAATATTTTATTTTCTAAAATATATTTTTGTCCCGCGGGCCTCCAAAAATGAATATTTTATTTTCTAAAAATATATATGTGTCCGGCGGGCCTCCAAAAATGAATATTTTGTTTTCTATATATATGTGTGTGTCCCGCGGGCCTCCAAAAATGAATATTTTATTTTTTAAAAATATATATGTGTCACGTGAGCCTCCAAAAATGAATTTTAATTATATTTTATTTTATTTTAATTTGCAAGATATATATTTTAATTAATACTTTTCATATGGATTTAAATTAATTTTCAATTTTAATTATATTTGATTAACTTTGGTTAAATTTAATTCAGCCTTATTTTGTTACAATGTTGGGACGACTTTTTAGCGACCAAGTTTTCTAATTTTGACCACGCGGCTCAATTTTGACTTCATTTTACTTTTGCCGCAGCTTTTGCGTCGTTCCGTCAACGAAACTTACCCGTGTTGACGGAACGACGGCCACCTCTGCATACATATATACCTGTACGATTTATCTAACTAAATTTGTAAAAATTATATTAATATACTAATGCGTAATTCGAAGTTTATTTTTATAGTATATTTAATTCCTCGTAACACGTGTAATTGTCTTAATATTTTGATATTTTCAAAAATATTGCAATATAAATCTATTTTATAAACAATTTAAGATTACATAAAAATATACTTTTGATATTTGGTTCAAAAGGTATTTAGCCCACGAATAAATAATTAAGTACTCACAAAATACATTGATCCGGTAAAAATTTCATAAATTATAAATAAATTAGATGTTGTTAGATGCGGTTAATGAAAATTTTATTTTTCTAAAATACATATTTGTCCCGGGTGCATCCAAGAAATGAATATTTTGTTTTTCTAAAATACATGTGTCGCGCGGGCATCCAAAAATAAATATTTTATTTTTCTAAAATACACATGTATCACGCGGGCGTCCAAAAATGAATATTTTATTTTTTTTAAATACATATGTGCCCCACGGGTGTCCAAAAATGAATATTTTCTTTTTCTAAAATACATATGTGTCCCGCGGGCGTCCAAAAAAAGAAATTTTCATTTTTCTTAATTACGTATGTGTCCCGTGGGCGTCCGAATATTAATATTTTATTTTTTAAAATACATATATGTCTCGTAGGCAACCAAAAATGAAAATATTTATTTTTCTAAAATACCTACGCGTCCCACGGGCGTCCCAAAAATGAAATTTTAATTTTTCAAAAATACGTATGTGTCCCGTGGGCATCCGAAAATGAAATTTTCATTTTTCAAAAACACGTATGTGTCCCACGGGCATCCAAAAATGAAAATTTCATTTTTCAAAAATACATATGTGTCCCGTGGACGTCCGAAAATGAATATTTTATTTTTCTAAAATACATACGTGTCCCGCGGGCAACCAAGAAATGAAATTTTAATTTTTCTAAAATACCTACGCGTCCCGCGGGCGTAAAAAAATGAACATTTTATTTTTCTAAAATAAATAAGTGTCCCGCAGGCAACCAAGAAATGAAATTTTTATTTTTCTAAAATACCTAAGCATCCTGCGGGCGTAAAAAAAATGAACATTTTATTTTTCTAAAATACATACGTGTCACGCGGGCATCCAAAGTTGAAAATATTCTTTTTCTAAAATACATATTTATCCCGCGGACAACCAAAAAAGAAAATATTTATTTTTCTAAAATACCTACGCGTCCCGGGGCGTCCGAAAAATGAAAATTTTAATTTTCCAAAAACACGTATGTGTCTCGCGGGCGTCCAAAAATGAAAATTTTATTTTTCTATAATACCATCTTCTGTCCCGCGGGCGTCTCAAAAATTCATATTATGTTCTTCTAAAATACAAATGTATCCAGCGGCCGTCCAAAAAATGAAAATTTCATTTTTCTAAAATATAAATTTGTCCCGCGGGTGTCTAAAAATGTATATTTTGTTTTTCTAAAATACATATGTTTTTTTAAAATGTATATTATGAAATTATAATATTTTTTATTATAAAATTTCTATTAACTAAGATTCGATGATTTGAAGTTATGTACAAAGCATCATTTTATTTATCCAGTTAATTTAATTATTGTTATATTTGGTGATGAGAAATTATTGAATAAGAGGGGGAAACTACATAATAATATTTTTTTAGTACATAGTTAGCTTGGCCGGCATTTGTAGTGGTAGATATAGAATATTATATAAACAAGATTATTAATTTTAAGGGAGTAACGATCATTTATTAGGACTTCGGTTGTATGCTCCTGGGAGCATGCAGCGCCCGGGGACATACACCTATTTTTTTAATTTTTTTTGAAAATTATTTTATGAACTTGTTAGACCAAGTTTATTTAATGTATGTATCAATTTTTACCATTTTTGGAGATTTTTAGATATTTATTTTTTATTTTTGAAAATTAGTGACGTTTTCATAATTTAAAATTATCTAAAATGCCACTGATTTTCAAAAATAAAAAATAAATGTCTAAAATACTCCAAAAATAGTAAAAATTTACCTAAATATTAAATACACTTGGGCTAACAAGTTTATGAAAAAAATTTAAAAAAATAGGTGTATGCTCCCGGGAGCATACAACCGAAGTCCCATTTGTTGTGGTAAGAAATTGAAGTGGCTAAACATTGCGTGGAAATTATGGACGTTGTGTTGTTTATGTTTTGGATGTTTCTAAATACATTTAAATTCCTAGAGATATATCTATTCATGAGAGAGAATGCTGGTGGAATCTACCAGGGAGAACACTAAATAAAGGAAGGAATCTAAGGCAGAAAAGGAAAGTTTCTCCGTTGATATTATTTTTGTAATGGGAGAGATTTTTATGTTATAAAAATTTGTCAACAGGTTTGTTCATGTGAGAAGTTTGTGCCTTGTCCATTATAATTATTTATACACATATAAGTTTTTAAATTATGTGCATTGCCCACTATAATTATTTAAACACATATATTCGTGTTTTTAATATACGTGTAGGAGTCCAAAGACCAACCATTGTATTTAATTAGTTATTTTAATATATATTGCAATAGCCCGAAACCGAATTCACATCGAAAAGGGGAGAAAGTTTCTGGTAGTTTATAAGTAGATTTCGAGTTCAATATAGTGTGATACATTTTAAAGTCGTGCGGCTAAGCTGCCACACTATAGCGGATAATATCACATTGTGAGGCCCATAACCCACAGGCCCAATGGACGTTTTCTGAGTCTCTGTGCTTTGTACATCAAGCCTAATGGTTGCTTTTCTGAGTCTGTGCGTGATAAATGGTATCAAAGCGATTTTCCCTCTAGTAAATGTGGTTCAGAGAGTTGAACTAGTGAAAGTCAGGACTACAAGCAGAAGTCTAGAGTTGGGTTGTGCTTGGAGGCCGAATCAAGCAGAAGCTGGTGGGCTTGTAATAGCACAAAACCGAATCCCACATCGAAAAGTGGAGAAAGTTCCTGGTAGTTTATAAGTGGGTCTCGAGTTCAATATGGTGTAACGTGTTTTAAAACCATGTAGATAAGCTGCCAGGCTAGAGTGGACAATATCACACTATGAGGCTCATAGCTCACATGCTCAATGGACATTTTCTGGGTCTGTGTACTCTATGCGTTAGACCCAATAGTCGCTTTTCTGGGTTTGCGCGTGACATATATATGTATATGCTTGAGTCTAACATATGTGCAGGAGTCTTAATTAAATTTGGCATATATAGAGTTAGATATGATATATGGTTATTTAGGGACAAACAAAATATATAAACTATAATTTGTGCTAGCAATTATATAATTAATTTATATAATAATAAATTAATTATCTAATATTCTTTATATTGACAATTATAAATTGTATAGTTAGACACTTGCAAACATTACATAGGGTATGATAGAGGATAAATTAAATTATGATTTATTAATAGAGAATGGATTTAAGAGTTTATAATTAAATTTCAATAAATTATTTTATTCTCTAATAAGATTATTGGAATAAGAAGAGCAAGATTTGATATAATATTTCCATAATAAAATAAACAAAATATTGAGAATTATTAGAAAATAAAATGGGAATAGTAAGTTATGATATGGAGAATATTTATGGTGTTCATTTTGAACTTTTGATTACTTGTTGGTTATCATGGAAGTTTCTTTTTGAATTTATTTAATTAAATTCAGTGAGTTGGTTCGCCTAATTAAATGTTGATGGAAAATTATTTTAGTGGGTAAATTATTTAATTGGGTTGAGATAATTGTTGTGATATTAAGTAAGAATAATGTGTATAATGCATCATGATTATTACTAAGTGGAACAAAATTGCATATGTGGGACCCCAAGGTTATGTGTATTGGTTTTTATTTATTTCCCTAGTAGGTCCTATGTATGCTAGAAGGCTACTTTGGAATGTCCTTTCGTGACAGTGTGTTATTATTTTGATGGGCTGTGGTTTGTCCCTTTGTGGAATATGTGTTGTGCTTGAAAGGTTGTGAGTTCGTTCCACTGTGAGTAGTGTAGATAACCTTACACATTGGGTCAATGGTTAGTACATTTCCTATGGTACTTGAATGATGTTACATGCCATTTAATACGTGGCTTATTTTTTTCTTACTGAGTTATTTAACTCATTCTTGAGTAATTTAAATTTCAGAAGAGGTGAGACTATCAGGTCAATAGCGCTGGTTAATGAGCGGAGTTGGTGTGGCAGAGACATTTTATTTTATTTATTTATTTTTATTTGTGGCTTGTAATAAATTAATGGAAATTATTCCTATTAACTTAGTTGATATTTGTGATTAATTTTAGTTGTTATTAAATAAAGTATTAATTATTAAATTTATTGAAGAATAACCGATCCGGGTTTATAGCCGAAATAGAACAATTAACGACCCTAGGATTGGGTTTGGACACATAGTTAACAATTTGACTTGTTGAAATCCTACTTACATTGCTGCTTCACAAGAGAGAGAGAGAGGAAGATATGACGACTGATTTGGATTCTTTGCTGTATTGCCCTTATCACATACTTCCCAGTCCCTAGGCAGATAAGAACAGGAACAAACATATATCAGACGTATAAATAGAAAACCTCTCATACTCTCATCCCACCTACTTTATGCCAAGCTCGTCTATTCGATCTTTTTTCTAGTGTGAAAAGAAAATAGCAATGCATGGGGAGTGATCGTCATCTCCCTTCTATGGACCATCATCAGCTTGGGCTTCAAGATCCCAGCACAGCTCAATGCTATAGAGTTTGCCAGGGAGATCATCGGCCCTTTGAAGCACTCTCATATCATGACAACTTGGCAAAAATCAAAGAACCCATTCATCTTCTTCACGCACTGAATCTAATCCGTAATAATATGTGCCTTTGAGGGACATTTCTGTCGTTTTGTAAAATATCCAGCCATTTCATTAACAATGGTTAATAGAAAAGAGTTCATAGTACACATACAATTTTAGTGAAATTACGTAGAATAATATGCAATTCGTGAAACTATGTTAATATATCTGCAATTAACATAAAATTATGTAAGTATATTTGTAAATTATCCTACATTATAATAGCAGTTAAGTCAATATGGTTGTATATACATGCATGCAACTAAATTTTAGCAGCTTAATTTACTACTTTTGCTTTGTAGTATTTGAAGAAATGCAATTGTCTTTTTTTGACCTCTGAAGGTACAATGTTATACGTAATTAAAATTTTAGCTGCATATGATATTATTTACAACAATATCAGTTTTGTTTCTAATGTTGTAAAAGTTGTTGCCTTTACTTTTTTTTTACCATAAATGTCTACTTGGATGTAAAAAAAATTATTGCGTAAGTCAACTTTTCTCGTGGTAAGATTAATTCAAAATTTAACCAAATTTTCATTTTGAGACATTTTCATAAACAATGTTAGGTTTAGATATCATTAATAAGATGAGAATTAAAGTTGAAATTTAAGTTTGATAAACAAAAATAGAGTTAAGACTTTTTTTTTGATAAAGAATTACTCTACCTCGATCCCCCCCCAGTGAGAAAGAGGTTCGAGGTGGAGTGATCAGGTATATTCATTGCCATATAAATGTCAGTACAAATTTTCTGAACAATAGCTTGTGGGGGGGGGGGGGTTCCCCACCATGACACACAATCCATGTCAAACCTAGATGTCAGATCTGCGATAGCATGAGCTACCGAGTTTCCCTGTCTAAGAACATGAAGGGCCGAGAAGTGAGCATTTTCATGAAGAAAAGATCTAATCTCAGATATAAGATGGCCCGCAGGGGATAGAATCCTGTTATCATTTGACAGATAGGTATGGAGAAGAAGTGAATCGGTCTCAATCTGAACAGTGGGGAGCAATAGATTGGACGCCCAAATAGTGCCGAGATGAAACACTGTTGCTTCCCCCAACAATGGATCCCCAACAACCGCCCGCTTCCATCCCCGAGCAGCAACAAAATGACCACAAGAATCCCTAATTACTGCTGCGAGGCCCATGATTCCCCCTTCCATAGAAAATCGGGCATCAACATTTACCTTGAAAGCGGCCACCAGCGGTCTTACCCATCTAGGAACAAGGGGAAGATCCAAAGCGTTTGCCCGATCGAGTAGTTTTACTCGCCTCCATTGCTCAATATACTCCTTACACCATGGTATAATGTTAGCAAAACCAGGCTGGGCCCCCTTGGCCCTCAATTTGTTTCGAACAAACCAAATTCTCCAACAAAACACGATGGAAAAAACCAACTCATCGCACCTGGGTTTGGAAGCGAGGAAACACATGATTTCCTGAATAGAAGACGCCCTGAAGCGGGCCTGAACAACCTGTCGAGATAAGCTTTCAATTCTAGCACAATTCAGAAATAGGTGCCGAGCATCCTCCGACACCCTCCGACAGAAGAGGCAGTGAGTGTCCGCATCAATCCCCCTATGAGAGAGATTGTACAGTGTTGGAAGAGCATCCTTGAAGAGCCGCCACCCAAAAATCATGATCTTGCTCGGTAGCCGTGTCCTCCAAATGGCCCTGTAGCAGCAAGAGAGATAATGCCTGTCAGACCCAGCCAAAAGCCATCTATGAGCCGACTTAACAGTAAACTGGCCGTCCGCCTCGTGCCTCCAGAAGATACAATCGTCTTGTGGGCGAGATGGAAGCGGAACACGACTGACAGCCTCCCATCTTGCCTCACCGGTTGCAGCCAAAACCCGGTCCTTAAGCCACCTAGTAGATTCCCCAATAAAGAAACTCACCGGAGCATCCTCAGGAATGGAAAGTGGAAGTAGTCCCGCCTTACATACTCCAACGTCCATCCAATCATCCTTGAAGAACCTGACTCTTTTGCCATCGCCAATCCGCCACCTACAACCCGGTAGAATCATATTACGTGCCTTGAGGATGTCTTTCCAAGTGTACGAATCCGAATTTCTAGACATGCACTCCCAAATGTCCGACTTGGGAAAGTATCTTGCTTTTAAGACCTTTGAGCAGAAAGAGGTCGTACACGTCGTTAGTCTCCATACTTGTTTTGCAAGAAGCGCTAAATTGAATAGATGAAGATCCCTGAAACCCAACCCCCCCATACATTTGGATGTACACATGTCCTTCTAGGCCACCCAGCTCATCCTGCGCTTATCCCCCCGTTCCCCCCACCAAAATTTACTTAACATCCCATTAATTCCTTGACAAAAAGCTTGGGGTAATAAAAAGATGCTCATAGCGTAGGACGGAATAGCTTGAGCCACTGCCTTAATAAGCACCTCTTTCCCTCCCCATGACAGTAGCCTCCCCTTCCACCCCTGAATTCTGTGCCAAATGCGGTCCTTGATTCCCTTAAACATTGCACATTTTGATCTTCCCAACCAAGCCGGGAGTCCAAGATACTGACGGACTTCCTGACCCGATGATCCGAAACGGCTAGACCATGCCTCCCTTTCACTTTCATCCATATTGGAGCTGAAAAAAAGAGATGTTTTGTCAACATTCACCATCTGACCCGAGGAGGCAGAGTATATCCTGATAATGTCCAGGAATTTCGAGATATCCTGCAGATCAGCCCTGAGAAAAATAAGAGCATCATCAGCGAAAAAAAGATGGGAAATTTGGGGCCCCCGATGATTTAGTCCGATACCGTGCAAAGATCCACAAGTTACCGCTGACGAAATGAGAGCCGACAAGCCTTCCGCACAAAGGAGGAATAAGTACGGAGATAGCGGGTCCCCCTGACGAAGCCCCCTTTCAGGCTTGAATGGTCTAGATTTGAAGCCGTTGATTTTCACACGAAAACTGACAGTATTCATGCAGCATAACATCCAATTAATCCATTTCGGGCAAAAATTCATAGCCTCCATG
>JAXCLR010000081.1:52377178-52392801 GCA_035584095.1 Annona squamosa
TTTTGTGTTGAATTTGGTTGGGTTTGAATTTTGTGTCCAATTATCCGTCTTTGGACCCGCGGTGGGGTGTCAACAGCAGACTTCCCAACAATTCAAAGAACCTCAAGGTATCATAGTTATTCTTGGGTTGGATGAATTATCAGAAGATGATGGTGCATACAAATTTTGAGTTTTTTTTTTTATCTGTATTAATCCATTAGGCTGAATATAATATTCATTTTGCAGTCCATAGAGCACATAATGGAAACATTCCTGTTACATCTCAAGGAAAAAGTTGCGATTTCAGTGTCCTGAAGATAATCGTGTTTAATCTATCAGACAAACATATCATCCGGTAAAAAAAAAAAAAAAAAAGATGAAGAATTTTGTACAGGATTGGTAAACAAAGGGATTAACCAGATTAAGGGGGACAAAATAGAGTAATCGAAATGGGCTCTTTATGTCACTATCACAGCAAAAGAGTTTCTCAGAAAACAAATATGTGTGAGGTTACTCCTAATTGGTATGGTATTTGCTATGCAAAATAACACAGTCTGTGAGAATTTTTTTTTTTTTTTGTTTTCTTTTGATGAAACTGTCTCTAAGAAATTTTTGAGTAGCGTGGAGTAGAAAAATCTCAGTATGAGCATATAAAAGTAACGTACTTGGAATCCAACTGTATTTCATGTGAGGATGAAGAGATCCATAAATCTTGAGTGGAACCCAAACAATAGAAAAAAATTATCAAAGAGACTCTATATGACTGTGAAACATACCTTGATTCGAATATTAGTGGTCAGTCTCGAGAGTAATTACTTGTCCTATTTTGCAATCATACACAAGTAAAACCAAAGATATTATGAATTCTAGTTAGACGTGCAAAACATACCCTGAATTGAAAGATGTTTAGTTGTATCCTCAGATGGGCAGCAGAATTTTAGAAGATGAAGATGGAGAGAGAAAGAAAGAAAGAAAGTCAGCATAGAAAGGAATAGTAGACATTAGGTACCTTTTTTGTTCTTACATTATTGCAAGTGGCTAGATACCCGGTGTTCGGACCTGATGAAATTGTCTCGTATACTCAGCCAAGTCAAATCGACCTCAATTCTTTATGATCTGGCCGGCCAATTTAAGAAAAAAAGAATGAATCAATTGATATGACTTATAAACAATATAAAACTAGCAAAGAAACAGAAAGAGAAACAGTAGATAGATGACAAGGGAAGCTAGAGCTGCTTCTACTCGCTATGCATCCAAGCTAATTAAATATGAGTTCTATCAAAAAAAAAGTGCCGATTTAGTGATTTACTTGTGAATAATATTCTCACCAATTATGAATAATTTTCAATTTAATTAACTTGAATTAACTGCTTAAATCCAATTAATAAAAATTAACTAAGGTTAACTTTCCATAAGTGCAATTTTTTGGGTTTTGCCTCATTGACTGTATTATTAGTAGAGAGATGATCCATCTCAAAAAATTCATTTAAAATTCATTTCTTTTTTCTTTATACATTGTTTATCTTAGTATATTTAATATATAAATTAAATTTTATTATTTTTAGATATATTTATATATTTTTTATTTTTTAAACACAGTGCCCTATGTTTAAAATTTTTTAAAAATATAAACATATCCAAAAATAATAAAATTTGGTTTAAATATTAAATATACTTAAAATAACAAGTTTATGGGAAAAAAGTAAACAAAAATTTAAATGAGTTTGTTTATGCAAGTAAGTCATCACTTAGCCTAGGTAGCTTATAGGATCATTTATCTTATTAATATGAGGTATGATCTTATTAGCCAAAGTCAAATGAGGATTTACTTAGCCCACTTCTTTTTTATTTTTCTTTTTTCCATGATAATCTACATGATCAAGTTTTGCTATTTTTAAAATTATGTATATACTTCTAGATTTTTAAACATAAGAGCGTTCTAGCCATTTTGTATGGTTAAAAATTACTAAAATAATCCTATATCTAAATGTAAAAAAATTTTATAACCCTCAAAAAAATGGTAAATTTTAATTTATATATTAAATTCGTCTAAATTAACGAATTTATGGGAAAAGCAAAAAAAATTTAAATATGTTTTTTGGCTTAGGCAGAATAATCCATTACTTAGCCCAAGCCGTACGAGATCATGCCTCTATTGGGATATGTGGAATATGATTAGTATACATTAGGCCATCATTACTTGGCGATCACTATTTGTGGATTTTATGAAAAATTTATCCAAAGTAACTCGAATTAATTGGGTTAACCTAAGTTAATTAAATACAACTTTTTTGTATTTTGCATTGTTGAGCATATGATTTTTTTACTGGTATTTATACAATATGATAACAGATATTACAAATCAAGTACATTCATGGTCCCCGAATCATTGAGGAATATTTCGGTAAAGACCCATACAAAGGGGATATTATAATTTTGACCTGCATATAGACAGGACACAATATTTTACTCGTACATAGGCAGGATACAACATTTCATCCACACGCAGCTGGAGGGATTGAAAGCCAGATAAGCCCGTTGCGGGCAAATTGGCTTCCCACGACGCGTCATGGAGAGTCGTATCATGATTAATGTATGCGAACTATAACTGGTAAACCCTACCATGTTATTACTTAGTTATTATTATTTTTGTTTTACGAAAAATTACCCGACTTAACCCAAATTTACTTGGTGTAATTCGAATTAACCAGAATTAACTCAGTTAACTTTTCGTCAATGCAACTTTTTTGCATTTCGCCCCGTAAGTGTATAGATAGCATATATGAAGTGTGATTAGTATAGATTATGACGTCATTACTTAGAGATCTTTTTTTAATTTAATGAAAAATTTACCAAATCAACCCATATTTTATTAGAAAAAATCCCTATGGCAACCTCACAGTCGCAGATGATGCATACGATAAAAATGCCTCAAAAAGTCCCGGCTGCAAATGGAAAACTGATTCTATTCAACGGTTGCACTTAGCTTTCGGTACACTCAAGTGCAAATATTTATTTTTTATATTTTTTTAAACTTTTTTATACAATTGCTAATCTAGATGTATTGAACATGTATATTAATTTTTACTACTTTTGGAGATTTTTAGATATTTTATTTTAGATTTTTAAAAATCAGTAACATTTTTAGTAATTTAAAAAGTTTTAAAAAATAATATTAAAAATAGATATTTGCACCCGGGTGTCCGAAGCTAAGTACACCCTGGTGCATAGGATCAAAATCCCTACAAATACCACTTCTATTTTTTTCTTCTTCCTCATCCCAAATTCTACTAAAATTTTTTTTTCATTTTTCTATTGAATAAATCAAAATGGCCATTTAGACTTTTCAGAAGACGGCCTAGAATCACTGTTTTCAGAAACAGATCGGACCGGGCAGTTGAATCGATGGAACCGTGAACCGGTCATGTCCTGGTTCATTAGTTCTTCCGGTTCAACCGTATTTCGACTATCAGTATACACTGGTTGAACTGGAACCCGTCACAAAATTAGTTCATTGCCCGGTTCGGTTTTTAGAACATTACCTAGAATATGCATATGTGATGCACTCTGTTTCGCTTACATCAAAATACTGACTTTGAAATTAGAGGACCAAACATGATAAGGAGAAGAATTTGTTATTTATCACAACATAGAAAGGACTCAAAGTCTAAGGACTTTGTCGAATGGCTTTGAATTGAGGCTGCATGGGGTCAAGGTTTGAACAAGTTTGACCCTATTTTTTAAAAATTAAATTTAATCCAATTCATACCACAGTTGGTAAAAGATTGAGTTAACCTACACTTTTTTTAAATAGGTTCCAAAATAAATTTCGGATTAATATCAGACCGATTTTGAGACAACAAGTTGGGTAAAAAATATAAATCAAATAATATGATTTTAAGAATTTATATACTTATCAAACATAAAACACACGTCTATACTAAATTTAAATGTTATATGCTTTAATATTTCATTAATTATTAAAACACAACATTAATAAAACAAAACATGAGAAAATATAGTGCAAATTTATTAATACGGATTAATATAAATTATGTGTAAGAGTTATATATATATATGCAAATATTTCTTGTTGATTCTTATATTTCTTGTTGATTCTTATATTATTTTTTGGATAAATTAATTCTTCTATTTATTGATGTAGTTGATTATAAAAATGTGAAAATTTTGAAAAAATAATGAAAAATTTAAACGTAAGCTTATAATTATAATAAATTAATATATATGGGGAGGGTTGAGACTCTTTAGGTATGGTCAACTCATTCCGACTCTATTTTTGAATTCGGATTAAAATTTCTGACATATCCCGATACTGGGTCAAAAGCATATTGATTTTACAGAAAATGATCTCACGAAATTAAAATATTGTATACTAATCCTATACGCAATACATGTTCCAACTTCCATCTAATTCTGCGTTATTCAAAACAATACATGACTTAGAAGTTATGCATGAGGCATACAGATGTTGAAAATGAGCTAAGTAAGATATTTGCCTAGTCCAACTAATAAGATCATTCCTCGTTAAAATATAAGGATAATAATTAAAAAATTATTATTACTAGTCGTTGAAATATCAAAACATATCAAAATGTGTAGGATAGGGAGAAAATGGCAAACAGACCGCAATGCATTCAAAATACTTTTTAAAAACTAAAATGTAAAACATGCTCTCGATTGTAAGTGGACCTTTTTGAGATTCTTAATGAGTTGAACAATAGAAATTGATTAATTATCCCTATTATAAAAATATATGAAAGTTCTATTACACTTTTTAATACCCTCTTAATTTCATCAATATTATCGGATTTACAAATCTGGCTAAACTAATTCAATTTGTCTAATCTGCGATATGATCTCTGAAACTCGAACCTTGCAAAGAGCGAGTTTTGTTAGGTTGGTGGCAGATTAGCCTAACCCAAGTGGCATCACCCTGCTAAGTTAGGATGATCAAGAGATAAATCCTGACATGAAAAGAATAACGTAGTAGTTCTAACTCATTTCTGGCACTAGTCCATATCAGGTATTTTTTAAAGCACGGATTACGAAATTTAATGTCTTGTTGACTAGGAACGCTAATTTGTCTCGCAAGCCCAGGGCATTTTCTAAAGGGCTGGCTTATTGGCTGGGATTTGTTCTTCAATTTTGTCATTTGTGCGGTGAGCGAAGTTGGTATCAACGGTATGATTGCTATCTTCCCAAAAGCTAGTGCATTAAATTCGGATGCTAATCATCCCTGTCCCGTTTCCTTGTGCGGATTTTATGTATTATAATGTATTTTAAGCTAAAAATGCATTTTTTACTTTTCTTGATATGCATATTTTAGTAAGTTTTCCAAGTGCATTTAGCCTAGAGTTATGATTTGGTGCACCTAAGTGCATTTAGCTTTAGTGCACTCATATAATCCTTTTTTAAAATTTTCTTTTTGTTTTTGAAACTCATATGTGATCTTTTAAATTACTACTGGGTCGTCTGAACCCGCCTAACTCAACCTACTTTAAAATTAAGTTTGACTTTTATTTTTGGGATCTTTTCCAAATTAGGTTCAATTTCAAACGGACCTGGGAGAACCCAAAACTAATGTTGGGTTTACGTTAACCTAGTACCAAAACCCAAGCCAGTCCAAACATGATATTTTCCCTAAATTATTAAAATAATTATATTTATTTATGCATTAATCATTTTAACTATAATTATGATAAAAGTTCTTTAATCCAATGATAACTTAATTAAATTGTAAAATGTTCATTCTAAAACTTAAATATATCTATATTTGTCCATAAAAGTTGAATATATTGCATTTTTTTTTGATGTCTTATATATTACAACCCTTTCATCTCACATGTATTTTTTCTCTCATATGCATTTTTTCATTGTTTTTGCTTAAACATAAAGTAAACCACATTTGTACAACGCTTCTCGAGATGGGAGACCATGCTCCCTTACCCGGATCGAAACCGGGACGTTCTGACATACTGTCAGAGATGAGCACCAACTGCGCTACGGCGTCAGGCCAGAGGTGGGATGGGGCCGTGGTTCTGCTTCCTTGAATCGTGGAACTGGGTAAGAAACATAGAATACTCATTTTTGTTCCAGATTGTAGAATGCAATAAGTAGAACAGTGCAACCCGTGAACCAATTTTGTGAATGAGGATATAAGAGTTGTATCATTGGAGAAGTAGAAACAGTTCTTTCCTGTTTCAGATTGGGGCTCAAAAATTCCCAGATCTATGTGAAATCAGTGAGGGAAACTGAATACCACGGAAGCTTGACTTATTCTTGTGGGAGATCACTTTATTATTTCTAACTTCAAAATCATGCTTACTCATATATTAAAATAATAGCAGCACGTGGCTATTTGGTGATCCCATTTGTCTAAGGGGCATTGACATACATACCAACAAAAATTGAAGTATTTTCATTTATGCCAACAATGTTAAAAGTCTTTCGTTCATATTAACACTTTTTCAAATTAATTTCATTCATGCCAATACTAACGAATTTCAAAGTTTAGTTGGAATATATTGCATTTAAATTAACTTTATTTGCAAATTATTATAATTATACAAACTCTTTAAAATTATTGTATATGGTAATTAACTATGAGATATATAAGTTTCACTTGTACTAAACTTTAGATAATGACATGTAATCTCATTTATTTTTCTTACCTTGATTGTTAGTGGGTAAATTCATTATATTCATTGTACTCTGAATTGTCTTTTAATTAGAAGACTAATTTTCATCAAAACCAAAGATATCATAGGTCATATAAATATATTCACATACGAATGCAATAATGTTCAAAAAATTCATTATTTCTTTTAATAATTTCAAATTTTATTAGTTTGAAAATAACTAGAATTTCAATCCAAAAGTAAGATTGAAACTCATGTCAACCTGACCTGAACACGGATTCTAATATTATGATTTGGATCTACCTCAACTCGGTATAACCTGACCCAAGTTGCACCTCTACCTTTAGTCTCTATATCAAGTTTTACCATTCTATAATACTTTTACTTATTTATTTATTATTTTTAAAAAAATCATCAATTTTAAAGGTATTTATGTCATTGTTCGCCTGTTGCTTTCAAAAAAGAGTGGTTGTTGGATCCTTAAAAAACTTGAATTGTAAAGATAAGATATAAACATGTAAAAGTATAGTAAATTTGCTTATGAATTAAATACACTTAGAAATATATATTTTTTAAAAACTAAAAAATACAATTAATTATTAAAAATAAATAATTTATTTTAACTTAAAATATATCATGGTGTGTATAATGGGGCTTCTTTTATTATGTTTGGGGTCTGGTTGGAAAAGAAAATTCCATGCCTTTCTACGACACATTTTCAATATGATTTTACATCTTTGGCCACCTTACTCTTTTACTTTTTATGTCCTTGTTTATGTATTCAGTCATTTTGCAAACTTTTATAAAGAACGAGCTTATCTTTTTTATCTTTATTTTCTTCATTTTTAACTAATCATTCTCTTTATCATATTACATCTTCTCTCGCTTTTTGATAATTTTCCCTATAATTAACTTTTTTTTATTATTTTTTACTAAGCTTCACCTATCCTAGCTTTTTGGATTTAGAAAATGCTTCAAAAATCCAAAAAGAAAAAGTTATTGAAGGCGGAGGCTTTAAAATTTATATAATATATTAAAGGCACATCACACATGAAATATGGGACGGTTTTTTCAGTGTTGAATTTTTCATGTGTTTTAGCTTGAACGGTTGCGCTATTTCAGTGAACGTTGAATGATTTATGATTTGAACGTTTCATAATTACAATTATCATTATATAGCCGACCATTCAAAGCCGCTCACCTTCTCTTTGGTCCCCGTTTTTCTTATTTTTGATTGATTTATTTCATTTTATTAATTCCATTCAAATCTGTTTCCGTCATCAAGGGTTCAAGTTCTAGAAGGGAGGCTTATTCTTTTTGTATTCCAGGGGCAAAATTGCTATAAAATTAAACAGCTGTGAGGGTGTAATTATTGCCTTAAGGAAAGTGATATTTGTAACACACCTGAAAGAGTGACCTATTTTGGTTTGTAAATTTTCCACTTTCTTTAAATTTTCCCTCTTTATTTCCAAATCCCTACCACAACATGTTTAATAGAATAAATCAAACATTCATTGTTTCTTATTAATGTAATGAATGTGAGAAAATGTGCAATCATAGGCAAGTAATATTTGAACTTGCAGATTGTTTCATTTATTTCATCACTTTAAATTAAGTTTAGGATCATAGTTTCTAACTACATTAGTAGAAAACAAATAATCTCATCTTTAGTCTAATCATCTAGTTTGATTTGAGAGTGAATTAATGAGTCTAAGATGCAAAGGTTTATATTAGAATATACAATGTTACAAGAAAAAAATACAATCTAGAGGTATCTTTGGTAATCTTTGCATAAACCATTCGTGGGGTTTATTTTTACTATTTTTTGGATTTCATCAAAGTATTATTACAATAAATGTGTAGGTAAATATAGGTTAAAGCATCCGTTAGGTCATATGTAAAAAACATGAGGAAATTTTAATATGAAAAAATTTTAAGAAGTGTCGAGGGTAATGTGAGGTGATAAAGGTAATGACAATAAAAGTGAAATAGTTATAGTAGTTGTATGAAAAATTATTACAAAACATTAAAATATAGATAATATTAGAAACAGTATGATACTTGCCTGGTTGTTGAAAAGTCAAAACGTGTAGGAGGGGGTGCCAATCAGATCAGAATGCATTCAAAATATTTCTTAAAAATCAAAATCTAAAAACATGCTCTCTATTTTAACTTGACTCTTTTGGGATTCTTAATGAGTTGAATAATAAAATTGGTTAATTATTTCGATTATAAAAATATACAAAAATTTTATTACATTTTTTTTAATATTACCTTCATAGTTTCATCGATATTATCTGATTTACAAATTGGGTTAAACTAACTCAAATTTTATAATACGTGTTCGGAATTATGCAACTCAAACCCTACGAAAAGCAAGTCAAGTTAGTTTCGTGGCAGGTTAACCCAACCCATCAGGCGTTAAATCTTGACATCAAACAAATAATGGAGCCCCAACTCATTTGACTCGTTAGTCCAGATTAGGGGTTTTTAAAGTGCAGATTACGAAAATGGTATATGATCATGCTGCTTTAAAATTTTGATTTTTGAAAATTAAAACTAAATATATAAAAATATTATAAAATAGCAAAATTTGGCTTACGAAATAAATATACTTAGAAAAACATGGTTATTAAAAAATCAAAAAAATACAACTAATTATAAAAAATGAATAATATATTTTAATTTAAAATACATCATGATATATGTAATCAAGCTCCTTCAGTGTATCTAGGGTCTGGTTCACAAAGAAAATTTAATGCCTTCCTGCTCACTGTACCATATAATTTTACATCTTTAGCTATCTCGCTAATTTTATCTATGTTATCTTTACTTTCTTTATTTGCAATAATCATTTTCCCACCATAATATCTAGCAGCAACAAAGAAGAAGGCTAAGTGGTTGTTTTCTCAGATCTAGCTTTTTGACAACCGGAGTAGTGATTCCGTGCGGCGAATCGGTGCGGTGTCGAAACATGACGAGGAGCTATTTGGCCAGCGTAGATCATTGGTTGGAAGGTGACGGTGGAAATATGGGTGGGTCGTATTATTGATTTATAAATAGATTTGTGTTGAGATTTTTGAATAAATAGGTTATAATCTGCAACCTATTCAACATTTAATTAAATATATGGTTTAGTGTTAAGATTTTATAACCTGTCAACTTATTTAGTAACTCGTTTAATCCATTTAGCCCATTCAACCAATTTAATTCATTAAAATTATCTATATGTAAATCCCTTGGTTGTTTTTTGCGCTAAGTCTTCCTTCCGCTACCTAATTTTTATTTTTTAACTGTTGCTCTAATTCCATTTTTCTATTAGTATACTATTTCTATTTCCCTTGTCTCAAAAACACTCTTTTGCTTCTCCATTTGATATCATTGTTTGTCAGAGTCTAGATATTTAGATCATTTGTTATACAACTTGTTAATAACATGTCAACTTGTAAATTAATTGATAAACAGATTAAGTTGGGATATTTTAAATAGGTTAGGAATATAATTAAGCTCTAACCTATCCAACTTGATCTGTTAACACCTCCAGGTGGATAGATGGCTACAACTAAAGATTTGAAATGGCTGATTATGGAACAATGTGCGTTGCTAACTATAAAAGCATATGAGTGATGATTATTGGATTTTGAATTTTAGATTTTGTTTTCACATATATGCATCCTAGAAACAATTCAGTAAGTACAAGGAGTGCAATGAGGATATTGTGAGGATGACAAACAACGCAAAGAGCAGAGTTGCTAGTTTAGGTGTAATACATATTTACATGTTTAATGGACTTGTACGAACGTTGGCTACTGTGATGCGTGCTATTTATTTATGGATGAATTTTATTTAATTGGAAATGCTAGATTATAGAGGGTACAAGATTTCTACTGAAGGTGGAGCTCTCAAGTAACAAAGGAAGCTATAATCATAATAAAAGGCTAAAAGATTGGAAGCTTGTACTAACTGGTGGGGAGTGTGATGACAGGTGGAATTTTTGTAGAATTCCAAATTACAAATACAAGAATAGATGCCTAGTTCTATGATGAGTTCTAAGAAATGAACTTTTGCTTATATGGTCAATGAAAAACTCTCTAGTTGAGATTGCAATAGAGTGATGAAAGAGATGAAGCCACCAAAGATCGTATGGTAGAAGTAAATTATACATGATATCCAAAAGGGGTGTGTGTGACTGTACAAGTTTGAGCTCAATTGAAAGAATGTAAAGTGGTTGAAGAAATAAATTTCTCTATGAGGTAGTTGGCTTGTTGCGTACAAAATTAAGGTAAAAATTTATTAAATCTGTCTTGTATCATGCATAATTAGTTGTGCGTACAAATTCATATAGGTGTGAGTCTAAGATTGCTTATGGGATTGCACATATTTAAAAGCTATAAATAGATATTTACTCTATAGGGTTTGACATCACAGATAATAGAACAAATCTTGGTGAGAGATTTTGAGAAAGAGATAACCGATTGCTTGTGAGAGGAAAGTTGAGATTGTTTATCGATTAATAAATTGCTTTTTTCTCGAAGGTGTCTAGGTAAACCACTTAAATTCTCCGTGTTTTGTGTGTGCTTGCGTTGTATTCTCAACCCTAATATTAGCTTGATCAAATCAACCTTAGTTCTTTATGCTCTGGCCCGGCCAATTAAAAATGAATCATTAATATTATTGATAAACTTTATAAAAGTAGCAAAGACCCTGTAGAGTAGCAATGGATAGATGAGGGAAGCTAGAGCTGGCTCTACTCGCTATGCATCGAACGTAATTAAATAAAGAATAAAATGTCGATTTAGTGATTTAATCGTGAGTAACATTCTCACCAACTATAACGCTTATGGATAATTTTCAATTTATCTTTATTTTTTAAAACAATCAAATTAACTCGAATCAACAGCTTTGGCTCCAATTAATACAAATTAACTAAAGTTAACTTTCCATAAGTGCAATTTTTTGCGTTTTGTCTACTATTACTATATGTGGAGTGTGATTAGTAAACGTTATGCCATCATCACTTGGCGATCACTATTTTTTCGATTTTATGAAAAATTTATCCAAATTAACTCGAATTAATT
The DNA here is from genome assembly GCA_035584095.1 of Annona squamosa. Taxonomy (NCBI): domain Eukaryota; kingdom Viridiplantae; phylum Streptophyta; class Magnoliopsida; order Magnoliales; family Annonaceae; genus Annona; species Annona squamosa. The sequence continues at coordinate 52,388,895 of JAXCLR010000081.1, forward strand.
GAGTTAACCGAGGTTAACTTTTCATAAATACAACTTTCTTGCAACTTTCCTTATTGAGTGCATGTTCAATATATGCGAACTGTAATTAGTACACATTATGATGTTATTGCTCGGCCACTATTATTTTTTGATTTTATGAAAAAATTACGCGAATTAACCAAAATTTATTTAGTTTAATTTGAATTAACTAGAATTAACTCAGGTTAACTTTTCATATATGCATTTTTTTTGCATTTCGCCCTGTAAGCGTAATTCGTGTGTATGAGGTATGACTAGTATGGATTATGACGCCATTACTTAGTGATTATTATTATTTTGACTCTTATGAAAACTTTACCAAATCAACACAAATTTTATGAAAAATAATCCCGATGACAGCGTCACAGTACTAGATGACGGATGTGACAAAATGCCTCAAAACATCTCATGCATTCCCAAGAAAATCCTCAATAATTCCACATGACCCATCCCAACAAATTAATAGCATACCCCACTCCAAATACCACTTCTATTTTCTTCTGCTTCTTCCTCTCAAATTCCACCTAATTTTCTTTTATTTTTCTACTAATAAATCTAATTGACGACTCAGCCGTTTCTGAAGACTGCCTAAAATATGTATATGTGATGCATTCTGTTTAGCCTACAGCAAAATACTGACTATGAAATTGGAGGACCAAATATGATCAGGAGAAGAATCTGCCCTTCATCACAACATTGAAAGGACCACAATTGAGGCCTTTGTGGGGTGGTGAGGCTACATGTTCTCCAGAATATGATCTCATGAAACTAAAAGATTGCATATTAATCTTATACATAACACATGTTCCATAAAAAAAAAACACATGTTCCATCTAATTATGCTTTGTATTCAATACTTATGCCAGCCCATGCTTTGAACCACGAAACAATACACGACATAGAAAATTATGCATGACGCATACATGTGTCAAAATTTGAGTAACATTTTATGAAATGAACCAAAGCATTCATTGTTTCTCATTAATGAAATGAATGAAAAAAAATTTGCAATCAAAGGCATGTAATATTTTAACTTGTAGATTGTTTCATTTATTTCATGACTTTAGGTTATGTTTCGGATTACCGTTTCTAACTAAATTACTAGAAACCAAATATGCTCCTTCAAAATCTAATTATCTGGTTTGATTTGCAAGTAAATTAATAATTTTGAGATTATAATGTTTATACTAGAATGTGGAATGGTATAAGAAAGATAACATCCGGAGTTATCTCAGGTAATCTTTGCATAAGTCATTTTTGGGTTTATTTTTGCTTTTTTTTTTTTTTTTTTTTTGTATTTCATCAACTTAGATGTGTGGATAAATATAAGCTAAAGCGTCCGTTTGGTAATTTGCAAAAAATATGGGGAAATTTTCATGGAAATTTTTTTAAAAAAGTATTAAGGGTAATCATTAGGAATAAAGTAAATGAAAATAAAACAAATTTGCAGAGCTTGAACGCAAAAATGTAAAAAAATTAAAATATAAGGATAATAATAGAAAAAGTATTATAATTATGAATATGTTTTAAGCTAAAAGTGTATTATTTATTTATTTTATTTTCTATTTTTCTTCATAAATATATTTTCCAAAATTTTCCTAAGTGCATCTAATTTAATATCAAGTTCAGTCATTTTACAATAATATGCATGTATGGTAAAATGAAAAAACTTGGCTTATGAATTAAATACACTTAAAATTTTATGGAAAATTTATCCAGATTAACTCGAATTAATTAGGTTAACCTAGGTTAACATTGCATAAATGCAATTTTTTTGCATTTTTCCATATTGATTACATGACTAATATATGTGAACTACCACGACGGCTTTGCCGCCATGGCACGAAGTCTTCTCTGCAAGTGAGAGACCTCGATTCGAATGGCGGCTTCAACATTCTGTCTGGATTTTCGGCAGTAGCATCTTGTACGTGGCATGATGGCATTGTTCTCCCTAATTTGTGTTGAAGCGTCCACCAGGTAGAATAAGAGGAAGATTGGAATATTGATAAGATATTTATAGAATTGTAAGAATGTGTGTATAATGTAAAAATGTAATATCAATTGAGATAATATAATATATAAATATCCATAAAAAAGTATGTAAACTATAATTAGTACACATTATGATGTCATAACTTAGTTATTATTATTTTTTATTTTATGGAAAATTACCCAAATTGAAAAAATAACCTAAATTAATCCAAATTTAATCAATTTAATTCAAATGAAATAGAATTAACTTTGGTTCACTTTTCATAAATGCAACTATTTGCATTTCGCCCTTTCAGTGTCCAATACACAACTACCACTGCAACAAAAGTCACCAATAGCAACAAAGGCAAATTATTATCGTTAGGGTTTTTTGTTGCTAATAAGCAATAGCAACCGAAAATCATTAGTTGTATGTTTGGGACAGAAGCCCTATCTCAAAAAGTTAGTGGTAATGACACCATAAATGGTTGCTAATGGTACATCAATAGCGACGAATTTTTGGATGTCTATTACAAATAATTTTGTTGCACCATCTGCTCCGATGGCTAGTGAGGGTATTTTTGTTGCAATTGTTACCTCAACTGTAATGATATTTTTGATTACAAATTGTGTCATGAATTTGTTGCAAAAATTGAATATTTTTTATTACAAATTGTGTCATGAATTTGTTGCAAAAATTGAATTTTAACCATGGGTTAAAAATTAGCTAGCAACAATTTTGTTGCGATTGATAACAAAATCCGTTGTAGTTGACAATGAAGCTCGTTGCAAGTGATAATGAAGCTAGTTCCAAGTGCCCTTAATATTAAACTATAAAGAATTGTAAAGTAAATAAATTTTATTATAATTAATTATATGCTTTGTCATTAATTTCAATATACAATAGATAACAGAGCTAAAAACTTTTAATAAAGTAAATACATTATTCATCAACAACATGATAAGAAAATTTTACGTGTCCTAATACTTGAATGTCTTTCACAAATAAGTTTGCATCTTCTTATATCTTCACTATATTTGCTTTGACAGATTTGGTGGATGCACCTCTATAGTTCCTGCTTAAACATAATAAAAACTTCATAAGTGAATAATTATGTGAAATATGACAAATTTAAGGCAAGTCACCTCAAAGGAACTTTCATTGAAGGACTTTCCATCATCAAAGAATTTACATCTTATTAAATGTTCATCATTTTACTCTAGATCATGTCATGCCTATCAATGTCAATGACGATAAACCCACAGTTGGAAAAGACTAGCGCAAATCATCACAAAATTTATCTCTTAGTGTTAAAGCACATACTTCAAGGTGGTAAGAAGACTCAGACTTTTACTCCAATACACTAGCATGAAAATATTTTACTTGCACTTATTACTTAGAAAAATTTTATCAGCATTGTTTGTAAAAAGTATAATAATATTTTGCTTTACCACTTCAAGCCTCTCATGTCAAACGAAAAAGTTGCCTTCCTTCGAGTTGAGAAATTAATGAAAAAGAGCTAAAGTTCAAGTTGATCAACCGCAAAGTTAAGTCCCTCCCCTGTCTGTCCCGATAGGCGATTTTGGCGCGCTCGGGACAGGGTGTGGGTTCCGGTGGCTGTAGTGTGGGAATTGCGAAGCTGTGCTCGTCGACGGGGCTGTGCGCTCGTTAGATGACTTCCGATACCAGTAGAGGATTGGCTGCGAGTTGTGCGGAGATGCTTGAGGCCGAGCTTCAGACCCTGTCCATTGGGGGCAATGCGATGAAGAAAATTCATCCGGGGGAAGAGGCAGCTCTGCTTTGCACGCTGTGGGCGGCAAAATCATACAATAGGGAATATCTCAAAGGCATGTTGAGGAGGTTATGGAGAACTAAAGGGAACTTATTCTTTACGGAGCTTGGGGAGAATTTGTTTAT
>JAXCLR010000081.1:52416366-52442107 GCA_035584095.1 Annona squamosa
TTAGAGTTATACTCCTATAAGGTGTCCTAATTAGATAAGTCTTGGATTTAAAGATAGCCCAATCATATTTGGATTACGTACGCAATCTGAGTTCAGGTAGAACTACACTTCTAGTTGAGTCATGATGGGAAAGGCTCTATAAATAGTGTAGTCTAGGTTCCTCTCTCACACGGTTTTTATCATTAGTGGTTCCCATCTACTGCTAGTATTATAGGGAGAAGTGTTGTGAGAGAAGACCTCGTGCTCTACTCGGTCTACTGATGGAATCTACGCACACATGAAATCAGGTACGCTTCCGCATCGCATGATTTCCAACAGACACTGCCTATTGCAGCAATCTACAGATGCCCTCCAACAAGTCAACCTTCATGTAGGTGGGAATTGGAATATCAAAACTAGCAATGGTAATGCCGATAGGGGCGATCAATATCTGAATGCAGCAGTTCAACCTTGATGGAAAAAGCCATTAGTGTGATAAAAACTATTATCGGTGCGTAGAATGGTTTGACTGAGATAACAGTTAGCCAATAAAAGAACACAATAGGACTCCTGACTTATACCAGACTACTTCAACTAATGATAAGCTTATTTTGTATTATTGTTTTGAAGAATGTTTGAAAAAATGGTGGTGCTGAGTGGAATAGTTTCTGCCACCTATTCTTCCAGTAGAGTGACCCAAGGGATTCTTATTTGATAAAATATCTTAGAAAATGCCTTGGTTATATAAGATAATATTCTGAGAAATGAAAAGACACTGCACTCTTGGATTGCTAACAGCCATTCCACCATTTTGATATATATATAGAGAGAGAGAGAGAGAACCGCTGTAAAATGGACCCTACACATATTAGATTGTAATGAAACTTTATACACTCATTTATCCATATATAAATCATACTTTAGACGGTTTAGATGTTGAAAAAACCACTTTAAACTTGATATTTACATTAAACTACTTTATTACATTGATTTTGCACCATTTTAAGATGTAGACCACACACATGTTGGATTTGAATGAAAATTGGTATGCTAATAAAGTGAACAATTCTCAATACAATGGATGGGGTGGATTTTCTATTTATGATCAAGTGGGGCCCACAGTGCATGGACTGTACGGTGCAGTCGCATGCACTGGATTATTTCACATATATATATATATATTTACAAAAATTTATAGACTGAGAAAAAGAGAAAATTGAATCAAATACAAAACTGCCAGGTTCATTATTAAATTCCCACAATAACATTAAAACGCAAAGAAAATCTCTACATTTAATTTCTAAATTTTCCTGGTGGATTTGCTTTAGGAAGCTCTGAACAACAGTTTGCTTGTTGGATTTTGCATTTCCAGACAATATCAAAATATTTCATAAAGGCTCAACCAAAAGAAAGTTAAATCAATTTATGCAATGTGATCCTCACTGATTTTTTACCAATTTGAGAAGAGTTCACCACCAAACTTGATAAATGAATCATGATTACCAAGATAAATCATCTGCACACGTATTTTAACAATCACAAATCTCACATCTCCTGAGTCTATTATCTGTTCTTAAACAGATAGCTGAATTAATTTTCATATTCTAATTATTAAACTACCATGGTACTACAGCCATCATTCCTTTCTACAGTCTTAATTCCCTCTTCGTTAATCAGTTGAAAAACATAAATCTGGAAGAGAATGTTACATATACCAGAAAATATATCAAAGACAAATACAAAATGCCCATCAGGATGACAAGAGCAAAGTAAGAGCATCAGGTGTTTCTAAGATGAGTTGATTAAGATAAGAGTAAAAGAGAATAAAAACAAGAGTTCTGGCTAGAATGACTTCCCCATCAACATTCATTGGTCAGCTCATGCACATATTTGATATTTATATTTAAGCTTGAACTTTCTGGTGAATCTAATGACGCTGCTAATTAAAAAGTAAATGTTCAACACACTGGAGCCTGGAAGGAGAGGCTAGAGAGTGTCCCATGCCATGGGAGGTTCGAGGAAGAAGAGCATTGATGTTTCTTTCCATGACTCCAAGAAATACGAACACACTGTTTCTGTTATAGACTTCCATATCCAATCTTGATGTATGGGGTGCGTGCTTCCTTACACCAATCCTCACCTATATCCTTCTTCTTGCAGCTTCTGTTTTTGAGTAGAGCCAAGGACTTGAGATACTTTAGATCCTGCAACCGAAATAAAGACCCCCAGATTATACTTTTCCAATAAGTAGCCGCAAGATATCAGAAGTGTCTAAGAATCTTGAGATTTCTTTAAACATTAATATAAGGAATGTTACCACCAGGAAATTTTTTTGGTATCAATTTATGACAGATTGGTCACCTACAAAGATATTAGATATATAAAGATGCATCTCAAATGTGAATATCATCCAAACTCATCATCGAAGACTAGGATATGATGAGCTACCATCATCTGTAAGTTGCAGCAAATTATTCACATCAACCATCAAAAAACATGATGTGGAATGCCTTAGCTAATGTAGACTAACTTTATTATTCCAAAAAAATGTACATTTAGAAACTGTGATATTCTGTAATGCTAATAAATCCTCCACCATTACATTTCTATGAGTTTTTCCCTCTGAGAGAGAGAGAGAGGGAGAGGGAGAGACCCGTGGTTTCAAATCCAACTGAAGCCCAACGCTCCTATGGTCTTGTGTTAAATTCTCAACCTCTCTATTGTGTGAGATCCGACTGCGATATGTCCAAGTGGGGTATATGAGATATGTTGACCCAGTCCTCACCTATACGCTTCTTGCATCTTTTTTCTAATTCAGAGCAATCTTGAATGATTAGAGATTTGAGATTTGTTAGGTGTCGTATTCCAGATAGTAAAGCCACCAAATTCTCGAACGACCCAATGTACAGAAATTGAAGAGAAGAAAGGTTGTAAATCCACTCTGGTAGAACTGCAAATGGGAGATCACAGATGCGTAGATCTTTCAGCATCTGGGCATGCTTTAGCCCTTCCGGCAAACATGCCACCCTAGGACAGCTGTAGATGGAAAGAGATGTAAGGGCAGTTAGGTGTTCCATACCCTCTGGCAATGAACCCAGCTGTGGACACCCCCCAATGTTCAAGCTTTCAAGCGAAGTGAGGTGGTGCATCTCCCCAACAAAACTCTCCAAATTATCACAGCCATAGATGGAAAGAGCTTGAAGAGAAGTAAAGCCACCTTCTAGGCTCAATGAAGTCAGATCACTGCACCATTCGATCCGTAGCTTATGTAGAGCAGCAACGTTTCCAAGCTCCCTTGGCAAATATCTGAGCTTTCTGCACCTTAAAATAAGTGTAGAGAGATGGGTCTGGTTTTGGAACAAATCAACTTGTAGAGAGTCTCCTTCAAATATTTGTATGGTAAGTGATGAAAGAGAAGGAAAGCAGGCGGGAATTGCAGTCAACTTTGGGCATCCACTGAGAGTTAATTCCTGTAGGTGAGGGAGTGCTTGTGTTTGTCTATAGTTTGATTCTGCTGAAGACGACCATTCTTCAAAATTAGGCATACTCATGAAAGTCAGATCCTCCAGTGAAGGGAATGCCCTTTCACCATAGAAACGGGTGCCTATGCATTTCAAAGCATCCGTTCTGGATATGAGCAGAGACTTAAGTAGGGGAAATTGCCCAAGTGAGGGGAGCTCTTTGCATTTGCTGCAAAAGTTTAGTGATAAATAACCCAAATTTCGAAGAACAAAAGAATCACTCATCCAATGTGGTTAGTGATAAATAACCCAAATTTTGAAGAACAAAAAAATCACTCATCCAATGTGGTTAGTGATAAATAACCCAAATTTCGAAGAACAAAAGAATCGCTCATCCAATGTGGAAATAGCTCCCCTCGGTAGCTGAACACCATCAATCGTTTGAGATTTTTATGTGGCTGAAGACCTTCAAGAGTTTGTTCAGTGCTTCTTCTCATGTTATCATCAATTTCACCATCACTCCATGTCCATGATAATCTTAAGCTTCGAAGATCTGCTTTCTCATTCAATGCTGCTTCCTCTGCATTTTCTCTGTCCCTCACATTCTCCAACTTCCGAAGCTCCAGTTTTCCTCCAAGCTTTAGTTCTTGCAGTTCTCTTATGTTGCATCCACTCTCCTCTTCATCACCCACAATAAACACTGGCAGGGTTTGAAGAAATTTTCACTCTCCCATCTTGGGTGGCGTATGAGTCAACGCATGGTCAATGATTTGGAGATGCCTTAGGCTGGTCATTCTCCTCATATCTTTCGGTAACTCCGAAAGGTACCCGGAATTTTTGAGCGTCAATGACTGCAGATTGTGAAGCTTGCTCAATGACTCTGGTAACCTTGACTCCCCATGAGGCATGCGGAGGTAGAGGTACCTTAGTCGCTTCAACCCACTAATCGAATTTAGCATATCCTTGGTAATGTTCTCCAAACCACATAAATCTAACACGCGAAGGCAGGGTAAATGAATAGAAATATCAAAAGAAGATATTCTAATTGAAGATTCAAATATCCAGAAGGGCAGTCAATTCTATTGCAGGTATTCTGCTATAAGAGCTGGACACCAAGGACAAATGACGACATTCACTAGGAATGCTTGTCATGTTGCCATCTTTGATAATTGAACTTACTTCCCCTGAAATAGACACCGCCAAATCATGTATTAGATCATGCATTTTGCAACTTAGTATGTTTCCATCATCTTCTTTGGGTTCTTGAAAGGACCGCCACAGTAAATTATTGAAGTAATCTCTACCAATGTCTTCCATGGCTTGTCTTCCTTGAGTTGGTTGAATGAAACCTTCCCCCATCCATAATAGCATGAGTTCATGAGGAAAGAGAGGGTGGACCTTTTTTGAATTTTCTTTTTTTTTTTCATGCGACGATGGGGAAGTCCGGCGGCGAGAGGGGTGGGGTGGAATGGATTAACCGCATCGAAAACGGGATCGATTGCATGTGCCGAGAGCATGCTGTGTTGCACACTCCTGGGCGTATGCACCTCTCTTTTTAAAAAAATTTTTTAAATAAAAATATTAATACAAGTGTATTTAATATGTGTATAAATTTTTACTATTTTTAGAGTATTTTAGATATTTATTTTTTATTTTTGAAAGTCAGTAACATTTTAGGTAATTTTAAGTAAAAATTTTTATATATATTAAATAGATATAGATTAATAATATTGTACAAAAATTTTAAAAAAATAAAAATAAATAAGTGTATGTGTTCGAGAGCATGCAGCGCTGCATACTCCGGGCGCATGCAATCAACATCCGTAGAAAACCTTAAGTGATTCTATTTTTGTACAATTTAGGGTGCGTTCGGAAACTTTAAAAAAATATATATTTAAAATTTTTTTATATAATTATCTTATTTTTTAATTATTTTAATATATTTTCATATATAACTATTTTCTTTTTAATTATTTCTGCTCATCTTCTTTACAACTGCTTTATACTTTTGATCATTACTTTTATCTTTTCAAATTTTTTTCCAACTGACCAAATACACTCTTATTTAATTCGATACTTTTACTTTTACAATTTACTCATTTATCTTCTAATTACCTTATTTATTTAAATTTTACCCCATCATTTTGTATAAGTCACACAAATATTAAAATATTTCCTTTCTCATCCTCCACTTTATCCCAAAATCCCACGAGCATTTATATTATGGAACCTCATGGATGTTTGCACGCTGTTATTACATACTTATGCTAAATTAAATTAATAAGCCCTAGGATTGTTGCATTGCGCCCACAATATCCTACAGTGCAGGTGGTCTAATCTTTGCCCTTTTGTATAAAAGATCATTTTCCGTTAACTGATGTGCTTTTCTTCAGTTAAACCTCTCTTTTAAATAATTTTTTAAATTTTTAGTGTATGTTTCGGAAGATATAAAAATTTTTAAAATAGGAAAAAAAATTACGGAATATGATAGTAATAATGATGAGAGAAAATAAAGTTAAAATATATAAATTAATTGTAAAGGTAATTACATAAAATGATTAAAAATATGATAATCATATAGGAAGATATAAAGAAATGGCTAAAAATAGAGTAATTATAAAGAATTAAAAAACAATATCTTAATGTAATATTGTATATTATTATAAGAACTTTTTTATTTGTTTCGTATTATTGTGCATGGTTTTGATCAACATAAAATTGTTTAATGATAAAATTAATTTTAAAGTTTTATTTGTCAACATCTAAACTATTTAAAATATTATTATTATATGAGTAAATAATTTTATAAAGTATTATTATATTTTAATATGTATGTAACTATTGTTAAGCATTTTTATAATTTACGCAAATATATATATATATATATATTTTAGCAAATGTGACCCTCTTCCACCAAAATTTTTCTTCCAGTTTTTTCTCTTTTCTCAAACATGTTTCCTTAACAAATATAATATTGTAAGTAAATTATAAGGTTTCATGAACTTGATTTGTAATATTAAATGGAAAAATATGACATTGTAAGTAAGGATTTCAGGTAAAACAATAAAAAAAAACAAGTTTAATGTTGGAATTGTGAATAAAAATTAGTTAATTTACAAATATACATATATAATTTGACCATAATTGAAATTATCTATAAATAACCACATATAATTTGATCATAAATGCAAATATACTTATGTTATCATGACACTATTATGGTGATACAAGGACATAGGTATATTTGCAAATATATGCAAATTAGATAAGTATATTTGCAATTTTAGAAACTAAGTGAGTATACTTAGTTTTGCAAATGTACAAACATAGTTTGTGCATATTTGCAAACACGTCATAATAGCACAATGACAAAGCCATTACAACATATTAATAGAGTTATGATGATGTGGATATATTTGCAATGATAGTGAAAATTAGTTATACTTTGTAAATTATGTAAATATATCTATGATTATAATCAATTTATCATGAGTATATTTTTTTTCAAAATTACCGTAAAAAATGGGACTACTCTTTTCAAAAGACTTCCACTAGCTAGTGGGGGAGTTGACCAATTGAGTTGACGAGCTAGAGCCTACTCTTAATTCTAACTCACTAAAAAAATCTCAATCCTGACCATCTACCAACTCATTTAAAAACCTTAATCCTAACATATTTACAACATATTTAATAAATGGATTGACGGGTTATTAAAGGGTTATGTATATATGTTGCAAAAAAGTCAAAATTAAGTTAATTTAAAATTGAGTGTGTTTTCTTTATAATTTTTGTTGTAAATTGATTTATACCGATAGAATATATGCAATGGCTAGATCTTAATCGAAATATTTATATACACACATATTCAACATGTTAGCCAAATAAGGATAGTAAACCTGTGAGATAGAGAGAAAAAAACGATAATAAAAATAGAGAGGGGAACAATCCAGGAGGGAGGGAGGGAGGGAGGGAGAGAGGGAAATGATTAAAGACAAAGAGGGGGGAAGAGAGCCAGAAAAGAAAGAAGAATCTTACTAATTGCACCAGCAGAAGGTGGCAAGGACGATGATAGCAATGCCATGGCATGGCAGTAGCAAAGATGTTGAAGAGTCATAATCAAAGGGAGGAAAATAAGATCACAATCAGAGAAATAGATTTATAGCTAGGAAATATATATCCTTTATTAGCAATTGTAAATGGGTTGACAACGTAAATAGGTTAAACGAGTTACTACATGAGTTGACGAGTTATCAAATCTCAATTATAATCAATTTATTCATTTAAACAGTTAAATGGGTTGGCAGATCATAAATCATTTATTCAAAAATTTTAACTCAAACTTTTTAATAAATGGGTTGGATGGGCGGTTAGCAAGTTGACTATGACCATCAACATTCCTACTAGTGAGTATGTCATTTTGCGATTACCCCACAATGAAATGCTGCTATTGCAATAAATGTTTGCATAACAATTTCGTTTCTAAAGAGCTATTGTAATGAAAATTTTTTGTTACATGTTGGTTGGTATATTGCAACGAAATATTTTCATTGCAAATAATTAAGTTTTTGCACCAATAGATCCACATTTTAACCATGGTTAACACATTACCATCCAAAATTTTTTGTTGCAATTAGAAATATTTTCGTTGCAATTAAGGCGCACCATAGTTTAGCCATGTTTTTGTTGCAATTAGCCTAATTTTTATTGCTATTTTCTATATTCTCGTTGCAAGTAGCCACGTTTCCATTGCAATTGGCGATATTTTTGTTGTAATTGGCCATAATATTTTACAATCCTTTAACTCATCACACAATATAAGAATAATTACATAATATAGATGAAAAGACAATCTTTACAAAAGCCTTCAACTTTCGTTACATTTTAATACAATCACCATTAGGGGAGAGCGAATAAGGTTTTCCTTTTCTTCAAAAAAAAAAAAAATACAATCACCATTAGAAACTTTCTAAAGTTGCTTATTCTACAACAATATTATAGTTGGTTCCAAATATTCTATTACGTAAAGAATACTTCCCAACATTTAAAAAAAAAAACACACTTCCAAATATTAACAAGGTAAATCTTCAACATACAATTTGGCTGACACAAAAGCTGATTTTCAAAATCTGTAATAACATAAAACTACAATAGTCGTTCAAATCCTAAGATGATATTAGTAGGAGCACCAATTCTTTCCTGCCTTCTTAAGTTCTCATTATCTTATGATCATTGTCAACTGATGTGTCAGGTCATCCTATACTAAAAAAGGATAAACAAGTTCATGATTAATAATTTATCACAAAAGAATAAAAGGATGAACCTTCGTTATCAAAGAATCTTTTTCTTTGTAGCCTTTGTATTCAACAATCATTTTCATACCTTCAAGGAACTCGACTAATAGCAAACATAAACTAAAATAAATTCATGTCTCGTAAAATAATTATGTACGCCTCTGCAGCCTCAAGAATCCAATTACTGTAACATGCAACGGATCTTGGTAACGGATGTGAGCTGGAACGATGTTTTTTGAACCCCCTTAAAAACTAGATAAACTAAATTCATTAAGTGATAATTATAGCAATTGTAAATTGAAAATCAATTACACTGAATCCTTCGATAAGGGATGGGCAAGGAAAGTCAGAGCTAAATTCTCAAACATGAATGAGAATTTTTGTACACAAAATTATAAAAAATATTAATATAATTTACTATGTTCACTGTAGCTTAATGCATAGAAGCTAAGTGCATGTAGGCTTTGATACCCGAAAGTCCAGTTAATATTCTTACCGGTCGTCTCTTAATGCATGGAAGCTGATTGCATATAGCTTTGATACTTTAGGAGAATATTTTGGGTCTGTTTGCTAATGAACAAAACTCGTTGACATTTTTTTGCGGTAATGTAAAACTTGTATTCATTAATGCACTGTTGACTGAACGGGCATTTGAAGAGATTAATGAAGCCAACATGCTTGCATATGCGAAACTCAAGACCAAGACTGGATTTAATTTGCAAAAAAAAAAAAAACCGAATGTTAATTGCTTTCTGGTGGACTTTACAGTTCCCTTTTTCCATAAGTTGTGCACCTCATTGGACATGTTTTGCACAAAGCCCCATCGCATTAAAAAGTTTAACCTGCTGCTTCAGTTTTATTGGTTACCAAATAGACCCTTTAATATTTTTAAATGTTAGCTAATAGTGTAAATCATCTCTTACTAGCGACTCCTAAGTCCTACCATCTTTGGCATATATGTCTTAAAAATAAAAAAAAGTTTAATAGAAATATTTTTAATATTTACCTGCCAAGCTTCTATTTTTTCAAAATTTTCTTCTGAAATTTCTTGTGATAAATTATTTTCTAATTTCCATTCTGTAGGTAAATTAACTTCGGACCATAAAATTTGTTTTGGTTCTATTTTTTTATGGATATGATTCATAATAAAATATGGTATAACGTGTAACTCTTTTTTATCGAGAAACTAAAGACTTGAGAATTAAAGTTTTTATAGCTTTATAATAAATTCTATATTAGATAGATAAAGGTTTAAATCATATTCTCATATTGAGCCCCTGTGTTTGAATTAATAGTGATAATATGTCTAAGGTATGTAGATCAGTTAAGCTTATAAAAAAGTTTGAAAAACTATTGAAATATATTGGACCAACATATAAAGAAGTTGTAATATTTCAAAAATAGAATCTGAAAAACTTTTGTGCTTATTGTCTTTCAAGCACGCTAAAGCAGAGGCTTGTTAGCATGTTCTTACTAATGGTTGAATAGCTATTTAAATTAATCCAAAACGAAGAAATTTAAATTCTTTATTACATAAATCTTAAATAGTCTTCTTTTGTAATAATTGCATCTAATAAGACCCTTCTCCAAATTCTAATATAGTCTCAAGAGTTTTGATTCGGTATTCTATTTTGAAGTGGAATGCCCCAATTTTATAAATTTGTTTACAGGTACCTTAGGTATTTTTTAATTTTGTATATATTTCTCGACATTATTACAGGCTTCTTCAGTAATATTTTGTATTTCATCCAGCCTGATGGCATGAATTTCTGCATCAGTGCTGAAAAAGAAGAAGATGGGGTAAAAAACATTCTCTTACGACTATTCATCATTCATAGTCAACGTTTTAATCAGCCGTCTACGCGACTTCATGACATTTTGAGTTTACTTAAAAAAAGTTTTTGCATTAACTGCTTCAATAGGAGTCCTAACATCTTTAATATGTATTTCTTAAATATAAAGGATGTGTTTGGTAATGTATAAAACTTTTGATGAAAAGTTTTGGAGAGTAAAAGTTGTCAAATGATATGATATGATAGAGATAATGATGAGTAGTAAAGAAGATAAAGTTAAAATAGATAAGTTAGTTGTGTGGATAGTTGTGTAGAAATGATTGAAAAGAAGGGTAGTTATATAGAAAAATGTGAAAAAATGATTAAAAAATATGATAGCTGTAGAGAGTGACAAATTTTATATTGAAAAGTTTTAACTTAACAATTTTTGTAAATTACCAAACACACTCAAAATAATTATAATAGAAATACTTTTAGTATTTATCTAATAATAAATATAACACGTGCACATTTTTAGGGTGTGGGATAAATGGGCGGCGAAAGCTAACTTTTTACTCTTTTCGTCATGTGGTGATTCTCACACATGACTTAGATGTAATTAAAAATATAATTTAAATGTTTATTATTAGACAAGATAAATAACTAATATGAGTATTAGATACCTATTTAGTTAAATAATAATAAAATAAAATTAATTTTTAATAATTATAGCAATGATATATACTATTCTTAGTATGTTCGTTCCTTAATTGTGGATGGATGGAAAATCCAACTCCTACGTATGACGAATAGAAAATCTAGCCCTTGCCGGTGATTCTAGTCATACTGCAGTTTAATTTGCAGTGCCCACATGTCAGGTAATGGACAATTGTGTAGTTATTATTTTATTTTAGGGGTTGTTTGCTTACTTATAAAACTTTTTAAATTATGGGTATGCTAAGAAAGTGATAAAATTTTTGGACATAAATTTTTTTTATAAAATTTATTAAATTGGTAAAAATTGATTTGATAGGATAGAAGATCTGACCAGGTATTAAAAAAAATTAAACTAAATAGGTTAATTATATGAGTAGTAGTATAGAAATGATTGAAAAATAAGGTAATTATATAGAAAGATATGAATAAATACTTTTAAAATAAGATAATTATGAGAAGTAAAAAGTTTTAGATTGAAAGGTTTTAATTTGAAACATTTTTATTAAAAATAAACGGACCCTAAGAACCTGTATAAGTAAAAATTGTTAAAGATATAATTTTTTACCTAAAACTTTTTTACTTTTCATAACTATCTCAACTTTTAATCATTTTTGACATATTTCTATATAAGTATTCTACTTTTTAATTATCTTTACACAACTATCCATACGAGAAACTTATTTTTTTTCTAATTAACCTATTTTTTTATTCTTCATCATTACTCCTATCATATCACATTATTCTTTTCAATTTCAAAACCTTTTACATAAAAAACTTTTTATTTAAAAATTTTATTACTTTCTAAGCATACCATAAAATTTTTCAATCTAAAACTTTTTTCTTCCCATGATTACCTTATTTTTAATAATTTTTCAAATTTTTCTACATTTCCATTCTACTTTTTGATCATATCTATATATTACCCATATAATTAACCTATCTATTTTAGTTTTATTCTTTTTACTCCTCATCATTACCACCTATTTGTAAACACTCCAATTTTGAGCTATTTTTGGGTCATAATAATTAATTTTATGCCTATTTTATGAAATGACAAAATTTGAAAATTTATGCATGGTTTTGATTAATTTGCAATTAACGGTGCAATTAACGGTGCATCAGTAGGCTAGAATTATACTTGTAGATTACTACAAAATTATTGAATAGTTAGCATGTAAGGATCAACGACCCAGATCGCCGGGCACGACCTACGCGCACACAAGCTTCTGTAGCTTGGAGCTCCTCCCACAGCCGCCCTTTATGATGTTATTTTTCTCCTCCCACAGCCATCCGACGGATGAATGGAGCCTCTCATTGATTGATGGCATGCGTTAAACTGGCCATCATCTTCCCATCCAGCGGGCAGTGCTCTTTACATCTATCTCGACACTGATCAACCATCACATGGTTGTGCGTCCGCATCATCAAGCCTCAACTAGTGATGATCCTCACCGTCCAACTCATTGCTTGGGCACTAAGCAACATTGCTTAGAGATGAAGTAAATGACAGAACCCAACCATGCCCAACATGCAAGAACTAGCGGATAAAAGAAAAACCAAGGGAGACAACCAAAGATCCAGCACATGCCACAACCTCACACTATTAGCCAATCAGAACATGCCACGTCAGTAGCCCCTTTAACCAAAAACGCCTATAAAAACCCAAGCTTCTTCATACATTGACACAACTGTCCCACCAGAGCCAGGGGAAGAGAAGTGACTGTCTTGCCCAGCTTCTTTCCTCATCCATCTTTATCTTCTTCCTCTAGTTAAAATCTTGTCTTCACCATCTGAGCAATCCAGAAAATACTCAAAGCTCCAATCTAGCTACACATATTCTGGCCCTCTAAAAAATGCTTATTTATTTTTATTGTGCAATAGTATATGATTGCCTGTAATCTAGTCTCTTTTTATATAAACCCATACTTTATCCATCAATGCACTATTGGGTTCTAATTTTCCCAAAAAGATGAGTGGTGACTTCCCTCTTTTATATTTTGCTATTATTTTTATTTTAATGCTTTAATCTTTATTTTGTTACAATAATATCTATCGTAGTGCCGACCGCCTGTGAATGGGGCGCTACAATATTATATTACATCATTTTCTTTAAATTTAAAAATTTTATAAAAAAGTCTTTTCATTTAAAAGTTTTTACCACTTTCCAAACGCATCTTTATTTGCACACGATTTTTCTAAAAATAAGAAAGAATTATTCGTTTATTCATAAAACGTCTTAAGACATATTTTTGTAATTTCAATGACGCTAAACAAAATTTCAATCAATTCTACTAATAATAATATAAAATATACTATTTTTAAAATTTAAATAAACTAATAAATAATTGAAAGTGGAAAAAAGTTGTGTGCTGAAGGCTAGAATCTGTGCGAAAGGGAGGAAGTGGAACGGAGAAAGTGGAAATGAGCAGCAATATTGGACGGAAGCTTAGGAGCGGCCGGTCAAGCCGGTTCACTGTTAAATAATTAAACAAATTATGTGTTTTAAGTATTTAAAAAATTATTTTAATTATTTTTTGGAGTTGTTTCGACTTCCGAACACGTATGCAAAAACCCCCTCAAAGCTTTACACGCTTCCGATCCCGCCGCTGAGCGCTCCCATTTTCTGTTTTTCGCTCCTCATATTTCTGCCGCAACAGCGATCGATCTTCGCCACCAGTCACCAGAGCTTGCAATCGAAACTCCAGCGACCAGCAACCGCCTGCTTCGGCCCTTCTACAGATCACCACTACCAGGCGCTAACAACTACAGATGTGACGGAAACCCACAAACGGCGCCGGTCTTCATGTCCGGTTCTCTCGTCTGCAAAGAGGTCGGCGTTGCATCCTGCAACTTCCCATCACAAGACTGCAGTCGTCCCCTTCCACAGAAGTCGTCGCTAGTCACTGTGAAAAAGTGAAAATCACCCTTTCAGTTTTCACAGCAAGCTCAAGGCGTCCAGCTGCGAAATCACTCCCTGTTTGGTCGAGGTCGGTCTTCCAGCATAGCAAAAGCAACGTCATCTGGTCCAGTTCGGTCTTCCCAGTTCGCGAGTAATTTCAGTTGTTGATTGCTTAGTGGATTGCTGCTTTTCGTGTTCATGTGATTGCAATTGGTGGAATTTTTTTGTTAGTGTCATTGAAAATGAAAATTACTGTTTACAACTAGCTATTTTATGTGAGAATACCACGGTGCTATTGCTATCGTCTGCTGATTTTGAGCCCATGAACTCTTAGGGGACGGATTTTGAGATCTATCATGGGGTGGGAAATGTGGGAGGGAAAATGTGGTGGCACGGATTTTGAGATCTATCATTTCACAATTAATTATTATATTTTCCCACTTTTACCCTTATATTCTAATCATTTTACCTATCAACTACCTTCCAACAAACCTATTTATTCTAACTTTACCCCTATTATTTCATATCAATCACACAATTTTCAAAATATTCTATTTTTTATTCCCACCAAATACCACATTTCCCACCACTTTCATATTCCCAAACATCTCCTTAGATCTTCTTCTGTAGTCTTTGGTTTTGGCTGTTATGATTTGTGACTTATGAAAAATAAAAAATTAAACGTGTAGGTCTGAAATTTTTTTGTGCTTATTTAATGGTTAGAATTGTCTTGGTTAATGGCCTTCATACTTGTGTAGATTTGTGGCTGGTTGACAGAATTGAACTGATGAAGGAACTGGTCTAATTCGATCCGGTTTGAACTAGTGAGGTCAGCTTGACATAATTATGATGTCATAAGGTTTAATTATTTTTAATTAATTATATCATTAAAAATTAAAATTATATATGTATAAATCCTAAATCTATATGTTAGATGTTAAGCATCACAATAAAACATGCAGGAAAAAAATTAATAAAAAAATTTCGAAATATCTTTAAGCATGAATATGAGAAAAATTTACTATCTTAATTGACTTGAAATGCATCAAAAGCCTTAAATGTTGATGCTTGACTCTTGAATACTTCCTATTTACCTCAATGCCTTTATGAATTACACTTTTATAAACATACCCAGAATAGTATGACGATAAATTTATAGATTATACAATTAAAAACATCTTCTCAATATTAAGAAAACATAAAAATTCGTTATCTAAACCTTGTGGAAGGATTATAAAAAAAAAATGAAATGAAAATCCTGATCCTCCGTGAATTTATGCCCGACAAAGTTATTTCTTTGGAATGCTAGCAGGAAGCTTCAAGACCACACACAATGTACACAACAGACAACCTTCATTTTCAGTGACATGATTGATGAGAAATTCCAAGAAGACTTTGACCATTAAATAATCTTATCCAGCTATTGTTAGCTAACAAAAAAAAAAAAGAAAAAACGATTGAACCACCCAAATATGAACAATGCATGATTCATCTCAATTGATAAGTAGCTAGAATGATATAAAACACCCCTAAAATCACTACAAAAGACAGTAATTGAATTTTAGAAATAAAAATTAAAAAATCAATTCAAGGAGCAAAATTAGAAAGAAGAAGAAATTGAAATATGGATGTGGAATGATATGAAGAAAGTATTATTGCGTATTAAGAATGAGGAAACTCTTTTGTGTGTTTTTTTTTTTTTTTTGGGGAATGAGAAAAGTTGTTTAGGAACGAAAATTTTCATCCCATCCTCATCTCATCTCTACTACATCTCAACTACGAACAGGTCATAAAAGAAAGAGGTGAGGGATCTCTTTATCTAGCTAAAACATGGAAGCATGGAAAATTACTATAAGGAGAAAATAGGATTACTCTCCTCTTGACAGTGAGAAAAAAATGAGGAAAAAACGGTGGGAAGAATTTTTGAAAAGTAAGAGAGGGAGGTTATATGGTAGGGCTGATGATTAAAGATGAAGAGAATAAAGCTAAAATATATAAGATAGTTGCATAGAAAAATAAGAAAAATTATTGAATTTTAAAGATAATGACCAAAAAGTCGGTCAGTTAGACAATGAAAAAAAAATTCATGACCATTTGTTGGTAGTTGCCTAGTTGGTGGATAGGAAAAAATGAAATGCTTCTCTACAAGTGCTAGTGTTGCTGTTAAGAGTGTTAATGGATTGGGTCTACTTGTCAACATGCCTGAATGGATTATGAGTGTATTTGGAAAGTGATAAAACTTTTTGATGGAAAAGTTTTTGAATTGAAAGAAAAAGATGAGATATGATAGAGTAATAATGAAAAGTAAAGAGAATAATGCTAAAATAGATAAGTTATTTGTATTGGTGGTTGTGTAGAAATCATTTAAAAATAAGATAGTTGTATAGGAAGATGTGAAGAAATAGTTAAAACATAGGGTATTTATGGCGAGTGAATAGAGTAATAATGAAAAGTAAAGAGAATAATGCTAAAATAGATAAGTTATTTGTATGGGTGGTTGTGTAGAAATTATTTAAAAATAAGATAGTTGTATAGGAAGATGTGAAGAAATAGTTAAAACATAGGGTATTTATGGCGAGTGAAAAGTCTTAGATTAAAAAGTTTTAGTTTGACATTTTTAAACTTTTTTTTACCAAACACAACCTATGGTTGAGTGTTTTTTTTTTTTTTGGCTAAATGGGTTTTAACCTGTCAATCCGCCCACCCACTTAACTAAATAAACAGTTCGTGGATTAACTGTTTTCAATTCGTCAACCTGATTAGGGACCCGTTAAACATTCCCAACTTGTCTGCTGGTTATGTAGGCTTGTCTAAAAGTTGTCCCTAGCCATGCCCATTGTTCTTAACTGGAAATGCTCGTTGAATCCAATGTTAGAGTCTACTCTGCCTGTAGAAAATTTATGAAATTTGTGTTGAGGTTTCATGATTTTATTCTTAAAATCATGAATCATAAGATAAGGTGTGCTCTGACCTCCAAGGATTACAGTCCTGATGGCAACCACACATGTTTTTAATTAGATGATAAGTTTCCTTTTTATCGTCTTATATTTTGTGTTTTCATACTCTAAATCAGCCTTCTTTAACCCATACAGAATCCATATAGACAATCCGTTAACAACTTCTAACCCGTTAAGATAATCAACCTGTATAGAAAATGGTTTTTATAAAACATATAGTCAAGCAATCAACCTGCTCAGGAAGTAGATTCACATTTAACATGGGCCCCCGGCATGTCTTGTATATTGTTTTGTGTCTTGGACCTCTTACATTGTGACCCTGCGTTTTTATCAGCTGTGAGTCTACAAACAAGAGCTGAATGAATTGATGGGTTGGATTCCAATGCTAAAATTAGCAGGTAAGTACACAAACAGACAAAATTCAAGCACTGTGATGTGTTATCACAAATTGCATTTTTTTTTAATCTTTAATTCTTATGGTGTATTCTGGATGCTTTACATTTCCCAGTATTGCACTTGGGCATTGAAATCAATCCAATTTGATATTTAATTCAATAAAAGGGAATGATTCACGTGGATGTGCATCTAAGTTGGTTAATCAATTATCAATTTATATGACTGTGTCAGACATAAGCATTTCTGTTTGCGTTGAGTTAATCTTCTTAGAAATTGAATGTCCATAGAGTTGTAGTTGAAGTAAATGTAAGTATGCAACCCCAATTGGTGCTCCTTGACATTGAACAAAGAAAAAATCATTGCACTTATTCTGTTAATAATAGATGATGCAATTTTTAAAATTATTTTATCTCTGAACAAATGTCCAACAAATATCGTCATCTATTTTTTATTCATGATTGTGGTCTTGTTGTTATTATTGCACAAAAGCCAATTTGGCTGTGAGGGTTGTTGCTGAGTTTTGTATTTCAAAACCAAGTGGTGTAGTTTATGATATTTATCAACTGTCATCATTGTAAATTGAATGGAGACTGGATCAATCCAAAGAACTTGTAGTTTTATCGTAGACTGAATTTAAAGCAGGAGCCCATTTTCAAGAATGTGTGACATCCATTTTCTTCACGTGAAATTCTGTTTCCTTTATTATGTGCTCCATGTGGTGTGCCTCATTGTAGCATGTTGTGTTACAGTCATAGTATGATCAGCAGTTGTTAAAAAATGCAACTGCATGTCCCCTCATCTTTCCATCTCATTGTGTATTGATGATACTTCTATCTCGTACCTAGGTGTGGGGGTGGAGAAGATACAAACTGACTTGATATGTAATTTTTGCATTTTGTTTAGAACTCAAGAAACCATAAATGGTATATAACAAAGTTTGAGAAAATGGTTGACCCCCTTCCTTTGATGATCTTTCCTTTAAATAAGAATTGTTGTATAACCTATTTTAGGCAAGAAAATATTTACAGCAATTACACTAATTATTGCTAATCTATTTTAGGTAAGACTATATACAGCTAATACACAAATTATGATAAATTAGATCTTCAAATCTCAGCCATGATTTCTGCTATAATCTTAACAATTGATAGCTCACAACCTCTGCCATTGATATCCCCCCTCAAATTGATGCTGGATGATTAGAAAGCATCAATTTGGTAACCTGAAAATGACGTCGTTGTCGTGAGAGGGCTTTAGTAAATATATCAGCAGTCTGTTGATCAGTGGTGATGTGAGGTAGAGAAATGACATGGGCATCATATGCTTCACAAATAGAGTGACAATCCACTTCTATGTGCTTGGTGCGCTCATGAAACACTAGGTTAGCTGTAATTTGGATAGCACTAGTATTATCCGCATGAAGCGGAGTAGGTTCCATTTGAGGAAACCCAAGCTCACTCAACAGTCCTCGAAGCCAAACAATCTTAGAACATGCAGAGGACAGCACGATACTCAGACTCAGTGGAGGATTTCGACACCCGATCTTGCTTCTTGCTTTTCTAATAGACAAGAGAGTTGCCAAGGAACATGCACCAGCCAGTAATGGAACGTCGAGTATTAGAACAACCAGCCCAGTCAACATCACTATATGCAACCAAGTGAATAGGAGAATCCACAAGAAAGAAAAGACTGCGAGTAGAAGTGCCTTGCAAATAGCAAACAATGCGACGAACATCAACCAAGTGAAGGTGCCGAGGGGCCTGCATAAATTGACTAACTTGTTGGATAGCAAAAGAAATGTCAGGCCGAGTAATAATTAGATAATTCAAGCTCCCCACTAAACATCTATATAATGAGGGATCAGGCAAAAAATACCCTCATCATGACGATATTTAACATTCACTTCTAAAGGAGTATCAATAGATCAACCATCTTGAAGACCAGCCAATGTAACTATCTCCTGAATGTATTTATGCTGATTTAAGAAAAGACCAGCCGCGGTAGAGTTCACTTCAAGGCCTAAAAAATAGCGTAGAGGACCTAGGTCCTTCATATGAAAAGAGCTTTGAAGGCGCTGTTGAAGCTGAGAAATCAATTCAGAGTCGGTCCCTGTAATAATGATATCATCAACATATACTAGGAGCAAAACAATTCCTTTAGGAGTCTTGCAAAGAAACAAAGAGGAATCATATTGACTCTGGACAAAAGCGAAGCTAATAAGCGTGGATCGAAACTTATCAAACCAAGCACGCGGAACCCGTTTTAAACCATAGAGTGATTTTTTTAGTTTACAAACATCAGAAGAGGGTGTAGAAAATAACCCTGGTGGTGGAGTCGTATAAATTGCTTCCTTAAGATCCCTATATAAAAAGGCATTCTTAACATCCATCTGTCATAATGACCAGCCCTTGGAAGCAGTAATAGCTAGAACAAGTCGCATTGTCGTCATTTTGGCCACTGGTGCAAATTTCTCCTCATAATCAACTCCATACTCTTGTCGATTTTTGAGTGCTACCAACCTTGCTTTGTATCAGTCAAGTGACCCATCAGATCGCAGCTTAATGGAATATACCCATTTACAACCAATGAGTTTAACACCAGTAGGACAAGGAACAATATCCCAAGTATGATTCTCTTGAAGAGCTTGAAGTTCTTCTTGCATAGCTTTCTCCCAACATAAATGTTTAGTGGCCTGAGAATAAGAGGTAGGAACTGTAATATCAGCTAAAATAGCAGAAAAACCATACCTATCAGGAGGACAACTGATATGATTAGATTGTCAAAGAGCCACGAAAGTGGGCACTAGATCAGGGTCGGGAAGGATTTGCAATGATGGAGGCTGTCGTCACTGATAGACAAAATCAGGTTTAAAACGCTCAAAAGAGGGAGATATATCATCAAAGCTAGGAAGAAGAACACCATGTGAAGGGAGATCTTGCTACCGAAAATAGTACTCATGTTCAAAGAAAACCACATTTCTAGAAACACGCAGTCGATTAGTGGCAACATCATAACATAGAAATCCTTTGTGAGTAGTGCTGTATACCATAAATGCACACCTTATGGATTGAGCTGTAAGCTTGTGACGTTCATGTGAAGGCAAGTGGATGAAGCAAACATATCCAAAAGTGTGTAGCATATAATAATCAGGCTGCATGCCAAAAAGACGGAAGTAAGGAGAATCGAAATTCAATTGTTGAGAAGGTAGTCGATTAATTAGATAAACCGCAGTTGACAGAGCTTCCACCCAAAATCCAGGCGGAATTGAGGCCTCTAAGAATAAAGTGCGAACCATATCCAGCAAGTGACAGTTTTTTCGTTCAGCCACCCCATTCTATTGAGGGGTATAAGCGCATGATCGTTGAGATATAATGCCTTTTTGTTATAAGAAAGCTTGGAAATCATGTGACATATACTCACCTCCATTATCATACCCTAAAACCTTAATGGATGTGGAAAATTGAGTCTCAATATAAGCCACAAAACTTCTGAAAACAGTTAATACTTTAACTTTAGTATGCAGAAAATATATCCATGTGAAACGACTATAGTCATCAATTATGTTATGAAATATTTATACTGTGCATAGGAAATGATAGGAGTAACACCCCAAACATCACTATGTATAATCTCAAAACATTTATTAGCACGAGTAACATAAGGAGGAAAATGCAATACTTTACTCTTTCCCAGTTTACAAACAGAGCAATGAAGAGATAAACTGTTGGAAGAACACTGATTGCCAAGAAAACCATGCTTCATTAAATGAGACAATATCACATTCTTTGGATGGCCTAATCGTTTATGCCAAACGTCGGCCTTATTTTCAATAATAATAGAAGCCAAAGACAAAGTTCTAGGAATAATAAATTGCAATTGAAATAATCTGCCCACTTTAGGCCCCCTCGCGATCACCTTCCCTGACCGTTGCTCCTGCACAAGACAACCACGGTGAGAGAAATTTACATTACAGTTATTATCCACCAACTGCCCAACTGAAATTAAAGTAGTAGACAATCCAGGAGAGACAAATACATGACGAAAGGAAGGTCCAATATCACCAATGGCTGTAATTGGAAGATTGCTTCCATTAGCAATCTGAATATTTTGTTTACCAGTATACTATTGAAGATTATGTAGCCAATCAGGTGATCCAGTCATATGATTTGATGCCCCAGAATCAACAAACCAAGGAGAAGAAACAATCTTATCTTGACCATGAAGTCCAAGAGTAGAGAATGCCGTGATAATCATTTGTTGGACCATTTTTGGAGTAACAAAAGATTGATTTGTGCCAGCAATTGTGGTTGTAGATCTGATATTGGTAGGTTCTGAGATAGGAGCCTGAAGAGCTTGGCCTTGCCGGTTTTTTGGGTGTGTAGGACATTGCTTGATAATGTGTTCATTTGGTTTACAATAATTGCAGAATTTTTTACCACAATTGAGGGCAATATGCTCGAACTCCTTGCAACTATAGCACTGCATTTGTCCCTTTCCTCGGTTCTTCCCTTGAGCAGCATAAGTAACATTAACAACCTCAGATGTCTCCTTGGACGAACCAAGAATAGCTTGTGTAGCCATTCTTTGTTCTTCACGCAACAATTCACCAAGACATATATCCAAGGAAGAGACAGGATTTCTATTTAGTAATCCAGCCCGTGCAACTTCAAATTTTGGCCTCGGTTTCATCAAAAACTGATCATGCCTACTGTCTTCATGAACCGCTTGAAGACTGGCTAAGGCCTCATTAGGTACCTTTGAATCAATAATACCAGAATATTCGCTCCATAGATTAATAAATCCAGAATAATACTGCTCAATAGAGAGATTACCTTGACTGAAGTTACTAATCTCAAGTTCTAGTTGAAATTGTTTTGCAGTGTTATCTTGATGATATATGCGTTGCAGATAATCCCACATCTCCTTAGCTGTACTAAAGGAACGTAAATTGTTCATCATATGAGCTTCAATAGAACCTAAAATCCAAGAGATGATTCGAGCATCCTTTGCCTCCCATTGACTAAGTTCTGTACCTTCTTTAGGAGTAGGAGCAGACCCGTCAATGTGATTCCAAAGCTCCTTCCCTTTCAAAAACATTCTAAATTGAAATTCCCATGCTACATAATTCTTTCCTGTAAATTTGATAGCCAAAGTCTCTGTAGACATTCTTCCAAGAAAATTCTCAGCAGACATTCTTCCAAAAAAAAAATGAAATCTCAAAGCCAGAGTTTTTGATAAAAAATTAATCAACTCAAAAAAAATGAAAGCAAACCAGAAACCTTTGGAAGACAGAAGCAAAAAGAAATTGACAGATTCGAAGATTCAGCTATGAATTTTAAAGGCAGGCTCTGATACCATAACAAAGTTTGAGAAAATGGCTGACCCCCTTTCTTTGATGATCTTTCCTTTAAATTAGAATTGTTGTACAACCTATTTTAAGCTAGAAAATATTTACAACAATTACACTAATTACTGCTAATCTATTTTAGGTAAGACTATATACAACTAATACACAAATTATGATAAATTAGATCTTCAAATCTCAACCATGATTTCTACCGTAATCTTAGCAATTGATAGCTCACAACCTCTGCCATTGATAATAGACCCATAATCATCATATGTTTTTTGCTATGTTTTCAGATAGGTTGACACAGGTCATGGAAGCAGAACGTGAGTCCCCTAGAGAATTTCAGCCTCTACCTTTTCACTGTGGAAATTTCAAGGCTTCTATTTGATTAGTATGTAATAGCACATTGTTTCATTTGGTTTTAGCTGCTACTATGAAGTTTCTTACTTGGTTCTGTTGAGCTCAATGCACGTGCTGATGTCTCGGAAATTTACGTGGTAGGTTTGGAGATGTCTGAGCATTTACAATTTTTGGATTCTTTCACCAAGGTTCATCACACACTTTCAAAATTCAATTGTCTTACATGTAAGAGTGTTAATAGTCATAGTCAACCCGTCAACCTACTTGTTCAACCCGTTTATAAATGAGTTTATGTTAGAATTTTTGAATAAATGAGTTATGATCCGTTAATCCGTTCAATCATTTAATTAAATAAATTGATTAAGGTTGAAATTTTATAATCGTCAACCCATTTAGTAACCTATTTAACCTATTTAGCCAGATTATCATGTTTAACCCATTCAACTCATTTAACACGTTTAACTTATTAAAGTTATATACATATATATATATATCCCTTAGTTATTTTCTCTCGTTAAGTTTTTCTTTCATTACTTAATTTTTATTTTTCCACTGTGGCTCTAATTTCATTTTTCCTTTCCCGTCTTATTTCCATTTCCCCTGCATCGAAAACATCATCTCGTCTCTTCTTGTAAGATTATCATCTGCCAGAGTTTAGGTCATTTTCTGTTTGACCTGTTGACAACCTGCCAAGTTGTTTATTAAATGGGTTGTAAATGAGTTAAAGTTGAAGTTTTTCAAACGGGTTAATAAATGAATTTGTATTGAAATATTTTAAATGGGTTAGGATTAAAATTAAACTTCAGCCTGTCCAATTAGATCCATTAACACCCCTATTTACAGGTGAGAACTTTGATTGAAGACATCTTCAATGTTTCATAAGTTTGAGACTGGTTCGGAGACTCTCTGCTCACACTCATGCCATTAGGGTACATCTATCCACTCATTTTGTCCGCATTATCCCCACATTCCTGAAGCGTCCTTGAGAAACACTTGACAATGTACTTTATTGGAACTGGATGTTTTAAAAATGATCGACTTGTCTTTTTTCATGTTTAGTAAAGACATTTCTTTGAGAGCGAGTTTGAATAAAGTTCTTTGGTCGAGCTTTTCTTAGACTTATACAAAACTCTGTGCATGTAGTATTTTTGGGACTACTACTGTTAATCTAACTTTCCTGATGCTTGTTGTGTTTGGTAAAAGCTTATGACCATATTATAAATTTAAAACCTAGTTTATAAATTTAAAAACTAATAACTATGATGATGTTTTATATTTATAAAGAATATATATAACAACATGAACTGGTTAACTGTCAGACACGTTCATTTGGTCCAACTGATGATCTGAATGGTGTTTAAGGGAAAACAAGAAGCCAAGCTGAAATAAATTGGATTACAGACAAGTTTCAGTTCTGACTGGTTTGGTTGGCTTATAGTTGTCAATGGCTCAAGGTGTAAATGTGTCTTAGGGCTTTGCGCCAAGTGCGCTTTCAAGTCTGCAGGCCTGATTAAAGCAAGGCCTAGCGTATAAAATTTATAAAAAATAATAGTGCCTAAAATTAGTGAGTGAAAAATAGGATTACTGTTCAGAAGGTAAATATATGCTAAATTATAATTATCAAGAGTAAAAAACTAATTCAAACCCATCATATAACAATTGCAAAACGAAAGTCAGCGAAAGGAAAAAATTTGTAAAATAAAAATCAGCAATAACAACCACATTTGAGCAAACTTCATCCGCAGAACAATAACAAATGCCAATTAGAAACACAGACATTAAGTAACGAAAAAAAGTAGCAGGGCCCTATTGGAGCATTCAACTGATTGACTAAATTCAAAAGGGCCAAAGAAGGAGGCCTTTGACGAGGAAGAAGAAGTAGATGCAGAGGAAGAAGAAGAAGCGACGGCAGCAGCAAGAACTCCGCAAGCAGTAGAAGGAGCAGTAGCAACAGCCAGCAGCAGGAAGAGAAAGCAATGGTCAGCAATGTAAGAAATAAAAAGCAATGTACAGTTGCTGCAGGAGAAGTGAAGACGAAAAATAAGAAGAAGATGTACCTTTTAGCAGATGGGGCTCCTTCTTTCTCGTTCTTTTTGTTTTCTTTCAAAAATTGCAATGGTTGGGAGATCGAAGATGGCAACAAAGGACAGTTGGCATGAGAAAAGGGGAAAAAATTTCCCTAAATCGAGTAGTGCTCGTTTTCAATTAAAACGCAAAATCCCAAAATAAAATACAAAAAAGTAAATATTGCGCTTTTCACTGAGGTGCCTAGGCCCTCAGCCCACCTTTGACAATTATGGGTCGGCTGGTATAATTCGTTTTGGTTCTGATAACACTTGTTGTTCTTCTTGTTCTGATTATTATTATTATTAGGGTTAACTTCGCTTGCGATCACAATTTTACCCTTATTTACATATATGACCATAAATTTAAAAAATAATATTGATTTTATCTCTAATTCTAGGGGTGTTAACGGATCAGATTGAACGGGTTGGAGCCTAATCCTAATCCTAACCCATTTAATATATCTCAACCCTAATCCGTTTATTAACCCATTTA
>JAXCLR010000081.1:52447432-52459902 GCA_035584095.1 Annona squamosa
CTGAGCCAACTTCCAAATGGCATATCATCCTCAGCAACTAACTGTTGGAGGTTAGATTTCAAAACGCAATCACGATGGTGCCTTTATTTAGGAGATAGCGACTGACCTATCAATTGAGCATCTAAACAGTATCCTCAGGCCTTAGTGTGTACCATATGTCCAATGTTTCAACAATTTGATTCGTGGATATGAGGGACGTAACAATGATTGCTATTTCTCTTTTGATCTCATTACTAATTTCTATTAATTTTCATTTGAGAGGAATGCTAATGTTATGCTTTTTAGCTTATATTAAAAGTAAATTTTGCAATGTGGTCTTCCTTGACCCTTTCAACTCCTATTGTGTGCAGCAACTGCTATCATTTTACGTGCTTATTCATCACAATTCCTTTTTCTCTTCTTCTCTTCTATTTAATAATGTTGATCTCTTTTCCCAGCAAGATCTGCAGCATCTGTAAATGTATGGAGCTGCTGAAACTTGGGTTATCTTGGACTGGCTTATTTGCTTTTCAGCATTGCACCATTTTTACCTAAAGTTGCTGTTTATGCACATTGGTAGGGAATAATGCTTCTTTTTCACAACCTATCCATGGATTTGTGCTTTCTTGGTTTCTTAATTGCCAAGAGATGTCTTGGTTTTCTCTTCATAGATGTGAAATTTTTTAAAACCCAAGTTGGATGGTTCACTTAACATATATACCTACACTATTGTCTTGGTCCTCTCTGCCCCCAACTCCCTTTCTCTATTTTATTTTATTTTCTTTGTAAATTTTCACGATGTAACTAGTGTTGCATATGGACGTCCCCTCGAAAAATTTTCCTATTTTCTGTGAGTGGTGGCTTTCTTTGACCACCTTGGTGGTGAGTAGGTAATTTTTTTGCTAATCACAAAAAAAGCCACCTATCATGGGATATAGGTTGAAATTGTTATGGATTTGTCTCGAGGGGGACATGAGTCGCAAAAGAAACTTTGTCATTGAATATCATTTTTGCTTGCCTGTTCTTCTCCAATGGCCATTTGAATACTTTGTTATGAAGAAGTCGGCTGTGGGGCTGTGAATTTCTGAAAGACTAATGGTGGGAGAAAGTGCAATAGTTGTTACTTGGAGTTTTTAATCAATTACTTTACATATTGTACTACCAGCGTGGTTACAAGTATATATTCTGTTTCAGTATATAGTTTACCTTTTTACAAATATCCTAAAGTTTGAAACAGAAAGTACATCTTCAATAAATGCATGCATCTCTCTGCGAGTTGTTTCAGAAGATATTCTTGCATTGTACATTGTTGATTTGTGTCTCTTGTCTATTTATATTTTTCTGCTAACAGATAGTAAGGGTGCAGCACAGTTTGGCTTCATCCAAAACCGACCGAAGATGGAATGGGAAGAAATAGTAAGGGTGCAACACAGGAATCTGTTCAACCAAACACCATAAGAAGATGGAGAGATCAGCGAGATCGAAGTTGGACAACGAACAAGGAGACCGTCAAGAAGGACCTGATCACTACCAAGGAAGAGTCAGATGTAAAGAATGGGGAGATAGTGGAAGCAATGCTGGAAACTAGGCAGCAAAAGAAAAAAAAAACTGAAGCAAGCCGAATTTTTAATGTTTTGGGTTGATAGATGGTTGGACCAAGACCTTGCTTTACTTTCCAAATTCCAACCATGTTCAGCCGTCAAACCCTATCAATGACTCACTTGGAGTGTAAATAGTTGGTCGCAAAGTACCTGTGATGATAATCTGGCACATTTCTAGCTTGAAAATTATTACATTCTTCATTAAGTCATGAATGAGTTTATTTCGCTTATTTCACCATCGGTCCACAACTAGGAGTTAAAAAACCTTCCATAGTGGAGCAACTCACTGAGTTTTTCACTGGCCCAAAAGTTCTGGTTTCGTTGTTATTATTTTTAGTCATTATGGATTTGCGAACCCATTTGGGCTTCTTTGATTATTTGATATATTCAAGATCTCTCTTGTAAAGAAAAAGGCATATGTCTAGGTTTATGATGATGATGGTTAAGTGAGAAAGTAATGTAATATGATAGAGATAAAGTGACAATAAAATAGAAATAAATAAACTAATTGTATAGAAAAATATTCAAAATGAATTGAGTATTCCTACCATTCCCTTAACGCAAAAAGTTTTCAAATATTACTGTCGCCTTGAATGGTAAGGTTACTTAGAAAATTTTGATAAAAATTTCACACTAACATATTTGCCAAGACATAAGAATTTTGACTAAAATTTTTATTAAAATTATCGTAACTGAAAATAGAAACAACAATAGAAAATTAAATCGTTATGATATTATTACATATGAAATTAATGTGTTGGACGTTGCCCAAGGCATAGCTAAGTGGTGGATTTAATCTCTGTCATGAGTGAGATTCTAGTTTTGAATTTTAGCTGTAGCGATAGTCTATAGTTACATCAAAAAAGAAAAATTAATATGTTGGGCAATGCATTTTCCACTTATGTGAGGATAAACTATAAGGATTTTGTTGCACTATCGTTGACAGTCATAAATTTGATTTTCAAAAATAATTTTTAGCATTTTCATAATTTATTTAATTACTTTCATTCATATTTTTATAGGTCTTTGTCTCATTCTTTAAGTTGTTTATATAATATCTAGTTCATCGAAATTATTTTTCCTACATGGATGATTATTATGATATGGCAATACATATACAAAACATCTAAATGTTTTTTATTACTTATCCATAATTGGATATATTTCAGTAGGTATATCCCACCCGAGGCTATGATTGAAATGATTTTTTATGTGATCATAAACAAAAGATTTTTAAAATTTCTACTTTGTCATGAGGATGACCCCAATCTAAGAAGATTTATGCTACACGAAGTAAGAAGAGCTTTTAAAGTAATTGAGAAAAGGTACATGATTCCTTCCACTTGGGTGCATTTAGGCCTGGTGTAACCGGATGCATTTAATTCATTTTTTTTTTTAAATTTTTTCATATAGGTGTTAATTTAAGTATATTTAACATATGTATTAATTTTTACCAATTTTAGAGTTTTTAAGTATTTTTTAAATTTTTAAAAATTAGTGGCGATTTAGTATTTTTATGTTAAATACACTTAGATTAACAGTTGCGTAAAAAGTTTTAAAAAAATTTAAAAAATAGATATTTGCACCTGGGTATACCAAAGTCAAATGCACTCGGATGCATGTAATCATGTTCCTTAAGAAAAAACACATTAGGGTGCATTTTAGCATTTACTAAACAAAATTTTTCCATTTTAAATTTTTTCTCTATAATTATTTTTTAAATTATTTTTCTACATGTTTCTGTACAATTATCTTACTTTTCAATTATTTTTCATAATTTTTCATATAACTATTATATCTATTTTAACTTTATTATATTTACTCTTTATGATTACTTTTATTATTTTACATCACTTTTTTTCATTTAAAATTTTTTTCTTTCAAAAAATTTCTTAAATACCGAGAGCACTTAGAAATACAATAAGGACACGAAAACTACGGAAGAAATAAGCGCATTTGCGGCGATGAAACATAACAAGAAAGTCATGCATCTTTTCGTTAAAAAAAATAAAAAAGGGAAAAATTTTCCTTTTAATCATTATCTTTTTCTACATGTAGTATTTCAGCTATTTATCCTCTAATATTCTTTGCTTTTTAACTTTTGCGATTATTATTTTGATCATCCGTTTTCTTTTCTAAAACACGTTCAATTGCAATTATTATAATATGCTTTTGTCTTTTTTTGTTTTTTATATAATTATGATTTTGTCTTTTCTATGATGCACTTTCATTCAAATGAACACGAAAACAAGACGGAAATTCTGCGTTGACAATACCCACAAAGTGTAAATAATCTCAATTATTATTCTTCTATTTTATTCTAAATTATTCTAAATATTTTATTCGATCACTTCCGTTCATATTTTTATAAGCCTTTGTTTCATTTTCTAAGCAGTTAATATAATATCTAGCTCATCTAAAATTTTTTTCCTACATGGCCAATTATTATGATATGTTAATACATATACGAATCATCTAAATTTTTTTTTACAACTTATATATATTTAGGCAGATATATCCCACCTGAGGCTATGATTCAAACGATTTTTGATGTGATGATAAAACAAGAGACTTTTAAAAATGTGATTGAGATTTTTTACTTTGTCATGAGCATGGGCCCGGTCCAAGAAAATCCGGGCTTCGATAAAAGCATAACCCTCTCAAAAGGGTAAGAGAGCTTTTCGAGTACTTGAGAAAAATCACATTAGGGTGCGTTTTATTTACTAAACAAAAGTTTTCCATTTAAAAATTTTTCTTTCTATAATTACCATATCTATTTTAACTTTATTATAATTGTTCATCATCATTATTTATTTTATATCACATCATTTTTTATTTTAAAAGGTTAATTTACCTTTACATTTGTTAATTTTTTCTTTTATATTATTTACCTTTATAATTAATTGATTTGGATTTTACTACTTTTAATTTGGATTTTATTTTTATTAATTTTATCTTGAAATTTAATTTATATGAATTTAACACTTAAAAAAGCATATGTAGTATAATTTTTTTTGGATATGGTAAGAGGGTACACTAATGTGGAATCTCAAGTTTTTCAGTTGTTTTTACCCTCTATATTATAGAGGAAGAGATGAAAAATTTTAAGGATAAATTAATTGGTGAAAGCTAGAAAAATTACAATAAATGAAATTCCTAAATTTGGTTAGCAAATTAAGAAGAGAAGAGGTTGATATTTGAATTGATGAAAGTTTGTTTTCAAAAAGAAGAATTTGCAAATTTTAAAAAGATTGCAAACTAAGAGGCAAGTTTACAATATTAAAAAAATTGAACGAAATGAAAGGTTATTTCAGCACAAAGAATTAATTTGATGTTGGAATAATGAGGAATTTGTATTTTATATGAGTTTGCAATTTAACCTAATGGGAAAGAGAGATTTATGTAAAAAACAAAAAATGCATGGAAAAAATGAAAATATTAAATACAAAGCTATTATTAAAAGAGATGAAATATTTGGATATTAAATTGTGCACATGATATTGATTCAAAGATTAAATTATGTGAATTATGAGTCCTAATATAAATTTGCAATTTCACCTATTATAAAATGAAGGGGATATAATAATTGTCAAAATAAATAAAATAAAAATAAAGTTAATAAGCGTCAATAAAGGGCATTGGCGGGCAAGTGTTGGTGAGCATCAACATGTTCTTTAAAAAGAGAATGTATATTGAGAGAGCCAAGGTTGTTGGGCTGATATTTAAAAGAAAATTTAAAAGATTCTCCTATTTATCTCAGCAAATCTCTCCACGAATATGCTAATTATGTAAGTAGAGATATTTTAATGACAATTTTAAGCTTTTAGAAATTCATTAGCTTGTCCCAAACTCTATAAATTCATGAAATTGAAAGTATTAAGAGGATCTATATTGAATAAAGAATTTAAATGAGAAATGTTCTTGTTAGCCGGACTAAGCAAATAATTAACTTTGACTACCTTAAAAATTGATCTAAAACACCTATTTTTACTTTTTTTTTATATATTTGTTTATTTAAATATATTTAATTTTACTATTTTATTTTTGAATATGTATATATATATTTTTAAAATTTTTAGACAACCATATTCATACATATGCATTATTTGGCTGTGCCTGGAAAGACAGAAAATTCAGCCCGTGCTTTCTTACGTCTAGACTGACAGTGACAACAGATAAAGAAAGTGGAAAGGAAATTTTTTTTTTTTTAAAAGTAAGAGCAACAAGTTATGATAGAAAAGAAAGAATAAAGTTAAAAATAAATAAAATAATTAAATGAAAAAGCATAAAAAAATTTATAGAAACATAAGTTCCGTTTGGTAAACTGTTAGGCGGGAAACTTGCTATATTACATTCTTCCGTACACTTAAAAAAAAATAATTTAACAGTTTAATTATTTAACTATCTTTTTTTTTTAAATTTTTTGTCTTTCTATTTCAATTATTTTTCACAGTACCTTATTTATTCTCCTTTTATTCTTATTGTATTATATCACTTTAG
Organism: Annona squamosa; assembly: GCA_035584095.1. NCBI lineage: Eukaryota > Viridiplantae > Streptophyta > Magnoliopsida > Magnoliales > Annonaceae > Annona > Annona squamosa. The sequence goes on from JAXCLR010000081.1 coordinate 52,453,513, forward strand.
CAATTTTAAAAAAATCTCCTTATCCATTTTCTCCCTTCTTTCCGTACTATTTTACCACCGCAAAGATAATAATGGAAAAAATAATATGATTAAATAGTTAAAATTTCACGTCTTTAAAGAATAAATGCGTAAAAAAGTTACCTGTACGCCACTTTCCTCTCCACGCTCTGCCGGATGGGAAAAAGTGCCTAATACCTGCTATTCCTTTCTTTGTTGACTATCGTTTCAGTCTTTCTCCATCTTCATCTGCCACTGTGCTACTGCCCCCGCGCGCCTGAATCTGCGGCAGAACTTCTTTCATTCAGGGTAACTAGAACTCATCTGAAATAATGTTTCGTCTTGCTTGTATATATGATTGCAAAATCGAACTACTAATTTACTCTCAGTACTCATCTCTTTTGAAATATTCGAATCAAGGTATGTTTCACATCGACGTAGAATTTATTTGATAGTTCTTTATGGATCCGTTCAGCTTCCCATGAAAGACACTGTAATTAATGTAGTTCATCGACTACAGTTGGATTCCATGTACCTTACTTTTTTATGTTCATGTTAAGATTGCCCAAAATCTCTTTACAGCCAGTGGTATTTTGCATGGAAAACCGATTACCTGGCACATGGTTGTTTTCTGATAAACTCTTTTGCTGTGTAACATATGCCCGTTTTAGTTTCCCTGTTTCGTGATCATTAATCTGGTTAATCCTTTTGTTTACCAATCTTATTCAAAATCCTTAACCTTTTCTTTATTTCTTCTGATAATATGTTTGTCTGATAAATTAAATACAACTATCTCTAGTAGACATGAGATCTGAACCTTTTTCTTGAGGTGAAACAGGAACGTTTCCATTATGTGCTCTATAGACTGCAAACTGAATGCATTCACCCTAATGGATTAATAAGGAGAAAGAAACACTGAAATTTTTGTGCCTAACTACTGGTAAACCGTCCTTCTGATAATTCATCAAATAAAAGGATAAGTATTGAGGTTCTTTGTAATATCCTTGGCAAGTGAGCTTAACTTCTTGTGCAGTTTCATAATGTTTCATCCCGACAATCTTACCTTCTAGGAAACGTGATGTATTCAGCCCAATGAATTAGCAAAAGAGATAGGTTCCTTTATGTCAGATTTTTTTTTTTTCTGTGATGGACCTCCTTTATATCAGATTAGTTCAACTTTGTTTTTTATTTTTGAGTTAAGATTCTCATGCACCGAGTTCTGCTTACCAACATTATGCGTAAGCAACTCAACTCTTGCTCACAAAGCTTTTTATGGAGATTAACGCTAAGGGTGTGTTTCATAATTGGTTAACAAAATGTTAAAGGTAGGGAATAATTTTAAGGGTGTTTGACTATGAGTAAAATTTTTCACCTCAAACTTTTCACTCTTTAGTATTATTTTATTTTTAAATCATTTCTACATAATTATTTATACAACTAACTTATTGATTTTAACTTTATTCTCTTTACTTCTCATCATTCTCTCTGTCATATCATACATTTTCTATCAATTTAAAAACCTTTCGATAAAAAATTTTACATCTAAAAATTTTATCACTTCTCAAACACACTCTTAAAAAACTGAAAGAAGATATGATGTGATGGGGGTAAAGATTAAATAAGAGTAAAGAAAATTAAGATAAAATAAATTAATGATTTATGTAAAAATGTGAAAAATTAAGATAAACATAGATAATAAAATTAAATAATAAAAATAAAAAGTGAAGTAGTTAAAAATGTAAAATCACATCTAAGAAGTGCACAGAAAGACGCAAATTTTTTTCAGGGAATCTGATAATAATGGTGGAACTAGACAGTGATAAAAGAGATTGGATAAAAAGTATTTTTGTGTATGGAGATGTGTAAAATTATATTATGAATGATAAAAGTATTATTAGAAATTGAAAAAGTAAGATTATTATATATTGAAAATCAAAAATTATTTTAAGAATTAAAAAAGTTTTTTTGAGAATTAAAAATTTGATCCCATTCTAATCTCATTCTTTTCTCTTCTGATCTTCTTAAATTTGCAATAATACAATGAAAATGGAGCATTGGATTCTAATGCACTAGATTTAGGGAAGATAGCAATAATAGCATTGACGCCAAGGAACCATTCCCAATTAATAAGCTGATTTTTTTTTAATAAGTGGATTGAAGCATATCTTGATTTGGGCTTGTAACACAAACAAAGAACTATTCTTAGTCAGCAAGGCATTTTGTACTCGATGCTTAAAAATTAAATCCTTGCGCTAGACTAGTGAGACAATTAGATGAGTGTAGGAGACTCTACCCAATCAACATGTTAGTGGCTTAGAAAACCTTGATCTAGACTAGTGAGACAAATGAGTTGGTACTACCATATTTGTCTTGTATCAAGATTTAATGGGTCAGGGTGACAAACATGCATCTTACACTCAACTCTTGAATGAGGAGATGATGTTGTATTTGAATATTAAATAAATTAATTAAAATGAGAAATGGAATTATATACTAGAAAATAAGGAAGTGTAAAATGATTTTTGGGAATAGTAAATTTCAAGCTATTCAACTTAGCAAGAGAATGATGCTTAGGTTAGACACTTAGGCGAACCTTTTAGTCTTTCACTGAATTAACCCAACTCGATTTTTGAAGGATTAGAGTTGCATAAATCAAAACTCAAGGCTATAAAATTTAGTTAGTTTAACCCAGTTTATAAATCAGATAATATTAATGAAACTATGAGGGTCTATTAAAAAAGTTTAATACAAATTCACATATTTTTATAAAAGGGATAATTAATCAATTTTTGATAAGGGATAATTAATCAATTTTACTATTTAATTCATTAAGAATCTCAAAAGAGTACTTTTATAATAAATATCAAGCTCGTAGGTTTTGATTTATTAAACAAACTATTTGGAATGCCTTTGGGATTCATTTGGCATTTGGGAGAACAATGTCACTTCATATATAGCTTTTTTATATGCTTTAACATTTGAAATATCTGTTCGACTTACTTTTCTATCGTTACTTTTATATTTACCTGTATCTTTTTTTACATTTTTTATGAAACTATACTTAAGGGTCGGAATCGGGGTGGGTTGTACCAAATCAGGGTATGCCCAACTATGACCTTACTTTTTTGAAAATTCGGTTTTACCCTTTGTTTATAGCTTACGTGGACAAAGTTGATTTGACTCTCATTTTTTTTTAAATAGATCCCGACACAAACTTCGGTTTAATATTGGACTGATTTCGGGACACCAAATTATGTAAAAAATGCGGGTCAAATAAGATGATTTTAAGAATTTATATATCTATTAAATATAAAGATACATCTATACTAAAATGTTAAATGCTACAATATTTTAGTAATTATTAAAAAACATCATTACTAAAATAATGAGAAAATATAGTATAAATTTATTAAAAGAATTTTTGCAAATATACCTACAAAGTTTGGTCAACATTGCATCCATGTTTCTAAGTTTGCCAATATTGCAAATATGCTTATAAAATTTACATGAATTTGCAAGCGTGTTCCTTCCATTAGGATGCCATTAAAATTTTCTATAAAATGACGCTAATGTTTTTTAAGCCAAGTGATACACATAATTTTTCGAATACTGTAAACGTATTTGCTATTTTTATATATTTTTACATGTATTATTATTTTAGATTTTTCAAATATACGTAAAATATTTGCAAAAATTATGTGTATCACTTGACTTAAAAGGCATTATCATAATTTCATAAAATTTTAATGGCATCCTAATGGAAGGGACACGCTTGCAAATTTATATAAACTTTGTAGGAATATTTGTAATATTGGCAAATTTAGAAACAGAGATGCAATATTGGCCAAATGTTGTATACATATTTGCAAAAATTTCTTTTAAAATAGGTTAATATACAATTATATGTAAGAGTTATATATATGCAAATTTCTTTTTGTAATTCTTATATCATTTTTTGGATAAATTAATTCTTATGTGGTTAATTATAAAACAATATGAAAATTTTGAAAGAAAATAGTAATAAAATTTAAATATAGGCTTATAATTTTTAATAAACTAATATACATGAGGTGAGTCGGGACTCTATAGGTTAGGACATGGTCGACTCACCTCGACTATCTTTTTGAATTCAAGTTAATTTTTAACATATCCCTAAACCAGGTAAAAAAAAATCATGAGTTTTTTGGGATAAAAAACGAATCAGGTTAAGGTTGGATCACTAGTCGACTTGCTCCAATTCCACCGCTAATTATACTATCTATTTTATCTTTATTTTTTTAACTTCTAATTATTGCTCTTATCATCTCACATTACGCTATCATTTTTCCAAAATTACATAAAATTTCCCCACATTTTTATCAATTACTAAGTTGACCCTTGAACCTGATTAATTTACCCAACACATCTAATATACCACTAACTTTTATAAATTTAAAATTGGTATAAATAAACACTCATAAATGGCTTGTGCAAAGATACCATTTGGATTGTATTCTTTTCTTATACCATTGTACATTCTAGCATAACCCTTCTCATCTCCAAAACATCAATTCACTTGCATATGAAACTAGACAATCAGACTAAGAAGTAAGAATGAGAATATTTGCCTTCTAGTAATGCTGTTAAAAGCAATCATCCTAATTTAATTTGAAGTGATGAAATTAAGCTGGAAGGCAAAATATTGCTTGCCTTTGATTGCAAATTTTCTTTCGTTCTGTTCGTAAATGAGAAATAATGAATGCTTCAATTTATTTTATTAAATTCTACACAACTTTTGACATATGCGTGTATTCCTATGCATAAATTTTAAGTCATTGTTTTGTGGTTCAAAGCATGGCCTAACATAAATATTAAATATAATGCAGAATTAGATGGAACATTTATAGCATTAGTATTAAATGTTTTAGTTTCATGGGATCATTCCTGATTTTACCATTTAGGCATATCCATTTATTTATCCATTCCGATTGTTTTTGAGTTAGAAAGAATGGTTGTAGCTTTGTTCAACTTTGTTCTTTACTTTTGAGTCAGATTCTGATGCACTGAGTTTTCCTTAGCAAAGTTATGCGTACGCAACTCAACTATTGCTCACAAAGCGTTTTACGGAGATTAACGCTAAAGGTGTGTTTCATAATCGGTTAACAAAATGTTAATGGTAGGGAATAATTTTTAAAAAAGCCAGAGAATATATGATGTGATCGGGGTAATGATTAGCTAGGAGTAAATAAAATAAAGTTAGAATAAGTTGATGATTTACATAAATTTGTGAAAAAATTAAGACAAACATCGATAATAAAAAAGTAAAATAGTGAAGTAGTTAAAAATGAAAATCAAATCTGAGCCGTGCATAGAAAGATGCAGAATTTTTTTCATGGAATTTGATAATACTGTTGGAATTAGATAGTGATAAAAGAGATGGGATAAAAAGTATTTTCGTGTATTGGGATGTGTAAAATTATATTGGAAATGATAAAAATTGTTATTTAAAATTGAAAAAGGAAGATTATTATACATTGAAAATAGAAAAGCTTTGTAAGAATAGAATTTTTTTTCGAGAATTAAAAATCTTATCCCATTCTGATTCCGCTCTTCTTGAATATGAATAATTAATACAATGAAAATGGACCATTCCAATCTAATGCATTAGCTTTAGGAGAGAGAGCAATAATAGCATTGACACTGGTTTTTCTTATCCTCACAAATGAGACAATTGAAGAAGCATTCCCAGTTAATAGGCCGACTTTTTATAATAAGCGCATAAGGCATTTTGTAATTCGTGCTTAAAAAATAAATCCTTGATCTAGGCTAGTGAGACAATTAGACAAGTGAAGGAGACTATACCCAATCAACATGTCAGTGGCTTAGTGCTAAGAGGGAAAAAAAATCTTAATCTAGACTAGTGAGACAAATGAGTTGGGACTACGTTGGTTGTTTGTTTCGTGTTAAATTTTAATAAGTTAGGATGACAAACATGCACCTACATGTCAACCCTTGAATAAGGAAATGATGTTATGTTTTAAGATTAGAAAAAGTAATTAAAATGAGAAAAGTTAGGTATTCATATATTGGAAAATATGAAAATGTAAAATGATTTTTGGGAATAGTAAATTTCATGCTATTTGTATTCTGTTGAAGCTCAAACTCATCTAGAGAATGCGACTTTGGTTAAGCTTGTTGGTCCCGAGTTGATGGCTAAATCCAAGAGGGGAGGGGTGAATTGGGTTAAAAAAAAATCTTTGGTAAATCAAAAATCTTAACCCTTTGAACGATTAATCCCCTTTTTGAAATTAAATGGAGAGCAATTTAGATAAAACAATAAAAAGAAATAGAACACAAGATTTATAGTGGTTCGGGCAAACCTTCCCTACTCCACTCTTCCAAGCTCACACTCCG
>JAXCLR010000081.1:52486232-52499908 GCA_035584095.1 Annona squamosa
GAGTAATTATGGAGAGTGAAAAGTTTTAGATGGAAAAGTTTTAGTTGACACTTTTTTATGTTAAACAAACACACCCAAAATTTCTAGTATCTATATGAAATTTCTTATATTTTTATTATTTTTTATTGATAATATATTTACTTATACATATAAATATATTTTTCTTTATTATCTAACACTTTCATTTTAGAAATATCTTATACAATCAATTGTATAGTATAGTTTTCATTATAATATAATAAATTATATATTAAAAAAATACGCATAGAGTAAGCTATAAAAGGAAATAATTTCTATTTAAAATTATTTAAAGGGGTTAACAAATGAATATTTGAGCAATTAGGATGGAGATTATGAATACCTTGCTCGAATTTTTGAAGAAAAATTTGTACTCTCGGGAAGTGTGGATCTAATAAATATAGAATAATAATTTTTTTAAATTTTTGTATAATAATTGGTGCTTCAAGTACTTAAATTTTATTATCATTATGTAGAGCACATTTAAATGTCTCATTATCATTAGTTTGGAATGCTTCAAAAAAGGAAATATAGGTATTTTGCTAGTTTACAATAAAGTAAGTATGAATTTATAAAGTTTTAAAACAAAGGTTGTATATATTAAATAAAATTAGAGATGCGAAAAAGCAAATTTTCTAGCCATATCACATGCATCAGTCATACGGATTAAATCATGGCATAAGGCAAAATTCGCTTTATAAAAAAATGCAAATGACATATCCTTAACCAAAATAATTAAGTACATAAATTAGGTAAATCAGGTGGATGATGATGCACCATTTATATAGAGTTGCTAAAGCTTATAAATAAGTGCTGATGACCCATTTGGTTCAAATTTTAGAGGGAAATTTAGAAGAAGGAATGATAAAATATCAAACCTATTTCTATGTATTTGGGTTACATAGAAGCAGTTCCATGTAACTATTTAAATCTTAAAGTTTAATGTTTGATGAAAAATCTAATTTAGTTATTGTATTTAACATCATTTTTTTAACTAGGAGATGAAGTTTCATCTAAATTCAATATGTAGATAGGCCGCATTTGCTAAAAAATAGATATCTTTATTTATAAATTAGGAAAAATGCTTAGATCCATCTACATATGATTGGAATGTAGTAATACTTTGTAGAATGATTTATCCATATAATAGTGACACTTTAGATGATTTTAATGTTGAAGATACTACTTAAAAATTGATATTTAGCATTACATCATTTTATTATGTTGATTTTACATGTTTATGGATAAGGCCTATATACAATAAGTGATATTAGATAAATGAAAGGGTCTTCATGATAATATAAATGATACTAAACATAGTAGATGGAGGTAATTTTTCATCAACTATTTAGATGAAAAAATGAAAGAGTTTGCATAGAAATTACGTTTCATAGAAGCAACTCCCATAAAAGATATTGTGGGTTAATGAGTAAATCAAGCTAATCCTAGCCATTAATCAATCTCATCTAGGTTAGTTATTATTTATTTTATATTTGTTTACTATGTTCAAGAAGGATTAAAGGAGGAGAACAATATGTTCTATTGAATTTAGGAGATAAATTTCATATTTGAATGATGAAATTTGTCGTCTAAATCAAATTAATTTTATTCCATGGATTGGGGAAGCATTTGAGACTTGCGGATGCGTCATGATTAGCAACTATTATTTGGGAAATTTCTGCCTAAATTTTGGTCAAATTGGGCCCAAATAGATCCTTTTTCAATAGATGGGAAAAGGATGATATCAACTATTGAATTCATAATTCCACATCTAATCTGGATGATTCAAACAATTAGATGGTTAGATTTGAGACTTTTCAATTCTTCCACTTTAATAGATATATATTAAAAATTGTGATTAGTTGATCTGGACCATTAAAAATTTAATACAAATATACTTTAACAATCCCAACCATTCCAGTAGAGCTGCATAAGTTTTATGATATGATCTGCATTATACCTATGATTAGAATTATAATTAATGATTTAGATTAACAATTACTATAGCTTATAATTTAAATTGTCTAAATCACATAATAAATCTAGAATTAAAAAGAAAAATAGATGATAAATAGTACTCTAAGGTTTGTTAGCATGAATTTTTTTTCAAGAACTTATGATATGCCCATTAATCAAAGATCAAAATTTTGCATTAAAATATTATGTAATGTTTGAATTAAAAAGCCTAGAAGCCCAAGTAATGTGTACAACTGCTAAAAGGAGCTGCACGAAATGATTTTTTATAATCTGTATATAAGTAATTTGGGGTTGAAATTTTATATTACGTAGATATAACATCTTAAATATCCATAAAAGTATAAAAATGAAATTTTAATTAAGATAAATATGATTAAAATTTTAAGTCATTTGGATAGTCATTAATCACACACTCTTGTCTAGCATAAATAAAGTATACAAACAAATATAAATAACAAGTATTTTGCATTGAAATTATTTTATTTAGCTAGTTCATGTAATTATTAACTTATGGTAAAAATTTTAGACTTAAGCTACATTTGATTATAAAGAAAAATCAAAAGAACTCAATGATCATGAGCACACTACAACAAAAATGCTTAATAGCGACGGGGCTTTCTAGTTGCTATTTTCACCTTTTTTTGTTGTTAATATGCATTAGCAACCAAAAACATTTGTTTACATGATGGTTGGTAAAGCTCAATGATAAAAGTTAATAGCAACCAAATAAGAAAGTATTTGCTAATTTTATATAATAGCAACCAAGTTTTTGGTTGCAAATTATGGGACTCCCATCTCCCACAAGGACTGCTATTAGTAGCTAAATACTTCATTGCAAAACATATTAGCAACCAAATATGTCATCGCAAAAGGCAATTGAATCTAACCAATGGTCTTCAATTCAATTACCAATCTACATGATTTCAATCTCATACATGCATATCTACCCAAATCTAACAAACGCCCTATGATTCCAGCATGTTTTGAGAAAAATTATAAAATTCATATTTTCTTCTTCCTTACCTCTTACGACGGCATCAACAATTTCAGCAACAACAATGATGGTATCTCCGTGCTCTAGTGACGGGCGAGGTAATCGTCTCCCCCTTCTCCCTTCTTTTCTTCCCATTTTCCTTTTTCTTCTTCTTTTTCCCTCATGCCCTGTTCCTTTGTGCCCATGCAAGAAGACTAAACAGGTTCGCCTTCGTGCCCCGTTTCTTAGGTAGCCTGCACACTAAATATATTTTTTAATTTTTTTAGCACATGCAGTATATATACACATTTCATATAGTATATTTTGCATATCTTGTATCTTATTTTCTTCATTTCAAATGGTTTATTATACCATTTTTTCCATGAGTTTAAAATAAACTTATTTAAATTATTTGTCTGATTAAATTATCAATATGACTATTTTTTGATGAAAAGATGAGCCCCTATCCCGCCAACCTTTGAACACGAAAGGGGTCAGAGGTGGAAGGGATAAAGCTATCACCATATAGAATTGCCAAAAAATTATCTGTACAAAGTTTTTCCTGAAGAAAAAAGGGTGGATTTTCCCACCATTCTTGTTCAGGCAAAAAATTAAAAGATGCAAAATCAGCCAAAAGATGAGCCACGGAGTTCCCTGACCGTAGCACATGTGTGAAAGACAAGGAATGAGCCTGTAGGGCAATCAGACGAATTTGTGAAACAATGGTGCCTACGGGAGCTCTAATGGGACGATCACCAATCAAAAAATCAATAAGGGTCCACGAGTCAGATTCCACCTAAAGGTTGTGGAAATGGCCCTCCAACGCCCACCTTACTCCCAAGCATATAGCGGTAGCTTCCATAATCAGCGGGTCCAGATGTTCACGCCATTTCCAACCCTTGGCCGCAATAAAGGAGCCATTTGAGTCCCTAATAACCGCCGCCAATCCCATGCAGTTGTTTTGGGAATTCTTTCGACCATCAACATTAACCTTGAATGTGCCTCCGATGGGCTTAGTCCATCTAGCAACCAGGAGTTTCTTAAAAAAAGTTGCCCCTCTATTTTCCATCGTCGTCCCATACTAATCTCTGAAATTTAAGCACCACTCCTTCACATCCGAGACCACCGGTGGGGTGCCCTCCACCCAGAGTTGGTTCCGTAGGTACCAAATGCGCCAACAATATAGGAGGAAGAGAAGAAAAACATCCTTACGATTTGTAGAGATGATAGCCCGAAGGATATCCAAAATGGAGGTGCCCCAAATGGAGGGAAGCAGATCGCCCACAACATTATAATAGACCGGCCGGGTGACGTTGTAGCTAATAAAAAGATGAAATATATCTTCCGTATGCATCTTGCAGAAAAGACATGTGGTGTCCACAAAAATTCCACGTTGCTGTAAATTAATAAGAGTGGGAAGGGCATCCAGTAACAGCCTCCAACAAAAGATGAGTATCTTGCTCGGGAGTTTTGTATTCCAGACGACTTTGAACATCCCCTAATCACTATCAATGTCGGCCTCACCATCCACCAAAGTCCAATCCGATGCCCGTGTGAGAAGCCGGTATGCAGATTTCACCGAGAAATGGCCATCCGGTTTCGGTTCCCAATAACAAAGATTGTCCTCCCCTCCATTTGGAGGCGGATATGAGAAAATGATGTCACGCCTCGCCTCACCAACCGCTTGCAAAATAAGGGTCTCCTCCCATTGACCATCCAATTCATTTCAGAAGAGACTAACCTTTGCGGCATCGGGAATGTGTGCAGGTAAAGGCCCAATCTTGGAGAGCGGAGAGGGGAGCCACTTGTCATGAAAGAAGTTCACTTGGTCACCCGATCCAATATTCCATCGACACCCCCTCAGGATCACATCCCTAGCCCGAAGAATACTTCTCCAAGTGAAGGAGTCAATTGGCTTCGCTTTGCAGGCCCAAAGGTTTCCATAACTAAAATACTTGGCCCTTAGAGCGGAGTAATAAAGAGAATTAGAATTTGAAACCAGCTGCCACACCTGTTTGGCCAGCAATGCATGGTTAAAGGAGATTAGGTCACGAAAGCCCATACCACCTGCTGCCTTAGTCTTGCACATATCCTTCCATGCTACCCAACTCATCTTGCGTCTCCGATTGCTCTCTCCCCACCAAAACTTACTCAGCATACTTGCAATTTCATTACAGAAGTTTATGGGGAGGAGGAATATACTCATAGGGTATATCAGGATAGCTTGTGATACGACTTTGATAAGAATCTCCTTACCGCCCCAAGAAAGTAGTCGCCCCTTCCACCCCTGGATTTTCCACCATACGCGATCCTTTAGTTCTTTAAACATAACATTCTTTGATCTCCCTAACCAAACAGGCAATCCCAGATAAGATTTAAATTTCGGAGCACACGACCCGAAGACCCCAATAATAGAGCTTCTCACCCCCAGGTTGGTATTGGAGCTGAAAAAGAGCGATGTCTTGTTTATGTTTATGACTTGTCCAGAACATTCACTATATGTTCGCAAAAAGGAGAGTAGTTGACCCGCTTGGGATTCAGTGGCCTTGATGAAAATGAGGGTGTCATCAGTAAAGAAAAGGTGAGATAGGGTGGGTCCCCTAGGGCAGAGCCTGATACCATGGAGCGACTGGTTGAGATGAGCCTGGGCAAGAAGAAGAGAAAGACCTTCTGCACAAATCAAAAAAAGATATGGAGAAGTGGGTCTCCCTGTCGCAGTCCCCTATGTGGGGTGAGGAGGGGGGTTTTGTGTCCATTCACCAGGATTCTGTATCGGACAGATTGGACACACCTTCGGATCCAACTAATCCACACCGGGCCAAAGTTCATAGCTGCCATCATGTGACTCAAGAAGTCCCATTCAACCTGATCATAGGCTTTGGACATATCCAGTTTGACTGCCATTTCATGCTTATTACCCTTCCTTCTCCGACGAAGTGAGTGAATAACTTCATACGCAATCAGCATATTGTCGGTTATGAGGCGCCTCGGGACAAATGCACTTTATTGGGGGGAGATACCATCATTGAGATAGCATTTCAGATGGTTGGCCAGTACCTTTGCCAGGATCTTATAGGCGACGTTACATAGACTGATAGGGCAAAAATCCGCAAGAGTTTTAGCACCAGCTTTTTTTGGAATCAAGACTATGTTACTGTGGTTGAGTGCAAGGAGTTGTTGACACTGATGCGGCTGAATTTGATCATCCATGAAAGCTTTACACACCGAGAAGACATCATGCCCAACGGTATGCTAGTGTGTGTGGAAGAAGCCAGCAGGAAGTCCATCAGGTCCAGGAGCTTTAGATGGGTTCATGTTCTTTACAGCTTTCTACACCTCGTCCATGGAAAGGGGTCTGGTGATACTTGCTTGTGAGGTGGTTGAGATCTTCCTCCTGACTAAGCCAGTGATGCAGTGAATATTAGAGGGAGCGGAGCTTGAAAAAACCTCCCCAAAGTATGATAGAGTGAGTGTGAGCAACCCCTGTGTATCGGTGATCCGATCTCCCCTGTCATCCCTAAGAGCCTCAATAAAGTTTCGCCTTCTGCGATTGGACGCGACATGATGGAAGAAAGAAGTATTTCCGTCGCCATATTGAAGCCAATGAACTTTTGCTCTTTGCTTCCACAATAACTCCTCATCTTCCAAGAGGAAATGAATTTGTTGTTTTGTACTTTGAATAGCAGCATCCCTTTGATCAGAAGGTATTTGGGAGTACAAAGAGTGTAATTTCCTTTGCTTTTGATTTATCAGTTTTCCAAGGCTTCCCGATTTGTTTCTGCTCCACCTAGATAATTCGAAGTTGCACTTCTGAATTTTCTCCAACAGAATTTCACAAGGAGAGGATCCCGTCACATTAGTTGTTGTCCATGTGTGTTCAATGATATCATGTGTTTCTTTATCTCTGGCCCAAAAAAGCTCATACTTGAAATCACGTTTTGGTTTTCTCACATGCTGCATGGTTTTGAGAATGAGGAGAATAGGATGATGGTCAGATGATGCGGACGATAGGTGATATACCTTTGCAAAAGGAAAGATAGTTAGCCAAGCCATAGTCCAAGCGTGCCTCAACCCTCTGTCTTCCCCTCCTGTTGCTTCGCTGTGTCATTGGGGGACTAACAAAACCCAAATCAATTAAGTTACAAGTGTCCATAATATTCTGAAAGCAATTCATCTGATTCTCCGGTCTCGTCTTGCAGCTTCTATATTCGGATGGGTCTACCACCTCATTAAAGTCCCCCATGATAAGCCAAGGTGCCTCCGATTGTGCATAGAGCGTAGAGAGAAGATTCCAACTTTCTGTCCTCCGCCGGGCCTCAGGGTGTCCATAAAAGCCCGTGAACCGCCACCCCCGAATATCCGCATCAATATGGTGTTTTGAAAAACTCCTGATTGTGACTCCATAATCATCATTCCAGAGAAGGCATAGTCCCCCCCTTCTATCCTTAGAGTCAACAACAAAACAACAATCAAACTTCAATTTCCTTCTCACAAAGTCCATCTCCTTTCTGGATCATTTGGTCTCGCATAGGAAGACCACACTAGGAACTTTCCTCTTGACAAGGTCAAGCAGACGCCGAATTGCTCATGGGTTCCCAAGCCCACGGCAATTCCAAGCTAGGAGGGCCATTATTGGGGGTGGGGCCGAGGGGTGTCCTCAGCCTCCACCCATTCCACTTCACTTATCTTTCCTTTCTTGATTGGCACTTGTGCGGGAAGTGCGTCATCCCCCACCTCCCCCCCGAATGGTCTTTTTGTTGAGTTTGATGTTATGTGGTTTAAGGGGTCTGCTTTCCTCCCAACCTGAGACATCTGCCTTAATCTACGTTTCCATTGCCTTTTTGGTTCATTCCCCAACATAACCGGATGTACAGGTACTTCAGATACCATCGTGGATTCCCTTATTGCAAAATCCCACTCATATGTGGACCCCAAAACCGGCTCCAGCTGCCCATCTTGTGGCTGAGACATTTCATGAACAGTGGTGGTAAGAGAGACCACAGGTTGAGACGGGCTTTTCGGTACTTCCCTGAACATAGTCTGTCCATCCTCAAACAAAGGTTTAGATCAGGTGCATGCCGCATAGGTTGAGATCTGGGAGACTACACTGCCAGGGTAGGTGATTCCCTTACTTGGTATGGGTACTGGTTGGTCATCCCGACCTGAATTATTCTCCTGAGTGGATGAAGAAGGAGGACAGTTTTGTGTTGAGCATCCCTTGGAGCCTATGGAGCTATTTGGCATTGGCCTCTGGTGAAGCAAGGATAACTCCATCGTGAATAGGTGGGTCGACACTGTCGGGAGAGGGTGGACTGTGGCCAGCATTGCCTCCAAGTTTCCGTACAACCGTGGGGGTCGTTGCTGCACTTTTGCTTTCCCAGACGTCGAAGGAAGATGATGAAAACTAGCCCTCAACTAGTTGCCGTATGGGAGATCCTCCTCCTTCATTTTTGTCGGTAGATTTTGGATGTACCAGCACTCCTTGAAAGTATGTCCAATTCTGCCACACGCGTAACAAAAGGTGGGCAGTTTTTCAAATTGAAAGACCAACCATTGCCTCTCCAAGTTGTCGATTTGGATGAAGATTCCCCTTTTAAGAGGCTTTGTGAGGTTCACCAAAACTTGGATTCTAATAATATGGTCCGTGTGTTTCACCTGGAGACACCGTTCAAAGGAGGAACCAACTGTATTTCCCAGCGACAATTTGTCGAGCAGATACGGGGCATTGTTTATCTGGAGCCAAATTGGTGATTTGTCCATTGTCACTGCCCCAAGCGAAGTGGATTCGAGCAGCTCCTTTACGACCACCAGCTGTCGATCATACGTCCATGGCCTGCCCTTCATCACCATATCATGATCCTCCACTGTTTCGAAGTGCAAAAGAAATAGATTATCTTCAACCTGTGTGAACGTCACCTGCTCTGTCGTCGGCCACACCTTCCGCATGGTAGCTTTAAATACCTCTCTGTTGTAGTGCTTCCGCGTCCAGAGTGAACAAAGGGCCACCGGTTTGTCGCCCGGTGCAATTTTTCGACAGGTTTGGTCACTATCAAGTCTCAGCATTTGGATCTCCTCTCCCAGTAAATCAATCATCACGCAATGCTATCCCCTTCTCCACTCGAGTTGCCTCCCCTCCTCACTTGTTCGTTTCCGTGGTCAAGAAGCCCACCCAGATCACGATCGAGGTAAGATAGAGTTTCTAGTCGCCATCGCCAGACAGAGGAGGGGTTTTTTAATTTCAACTATTTAAGTATCAATATGACTAATTAATTTCAATGAATAATCATAAGTTTAGTTAATAATTAGTAAATTTTAATACAATTGAGATTATTTTAAAATCTTAATTTACCCTTTTTCCTCTTTCAACCAATTTAGGCCATTAATAACATTTTAGTTAATTTTCTTATTTAATGGCCTAAATTTATATCTTATACATGCTATATACCTCTCCATTAGTCTATGAAATATTAACACTTTAATCAATCTACATTTATTTATTATTGACATTTTCTTTTTTTTATAATTTTAGGCCATCAATAAAATTTTAATTTTTATTATTTTAAAGTCTTTACACAAGTGTTAATAGTTTCCAATCTTTTTCCATTTTTCTACCAAGAATGATAGACCAAGAAAGTATGATAAATATAATTATGCATCATTTAAATATTATGTATTTATTAATAATAGATTAAATAAATAATTGATAATGAATTTGTATTATTATATCAATAAATAAGATAAAATAATTAATAAATGCTCATTATTTATGTAGATAGATAATAAAGAGGTGAAATTATTAAGTAATAATTATAAAAAATAAAAATCAAACATGAAATGAGTTTTTTTATAGAAAATTAAAAAGTATATTTTAAATATGGACATTTTTCCTTTTTTATTACATGTGTGATGGTTCAAACATGTGGGTTGAATATAACAAAAAATGTATATATATATATATATTAAATACCTTACTTTTAATAGAAGAAATAAAAATTAGTAACAATTATTTGTTTAAGTATATTACTTATCTAAATAATAATCTAGTGAAATTATTCAGTAATAACTTTCTGCATTGTTATATATACTTAAATATTTTTATTTCATTTTGTTTATTGGTAATCGTTAAAAATAAACCATTCAATTGCAAGACATAATGATTTTCAATAAACATTATTCATTATAATTACATTTAGTCAATTTTTTACCTTTTAATCATTCAATTATGAAGATATATAATAATTTTAATAAAATTAAATCATTGCAATTACCGTTCATCACTTCAAAGTATTTCCAACTATCTTATTTCATTTGCACATGAAATGTTCATTCCTATTAGTCAATTTTTAACAGAAAAAAGGGTAGTTAAAATGGTTACAAATAGCAGTTCCACTTCCCGCCATTCGCCATTGGCAACCAAATATAACAACTCAATAGTAACCAAATGCTTCCATAAAAAAATAGTAATCGAATGCAATTAAGTTGCAATTTTTTGTTGTAACTTGTTAGTGCAGTAGGAGTGAAAATATTATTTCGTTGTGATTGTGATTATTAATTGCTATGAAAATGTTTTTTTTTTTAATTTTTTGTTGTAATTGCATGTTATGAAAACCACTTTTTGCAACGAGAAGTGTTTCCTTACAATTTATAGATAAAGTCTAGTCACTAGGAACGATTGACTATTCAGTTTGTTGCAATTGTGCACACCAATTGCAACAAAAAAATTTTCGTTGTAATTGTTTGTTGCAATTGCCACATTTTGTTGTAGTGCAAATTAAAAATAGAAAGAAAATAAGTTAAAGTAGGAAGGTGGCAATCCCGCCTCTGTAGCCCCGAAAGTCGACTCAGTCGAGATCGGGGCTGAGTGTGGGTAAAGGGGAGAAAGGGAGTGTTATCGTCGGCATTTGGAGAGGTCGGGTGGCCCATGGTCTGGGTTGGAGGCAGCTCGAGGGTGGAGGGTACCTGTAGTTGGAGTGTAGTCAGAGGCACCTCTTGTCGGAAGTATGAATTCGAGCGTGGATGATCTGTTAGGGGTAGAGCTGCAAACATTAGCCATTGACGGGCCGACGATTAAGAAGATTCAGCCTGGAGATGAAGTCACAATTCTATGCTCTCTGTGGACATCGAAATCATACAATAAGGAATTTTTTAAAGGGATGTTGAGAAGGATTTGGAGGACGAAGGATAGGTTCTTCTTCACTGAGGTGGAGGAAAATCTGTTCAAGGTGTCTTTCGTTAACAGGGATGACAAGGAGCGTATTATGGAGGGAAGACCATGGCTGTTTGATTGGAGTATTGTCATTTTAACCGAACTGAAGGAGGAACTGGATCATGCCCACCTGATGCTTGTGAATTCGCCGCTGTGGGTTCACATGAAAGGAACTCCTTTCATCGTTGATAAGGAGTTCGTGGGGTAGATCATAGGCAACACTTATGCGGAGATCCTGGACAACAAAATCACGAAAACTGAAATTAAGCTGAAAGTAATGGTGGATTGCAGGGAACCTCTTCATAGAGGTATGTTCATCAAGGTTAGCTCACAGCAAAGGAAGTGGCTGAGTTTTCAGTATGAGAATCTTCCATTATTCTTTTATTTGTGTGGTATTATGGGACACTCCCATAAAGATTGTCCATTAGCAGCTAAGGAGGAGCCAATTGTAATGGAAGCTGATATGCCATTTGGTAGTTAGCTACGGGTGGGTGCAAAACCAATGAGGCTAAAAGAGGAATCCATTGCTGGGAATGGTATGTCTCCAATGAAATACCTGGGATACCAAGGTGAAGTTCCAGCAAAGAATTGGAAGCTGAAGGATCCAACGGAGGGAAGGAATGCACTAATGGAGGCAAATCTGCCAGTTGGTCGATCGGATAGGGGAGGAAGTGTACAGAGTGATGAAGAAACGTGTTCGGAGCAGGTGTCCTCCATGTCCTTATGTGGTGTATCTTTAAGGACCGGAAAAGAATCCATTTCCCATCACCAACAGCAGTGTGGTCTAGTAACTCCAATGCTTTGTGAGAATTCTACGATGCAGAGGTTAGAGGATGCCGGGATTGGGAGTGATGATGATCAGGGTGTGGGAAGGGGAAAGGTAGTGGCTAGGCTGGGCGGGGGTAGGGAAGTTCAGTGGGCTGGTGATGGACAGATGCAGGGTCCGGATGGGGGGGTCAGAAATTTTAGACAGGGGAGGATATGGTGTGGATAATTGGAGGAGGGGTTGTTCGGAGGGAACAAAGGCAAAGTGGGTACGGGAATGTTCTGGGCACTAGCAATCTGTTTGATATAACTGTGCATGAAGTTAATGAGGGCAACAATATTATATTAGTGGCACATTCAGGTGGGGTGGGGGGAAGGAAAACAATAGAGCTCACTCCGGCTATGGGAAATTTTAGCACGCTCAGGCGCGTAGAGTTAGTTGGAAAAGGCAGGTGCGACATGGGAAGGGGCTAAAGTTAAATATCCCAAATGAAACATTGCTGAATGAAAATGTCAAAAGGAGGTGGATTATGGACCAATGTAAGCAAGTGGCTGTGCACAAACGGGCAAAGAATATGGACATTGCAAAACATGGGGAGGTGGAGGCTATGGGGGCACCCCGGCCCCACCTCCAGTGATATGGCTATTTTAGCTTGGAATTGCCGTGGGCTTGGGAACCCACGTGCAATTCATTACCTCCATGATTTAGTCAGGAAACAAGGTCCCAAACTGGTCTTCCTCTGCAAAACTAAGAGATCCACTAAGGAGATGGAAGGAGTTTGGCATAAGATCCGGTTTGATTCATGCTTCGTGGTGGAGCCCGTGGCTAGGAGGGGGGTACTGGCTCTTTTTTGGAATAATGATAAGCCCGCGTCTCTTCGCAATTTTTCAAATCATCATATTGACGTGGACTTTTTTGGTTGGCGGTTTACCGGGTTCTATGGTCATCCAGAAACACATAGCCGTCATCAAAGTGGAACATTCTCAATCAGTTAGGAGATGGATACAATTCTCCATGGCTTGTCTTGGGCGATTTTAACGAAGTTGTGGGGCCGAATGAATATATCAGTCTGCGTACTTGCTTATAATCCCAAATGGACCTTTTTTGTAATTCTATTGACAGATGTAATCTACAGGACGTCGGTTTTGTGGGCGCACCTATGACATGGAGTAATAATTGCAGAGGAAATCAGAGAGTGGAAGCAAGATTGGATAAAGGGTTGGCAAATTCTTCATAGCTAAATCTTTTTCCCTATGTTAGGGCTATTCATCTGGCGGTTGCTACCTGCGATCATTGCCCATTATTGGTACTTCTTGATCAAAAAAACCGCACAAGGAGGCCACCACAAGAATTCAGATATGAGTTGTTTTGGGCTCACGATCCTGAGGCAAGTAAAATCATTCAACAGGTGTGGGAGACGAAACCCTTGGGAGTAGTGAGGAATGCTGATTGCTGTCCTGGTGTGAAATCATAACCTAAGTAGGGTCCAATGTACGCCTTGGACCTATATATATGATTAAATGGAATTTTTGGATGATTTTAAGATTTTATGATATTTTACAATTAGGTTTAATTAAGAATGGTAATTAAAAATTTAATCGCCGGAGCCCAAAGTGAGTCGGTATGACTCGAAGGTCTTAATGAGGATTTAAAGATGATAAGGAGTTATGAATAATCATGTTAATAATCATGATTTAATTTATGGAGAGTAAAGTGTAATTATGGAATTATGTTGG
>JAXCLR010000081.1:52500008-52510100 GCA_035584095.1 Annona squamosa
TTGGAGTGTGACTCATCAACTACTTGTGCAGTGTGTTGTTTATGCCCCCTAGAGCTGGAATCTAGAAGAGAGCATAGGCTCTAAGTTGTATATGCCCCCTAGAGCTTAAATCTAGAAGAAAGCGGAGACTCTAAGTGTATTCATGGAATACATAGTGGAACCCAAGTCACAACGGTGTGTGAGCTTGGAAGAGTGGAGTAGGGAAGGATTGCCCGAACCACTATAAATCTTGTCTTTTGCTTTCATTCACTGCTTTATCTTATTGCTCTCTATTTGCTTTCAAAAAGGGGATTAATCCATCAAGGGGTTAAGATTTTAATTTACCAGAGAAATTTTTAAAGAACCCAATTCACCCCTCCCCTCTTGGGTTTTGCCACCAACTCAGGACCGACAGTTATGACTTGTATGATTTTTCTCATGGCATGATGCTTGTCATGCCGCTTGTTGTCTTGTGTTGACCCATTGCCTTTTACGCTGCAGTTGTCAGGATGTCATCTAGGAAGAAATACGGCTTGCGCCTTCGAGATAAGGCGACACGGCTCAAACCCAATGAGCCGGGTAGGTCTGCGAGCATGCCCATAGAAATTCTAGATGACGCAGTTGGACCTAGCAATAAAAAGGCTCAAGTTTCGGTGGTGGGGACTTCCTCATCTAAGCGTCACCGTGCCAAGGTTCCCTTTCGCCGTCCTGCTGACGCTGCTCTTATCCCGCAAGGAGTTAGTTCGGATTCGGTTGAGACGAAGTCTGGTTCGAGGGAGCATGATGACTTGTCTCTTAACACCATTTTCTATTCTCTAAAGGGTGGATCGTTGATCCAAGGGAGCGGTTCTCGGGCTCGGGCGGCGGATTCCTCTTTTCTTGATGAGGGGTTTGCCACGTCGGCGGAAGAATTCTCTGTTCAGGATGGTGGTCCCACTCAGGATGACCCTCGAGATGGAGAGGAACTTGCCCAAGGAGAAGGATTGCTAGGCCCAGAAGGGGAGTTTGCACCTATCGCGAAAGATGAGCCTCTTAAAGAACTGCCAGTTGGTGAGGAGATGACTTCTGCCGATGGAACAGGGTCCCCGGTAGTGGGTGAGGGGTCTGTTGCCCCGAGGACGGTTTCTTTACTCGTATCGCCTTCGATCCGTCCAAGTGTTGGAGAAGAACCTTTCCTTGTCCCTTATGAGGCCAACGCCCTTGGGGTGGTACCGGCAGGCAAGGTACATATCCTTCCCCCCTTTTGTTTCCTTCCTTTGTACATGTATTTCTTCGATGCTTGACTGACCCCCTAGCTCATTTTTTTTATTGCAGATTGACTCTCATGTTACTTATTACCATTCTTGGAATAGAGTTCGTGCTTGGTTCGAAAAGTTGTTCTCCGCTCACTGAGATATTTTGAGTCGAACTCCCTTTCATAGATTGGCGAGCCTCAAGCCAGTCTTAATTTCTCGAGCTTTGAAGACATCATTGATTGAGCAGTGGCAGCAAGAGACTCATACTTTCCATCTGCCTATGGGAGAATGAGGAATCTCCATTTTAGATGTGGAGATGCAATTGGGACTCCCCTGCATGGATCGGGAGGGCGTCGTCCTTTCTTCACTTGACCTGATTACCGTGGAGGACTGCTTAGCTCTGACCGGTTTGGAGGCATCTTCATCTGAATCTTTTCCTTTAAAGGAGCTATGAAAATTCTGGAACCAAGTGAGGGTGGAGAAGGCTAGCCCCGAAGCCATTCAGCAGGAGGTTCGCAGCTTCCTACTCTATCTTGTTGGAGCGTTCTTTCGAGGTGACTCTTCTCGGAATGTGGACTTGAGGTGGCTCCAAGTTTTAAGGGACTTGACATTCCCTTACCCCATCGGGTGGGGACGTATCCTCTTGAGCCATCTTTATGTTAACTTGGATGTCGTCAGTCGGGGTTGCAGGAGCTGCTCGGGTCTTTCACATCTCATTGGGGTATAACTTCTTTATTCTCCTTTTCCTTTTCTCTTTGATATGTATCATCTCTCACAGCTTTTCTTTTCGTGCTAGCTATGCTTTTACGAGTACTTTTCGGTTGGGTGGCCCCAAAATGACTCTCCTGATGCTCTTCCACGAGCTGCTCAATGGGCGGAGTCTTGCAAGACTCATATTCCCCCCTTGATGTGGCGATCTTTGATTAGTAACTTGTCCGAAGAATAGGTTCGCCCTTTTACTGCCTTCTTCCCCTCTTTCCTTTATCTTCTGGCTTTGATCATGGCTTCTCTTGTTGACTTCTTTTTTCCTCTTTTTTTTAGCAGTTTCAAATTGCTCCATACACCCGGTGGACGCATGATCCAGTCATTATTGCAACGATGGGAGAGTCTACCAGTCGATTCCTGCTTTTTGAAGGGGTCCGTGCCACTTGGTACTTTGAGGATAGACTAGTATGGCAGTTGACAGGTGGCAAACAGATCCCGTCTACTCTTGTCCATCATTCTTTCGTGGAACAAACTTCCATTTCCATAGAGTTCCACCAATGACAGGATGGATGGGGGCTGGAACATTTTGAGTTGTCTAAAGAAGGATACAATCAATGGTACTCGGTGTATGGACGCCATGTCTCTACTCCCGACCTCATCTCGGACGGTCGTCACGAAGCTTCAGGCGATGACATTCTTGCTCGGGCTAGGACCACCGGTAGAATACTCTGAAGATCTTTCTACATTTCATCCCTTTTGGGTCGGACTGTAAATCTGGGAGCTTGAATGTCCATATTTGGTTGTAAAGCCGTATCAATATCGGCTCATTTTTAGATGTCCTTCTTACCTTGTAGTTTAGACTATACGATGCGTTGCTTTTTGTAGGGCCTTGACTTTGTAAAACTCTTCCTCTTGACATGTTTGTAATGCTCTAATCATCTGTAGGCCATAGGCCATTTGAAAATTCTGCCTATGGGCACTGTGAAAATTATATATATATAGACTTAAAAACTTTTTAGGTCAATCAACGCCCTTCTTTATTTTCGCGATCAGTGGGCCGAAACTTCCCATTTGTCCGTATTTTTTCCCCTTTTTGCATGATTCCTCTTCCGTGCAAGTCATAGTCCGCCTGCCATGCTGCTGTTGCACCTGCTTTAGATTGTTGCAGCACTTTTCTCGCGATTTTCCTTCTCTTTGATCATCATTCTCCTTTTGAAATGCAGAAAGTCAAATTGGTTGGGTACGGGTGTACTCTTTTCATCCAAATCTGCTACTGTTGTGATTAAGGGGTATGGGTTCTCCATTAATAGCGTCCGTCCTTCATTATTTTGCGTTTGATCTCCTCCTTCCTTCCCCCGGATTTCCAATCGTTAGCCTTTCCCTGAAGGGATTTGCAATCATCGTTTTGTGCTTCTGTTTCAGTAAGTTGGTGGCTATTTCATCTCCTTTTTAAGCCCCTTCAATGGCAAATTTATAGCTGCATTTACTGCTGTTTCTGCTATGCCATTTACTCGGTCTTTACCTCCTGATTTCCCATTTCTGTAGTGCTTCTGTTTTTGCCTCTATCCTCCTTGCTTTATGGTTGATTTCATGGGTAATGAGGGTGATTTTCCACATGTTAATGGGGGTACAATGCTGCCAAACGGGGGTCTATTCATGGAAGACCTCCTGCCCCATAACGAATCTGTTTCCTCTCCCATTTCCCTTCTTCAAGGCCCTTATGCGGGAGAGATTTTATTGGAATGGATAGCTGATCTTTGTGAGGAGGAGAGGTTGGGGCTGATGTAGCTGAACTTTCTAGATGTATTGGATTTGGCTAGAGCCCCGTTGAACTTTGATCTTTTGACCATGGCTGTAGAACATTGGATACTCGATCTGTGTGTTTTTCAGTTTGGGAGTGTAGAGCTTTCCCCCTCTCTAGAGGAAGTTGCTGCATTGACGGGACTCTCATTATCTAGCACCATGTATGCGCCTTGCTCTATTGGTGGCGTCGGAGAGGCCTTGCTTGATTTATTTGGCTTACGAGCTTCCACCATTGCCTTGGGTTATGATAACTTTGATATGCGCATGCCATTGGACGTCTTTTATTCCTTTTTTTCATGTGACCGTCGGACTGACGGATTGAGACGAATTCATTGTAGGAATGCCTTGATCTTTGCTATCCTTACTGAAGTGCTAATCCCTTGTCCGGCCGTCGGCTTTAGGCCCGAATTGCTCCCTGTTGTATCAATGATCATTCATCACGAATCTCTTGTCTCTTTGGTGTTAGCACATATCTATGAAGGATTGACCTTGAGACGTTTAGAAAAGACTCCCTTTCAAGGTTGTCTATCCATTTTGCAGGAATATCATGGGTTTCTCTTTCCTTTGCCTTTCCCGTTCATGGATGTCCCTCCTTGAAGAAGACTAATGCACTTTCTTTTGCAGATATGGATTTTGGAGCACTTAAGAGCATTTTTGGGCGTGCCTCGGGCCTTAGTGGAAGGCCCTAGCCTTGTGAAAATGTTGCTTGCTGCCACGTTATCCCCTTTGCCCACGGATATTGATAGTTACTTGAGAAGTTTGACCGAGGTGGATGTCATATGGTTACCTCCATGGCTTGCAGTCGACCCTATCCTTTGCACTAAGATCTTTGGTTGCCTGACTTTGCTTGGCTTATACGGGTGCTCATCTTATCTTCCTCAACGCTTCATGAGGCAATTTGGGATGTTGCAAGACCTCCCTTATGTTTATAGTTCTCCACTTGGGTACTCTAGCTATGATTCTCATCTTCTATCTTCAGTTAGCATCCTTAAGCAAGAGTGGGCCTCAAGCCGCACGGCCTTAGAATTGGGAGTCGTACCCACCGTGATGCCTGAGGCGACTAGCGATTATCGCTCTTGGATGAGCCAACTCGTTGCGAGCATGCGTCCTCGAGGTCTTGCCGCAAATGGTGCCGTGTCAACGGCGGATCTCTTTACGGGATTTCGGCAGATCTACCGGGATATGTAAGCCCTTCATTCTCAAATGGAAATTTTGGCTTCTTTTTGCTTGACCAATCCGACGCCCTCGCCGCTATGGGAGGAACGCTAGAGCATCAAGAAGCTATCTTAGAGCATCTCTAGCAACTTTTAAATGATAAGCGCTAGTGCCCTTGCTATGTGAAGCCCCTCCTTTTTTTGTTCCTTTTGTGGAGGTTGGAGAAGCGGGGCTAGAGGACTGTATAGCTATTTTTGTTGTTTTCATGTGTATGGCTCCCTCCTTCCCTTAGAATTCTTTTTTGGACAGCCTTGTATTTCAGAGACCTTTCTCTCTTTGTGATGTATATTTGAATGCCTTTGAATGAAATGGAATGGAATGCTTTTCTTTGGCCATATCTTGATGCTTCTTCTCTTTGCTTCGAATTTGAGCTTTATGAACTTCAAGGGATCTGTCAAAACAGCACCACGATTCTTGATGAGTTAGGATTTTGAATACCGAATCGTTGAGTTGCATTTCTTCATCACTTGCTTCATGATTCTCCCACCAAACTTTGCGTTTCCGCTTTGCATGGATCAAGAGATGACTCGAGGTCAGTTGCAGCTCGTCTTCTATCTCCTTGCCTCCTACTTCTGAGTTCCTGACACTTTTAGTCGCATTGAGGGAGTCTGTAGGGCTGCTGGAGACTTGCTTTGCGAGCAACGCTGTGGGACCTAAAAACTTTTTAGGTCTAGGGGCTTGTTTCCAGCAGCAGTAGTTCTGCACTTGTGATTTGCTTTTGATTTTACGAGGGATGAAAAAAAATGATTTCTGGGTATCCCTCATGCTCTGCAGTCACATTAGTATTTCAATGATGAGCCATTTTATGGATAGAACCTCTTGACGTGGTCCGAACTCATGATTTCGGCCTTCCCGTTGTCTTCAGATTTTGAAATGGCTAATGCTCCATTTGATAAAACTTTGGTTATAACCCACGGATCTTCCCAATTAGGCCTAAACTTGCCTCTTTTATCTGAAGGATGAACAAGTAGGATCCTTTTCATGACGAGGTCACCCTCTTGGAAGTTCTTATCTCTTACCGATCGGTTATAAGCCCGTGCCATTTGCCGTTGATATGCTTGGGTGTGGTGAAGAGCTTGAATTCTCTTTTCATCAAGAAAATTTAATTGGGATTGGAGCGTTTGCATCCATTCTTCCATTTCTAATTCCCTTTCCTTCAATATCCTCCAAGTTGGAATTTCTACTTCAATGGGTAGGACCGCCTCTATGCTGTAGGTTACAGCATAGGGTGAGAATCCCGTAGCCCTCCGGATAGAGGTTCGGTATGCCCACAAGGCGTATGACAATTTTTTTGCCTAATCCCGGTAGTTCTCCACCATTTTGCTAAAGATTTTGATTAAGATCTTGTTTGCGGCTTTTATGGCTCTGTTGGCTTGAGGACGGTAGGGATTTGACTTGTGATGTTGGATTTTGTATTGGGCTAAGAAGTCTTGAACTTTCTTACTGATGAAGACTGTTCCATTATCACTTATGATTGCTTACGGAAGCCCGAACCTTGATAGGATGTTCCCTTTGATAAAGCATATGACTTGTGCCGCATTGATAGTTGGGAAGGAAGTTGCTTCAACCTATTTAGTGAAATACTCTATTGCCACCAATATATATTCATGCCCGCTGATGGATTTAGGAGTTATCTTCCCAATTATATCTATTCCCCAAGTTGAGAAGGGCCACAGGGTAGATAGGTAATGCAAGTCAATTGCGGATGAGTGTATCAAGTTCCCATGCTCTTGGCATTTGAAGCATCTCCGTACATATTCCGAGCAATCTTTTTCAATTGAGATCCAATAGTAGCCTTGGATATCTTTTTTGCCATCATGATCCCGTTCATATGAGCTCCGCAGTCTCCCTCATGGATTTGGGTTATGACTTCCTTTGCCTCTTGCCGGTCAACACAACGTAGTAGCATTTGGTTGTGAGACCGTTTATACACTGTTGCCCCCTGTATTATGTAGGTAGAGGCTAGTCTTTTGATGGTTCTTCTTTCTGCAGGAGTGATGTGATCATCGAATACTTGGTGTTCTAAGAATTGCTTTATGTCATAATACCATGGTTTTTCTTCATCTTGAGTTTCTTTGGCTTCGACCGTTACTTGTAGGCAATAAGTGGGTCGTCGAGATGTTTGCACTATGATTTTTTGAGTTCCTTTCCCATATGGTATTTCAACCATGGATGCCAAGGTTCCTAGTGCATCCGCCCATTGGTTTTGAGCCCGTGGTGCATAGGTGAAAGTGATTTCTTCAAACGAGCAGACTAAGTGAGACAATGTCGTATGGTAAGGCTTTAGCTTTTCACCTCGGGTCTCCCATTCTCCATTTGCTTTGTTGATTATCAACTGTGAATCTCCATTGATTTGAAGTTTTCTTGCCCCCAGCTTGTAGGCTTCCCGTACTCTGGCTATGCAAGCTTCATATTCGGCAATATTGTTTGTACACGGAAAATTTAACCTTTTTGATATCATGATTGGGGCTTGGTTGGAGGAGCAAAGGACCACACCTAATCCATTACCCGAAGCGTTTCATGCGCTATCAAAGTATAAGGTCCAAGCATCATGTTCTTCGTCTTGCTCTACAAGTAGTATTTCCTCATCCGGGAAGTCTTCTTGTAGCGGTTGGTAGTCCAGGAGCGCCTGTGTGGCTAAGTAATCCGCCACCACTTGTCCCTTGACAGCTTTTTTTGTGACATATACTATGTCAAACTCTGTGAGGAGCAATTGCCACCGTGCTAGCTTTACCGTCAATACGGTCTTTTGACAACAAAGATACTTCAACGGGTCCATCTTAGAGATAAGCAATATAGTGCGGGACATGATATATTGCCTTAACTTTTGCACGTCCCATACAAGAGATAAGCATGCCTTTTCAATCTCCGGATATCTGACTTCCGTAGGGGTATATTTTCTGCTCAAGTAGTATATAGCTTGCTCCTTTTGTCCCGATTTATCTAGTTGTCCTAACACCGCCCCCAGTGCCGTTGGAGTGACTGAAAGATACAACAACAAGGGTCCTTCCGCTTTAGGTGGTACCAAGTGTTGGTCCCGAGTTTATGGCAAAACACAAGAGGGAAGGGGTGAATTGGGTTCTTGAAAAATTCTTTAGTAAATCAAAGCTTAACCCCTTTAAAGTTTCAATCCCCTAGATTGTAACAAATAAAAAGCAGTAAGATAATGAAAGCAATAAAGAAAAGCATTAGGCAAGATTTATAGTGGTTCGGGCAACCTTTCCCTACTCTACTCTTCCAAGCTCACACACCGTTGTGACTTGGATTCTACTATGTATTCCGCGAATACATCTAGAGTCTCTGCTCTCTTCTAGATTCTAGCTCTTGGGGGCATATACAACCAGAGCCTTTACTCTCTTCTATATTCTAGCTCTAGGGGGCTTATACAATCAACACAAGTAGATGATGAGTTACACTCCAATCACAACTCTACTTGCAATGTCTTAGTTTGAACCACCAAACTCATTTCAAGCACTAAAAATGATCAATAATGTAAAAATAAAGAAGATCTACACTTTACTAGGTTGTATAGCAAGTTTCAGCTTGAGGAAGAATCTGTAGGAGCGATCGATTATATTTCGTTGAAGCAAATTGCAACTTTGAAGCTTGTTCTTCCTTTGAAAGTGTATAGATCACCCAATTTTAGAGAAAAGTGAATAAAAGCTCTTGGTTGCACTTCTTTCCTCTCTTTTGTTGGAAACAATGTTTGAAACAATACAAATTGACCAAAGATTAAGTTTGATGATTAACAAGAACTAATTTGAGTATATAAAGAGTACTAATATGCTTGCCAAGTGTTTTAGGGAAGTAAACAAGTCAAGCCGATCTCCAAGTCGACTTGGACTTCGATTTGGGGTGAAGTCGATACCCAAGTCGACTTCACTAGCGACTTCAAACAGCCAAAAGTGGACAGAGTTGAAATTGAAAATCTGACATATGAAGTCGCAGGTCAAGTCGACTCCATGTGCGACTTAGGAAGTCAAGTCGCAGACGAAGTCGACTCCAGCATCGACTTCAAACTGCCAAAAGTGTCCAGCGTTGAAACTTGGTTCCAGACATGGCGAAGTCGGAGGAGAAGTCGACTCCAGGTGCGACTTGGGCGAAGTCACATATAAGGTTGACTCCAACTTCAACTTGAGGAGTTCAAACTTCAAAGTTACATTTCCAAGCTTATTCTATGAATCAAATTAAACTTTCTCAAGTCCAAGTGATGTGCAAAGTCCATTTTCAAGGATAACATAAGTCTCTTGAAGATCAAAGCTAAGATTCAAGTCCAAGATCAAATCAAGTCTATCAAGTCCAAAGCTAATCTTCAAGCTTATTTCAAAATGGAGCAACACTCAAGTCAAGAAAACCAAATGAGTCCAATACAAAGCAACATACATGAATGTATCATGCAAGGACCATAGCTTTCCAAGGTTTTGCAAAGATCAAGACAATTCAAGATGGATCAAGGCCAAGTTCTTCAATGAATCACAAGAACTACAAACATGAGGGCCACTAACACTTAAGAAGACTAAAGGGAGAAAGCCAAAGCAAACCAAGTGAGGATCAAGGCGTTTTTGCAAAAGACCAAGCCAAGTCGCAACCCAAGTCGACTCCAGGATCGACTTGAATTGAAGTCTGAAAGCCAAGTCGACCCAAGTCTCAGACTTGGATTTCTGAAGAACCCAAGTCACAGGCCAAGTCGACTTCATCTTAGACTTGGAGAATAACATTCAAATTTTTGAACGTTGGAGTTCATTAATTGCACGCCAACCACTTCTAAAACGTTCATATTCTCCTCAATCTATAAAAGGACCCTCAAATGAACGTGAATACAACACAAGAACATTACAAGACACTACTATATACTCTATAAAGTTCAAAGAGAGAAAAGAAGTGCTAGAAGGGAATCCCATTTGCTTTTCTCCATTTTTGAGTGGTTCATATTCATCCTTAGGAAGAAGAAAGCTTCAAGTTACAAGCTGCTTCATCGAGAATCATCCAAGCTGCTTCTGAATTCTTCCTCAAGCTGAACTTGTCTACACATCACTGTAAAGTATAGTTTTTCTTTTCTAAAGTCTTATTGTATAAATCTTGATTTAGCTTGGGTAGCTAAGATCAAGTGTATGCAAAGTAGGGTGTGATTGGAGTGAGACTCATCACCTACTTG
>JAXCLR010000081.1:52570987-52585403 GCA_035584095.1 Annona squamosa
AATGATAAAACTTGGTTTATAGATTAAATATAACTAGATTAACATGTTTATAAAATTATTTTTCAAAAAAAAAAACAAAACAATATATCTTTTGACCGGTCGGAAATTTCCGACCGGTCGTAAAAGATCGGTACTCTCTATCTTGTACCTGGATGTAGGCGTGAAGAAGATACATACTGACTTGATTTTTAATTTTTGCGTTTTGACTTAGAGCTCAAGAAACCATAAATGAAACAGACCGAAAATTTCTTACGGACCAGTAGTATTTTGTAGTATTTTGCATGGTAAATTTGCGTACCAATTACCTGGCACATAGTTGTTTTCTCATAAACTCTTTTGCTATGTAACATAAATAGCTAGCCTGTTTCAGTTGTCCTGTTTCGCGATCATTAATCTGGTTCATCCCTTTGTTTACCAATCTTATTCAAAATCCTTCATTTTTTTTCCCCTCCCTTCTGAGTATACGTTTGTCTGACAGATTGAACACAATTACCTTCAGGAGACATGAAATCTCAACCTTTTTCTTGAGGTGAAACAGGAATGTTTCCATTATGTGCTCTATGGACTGCAAGATGAATATATTCATCCTAATGGATAATTAATAAGGAGAAAGAAACACTAAATTTTTTGTGCGTTAACTACAGGTAAGCCTTCCTTTCCTGATAATTCATTCAACCTTAAGGTTCTTTGTAATATTGTTAGCAAGTTGGCACAACTTCTTGTGCAGTTTCATAACGTTTGATCCCAACAATCTTAGGTTCTAGGAAATGTGATATATTCAGCCCAATTTGAATTAGTATAGGAGAAAATTACAGGCTTTTGGATTCCTTTATATCAGATTTAGTTCGACTTTGTTCTTTACTTTTAGGTTAAGATTCTGATGCACATTGAGTTCTGTTGACCAGCATCATGCGTATGCAATTCTGCACTTGCTCACAAAGCATTTTATGGAGATTAACGCTAAGGATGTGTTTCATAACCAGTCAAAGAAAACGTTAATGGCATCCAAAATTTTTTTAAAAAAGTGAGATAACATGTGATGTGATGAGGGTAGTTATTAGCTAGGAGTAAAGAAAATAAAGATAGAGTGGATTAATGATTTATGTAAAAGTGTGAAAAAATTAAGATAAACATAGCTAATAAAAAAGTAAAATAATGAAGTAGTTAAAATGTAAAATCATATTTGAGAAATGCATATAAAGAGGTAGGAACTTTTTCATGGAATCTGATCATAATGGTGGAATGAGATAGTGATAAGATAAAGAGTTTGGATCAAAAGTACTTTTGTATATGGGAATGAAAAAATTTGTATTGAAAATTGACAAAGTAGAATTATTATATATTGAAAATGAAAAAAAATTCTAGAATAGAAAAAGTTTTTTGGGATAGAAAATTTTATCTCATTTTTTTCTTTCACTTAAAAGAAAATGAAAAATGGTCTCTCCCCTGTAAGGCCCGATAGGCGATTTTAGTCGCGCTCGGGGCCCGAGTGAGGGTATTGGGGTGTCGGGGAATTAGTCGATGCTGCCGGTGGACTCGCCGGAAGTCAAGCCGAGCTCGGGGAAGAAAAGTCCTTAGGAACGTTTCGCTGCCGCCGTCTGGAACCATTTCCTCTGCACAGAGAACGGACGAACGAAA
This sequence comes from Annona squamosa, assembly GCA_035584095.1. Lineage (NCBI taxonomy): Eukaryota > Viridiplantae > Streptophyta > Magnoliopsida > Magnoliales > Annonaceae > Annona > Annona squamosa. The sequence goes on from JAXCLR010000081.1 coordinate 52,572,626, forward strand.
CGCGTCAATGAATATTAGCACCGAGGAGCTGCTGGAGGCTGAACTCTAGACATTATCGATCGAAAGCAATGCGATCAGGAAGGTGATACCAAGAGTGGAGCCCGCATTGTTGTGCACACTCTGGGCGTCGAAGTCTTACAATAAGGAGCAGTTTAAGGGGATGCTACACAGGCTATGGAGAACGAAAGGCAACCTCCACTTCACGGAGGTAGGAGAGAATCTGCTGAAGGCATCCTTCTTTGATCTTGAAGATAGGAGCCGGGTCATGGAAGGTAGGCCATGGCTGTTCGATCGGAATCTGATCGTCATGGAGGAATTACGGGAAGAGATGGATTACGCACAGCTCCTGCTCGTCAAAACGCCGATATGGATCCATATACATGGCATCCCATACATTGTTGATAAACACTGCTTGGGAGAGATTGTAGCTAATACCTTTGACGAAGTTCTTGAGATTAAAGGCTCGGAGGATGAAGTCAAGATAAAAGTAGTGCTGGATTGCAGGAATCCTCTCCGCCGGGGGATGTTCATTCGTGTAGGGGATCAGCAGAGACGCTGGATTAGCTTCCAATATGAGAAGCTGCCATTATTCTGCTATCTATGTAGTATGATCGGGCATGCGCACAAGGATTGCAGGGCAGTTACGACGGAGAAACGGTGTCCGGTGGAGGCAGACATGCCTTACGGAAGCTAGTTGAGGGCGGGATTAAGACCATTGAGACTGAAAGGGGAGATGAGGTCTGAATTCAGATCCGCGCCTGTTAAATATTTGGGCAAGCATGGGTAGCAGGAGGTGGATGAGGACGGGATGTGGAATTCGGCTGCTGCAAGTGGGAGGGTTAATGCTCAGATTGGGAGTCTGGATGGGAGTGGCATTCAGTGTAGTGGCCTTCATAAGAATGCAGAGCAGAGGGTGGTGTTTGCTATGGAGGCCGAAAGTTGGCAGCATGGGGTGCAACCTGCCAGTGCATCCCTTCCTCCTGTCGTCTCGGTTCCTCAGTTGGGAGTGGACTCCCAACAGATGCAACACAGGGTGGAGTTAGCTAAGGAGGCCGAAAGATGGCAGCTTGAGGCGCAACCTGCCAGCGTATCCAGGCCACCTGTTGTCTCGGTTCCTCATTTGGGATTGGAATCCCAACAGCTGCAGCACCAAGTTGGAGAAGAGGTGGGAGATGTAGGGGGGTCAGTGGGAGGAGGAAGAAGGGTAGCCTAAGCTTAGGGAAGGGGGAGCCCCTGGGGTCTCGGGGTCGGGTAAGGGGTTGATGACCCAAACCAAGGGTGGTTATGTTCATGCTATGGGGAGCCACATCAAGAGCGGGGCGGGGGCCGAAATGATCCAGAATGTGGAGGGGGATAGGGGTTTGGTGGAAGTGGAGGTGCTCACGGAGGGGGGCAGAATTAAAGGGACTTGCTCACACACTTATGTCAGGCCGTGAGAGATATACGGGGGGTCATCTGAACTAGGAAGTGAACAAGGCTATTCCCCAGGGGGTAAGGGTAGGTGGAAACGGAGGAAAAGACAGGCGGAGGGTATGGAGTTGGTCGGGGCGGAATCAAAGGTTGGTTTAGATGGGGCAAAAAGAGGGCATGAAGGGACCCGGAGGAATTGGTAAATGAGAACAAGAAGGCAAAGGAAATGGAAAAGCATCTAGAGGGGGAGGTGGTAGCTTTGGGGGCTCCCAAAGCCCACCTCCAGTAATATGACCATTTTGGTATAGAATTGCCGTGGGCTTGGGAACCCACGCGCAATTTGCAATCTTTTTGATCTTGTTAGAAAACAAGCACCCAAGTTAGTCTTTTTGAGTGAAACTAAATCCAATAAGAAGGAAATGGATCGATTTAGACGAAGGATACATTTTGATTCCTGTTTTGTGGTGGAAGCCGCTGCTAGGAGTGGAGGTTTGGCTTTGTTTTGGAATGATGACCACCCGGCATCTGTTCGGAGCTTCTCGGCACATCATATCGACGCTGATTTTTTGAGTTGGCATTTCACGGGCTTCTATGGTCACCCCGAAACTCATTGCCGCCATATTTCCCAGAATATCCTCAATCAGCTGGCAAACAACGGCGACACTCCATGGCTTTGTAATGGGTGACTTCAATGAAGTGATCGGGCCAAGCGAATATCGAAGTGTGAGGATGCGCAATCAATTCCAGATGGACTATTTTCTCAACACTATCGATTTATGCAACTTGCAGGACCTCGGATTTGTTGGTCCGCCTATGACATGGTGTAATAATAGGAGGGGTTCTCAGAGGGTGGAAGCTAGGCTTGATAGGGGGCTCTCAACTTCTTCATGGATAGATCTATTTCCCTATGCCAGGATTGTCCATCTCGCGGCAGCCTCGTCCGATCATTGCCCGCTTTTGTTACAGCTCGACCCCGGTCAGGAGAGGAGGAGGCCCCCAAAGGAATTTAGATACGAGCTATTCTGGGCCCGTGATTCTGAGGCTACAAATATTATCGAGAATGTTTGGAAGTCCTCTGGCTATAGGGAAGCAAATATTCAGGAATCTGTGAGTGGGAAAATACAGAGGTGTGGTGCGGAACTATCTAAATGGAATAGACTGAAAAGAGGAAATATCAGACGGGCACTCGCAAAGAAGCAGGGGGAGCTATCAGAGTTGGTGGATCTACCATATTCAGAGGCGTGGGAGGACCAAATCCGGAAAATCAAATTTCAGATAAATCTTTTACTGGAAGACGAGGAGAAACTATGGAGCATTCGTGCAAAAGCCCACTGTCTCAAGGATGGGGACAGAAACACGCGTTTTTTCCATCGGGTGGCTTCCAATCGGAGGCGAACAAATTCATTGAGTCACTCATTGATATGGATGAGAACCGGGTTAAGGACCAAGAAGAGATGCTAAATTTAACGGTCTCTCACTTCTCAGAATTATTTACCTCCTCAAACCGTCAAGATTCGAGTTGGGTCTCTAGCCTCATTCAAAGGAAACTTTCTGAGGATCAGAGGAAGGGTTTGATTATGCCTCTGTGCATGGCCGAGGTGGAGAAGGCTGTCAAGAGTATGGGTCCCACCAAGGCTCCTGGGCTGGACGGAATGTCTCTAGGGTTCTATCAGCAGTATTGGCACATCGTCGGCCAGGACATTTTCCGATGGTGCAAAACGTTCATGGAGGGAAGAGATCACAATCAATTGGCAAGGCACATCCGGGAGGCAAACGCTACCACTATAGTGCTGATTCCAAAGAAGGCAGGCGCCCAAGACTTGTCGCAATTCAGGCCTATTAGCCTATGTAATGTGATTTATAAAATCTTGTCAAAGATTTTGGCGAACAGGCTTAAAGTTGTTCTCAACGACGTCATCGGGGCGGAACAAAGCGCTTTCGTGCCAGGTCGGCTAATCATAGATAACATGTTGATTGCATATGAGGCAATTCATTCTCTTAGGAGGCGCAAGGGGGGTAGAAGACGTGAGTTGGCAATCAAGTTAGACATGTCCAAGGCTTATGATCGCGTAGAGTGGAGCTTTTTAAAATTGGTCATGGAGGCTATGAATTTTTGCCCGGTATGGGTAAACTGGTTGTTATGTTGCATTACTTCTGTCAGCTTTAGGGTTAAGGTGAATGGTTTCAAATCCAGGCTATTTCATCCGGGGAGGGGGTTGTGGCAGGGGGACCCCTTGTCCTCGTATCTATTCCTTCTTTGCGCGGAGGGTCTATCGGCGCTCATCTCTTCTGCGGTAGCCCGGGGCTCTTTGCATGGGATAAGACTTAACTTCAGGGGGCCTCAAATTACCCACCTTTTGTTTGCAGATGATGCTCTTATATTCCTCTGGGCGGATGATTTGGATATCACGAATTTCTTGGATATTCTCAGAATCTACTCTGATTGCTCTGGCCAATTGGTGAATGTTGACAAAACTTCGCTATTCTTCAGTGCAAACATGGAAAGCTGGGAACGGGAGGCGTAGGCGAGCAGATTGGGGTCTTCGGGACATGAAGTTCACAATTATCTTGGCCTCCAGGCGTGGCTCGGGAGATCTAAAAGCAGATTGTTCAAGGGTATTAGGGATCACATCTGGCACAAAATCCAAGGCTGGAAGGGGCGTCTATTATCTTGGGGAGGGAAAGAGGTGCTCATCAAAGCAGTGGCTCAAGCTATTCCAACCTATGTAATGAGTATCTTCTTGCTTCCCAAGTCATTTTGTCAGGCTATCAAAGGGATGCTTCGAAAGTTTTGGTGGGGTGAACATGAGGATAAGCAGAAGATGTGTTGGGTTGCCTGGAGAGATATGTGTATGCCCAAATGTGCGGGGGGAATGGGGTTTAAAGACCTCCACGTTTTCAATTATGCCCTTCTTGCCAAACAAGTGTGGAGACTCTCATTGAAACCGGAATCCTTTTGCTCAAAGGTTTTCAAGGCTAAATATTTTCCAAACTCCGACATATGGGACTGTATGCCAAGGCAGTCCGACTCTTTCACCTGGAGAGGCATTCTTTGATATGTTTCAGGCGGGGTGCAGGTGGAGGATTGGTGATGGGAGAAGGGTCCGTTTCTTCAAGGACGCTTGGTTGGATGGTGGGGTATGCAAGGTGGGGCCGCTTCCCCTATCCATCCCGGAGGATGTTCCGATCAGTCACTTAATTAATGCAAGGTCATCCAACTGGAACAGGGACAGGGTCTTGGTGGCTGTTGGCGAGGTGGGGTGGCAGGCTGTCAGGGGTGTCCCCCTTCCCCGCCACCCTACGGCGGATTGCATCTTCTGAAAACACGAGGCAAACAGTCAGTTTTCCGTTAGGTCGGCTCATAGATGGTTAACGACGGTGCATGATGATCCGTCGCCATCTAGTTGCTACAGGGCTATTTGGAAGTCAGGGCTCCCGAGCAAGATAATGATCTTTGGGTGGTGGCTATTCAGGGATTCTCTCCTGACTATGTGTAACCTTTCGAGGCGGGGTATAGAAGTCAATCTTCAGTATCTCTTCTGCTCGGGGGAAGTTGAGGACGTTCACCATTTATTTCTGCGTTGTGCCAGTGTTGCAAGTTGTGCTAGAGAGTTAGTTCCGGCTAGTCATCTGTTATCCTTGGTTCAGGATATCATGTGTCTCCTGGCTTCAAAACGCGGGGGTAACGAGTTAGCACTTTTCATTGTCTTCTGCTGGCGTGTCTGGTTTATGAGAAACAAGCTTCATGCAGAGGGGGTCCATCCTGTGTCTGCTGACTTACTTCCTTGGTGCAAGGACTATATTGAGCAATTGAGGTGTGTAAGGCTCCTTGATCTTGAGTCTGCTTTGAACATTCAGCTTGTTCCCTTGTGGACCTTTCCACCTGCGAGAGTTTTCAAGATAAATGTGGACTCTAGATGTCCCGCGGGGCGGGGCGTCAACTGTGCTGCTGCTGTAATTAGAGACGATCGTGGATACTTTATTGTGGCCCGTGGCCGGAAGTGGATGGGAGGTGGGGATACTTTGTTTTTGGAAGCAAAAGCTTTTATCTTTGGTGTTCGGTGGGTACTCCACCTCAAGTTTCGAGAGGTCCAGATTGAGTCGGACTCGCTTATCCTTTGCACTTACTTGTCAAATGTCTGTCACATCGCCTCGCCTGCGGGTCATATCATCGATGAGATCAGATCGGTGCTCAGAGCCAATGACCACATTTCGGTTCACCACGTACTTAGACAGGAGAATTCGTCGGCTCATGCTGTTGTGGATATGATTTCGGTTTCTCCTATGAATTATTTGTCATGGTGGGGAAACCCTCCATAAGATATTGTTGAGAAACTCTGTGCAGATAATTTTTTAGCTATGAATTCAATGGATTACTCTATCCCGAACCCTTTTCAAAATGTGAGGGGGTTGGGGTAGAGTTATTCCTTTTCATAAAAAAAAATGAAAATGAAAAATGGAGAGGAAAGATTAGCATCCAAATCTAATGCACTAGCTTTAGGGAGATCACAATCATAGCATTGATATCAACTTCTCTTATCTACACAAATGAGATAATTGAAGAACTATTCATAGTCAATAAGCTAATTTTTTTATAATAAGCGCATTAAAACTTTTTCTGATCTGGGCTAGTGAGACAAACGAAGAATTGTTCCTAGTCAGCAAAGCATTTCATAATTGGCGCTTAAGAATAAATCCCTGATTTGGGCTAGTGAGACAATTAGAAAAGTAAAAGAGACTATATTCAATCAACATGTCAATAGCTCAACTGAGAAAAAAAAATCTTAATCTAGACTAGCGGGACAAATTAATTAGAACTACCTTGTTTGTTTCCTGTCAAGATTTAATCAATTAGGATGACAAACATGCACCTTCTACTCAACTCTTGCATAAGGACAAGATGTGGTATATTGATATTAGAAAAAGTAATACTTGAAATTAGAATAGTAAGATCATATATTTTAGAAAAGAAGAAAGTGTAAAACGATTTTTGGGAATAGTGATTTCATCCTATTCATATTCTATTCAAGCCTACACTTAGCAAGAGAATATGACTTAGGTTAACTTGCCAGTCTATCACAAAACTAATCCAACTTAGTTTTTAAAAAGTTATTTGCGTAAATCAAAACCCAGGGCTACAGAATTTAGTTAGCTTAACCCAGTTTATAAATTAGACAATATTAATGGTACTATAAGGGTGTATTTAAAAATAAAATAAAAATTTCATATATTTTTATGAAAGGGATAATTAATCAATTTTATTGTACAATTTAACTAAATTTTATTGAGACTAGAAGGTGGTTTTACCTCTCTTCGAGTTCTTTCCATTGCTTTTTGTTGTAATCTGGAGAGTTTTGTTGGGGAGATGCACTATCTCAGTGTACTCGAAAGCTTGAGCATCAAAGCTTGTGAAAAGCTGGGTTCATTGCCAGAAGAGCTAAAGCATGCCCGGATGTTGAAAGATCTAAGCATAAGCTATCTCCCAAGTTTAACAGCTCTGCCAGAGTGGATTCACAATCTTTCTTCTCTTCAGTCTCTATCAATTGGCTCGTGTGACAATTTGGTGGCTTTACCTTCCGGTTTACAACAGCTAACAAATCTCAAGTATCTATCCATTAGCGGTTGTCCTCAACTACAAAGATGATGCAAGAAGCATATTGGTGAGGATTGGGTCAATATAGCTCATATCCCCAGCCTCCAAATCGGATCAAGGTTCAGGGAATATGAAGGGACAAGCTATACAATTGGGTGAGCGTACACATGGCCTATCTACTGTGCATTTCAAATATGCGGCTGAATGGGGCTGGTGGCATCTTGCGTAAGCTGCGCTGGAGAAGACCATCATATTAGATAAAATTAATTAAAATATGTATAATCTAAGGCCGCATAGTTTTATCTTTTGATAAAAATTAATGCACCATAAAGTATATATTATGATTAGTTTTTTTTGTGTACAATATTAAATCTCATTTTTTATATTACAATCAAGCCCATGGGAGATAATAGACTCGCACCCATCTATTTAGGCAACAACACATTTCTATTTAATGGGAAACAAGGCTCCCATTTAAATGAAGACTAATTGCATGCACCCTGGTGTATTGAAATTTCAATACAAGGGTCCAAAACACCATTTTTTATATTTTTTGAAAATTTTTTTATAATATTGTTATTATAGTTGTATGTAATCTAGAAGATATATTTTATCATTTTTGAATATGTGCATATATTTTTTAAATTTTTTAAAAGCAAGCGTACTTTAGCCATTTTTAAGCAACTAAAATACCCATATTTTTAAAAAATCAAAAATATATATTTATATATCTCCAAAAATTGTAAAACTTAGTATATAAGTTAAATATAACTAGGTTAACAATTTTATAGAAAAGTTTTAAAAAAATATTAAACAATGGGATTTTGCACCTTGTCAGTCCTCATTTAAACATGGGGACAACAAGCTCTCTAACAATAATCGAGACATCCCATGTGGGGATTCAAATACATGAACACGCGAACACGCCCCTAAGGGACTTTGTCCATAATGCTGGTTGGCATGTTAGACTAAAATCATGACCACCTAGCCAAAAGTCGGTTGGCATATTAGACTAAAATATTTTCCAACAAAAAATGCAAATAGATGACATAGCCTTATTGATAAGTAAATATAGCTAAGAAAAAAAATTGCCGAAAATTTTCATTAAAATTATTAGAAATGGAAATAGAAACAATGATGGAAAATCGAATTATTATGATATTATTACATTTAAATTAATATGTTGGACATCACCCAGGGCATAGTTAAGCGACTGGTTTCACTTCGATGCTTACGAGAAAAGCCTCAATTTTGAGTTTAGGTTGAAGTGATAATCTCCTGTCACATAAAAAAGAAAAATTAATATGTTGAGCAATGCATTTAGCACCTATGCAAGGTAAACTAAATGGATTCTGTTGCATTATTATTAACGATCATACATGGGGTAATTTGCAAATATGCCCCCATAATTTGATACTAATTGTATATATCCCCTCAATGTTTCACGAATTGCATATTATCCCCACAAAGTTTCACATAAATTGCATGTATACTCCTCTTAACAGCTGTTAAATAAAAAATATAGTTTGTAAATATGCCCCCATACTTTGACGCTAATTGCTAATATGCCATCATTGTTTCACAAAACAATTGGAGCATATCTTTAATTAGCGTCATTCAACTGTTATTACAATAGATCCTGAGATATTTACTCAACTGGTATTACAATAGATCCTGAGATATTTTTATAATATTACAATAGATCCTGAGATATTTTTATAATATCCTAACAATATCTTACTGATATCTCGCCAATTTTCTAATTTTACCGAACAATATTTTCTAATGTCCTAACTGGTGGACGTTGGTACACAAACTTAGGGAGAATAAGACCACCATTACCGTTTTCCCTTAGTAGCAATTATTCATAATTCGAAGATGCTTTTATGAAACTCTTTTCTATGTAACCTTTTCTATTTTCAACATCTAGATGGTAGATGAAAAATTCACTTCGTATATTGTGTTTAGCATCACTGAAATTATTATAAAAATTCTTTCATTTATATAATATCAATATATATGGGCTTTATTTACAAACAGGCAAAATAACATAATAAGATAATTTAATACTAAATATCAATTTTGAATAATATTTTCTACATCTAAATCATTTAAAATATCATTTACTACATGAATAAATAATTCTATAAAATAGTATCACATTCTAATATATATGTAAATAAATCTAAGTATTTTTCTTAATTTACACATGAATGTACCTATTTTAGAGTAACCTATATATATATATATATATATTGGATTTGGATAACATTTAAACTACAGAAATGATGTTAAATATAAATAATGAATTGGATTTTCTGTAAGCATCAAAATCTTAAAATTTGAGGGAGTTATGGGCATGCAGTGTTTCAGTTATCTATCCTCCGACTCTGCTTTTTAACTCTTGCGATTATTAACACCCGGCGTGGTACATGACCGTGCCCCACGGCTGGGTGGTCATATGTTCCAGTGGCAGCAAAAATGTGATTTGTGGTGACAGTGTCTCCTTTGCAAATGGAAATGGGAGTTTTCGCCGTGGGTTTATTAGGAAGAAATAGGATTAAAAAATAGATACATTGTTAGATAATTGGTAGATTGCGGTAAGGTATATTGTAAAAATGTCTCAAGGGGTTTGATTGTAATACACATTTGACATAAGTGTATATAAAATGGTATTAAAAAAAAAAAAAAAAAAAACTCTTGCGATTATTCCTTTGACCATTGGCTTTCTTTTTCTAGAAGACATTCACTTGCACTTATTATATGATTTGTCTTTTCATGATCACTTGTCCTTGAAATACACACGAAATCAACTCAAAATTGTGGAGTTTAACGGCACTCGCTAAGTGTAAGTGATCTCAACCATTGTTCTTTTATTTAATTCTAAATGACACCATTAATTCAAGGACGAGGACAAGGAATTATACAATAGCTTCATTGAAGTTTCTGGGGAGTGAGACAATGAAGAACAGAAAGCGGTATGTAGGACAAGCCATTTCATAGACACTGCGTGAATAGATAGAAAATTCAGCCCGAACTTTCTTACCTCTAAACCGACAATCACAACTGATTAGGAAAGTCGAAATTATTATTTTTTTAAGTGAGAGTAACCAGTATGAAAGTGAGAAATTGGGAATAAAGTAAAAGTTAATAATGTAATTGTATGAAAAAAACAGAAAATATTGAAATATCATAAAAATAAATAAGTTGGTCCATTGGGCAAAAAAACAGAAAATAGTTTTACATATGTAATTATCTATTTATCTTTTTTATTTTTACTCTTATATTATAATGATTTTATCATAATATCTTATTCATTCCTCTTTTACTCATATTATATCATATTCTTATGACACTTTTAAAAAATATTTTATTTTCTTATCCATTTTCTCCCTTTCTTCACTTCCTTTGTTAGCAAATGGTCTCGTAAACATAATAACTAGAAAAGTACGACAATTAAATAATTAAAATTTCACATCTTGTAAAAAAATGCGCGTGGAAAAATTCCTTCTATGCGACTTTCCCCTCCACGCGCTACCAAACGAAAAAAAAAACTGCCTAATTCCTACCATTCCTTTCTTTCTTTGTTCTTTTTAGTCCTCACCATTTCATCTTCCAATATTATGTTCCCCGGTTTGAAACTACCACTCAGCATTATTAAGGGCAATTGACATATATACTCACAAATTGCAAATGTACCCACACAATTTCAAGAATTACATATTACCTTACATAATTACACAAAAATTACAAATAACTTCCATGTTAAATATAAGACGTCGAAAATACTCTTCTTTCACGCAACAGCTCCACCCTCTTTGAAGTTTCTGCGAGTGAGACAAGAAGAAAAAGTGATACATTAGAAAAACTGTTTCATATGCATGAAACAATAGAAAATTCAGCCCGAACTTTCCTACCTCTAAACTGACAATGACAACTGATTTGGAAAGTGGAAATGAAATTTTTTTTTTTTAAGTGAGAGTAACGAGGCATAAAATAATAAAGCGGAAATAAAGTAAAATATTGAAATATACTAAGAATAAGTAAGATGGACCATTTGGCAAAATGCGAAAGTGGGAAACCCACTTTCCTACCTCTTCTACAAATTTTTAAAAAAAATAATTTTACATATTTAACTACCTATTTATCTTTTTCGCTTTTTAATCTTAATTATTCTTTCAGAATATTTTATTTATTCTCTCTTTGTGTATTATATTATTATGACACTTTTAAAAAAAAAAATTTATCCATGTTTTCCCTTTCGCCCCAGCCTTTTGTTCCCAAATGATCTCAACTATTGTTCTTTTACTTAATTCAAGGACGAGGACAGGGAATTATACAATAGCTTCATTGAAGTTTCTGGGGAGTGAGACAATGAAGAACAGAAAGCGGTATGTTGGAAAAGCCATTTCATAGACACTGCTTGAATAGATAGAAAATTCAGCCCGAACTTTCTTACCTCTAAACCGACAATCACAACTGATTACGAAAGTCGAAATTATTTTTTTAAGTGAGAGTAACGAGGTATGAAAGTGAGAAAGTGGGAATAAAGTAAAAATAAAGAATGTAATGAAAAATAAAAGAAAATATTGAAATATAATAAAAATAAATAAGTTGGTCCATTGGGCAAAATGTGTAAGTGGGAAACCCACTTTCAAAAAAATAGTTTTACATATTTAACTATCTATTTATCTTTTTTATTTTTACTCTTATATTATAATTATTTTATCATAATATCTTATTTATTCCTCTTTTACTCCTATTATATCATATTGTTATGACACTTTTAAAAAATATTTTATTTTCTCCCTTTCTTCACTTCCTTTATTAGCAAATGGTCTCGTAAAGATAACAACTAGAAAAAGTAAGACAATTAAATAATTAAAATTTCACATCTTATAAAAAAAATGCTTGTAAAAAAGTTCCTTCTATGCCACTTTCCCCTCCACGCGCTACCAGATGAAAAAAAAAAAAAAAAAAAGTCTAATGCCTACCATTCCTTTCTTTGTTGTTTTTAGTGCTCACCATTTCATCTTCTAATATTCTGCTCCCCGGTTTGAAACTACCACTCAGCATTATTAAGGGCAATTTACGTATATACCCACAAATTGCAAATGTACTCACATAATGTCAAGAATTACATATTACCTTACGTGGTTTCACAAAAATTACAAATAACTCTCATGTTAACAGTTTCCGTCAAATGTAAAAATATAAGACGTCGGAAATACTCTTCTTTCACGTAACAGCTCCACCCTCTTTGAAGTTTCTGTGAGTGAGACAATGAAGAAGAAAAATTGATACATTGGAAAAGCTGTTTCATAGGCATGAATAAATAGAAAATTCAGCCCGAACTTTCCTACCTCTAAACTGACAATGACAACTGATTTGGAAAGTGGAAATGAATTTTTTCTTTTAAGTGAGAGTAACGAACCATAAAATGATAAAGCGGAAATAAAGTAAAATTAAATATTACCGTACAAAAAAATATTGAAATATAGTAAGAATAAGTAAGATGGTCCATTTGGTAAAATGTGAAAGTGGGAAACCCACTTTCCTACCTTTTCTACAATTTTTTAAAAAAATAATTTTACATATTTAACTACATATTTATCTTTTTTCGTTTTTAATCTTAATTATTCTTTCAGAATATTTTATTTATTCTCTCTTTACTTTTACTGTATTATATTATTATGACACTTTTAAAAAATATTTTGTTAATCCATGTTCTCCCTTTCGTCCCTGCCTTTTGTTACCAAATGGTCTCGTAAAGAT
>JAXCLR010000081.1:52648337-52662902 GCA_035584095.1 Annona squamosa
AAAAAGCTAAAAACACCTCTTTGCATTGAGGATTGAGTGGATTATGTATTAATCATGACATCTCGATCAGAAAAAAATCATGATATATATTTTTCCTTCACTTCGGTTCATATGAGTTTAATACAACCCGTCGGATGGATAAAGATTTTTAAATATTCTAATCGGGTGGGTTAAATGGTTTCATTCATTTTGGATCACGTTACATCCATCCGGCGGAATTAAATCTATATCTAATCTGCCCCATTGTATTTAAAATTATCCATTTAATTACTAAATTGGTTATGAGGGATGATTTTGTACATTCCATGCATCCGGCCTAAAAGTATATTTGTTTTTTTTTTTTGCTTTTTCACAAATCTATTAAAATAAACAATTATAAATATAATAGATAGAATAAATTGTGAGTTTATGACCATATGGGGCCCTTTTGAGTGGACTACATGGTGCATAAGAATGCACTTATCATATCTCATATTTAATTTATATATATTTGAAAGATTTTTAATTCAACGTCTATACCATACAAAAATATTGTTTTTAGATAGATAAATACTTTTATAAGTTATTATAACATTCTATACCATCCAGAAATGGAGCTAATTAAGTTGAGTCGCTCCCCGAGTCATTCCGAAAGGCCACTGCTGTGACGCTTGGAACGGGGTGGAGGTTTCTGCAACATTGATGATATACAGAGTAGGGAGAGTGTGGAAGAGACCATTTGGTATGGTAAGGGGAGATTCAGCCTGTGGCTAGTTGCGTCGGCAAACAGACCAGGGACTCTTCTAGGCGTCAAGGATGAACCCAAGTGAGGGAGACTTACTCGGAGCGGAGCTCCAAACTATGTCCATATCGGGAGGGGCAATCAAGAGGATAGACCCGGGAGAGGCAGACACCCTGCTCTGCTCGGTCTGGACCTCTAAATCTATAACCGAGATTTCTTCCAATCCTCAATGAGAAGGTCATCGAGGACGTGTGGGCCTTTCCACTTCACTGAAGTCGGAGAGAACTTATACCGGATTTCTTTCTCTGATCAGAACAACAAGAAGAGAATTCTAGGGGGGAGACCTTGGCTATTCGACAGACATGTTGTGCTGTTAGAGGATCTAAAGGAAGAGGTCTCAACCGCACAGGTGGTGCTTGTGAAAACGCCCCTTTGGGTGCATGTCAGTGGATCCCCATACCTGGTCGATAAGCACTATCTGGGACAATGCATCGGGAGTTCATTTGAGGAGCTGCATGAGGTTGTTGTAAAGGAGTCAGAATTAAAGCTGCTGGTGACTGTGAAGTGCACGGAACCATTGAGGAGAGGCATATTCATACAACTGGAATCACAAAAAAGGCAATGGGTGAACTTTCAATATGAGAAACTCCTAGTGTTTTGTTTCTACTGCGGAGTCATGGGACATGCATTCAAGGATTGCACGGTGCTACCCACGAATAAGGAGCCAGTTCTTAAAGCCGACATGCGGTATGGCAACTGGTTGAGGGTCGGAACAAAACCAATGAGACTCCGTGCGTACGATCATCAAGGTAGTCGTGTGCTGCCACGAAAATACACTAGCGGCCAGGACACATCTCTGCAGGATGCGGTCGGGGCTAGAAGGAGTGATATGGATGTATCAGCTCGGGGTTTCTACCCCAATTTCAGCTACAGCACGAACAACCCTATATGCAGCTACGAGCAACCACTGATGACTACACAACTGGATAATTGGCAACGACTAGAGGAGGCTAACTCATGGAAGTGTGCAGCCGGAAACTCTCCCTCTCATTACACGCCTGCTGCTGCTCACACGGACCCATCGGGCGCTGATACCTCACACCCCATCTCGCTTTCTTCCTACCCAGACCCCTCTCCCAACCCCTGACCTGAGATCAGAGGATGCGGAGATGGTGAGAACTTCAGCTTGTGCAGTTAGGGAGTGAACTCTTGGCTATCCAGGCTTTGAACTGGGACATGTGCTTGCTGCCTCGGACAATCTGGGTGTTGTACACCCATATTGGGGCTATTTCTCAAGGATAACCACTAACACTAATGGCATTGAAGGAGTGTTCGAATTATGTTGTCATTCTGAAGATGGCGCATTGTATTACAGAGGTAAAGGCCCATCTGACTTGAAACGTCGAAAGGACAAAACAATATCTATTCCTATGGTTCCGGCAGATGAAACCAGAAACCAAAACCATCTTCTAGCACCAATGGAGGCTGCACTGGGTTTGAATGCTAAGACAGCGGTAAAACCAAAAGGAAGATTGAAACGGAGGGCTAGAGGTATGGAGGCTGAGGACCGCAGCTGGACTACGATTACACATGTGGCCAAAGGCAGAAAGAGAGGCGGGATGGGTTATATTAGGAACCCACAGAACAAGAAGCGGTTGATTATGGGTGCTTCATCTAATGAGGAGGAGGTGGTAGCTGAGGGACGCCCTCAACCCCACCGCACTTAGTATGGCACTCCTAGCTTGGAATTGTCGTGGACTTGGGAACCCACGTGCAATTCGATGCCTCCTGGATTTAGTCAGGAAATAAGATCCCATTCTCATCTTCCTTAGTGAAACAAAACGCTCGGCAAGGGAAATGGAAGGGATTAGAAGGAAGTTAAAGTTTGACTGCTATTTTGTGGTGGAATCCGAAGCTAAAAGAGGAGGACTTGCTCTTCTATGGAACCATGCTCATCCTGCAAATATCCTTAGTTTCTCCGCTCACCACATTCATGTGGAATTTTTGGGATGGCCTTTCATCGGTTTCTATGGTCATCTAGATGCACACAAAAGGCATCAAAGTTAGAATATTTTGGAGCAACTGAAAGGCGGGACAAGCTCTTAATGGCTAGTGTTGGGGGATTTCAATGAGGTTATGGACCCACCGAGTACTATAGTCAGAGGACACGCTCCCAGCACCAAATGGATCTTTTTTGTGATACGGTGGACAGTTGTAACCTAATGGATTTAGGTTTTCTTAGTTAGCCTATGACTTGGAGAAATAACAGGAGGGGACCCCATCGGGTGGAAGCCAGGTTGGATAGGGGATTAGCGACGCCAAACTAGACATTATCCTATCCTCTCGCCAAACTCTTTCACCTTTCCGCTGCCACATCAGACCATTGCCTTGTTGTGCTGATCTTAGATTCGAGGAGGAGCAGGCGGAGACCTCCTAGGGAATTTCGATATGAACTTTTCTGGGCAAGTGACAAGGCAACACATGGTATTGTTAACAGAATTTGGGGCTCCGCACCCACTAATATTTTGGCCGCTTCAGATCTACTTGGGTGGAAGATCAAGGAATGCAGTAAAGCATTATCCAGATGGAACAGATTGAAATGAGGAAACTTAAGGCAGGTAATTGACAAGAACCAAATGGAACTTGATTCGCTTATGGCTCAGAACCGCACCGACCAACGAGATGAAGCTATTCAGCGGATAAGATTTAGAATCAATCTATTACTTCACGATGAAGAACAATTATGGCGGCAGCGGGCAAAAACTCATTAGCTTCACGCAGGTGACAAGAATACGGGTTTCTTCCATCGGACGACCTCTAACCGAAGACGCTCCAATTTCATTGAAGCCCTACGCGACCAAAATGGGCAATGGGTGCAAGATCAAGATCGGTTGCTTGAGCTAGCAATGGATCATTTTCAGAGTGTATTCACTTCTTCGGCACCACCGGCCGCTTCATGGGTTCAAACTCTCATCTTCCAAAGAATATCCAACCAACAAAGGCACAATCTGTTGGAAATATGTTGAAAATAAGCCAAGTCTATGTTTTGATGATTAACAAATCAATTTGAGTAAGTCTTAGTTACTAACATGTTTGTGGAAATGATTAAAGGTTATAAATTTGAAGAATATGAAGCATGACAAATTAAATCGATTTCCAAGTTGACTCAGGCATCGACTTAGGCCAAGTCGATCCCCAAGTCGACTCCAGCATCGACTTCGAGGCGTCATTTCCTTCCAGAGTTGAAATCGATGAGTGGAGCTGCCGAAGTCGCAAATGAAGTCGACTCCGCATGCGACTTGGGTGAAGTTGCAGACCAAGTCAACTCCAACATTGACTTTGAAACAACATTTCCTTCCAAAGTTGAAGTCAAGACTGAGAGGTGCCGAAGTCACATCCCAAGTCGACTCCACTTGCGACTTGAGGTGAAGTCGCAGACCAAGTCGACTCCGATAGCAACTTGAAGACATCATTTCTGTCCAGAGTTGAAACCGAGAACAGGGGCTGCCGAAGTCGCATCCCAAGTCAACTCTGCATGCGACTTGGGCTAAGTCGCAGATCAAGTCGACTCCAATTTTGAGTTCAGAACGGAAACATGCAGATCAAGATAAATGGTAGATTCAAGAGTTTCAAAAGAAGATGAAGGAAAAAAGACAACTCAATGACTCAAGACTCAAGACATGAAGTCAAAAGTGAGAATTATAAAGAGTCTCAAAGGAAGAACAACAAAACAATGAAGGAATTCAAGCAAGCAATGCATTCCAAGTTTCAAGACTCAAGGACTTAAGGTTTGCAAATCATGGAGCTAAAGGAAAACAAATAAGAATAACAACACAGTGGTCCAAAGAGAAATAAATCAAGGAAGAACAACAAAAGACATGAAGAAACTCAAGCAAGCAGAGCATTCCAAGGATTTCAAGTTCGTCAAGCAAGCTGCCGAAGTGAAGTCGCACCTGAAGTTGACTCCACCTGCGACTTGGGTCAAGTCGAGGACCAAGTCGACCTAGACTGGAACTTGAAGAAATTGCGAACTGGCGAAGTCGCATTCGAAGTTGACTCCATCTGCAACTTGGGCGAAGTTGCATCCGAAGTTGACTCCACCTGCGACTTGGGTCGCAACAGTCGAAAAATTTTCGAACGTTGGTGCATTAAATGCGCGCCACCTACCTTCAAACGTTCGAATTCCCTCCACAATTATAAAAGGCATTCAATATGAACGAGGAGGGTAGCTAAAAATCATTGAATGTGCATAACTCCTATCTTCAAGAGCTTTAAGTGATCAAGCCAACATTTAGAAGAAGAACTTTGCTTCCAAACTTACGAGAGCTGCTTTCTGAATCTCAAAGTCTACACAACAAGTTCTTCTCTACGCCAAAACTTTCTCTACACAATAGTAACGTGTAGAACTTCTCTTTTATTCTTAGTGTTGTATTGAACTTGATTTAGTTAGGGTAACTAAGATCAAGTGTAAGTAAAGTAGTGTGTGATTGAAGTGGAACTCGTCACCTACATGTGCGTGGTTTGTTGATGCCCCATAGAGCTAGAATGTAGAAGAGAGCAGTGGCTCTAGTTATATTTGTGAAATACATAGTGGAACCCAAGTCACAAGGGGTGTGAGCTTGGAAGAGTGGAGTAGGAAGGTTGCCCGAACCACTATAAAATCTTGTGTGTTGATTTATATTTCTGCTCTCTACTTTATATTGCTTTTCATTTTATTTCTTCATAAAGGGGACTAGATTAATCCGGGGTAAAGTTTTTTTTAAGTTGTACATTTTTAAATACCCAAATCACCCCTCCCCTCTTGGGTAATTGCCATTAACTCGGGACCAACACAATCTCACCTTACCTTTGACTTATGCGGAAGTGGCAAATGCAGTGAACGACATGAGCCCTACTAAGGCTCCTGGCGCGGACGGAATGTCCACTGGCTTTTTCCAAAAACATTGGAATATGGTGGGCCAAGATGTTTTTCTGTGGTGCAAAATGTTCATGGTGGAGATAGATCCCGCTATACAGGCTACCCAACTCAACTTTGTCAACTCCACCACACTGATATTGATCCCGAAGAAGGCTGGCACTCATGAGTTATTCAATTTCTGCCCAATCAGTCTGTGCAATGTGGTATACAAGATCTTGGATAAGGTTCTAGCGAACAGGCTTAAGTGATGCCTCCATGAGGTCATCAGTGACCACCAAAGCGCCTTTGTTCCGGGTTGACTCATCACGGATAACATGCTGGTGGCCTACGAAGCCATTCATTATCTTCGTAGAAGACAAGGCCGAAAGCGGAATGAAATGACTATCAAGTCGGACATGTCCAGGGCTTATGATAGGGTCAAGTGGGTATTTCTACAGCAGATAATGGACGCAATGAACTTCTGCCCGCGCTGGATTAATTGGATCCTATCTTGTGTCTCCACTGTGAAATATAGGGTGAATGTCAATGGTGTTAAATCTAGGTACTTTCAACCTCAGCGAGGCTTGCGGCAAGGGGACCCGCTATCCCCCTATCTGTTTATTCTATGTGCAGAAGGACTCTCTGCTCTTATTAACAATGCGGTTGCCTGCTCTAGCATTCATGGGATCAAAATCAATCCAAGGGGGCCAATACTTACCCATTTGCTGTTTGCTGACGATGCCATCATTTTTTTACGGGTTTCTTCTATGGATGTCACAAACTTCTTGGCTACCATCCGACGGTACTCGGAATCTTCTGGACAGGTCGTTAATGTAGACAAGACTGTTATTTTCTTCAGCTCCAACATCGACTTGGCTTCTAGGCAGCATATAAATTCGTTATTGGGATCTATGGGTCAGGAAATTCAGAACTATCTGGGACTACCAGCCTAGTTAGGGAGGTCTAAGCGAATGATGTTTAAAGGCTTGAGGGAGAGGGTTTGGAGGAAAGTTCAACGATGGAAAGGAAGGTTACTCTCATGGGGCGACAAAGAGATCCTCATCAAGGCGATGGCACAGGCATTCCATTAAGTTGATCAGAGATTTTGGAAGTTTGAACCTCATGGTTGCTACACTGTTAAATCCGCTTACAGGGCGCTTCGCTCGGGATATGGTCCCTCCCCCCAGCCCTCTGTATACAAGGTAATTTGGCGAACAAAGTTCCCATCCAAAATCATCATTTTCAGCTGGAGACTTTTCTTAGATAGCCTCCCGAAACTTCTCAACTTGCGGAACAGGAGCATTGTTGTCAATCCCGTGTGCCTTTTTTGCAGGGCAGGTATCAAAGATACTAACCATCTTTTCTCTGAATGTGTTCTAACTAGGGAGATTTGTTTGAGGGCCACCAGACACATGTCCTCACGTACCGCTGTTAAGGAACTCATCACTTCCCTGGTGGCACGTCATAGGCCAAATGACTTTGCCTTCTTCATACTATGCTGTTGAAGGATTTGGTACCTGCGAAATTCTCTAAGGGCTGAAGGGATCCAACCGGACCTTTCCAAAGTTTTTGATTGGTTCAAGGAATATATGGAGCAACACCGCAGGGCTGCCCCCCTCATCCTGGGGGGCGCGATTGATCATATTCTGGTTCCTAGATGGACCAAATCCCTGGAAGGATCTTTCAAAATGAATGTTGATGCCCAGATTATTGATCGAACTTCGTCAATGGGTTTTGCCGCGGTTATCAAGGATTCCAGAGGCTCTTTCATCGCGACTAAAGGTTGGAAACAGCGTGGCTCGATGCAACCTTTACTCCAGGAGGCACATGCTTGTCTCTTAGGGGTACGATGGGGTCTCCAGCTCAACCTCACAAAATTTCAAATTGAATCAGACTCCCTCCTCCTTGTACACTTCCTCTCTTCGAAGGGTCCCATCTCTTCCCCAACTGGTTTGGTGATTGATGAAATTAAGGCTATCCTTCAATCTTCCAATTTCATCTTGGTGCATCATGTTCTTAGGCAAGGGAATTCTGTAGCTCATGCATTGGCTGATTTTGTTTTCTGTTTCTGTTATGGATCAACAGGTGTGGTGGGACAATCCCCCTCATGTAATTCACATGAAAATTTGTACAGATATTTTTTTGGCAATGAATTGCTCGGATCTCCTTATCCAATCTCCCTTCCAAATGGTCGAGGAGCGGGGATAAGGTTTTCCCTTTCATCAAAAAAAAATGGAGCTAATTTATTTTCATCTTGTACATATGATTATAAATATTTTAAATCAGAATGGGGCTATCCATGAATTTGATGGAAATGATTTTTGATATTATGATTAAAAAAATAAATTTAAGAAAATGTGTGGGGTTGGATCTTGATTTAATAATGGACAGCGGGTGCCACCAAAAGGAGCGATACCATTGAAATAATTCAATGGTGTCGACGAACCTACCCTCAACTTTAATAGTGTGAAATCTAACGACACCTCACTAGATGAGAAGACACTGTCGTATATTTTAATAAATCCCTTATTAAAATAGCTGATTATGACTTATAGATGAATATTTTACCATGCATCTCTATGTCATTAATTAAACAGAATATTATAATGTTAGATGGATGATTAATGGTAGCCTCTATTTCATCTCATGCTGAAATTCTCCCTCATGGACTGTGGAAAATCATTACTAGTAGCTGTATTTTAGTAGGCTTTTGCAAATAGGTCCCTCAAGTTCTTCAAAGTTTATAATTTTTTGTGAGTTTCGATAGGTACTGTTGACACCCCACAAAAATATAAAAAAAATATAATAATAAAATAAAATAAAATTTCAAAATGGGCCTACTATTATTTGTTTAAGGTTTTGTGGATTCCTTTTGGATTTTTTGAACCCATATATTTGCAAGCCCAAAGTCGTGTAAGGTCCACGGGCCTTTAATGCTTCAAGCCCACCATGGCGGTAATGGCCACTAATCCCTATGGCAGATCAAGAGCAATCCGCATTCAGGATGAAGTGAAAGATACTCTCTCGGGATGGTTGAAGCAGAATTGACATGATAAATGGTTCGGATTAAACAAATAATTGATACTTTAGGAAATTTTAATGGTCAAAATCAATTTGACCAAAGAAATAGGAGAATTTACAATATTTTCAAGTGCTAAATAAAAAAAGGTAAATCCAACTTATTAAGTAAAAATCTAAACCTTTAAAATGAATGAAGAACATCAATGAATGTGGGCCCTATCAAAAATCAAGGAAAATATTTAATAATCAAGACATAAATAAAAGGTCAAAAATACATAAAATCAATGGCTAAAAAAGGTTTGACTTACAAGTCAAACAAAACCATGAGCTCCATTAGTGGTTTTTAAAAACCACTCGTAAAATTACCAAAAGGCCCATTTTTGTTAAAATTTTACAAAAGAAGGAAATATGGGGTTGTGCAAAAAATCAAAAGAAAACGCCAAATTGCAATTTCTAAAACTTAAGAGCCTATAAATGGGTACGCTCTCCTATCATTTCCCACGGTGAGGAGCTTCCCAAAAATCAGCCATTCTCCTTTTCTTTTAAGCCTATTTTGAGATCAATTTTCTTCCTTTCATCCCCACTCGTCCATTTTTTAAAAAAAAAAAAAAAACGAAAAGACGCAAACGGAATTAGATCACGCATCGCCTTTTTTTGTTTGTATCGACCGCCTTAAAACAATGTACATCAAAGGATTGCATGCCACCATCCATCTCCTTTAAAAAAATATATACAACACATTTTCTTCTTTTCTCGATCAGATCATTGTTCTCCTTTCTTTTAAAAAAAAAATTCAAAAAGAAAAAAGAAGATCCCGCACGTTACTTCCCTGGATACCATCTCCTCCTTCATTTTCGTTTTCTTTTTTAAAAAAAAGAACTAAGAAACAGACCTCCAGTACGCCTTCTTCTCGTTTTTTTTCATTTTCTAAAAAAAAAAACAAAAGAAATCAAAACCTTCAACACGTTGTCCTTTCTTCTTCTTTTTTTTTTATTTTTTTTGTTTTTTTAAGAGGAGATTCATCAAGTACTCTTTTCATTTTTTTTCTTAAAAAAAAAAATCAAAAGAAAGCAAAAAAAAAAAAAAAACCCACCAACAAGTTTTTTTTCTTCTCCAGCATTCACCGCCCCTCACTTATTTTTTATTTTTTTTATCTTTTCATTTTTTCGTTTTCCAAAACCCCAGCACGTCCTGTTCTTCCTTTTTATTTTTTTTTAAAAAATCAAAAGATCAAAAAACCCACCGACACATTCTCCTTCCTTTCCTCGTTATATTTTTTATTTTCCGTTTTTTTTAAAAAAACACAACAAATCTCTAGCTCGTCCTTTCTCTTTCCCTTTTGTCTCATTTTTCATTTTTTTTTTAAAGAAAAACCGAACTCCAGCACATTCTTTCTCTTTCCTTTTTTTTCATTTTTTCATTTTTTTATAAAAAAAAACATCAAAGAGGAGCAAAAACTCCCCAACACGTTTCCATTCCTTCTATTTTTCATTTTTCGTTTTTTTTAAAAAGCAAAACAAAAGAAGTCCAGCACGTCATTTCTTTTTTTTCTTTTCTTTTTTCGTTTTTTTTTTAAAAAAACCACCCCTCTCACCTGCTCCAAAAATCCGTGCGTCATCTTCTAAAAAAATAAATAAATAAGCAAAAAAAAAAAGAATAGGAAAAGGAATTACAGCCCGTCCTTTTCTTTAGCATCATCGCCTCTCTTCATTTTTTTCATTTTTTTCGTTTTTTTCTTTTATTTCTCCAACAAAAAAAAGCATAAGCACGCTACTATTCCTCTCCTTTTCATTCTTTTTTTTTCCAGCACGTCACTTTTTTATTTTTATTTTTTTAAAAAAAACATAGCTACTATTGAAACTCTTTTCAACTGCTTATAAATTTTTATATATACGCAATAAGCACATGTCATTATATTTATGAAACGAATATAAAAAAAACATAAAACTAAATCATTATAAGAAACATTTTATCTCTACGCAACAAGAACAACTACCCGCATCCAACTTTCAGATTGAGTTAGGGCCTCAAAAAAAACCTAGGGATTAAATTCCCACCTCCACTCTCCTGAGCTTTTACATTAAAAAAATGTATATTAATTTTTCACACTCATAGGACCGATGTACTAAAGTTGTATTTCTTTTTCTAGTTGGGAGTTCACCCAGAAAATCTCTGTATTTTAGTGCCTTATCGTACACGGGCTAACCACCGTTATATGGTTAGTGGCGACTCCAAAAGTGAATATATTAAATTTTATTAATATTTGTATGCATATTACTAACTGCTAATTGCGTCTAATTGATATACATATTTGTGTTTGACTAACTCGCATCATTAAAAAATCTCTAAAAAAAACTTGCATCATCTAAAAGCCTTAATGCGTGCATCTCTCTTCTTTAACTCCTATGTCTACACTTTTTATATTTATTCCATTTCTGATCTTGAACCCCTTTTCTACATCGTTTATGTTTTTACTTTTGCACGTTAAATTTCTGTATCTAACTTGCATCACGTCTAACCCGCTAACCTGCTAACGTGCATCTCACACTCATTTTTTTCTGGTGTATGTATATTTTATTTTCACATTTTAGTTCATGGTTATATATATTTTATGAGCCTACTTTACACTTTTTAGGCTCATCCGTCGGCCCATCGTAGCGCGTTAAAAATTACGTGCTACAGTTTTGCGACTCCACTGGGGATGGCTAGGAGTGCTAATTTTCATTTTTAGTAAAAGCTCAATGAGGGTATTTTCTTTTTTAAAAAAAATTTCTCTCTCTTTTTCTTTTTTAAAGGAAAGGCTAAAAATAAGTAAAAGTTTTGAAGAAAAGGATTCTAACGCCCTTTCTGTTTTTTTTTTAAAAAAAGAGATAAAAAAATTTTTAGCCCTTTACAAAAAAAACATAGAAGTTAGGTACTGCTCAACATTAAAAATCTATCTATATAGTAAGAATGGCACATAAAAAGAAAATATTACCATCCCGTAGTCCAATAGTCACCAAGTCCAAAACAAATCAAATAAAAATGGTTGAAGTAACACAAAATAGGGGAGGATCATCCTTAAATCATCCGATTATAGACCTCACTAGCGTAACACAACGAGTAGACAAACTAGAAGAAATGTTACTCAAAGTTTTAGAAAAATTAGAAAATTTACATCCATCTAGGAATTCAGAGGACAACAGAGAAGGCATATCTACTAGTAATACAAATAAAGAAAAAGAAATAGATCATTATGAAGAGGAAGAAATAATTTTAAAATATACTACCGATAAAATAGAGAAAGTAACAAAGACTCTCCAAGCTCAATTAAAGCAATTAGAAGACAAAGTAAGGCTACATGGTGGGGAAGGGTTGCCGTCTTCAAAAATTGAAGATCTATGTCCTTTTCCTAATATTACCCTACCTGATAAATTTGAAATATCAGCTTTACCCCACTATGAAGGAGATTCATGTCTTAAGGCCCACCTAAAAGCCTATTATGGGATCCTATACCCATTAGTAAAAAAGGAAGAAATTTTAATATGTTTATTTCAATACAGTTTGAAAAGAGACGCTTTAGAATGGTATACGTCATTAGACTACAAACAAATGAGAACATGAGAGGAACTATCATCAGCATTTTTAGAAAGATTTTCCTATAGATTAAACTCAGCCCCTAAAAGGGTCGATTTGAAAAATCTAAAACGAAAACCAAATGAAACTTTCTCTGATTTTGCTGCTAGGTGGAGAGCTCTTACCGCCAAAATGAAAGTGCCCCTCCCCATAAGTGAACAAATATCCATAATAGTAAACGCAACTCACCCCAGTATATCAGGTTACCTTATCTCCTATCCCTATACAAATTTTGCTCAGCTAATTCAAGTAGGGGAACAAGTAGAATCGGGATTAAGGCAAAGAGTAATATCACCATGACCCCATCAAAACGGAACAGCGAGGAAAAAGCCGGAAGTCAAAAGTACAAATACTATTGGAACTAAAGCACAAGAGATAAATACAATCAGAACACCTGAGAGGAAAAAACCAAGAGAGGCTAGAAAGCCTTTTAGAAAATTTACTTGAATAGCGATGTCATATACTGATATCCTTAGCATGCTAATCAAGAAAAATATTTTAAGTCCACTACAGCCAAGACCACCACCCAACCCATTACCAAATAATTATGGAGAGGAAGAATACTGTGCATACCATCAAGGAAGGGGGCACTCAACTGATCGATGCTCTACCCTAAAGCACGCGATTCAAGATTTAATCGACGAAAGGAGAATTAAAGTAGATCCTAGTGTGCCAAATAAAAATGTCCTGCAAAATCCTCTACCAATGCATAGAAATGACACTCCAAGAACAGTAAATTTAATATTCCATGAACATTATGGTATGAGGCAATCCTTCGAGCTTAATATGATACGGATAGTGGAACCCGAAATAGTTTTAAAAGTTGCCCCACAAAGAAAACCTCGTAATTATGGCCCAAACACTACTAAAGCCTTAATCTTACCAGGATTCAAGAATCTAAGGGTAACAAATCAGGATGAGAAAATTTCCTATGACTCACATTGTGTACCATGGAAATACCCGGAACCTCCAGAATGTTCAGAAATAGGAAACATTCAACCAAACGGGAGGATAAATAGGTGAGAAATAAATAAAAACCCTCCTATTTTTGAAAAAGGAGAAAATGCAACTTATGATATAGCTACATAACGCAAATCACTGCCTGCACAAATTTCTATATGGGAGCTACTATGCACTTCTATTTTGCATCGCGAGGCCTTTACAAAAATATTAAATAAAACTTACATTTCAAAGGAGGTTGAGCCAGAAACAGTGGCTCACATGATAGGGCAAATTATCTCCCAAAACACCCTCACATTTACAGATGAGGAACTCCCACCTAAAGGGCGATGTCATACACAAGCTTTAAATATAATAGTCCAATACAAAGATCTTAAAGTCCCATTTGTAACCATAGATAATGAATCTAGTTTAAATGTATGTCCACTAAGGACAATTAAAAGGTTAGGCATCCCTATGGATGGTCTTCGCCCAAATGATATTTGGGTATGAGCATTTGACAATACCATTAGAAATACCCTGGGAGAATTAGATATTAATTTAACCATCGGGCCAGAAAACATCACTATAACCTTTCAAATCTTAGAAATACCGGCTTCATTTAATATGTTACTAGGAAGGCCATGGATGCATCAGGTAGGCGCCATTCCATCCTCACTACACCAAAAAATTAAATTTGCTGCTAAAGGAAAAATAGTTGTAATCAATGCTGACCCCGAAATAATCATTCCTAGGGAAGAAAACACAAGTTATGAAGTCCCCCTAGTAGAAGCATATGAATCACCCGACCCATTACCATTTGCTGAATCTATTGTAGAAAATATAAATTTTATTCCTTCAGGACCTATAATGTCAGATAAATATATAATTACACCAGCAGAAAGGCAAATTAGTCAATATAAAATCAAACATGGCGCAAAAATCAATTTAATCAATATCCAAGAAAAAAAGGATAAACACGGTCTAGGTTATGACCCAGAGAAACCACAATTATCGAAAACTAAGAGCCAAAATATTTTCTCAAGCGCCGAATTTTTTCTACACGATTTAAAAGAAAAAAAACAATTAAATTTAATATTAATGATTCAAAATACAACTAATCAAGAAAAAAAATGTTTTCAACACAAGCAAGGGGAACAATGAAAGAAGATGGTATGCAATGCTAGGGGTGCAACTCGGGTCGGGTTATACCGGGTTGGAGTGAACCTAAACCCTAAACCAACCGGGTTAGAGTAAACCCAAACCCAAACCTTAAGAATGTAATTCGGGTTCGTACCGGGTTCGCATTGGTTTTGGTTTGGTTTCGGGTTAGAATTCGGGTTACCAATAAACTATTTTTTTCCAAATTCAG
>JAXCLR010000081.1:52732637-52748641 GCA_035584095.1 Annona squamosa
TATGTCCTAAATTCAATAATTAAGTATAATAAAGGTTTAATTATATGTCCAAAAATTATAATTTATATTTAGATAACTTAAATAAATATATATACCTTTTTGGGGATATATATATGCAATAAGTATGATATTTATATATTTTTACACAAATATTATATTTATATAATTTGAGGATTCTATTAGATTATTAAAATTTTTTTGTAAAATTGTTTTGAAAAATAACAATATGCATGTGCACGAATTCAGGTGGTCCGCTAGACCACTAGCCCGTCAAATTTCTGTCTGTCGCGATAAATGACGCATCGTGCATCAGCTGTAAGGATCCGTCGCGACAAATGGACACGGTGCATCACCCTCCACGAATCGCAGCCGAACCTAGCCGGCAGCCACGCCCCTGCCTCAAAACCCACCAGCTGTCGGCCATTGGATCGCCGATCGGAACAGACGGATGACTCGCCAAGGGCTTGCTAATTGTGATGCCTAACTTGCCGGACCAGATCTGTTATCCAGTCGCTTGAATCTGAAAAGAAATTTAATGTTGCGAGTTTTCTTCTCCTCTGCCGGTCGATGCTGCCAATCGTCGCTCGAACCCACCTGCTTCAACTTAGCGGTGATTTTGGTTGCAGCTCCTTTCGCCTCTGTTCCCTTTTCCTCTCCTCCCTCGATCTTCCCTCTCATGAAACGGGATGGGAGGCAGAAGCAGGGATGTGCGGCTGTCGGAACGGGAGATGGGAGAATGGGAGGCAAGGGGCAGAGACGTGCGGCTGATTCGTGGGGAGAGACATTTGCAATCGATCGGATGAGGAGCAGAGAGAGGAGACTGCTGCGTGTGGGAAGCGGCAGAGAGAGGAAACCGATCGGATGAGGAGCAGAAATTTTTCTTCCCAAAATGCCCTGATCAATCTCAACCGTAGATTGAAGATCAATGGTTCAGATGAGACTTCCTACGAGAAAAACGTAGGAAGCACTTCCCCTGGGTTGGGCCTCTTTCCAAATTCTAAAAGACCTATCGATACATATCCAAAAATTGTACAACTCGAATATCGATAAGATTAAAGTTGGGCTCATATATTATATAAAGACTATTTAAAAAAATAATAATAAATGGAATTATACGGCTAGACGTAGACACCTCGATTTACATCTGGCCGTTGGGGATCAATTCCCATATACAAAATGCAACATGGATGGGAGGACTAACTTCGATACAATCGAATGTATCATTCACTTCAGCACTAATTTGAACCCTATCTTGATGATTTTGTCAAATCTAATTTATATATTGTATTTACCACAATTTCTTTTACTTACATATCTAAAAATATCCAAACAAATAATTTACATTTTGTGAAAATTAATAATCATTGAAGATTGACTTGATGAGGATCCATAAGGTCACAATATCTAAACCATTTAGAATATTCATTTTAAGTAGGATCAATGAATTTATGGAATTTAATAATATTCTAAAATTTTAGTAATCTAAAATAATTTCTAAATTTATAGATATCTTTTACATTTGCACAAGATGCAACAAAATACCAATTGATGTAATTTTTGGTCTTTAGTTTAAATATAATGGATAGATAGTTTGACAAAAATACCAAAACAAATTAGCGCATCTAGTTGTATTAAAGTTGGTCCAAATATAAAAAATTAGAGAAATGATTTAATATTTACGTATGCATGGAAGTCTCTATACTTACTTTTGATTTTTAAATTTTGAATTATAGTTTTAAAATCTAAACCAGTGATCATGTTTAGTACATTCTGTTTTATTATATCATTAAAAATAGTTTTAATTGAAACTTATATTATAAAAATAATATCTTTTAAGAGTGAATAATAAACTCTAAAAATTTTGAAAAATGTATAGTACAAGTATATTATATACAAGTTCGCAATTTATGTAGCTGTTGCAGTCATTAATGAATACATATTGTTAAACATTTATGGTTTGGATTTTTTTAATTAAAATTAAAAACCAAAGAGCTTGTAGGCTTCCATACTTGCATGAGTACTGAATCATTTATGGATCATTTATCATAAATGATTCAGATTTGAACTAAGAGATTTCGTGGAAGAATCCATACAACCGGTTATTTTGAATCACTCCTATCTCACATATACACAGATGTGAGAGAAAATGCAAATATGCAAAGAATCTAATTTAAAAAGAAAAGATGATTCTATACATCCAAATACATGATTCGCCTGCAAAAATTTTCATAGAACTATCATTCTTTATACATATTAAAAAATGCTAAAATTTATTATACAAATTAACAATTTTATGAGAAAAGTAAAAAAAAAATTAAACATATGTTTTTGATCCTTAGTCATGCATCAAACTTTACCGAATCATAACACATTAAGAAATTCAAAAACCAAACAAACAAATAGACCTCCTTACCAACCTACGCCAATCACGTCCGAACGGACTTGATGCTCAGTGCTCACTACTCGACGTACGCCCACATGATTCCAACGGATCAGATGCTCTAAGCTCGAGCTGTGTGCAAATATGGTTCTGCCATCATAATCCTCTCTTATCCCACGAACTCCATGAAAAAACAGTACAACATGACGCTGCCAATGATGCCGTAGACACGATTTCGGCACTCCGTACGGTGGAATTTTTTATTTTATTTTTTGATAGACAAAAGGATAAAAGCATACAGCAGCACACGTGCAAACAAAAACTACACGCTCTCTCCCAGCAGTGAGTGACCAAAGAGAGGGACGGTAGCGGCCGGCACACTGTACATTAGACCTCAAAAATAAGGTCTCTATTTAGAGAATTTACAATGCAAGAGGGTGGGAGTTTCCACCACCGACGGGTTTGGGTGTCACCAAAAGTTGCTTGTCTAGCAAGATTATGCACTGCCGAGTTTCCACTTCTCAAAGTATGTTTGAATAAAACTTGTTCGAAGCTGCCACACATCTCGGAAACATCCTCCACAACATATTTCAAGTTGGAAAGGATTTCACAATTTCCTTGAAGAGTATTGACAAGGGTAATGGAGTCACTCTCAACCTCCAGCTGCTTCACCCCCCAATTCAGAAGCCCATTTTATGCCTAGAAATAAAGCCTTAGTTTCCAGTGCCGATGGATCCAAGATGCCCAGTTCCCCCAGCTTTTGGCAGTGATGAAACATCGATGGTAGTCCCTAAGGACTTCACCAAATCCCAATTTACGCCACCCCATCAATATTCAGTTTAATAAAGGCTTCCATTGGTTTTTCCACCTTGCTGTAAGGCTGTCCATAGCCAGCCTACCATTCTGAATGATTTTTGAGCTTAGAGCAAAATGCAATAAGTTTTTACACCAATCTGCTATCTCTTTAATATCCATTCTGACTCTCTTCTCAATCCATTTGTTTCTCAGATATCAGATTCTCCAACAGAGGCAAATATACAACATCAAAGCGTATCTCTTTTTAGGCTTTGATAGAGCAAAGAACACATCACTTACCATCTCATAGGAGGTATTCCACACAGCTGATAGCAAAGGCTCCTCGATGCAACCCTTAAAAGTCAGGTACTTTCAAAATAAGTGATCCACATCCTCCACTCCCCCTTCCTAGTTATAAAGAGGACTGTAAACATCAATTGGAATCCCTCTTCTATAAAGATTTGCTCTTATAGGCATTGCATTTGCCAGCATTTTCCATACAAATATTAGAATCTTCCTTGGTAGTTTTAACTTCCACAAGGTCAAAAAAGACTCCTTTGCTATGAGTTGCAAATCCATTTTGGTCTGGTCTTAATTCTCCCTTTGCATCTAAAATGCAACTATATATGCTGACCTCACCATAAAATCCTCATTAGTTTCTGACTCCCAGTATATCTGATCATTGTCTTCTTAGTTTGGAAGTCTAACATTTTTAATTATGCTCCAACCCTCCTCCCCCAAGGTCATGTTAATCAGATTCTTATCGTAACATATATTTCCATTGTTGATGAAACAGCTGACGGTAGAATCCCAGTTCACCCTCTTCGGAAGAGGACCATAAGCATGTAGCTTCTTTTCTGCCTACCAGTCTTGCAAATATTTCTGCTATTCTACCGTTCGCAATTATTATCTACTCCCTTGAAGAATCACCCTTCTAGATTTAACAATGCTATGCCCAACCAAAGAATTGTTGGTCCCGAGTTGGTGACTATTACTCAAGAGGGAAGGGGTGAATTAAGTACTTCAAAAATTTTCACTTAAATGGAATTTTTTTCCTGTTTAATTTAATCCCCTTAATGAAACAAATAAATAATATGAAGAGTAATAAAACAATAAAATCAGAAATATTAATCACAGCAATAGGCAAAGATTTTATAGTAGTTCAAGCAACCTCCCCTACTCCACTTTTCCAAGTTCACACCTTTTGTGACTTGAGTTCCATTATGTATTATCAAATACAACCAGAGTAGCAGCTCTCTTCTAGATTCCGGCTCTATGGGGCGTATACAAATCATAGCAGAAGTAGGTGACGAGTCCCACTCAAGTCACAACGCTACTTTGCTTTCACTTGGTTCAAAACACTAATATTAAACAAAGTAACAAATACAAGAATAGAATCAAATAATGAAAGCTACACTTTATAGATTGTGTAGGTAGATTTTAGCTCGTGGAAGAACTTATAGAAGAGATGATTTGATCGGCATTAGAGCATGCAGCAAGTTGGAGTGTGGTTCTTCCTTTGAAACTTATGTTGATCACTTAAAGCTTGGAGAGGATGATAGTTAGATCTCAGTAATTGCTTTCTCTAACCTTTAGCACGTTCACTTGATTGCTTATTTATAATGACGAAGTAAATTCAAACGTTTGGAGGTAGGTGGTGCACATTTAACGCGCCAACGTTCGAATTTTTTTTACCATTGCAACCCAAGTCAGATGAAGTCGACTTCGGGTGTGACTTTATCCAAGTCGCATATTGGAGTTGACTTGGTGTGCAACTTCAGTTCCCAGCAAATACCTCAAGTTCCACTTCAGGCCGACTTGGTCCTGGACTTGACCCAAGTCATAGGTGAATCGACTTCAAGTGCGACTTCACCTTCTGTATATGCTTGTTGGAACTTGGATTTCTTGAAAGTGATCTTGATTACTTGTTGTCCAACTAATATTGTTCTTCCACTGATATTTTTAATCTTGGAACTTAGCATGATCATCTTTTCTTGGAATCTTGAACTTCATGTCTTGAACTAGAATGATTGAATCTTTGGAGTTCATAGAAGTAGCCCAATGATTTTTCTTTAAGAAATATTCTGTCTTGAATGATTAAACTTGGAATGGCTGCTTGTCTGGATTATGTATATCTTCACCTTGACTCAAGTCAAATGTCTAGGTCGACTTAGGTTCCAACTTCACTTCAAGTTGCATGTGGAATTGACCAGGGATGCGACTTCACCCAAGTCGCACTTGGAGTGGACTTTGAGTGCGACTTCACCAGTCTTTGATTCAAATTTCAACAATGAAAGGTTCGAGCATCTGAAGTCGATGGTGGAGTCAACTTGGGTCTGTAACTTCACCTAAGTCGCAGCTGGAGTCGACTTGGACTTGCAACTTCACCTATCTTGGATCTTATTTTAACATTGGAAGGTTTGAGTATCTGAAGTCGATGGAAGAGTCGACTTGGGTTTGTGACTTCACCCAAGTCACGTCTGGAGTGGACTTGAGCTTGCGACTTAACTTGTCTCGAATCCAAAATTCAGCGCTAGAAGGGTTTGTTCTTTTTAAGTTGATACTGAGGTTGACTTGGGTATTGACTTCACTCAAGTCGATGGCTAAGTCGATTTGGCTTTGCAACTTGATCTATCAGGTGCTAAGATTCAATTTTCTAACCTTTAAACAATTTCAACAAGTCTTATCAGTACTCGAAATATTCTCAAATTGAGTTGTTAATCATCAAAATACAGATTATGCTTAATTTACCATTGATTCCAACAAAAACAACCCTTCTTTGCCTTCCACTAATGAAAACTACTATCCTAAAAATATTTTATGTTAAAAACTTTGTGACTTAGTCATCGTTGATCGTGGCCAATCTCCAAGCTTGCTTCGTGGCCAATCTCCAAGCTTGCTTTGCTACCAAGGCATGGTTGAAAGTAAATAAGTCAAGAAATCCTAAGCCTCCATCCTCCTTCAATAGGCACATCCTTTTCCATGAGTGCCAGCTTATCTTCCTCTTCCTATTTTTCTCTCCCCACCAAAACTTACTCATCGATGAGCTCAATTTATCACACTATTTCTGGGGTAAGATAAAAAGATTCATTGTGTAGTTTAGTATAGCTTGATCAATGACCCTAATCAATATTTCTTTACCTCCCATAAAGATTAGCTTATTCTTCTAATTTTGGATTCTTTGCCACTTTTTCATACAGGTTGTGAAAAACTTGAATTTTATTTCTTCCTACCCAAGCCGGAAGGCCAAGATAAACTGGAAATTGGTTTCCACTCAATCCCACCATACCTTCGATCTTTCTTTTGTTTCAGTCCTTGTGTTTTTGCTGAAGAAAATTGCAGTCTTTTACTTATTCACTTTCTATCTGGAAGCAGCTTCATAGGTTTGCAGGTTCATCTCTAGCTCTTTTAATTCCTTGCTCGACACCCTAAGGAACAATAGAATATCATCAGGGAAAAAAAAGTGAGTTAGGTTTGGACCTCCATGACAGAGCCTAAGCCCGTGGAGTCTTCTCTTACGACAAGCCTTCTTTAATAGCACAAAGAGGCCCTCAGAGCAAAATAGAAACAAATATGGGGATATTGGGTCCCCCTGCCAAATTCCCCTTTTTAGTTGAATAGTATTAGTCCTCCGAACATTGAAATGGATTTAGTAGGATACAGAAGAGATGCATGATCATATCCAACCTATCCATTTCTCATTAAAACCCATCCTCAAAATCTCACAAACATTCAACACAATCATAGGCCTACGATATGTCAATTTTTACTATCATCTCCTCCATTTTTCCTTTCTTCCTCGATTTAAGAGTATAACTCGCTTCAAAAGCCACCAATATATTATCTGTTATAAGCCTTTTAGGAATGAAGGCACTTTGCTCTTGAGATATAGCCCTTGGGAGGCAAACCTTCAACCTGTTTGCCAACACCTAAGAAATTATTTTTATACAGAACATTACATGAGCTTATTGGCCTATAATCCACCAGTTTTGATGCTCCTTGCTTTTTTGGGAATCAAAACAATGTTGGTTTGGTTGATTTCCTTCAAAATTCTGACTTGATTCTCACTTAATTGTTCATGGAGTAGGTGATTACACGTTGCAACAATATCCAAACCAACAACACTCCATTTCTTCGAAAGAACCCTGCAAATATCTCATCCGGACCTGGAGCTTTCATGAGATCCATCTTTTTAACTATATTCCACACCTCCTCCCTTGTAAATCTACTAGTTGACCTGTAATAGCTATAAATATATATAATATAATATAATTTAATTTATAAATAGTAATGGAGAGCATTGGCGAGCAACAATGCGCTTTTTTAAAGAACGTAGGAGGAGAGAGAAGGTACAAAAAGAAAGAAACAAAGGCTATCGAGTTAAGATTTATAGGAAATATTGCGAGATTTTCTTATCTGATCTAATAAATCTCTTCGTGGATATGACAATTAGGTAAGTGAGAATTTATATGCTTAATCGTTAATGAATGAATGGAAATTTTAAGTTTTTATAATTCATTCACTTTTTTCTAAATTCTATAGATTTTCTAAATTTACAAAAAAGAAAGGTATTTGGCTTATCTATATTAAATAAAGAACCTAGACATATGTCTAAAAGAAAAATTTAGGCTTGTTTGGGTAGTTCCTGCAATTGTCGAAGATCAATAGAAAATGGAATAGCAAGCAAAGAAAAGGCAGGAAGAAGAAATTGTAGCAATTTTGACTTTTTGATGAAAATTTTACAGAAAATCCCCATAATTTTATGATTTTGCAAAAATGTACCTATTTTTGAAGAAATTATAGAATAATCCAAATCTTGTTAGAAAATTTGTAGGAGATATTTTTAAAAAGATTACTATAGAATACCCTCTTAATTTGTGAAGAAATTTCATAAGAAATTTTTTAGAAAAATTATAAAAAGTCCCTTTTGAATGAAATAGTTTGCAAAAGATGTCTTACATTAGTGAGGAATTCACAAAAATAAATAGAAAAATGTAATTTTGACCAAAAAATTATGAGATAATTTAGAGAAGTTATAAATCAAATTTAAATAATTTTTGTAAAAAATAATAAGGTGAAATAATGAACATATGATGAAATTGGAAAGAGAGACTTGAGGATATTTCAAGAGATTTAAAAAGGAGTTTAAAGCCTTCTCAGAAGTAAGTAAATTTTTACCAAATTATGACTTAAAAAAAATATGTTGAATATTATGATTTGCTATGAAGCATGATTATTTACTAAGTTTAGAATTTTCTTTCAAGTTGGTTTATTTCAGCATGAGCATGATTATTTTAAAATATTCTTAATCATGTTAAACAATGAATCTAAGTGGTGCATTGATCATAATGCATGAGCATGATACATACTTGGACTTGCCGTCAAACAGTAAAGTAGTAGAGTAGTATCTCGGTAGAGACCTCAAGACTACAAAAGAAAATAAATTAGTTTGCAAATGTGTAACACAGCTGCATACGAGCATAAGCTGATGACAATGCCTACAACACGAATGCATAAATTAGAGTGAACATATGCTTACAAAAGCATAAAAGTGTTTAAATTCTCATTGATTAGATTATGTTGTGCACAAAAGACAATGTGGATGTTGTCTATTTAAAAAATAAATTTGAATTAAAAACTATTTACTTACGAAGTTCTAGCTCACATAGTTTTATTTTCAATGGAAAAACAGGAATATAATGCTAAATTAGAGCCACCGTCGATATAGAAAAAAGTGAAACTAGCCAAGCAAAAGACAAAAAAATTTAAAGTTGTTCATGTTTTCTTATAATGCTTACTTATATTGATAATGAACACCAAATATATATAATGACTCCATGAGGAGTACATTTGAAATGTATTAATTAAAATTTATATAGTTTTATGTCTTGGTACCTATTTTCATCTTGGAAGATTTTATTCATCTTGAGAAATTTTATTCATCATGGTACTCTGAGTTTTGACATATTAGACCACGTCTATGACACCCCGAGGACGAGTGTTATACAACCATTCACTGTCCTAGTTGAGTATCCTCTTCTTAGTAAGATCACAAACAGCCCCTATATCTGTTCCTGTTTCCAATTGATAACGAGATCTGAAATAATCCCAAATTACCCAGCCTTTTAGTCCTCTTCATCGATCAATTATCTATTCTCATTCAACACAATCTATGAAATTTCTTCTTCTCTTTTCCGAAGCCATTTTGTTGAAAAAAGTTGTGTTGTTGTCTCCATTTTGGAGCCAATTCACCTTAATGCCATCATAGTGTCATCACATTAACATCATGGAACAAGTATGTTTGCAAATATGTAAACTATGTAAATATATTTTTTTGTAATTTTAGAAACTAACCGGTTATAGTTTAGTTATGCAAATATATCAATATAATTTGCGCACATTTCTAAATGGGAAATTTGCTTATATACTCACATAGTTTGACCAAAATTGCATCTATACCCCCACAGTTTTACAAATTACATATTACTCTTATATAGCTTCACAGAAATTGCAGATAACCCCAGTGAGCCCACTTTTTTGTCAGTTGTAGTTAATGTGTGGTCTGAAATTTTAAAAAAATGATAAAAGTAACCCTGTTTTGTCGTTAGCAAATGCATCAATCCTCCATGCCACACATATCAATCCCAACCATTAATGATACATTCTTCAATTACGTCCTTATTGTGTCTACGATGGAATTCCAAGCCAATGCTGGAAAGTTGCAAAGTTTCTGCCTCCCCTGCCTCCATTCTGCCCATTGTTCTTCCGATCACCTTCTACGACATCATATGGTTATAGACCTCATTCATCTAACGCCTCTTCTTGCATCAACTTCCAAACAGAAACACAGGCACCATCGCTATTCTTTGTAAACTCAAGTGCTTTCTCCCTCACACTAAAGATATACTACCCATTCGCTGAAATTCTCACCCATAACTCCAAAATTGGCCTCCATGAGATTTCTTTACTGAAGTGCACTTCGTTCGACTCACCACTGCGCGGTCTTACTCCGACTTAGATCACGTGGTCAACTACAGTCGTCACTAGGTCGTCGAATTCCATCCTCTTGTGCCCAAGATCCCCTAGTACACCTCCATCCCATCCCATGTTCTTTTGCTGCAGGTGGCTCTTTGAGCTCAGTTATGAGTCGCTGCACGGGAGATTCATGATTCTCACCGTAACGTGTGGGATTTCGACGGTGAAGGCACGTGGCAAAACCATGAATGGAGAGCATATGGATCACTTCGTGATGGTGGCGAACCATCAGCGTTGACTAAGCCCACCTCTCCTGCCCACATATTTTCATTACTGCATCGACGCATCCATGAGGGAGTCGATAGGGAGGACGATGTGGCTGTGGAGACGGAGTTGATTTGGAGGGTGATAAAGGGATGGATGGGTCCCAACCAAGAACAGAGCCGTGTAGCTGGATTTGGAGGTGGACACATTGGATTGCACTCATCTCTTCATTTCCATCCCCGCTGTCATCCCATCAACTCACCTCTTACGTGGATGAATGATTTTTAGAGATGAGTGTGGATGATATCCTGATTTTCTTGAAACGATCTGGCCTTTGGATCAGATTAGGAGTTCCGTTTTCAAATTCTTCTTTGTTTTTTGGTGGTTCCATTCAATTTAGATGTGTATGCATTGGCTTTGCTTGCCTTCTGCTCTGGTCCTGCCTTCGGTAATAAAGGACAATGTCAAATCAAAAACTGCGTTTGAACAGAAATAATGAAGTTCTAGTTAAAGGACTCAATCTTAAAGACCTAGAAATGGGGAACAGTCTTCTTTAGAAAATTGGAAGGTGGCTGGAAATCTACATCAAAAATAGCTATGGATTCATAGTCCTTCAAGTAATTGCAATTCATTGCTGATTTGAGATTGCCCCCTTTGTACCCATCTCTAATGACCGGTGTTGGTAGAAGATATTTGCCCATGTCTGCTGCCACTTTTCGACCTCTTCTTTGATTAGAATTTTCATCGTGTGTCATCAAAATCATCCAGAACTTGATTAGCAAGTTCGACTTGGGCTAATCTAGATTGCAATAGGTAGCAATGGAATGCTGATAAACATGAGAAATCCCATAGAAACAAACCATAGGAAAAAAATTTCTTCTAGATTCAAACAATACAGAACTCGTAGTTTCAGAATCTAAGGGTGTGTTTGGGAATGGATAAAACTTTTGATGAAAAGTTGTCAAATGATGTGATATAATAGGGGTGATGATGAAGAATAAATATGATAAAGTTGAAATAGATAGGTTTGTTGTGTTGGTAGTTGTGTAGAAATGATTGAAAAGTAGGGTAGTTGTACAGAAAAATGTGAAGAAATGATTAAAAAATAGGGTAATTATGGAGAGTGAAAAGTTTTAGATTGAAAAATTTTAACTTGACAACTTTTTGTTGTTAACAAACACACCCTAAAATTGAAATTTAGTAAACGCAAGTACCTCTGTCTCATTGCACTTGGGGATCTGAACAAGAACCATGGGGAACTATGCACCTCCTAGACCTAATTCAATATCCTCAGTCATGTGTTTTGCGATAGACTTTATCCTTCTTACATGAACCCACAAGTAGCCCAAGCACAACACCAGACGGTCGAGGTTCTGTATCAAGAATAACACCACGAAAATGTTGACAAACAACTGGACAAGGGGTGGAGTTGGACAGAGTTGGGAGTGGA
Organism: Annona squamosa; assembly: GCA_035584095.1. Taxonomy (NCBI): domain Eukaryota; kingdom Viridiplantae; phylum Streptophyta; class Magnoliopsida; order Magnoliales; family Annonaceae; genus Annona; species Annona squamosa. Next base: position 52,744,502 of record JAXCLR010000081.1, read on the forward strand.
GAAGGGTGTTTTAGGAAATCAAATAAATCACTAACATCTCACAAACTTTCATTAGACAGTAGTCGTTAACGTGATGGTTATATGTAATTTTGATAAAACTATGTAGGGGTAGTATATAATTCGTGTAACTACGTAGGTATATATGCAAATTTCGATCAAACGTGGGGATATATATGCAAATTACCCATTTTGAAATGAACCTTATCAGCCCTTGTGCGCTTATCCACCGGGATAAATTCAGAAAGGAATTTAGATAAGAAGGATCTTCCTTTTTTTAAGATAAATTGTGACAAAAAAGCACGTAGTATGAAAGGACAAACATATTGCTTATTCAAGTGTCTTTTTGTTTAGGGAGAGCAGAAAAGAGGAATGGTTGTGTTGTGTTTTGTTTTGTTTAATGGTGACTATTGTCCTGATCTGGAATCAAAATCAAGATCTTACTCATGCATACACATGTCAAACAACTTATCTAGGCCTTGAGTGACAAAAACGGGAATTGTTGGGCAATGACTATGTTGACTTTTTTTGGCATTTCCATTCTTCCTTATACATTTTTATTTGAGTCCCGATCAAGTGTACTCAGGTGCACTTAGTTTCAGTGTACCTAGGTGCATTTAACTTGTTTTATTTTTTTAATTTTTTATAAAATTATTAATATATATTTAATATGTGTATCAATTTTTACTATTTTGAAGATTTTTAGATACTTTTTTTAGATTTTAAAAATCAGTGGCATTTTTGTAACTTTAAATAACAAAAAATATCATTGATTTTTTAAAATAAAAAAATTAAAAATCTCCAAAAATGATACAAATTGATACACATGTTAAATACACTTAGATCAACAATTTTATGAAAAAATTCAAAAAGATAAAGAAAGGTTAAATGCATTGAAGCTAAGTACACTCAAGTGCATTTAATAATACCTATTTTCATTCTCCTCATCTCGGACAAAGCGCAATTTAATGCACTCGCTTAGTGCACTTGGATGCACTAACCCATTTTAACCCATTTTTTTGGAATTTTTTTATATAACTGTTAATTTAAGTGTATTTAACATGTATATTAATTTTTACTATCTTTGGAGTATTGTAGATATTTATTTTTTATTTTTAAAGATCAGTGGCATTTTAGGTAATTTTAAATTACTAAAATATCACTAATTATCAAAAATAAAAAATAAATATATAAAATACTCTAAAAAGAGTAAAATTGATACACATGTTAAATAAACTTTAATTAGCACTTTTGTAAAAAAAATTCAAAAACATAAAAAAAATTGGGTTAAAATGGGTTTGGTGCACCCGGGTGCATTAAATCGCGCTCCGTCTCAGACACACCTAAAAAGTGCCGATTCAGTTTAAGCAAAAGTTGTGCACAGGACAACGCCATGCTAAGCCCTGGTCAAGTTTGGGCTGAACCTAATGCAATTGGGAGTCCATATGCTAATGTCGACAAAATGGAGATAACACCAACAAAACAGTTTTCCGGTATCTTTGTTTGAGATAAAAGTGGAGGAAAATTAATTTTGTGGAGAAAATTTCGAGACGTTAGACGGTGATGTAATATGATGGTCGATGGAGATTAAAAATATAAAAATAAGATACATAAGGTAGTTGTAAGAAAAAATATAAAAATTATTAGAATATAGGGTAATAATTGAAAATTAGAATAATTAGATATTTAAGATGTTGGCTTAGTAAGGGGCAGGGAATTATTTTTATATTTGTCTTCACTTTCACATTAAAGCAAAAGCAATCAAATAGACAAAATAAGGAAAATAAAATTGTTGGAACTTGTAAGTGATGGAAATGCTATAAAAAATATAAACTGCACCCAGTTAAAGTATTATATGCACCTGACTTAACTGACTTGGTGTGTGTATATATATCATTTTCTTTTCAAATGAATTTAATTTTAGAAGTGCTAATTAATGCATTTAATTAATTTTCAAAAAGTTGTAGGTAGGCTTGAGATAAATATTATTATTTCTTGCAACATGATCGATGCTCACATATATAATTTCTTTTATGGATGCTCGAATTCGAATGCAATGCAGATGTACATGGATAAGGTAATGTCAAATGATGAATACAAGAGCACTGAGCACAGGGTCGCGGCCAATCCATTGGAAGAGCCGCGAATATCGATAGCCGTCTTCTTCAGTCCAAGCAAGAAATCAGGGAAGGCTCATCATACCCATGGCCCTCTACCTGAGCTTTTAACAGAGGATAAACCTGCTCATTACCGAAATTTTACCATACTGGAGTTCCTTGGCAAGTTCTTATCGGAGTTAGAAGGAGGACTAACCAACTGCTTCAAGTTGTAGCTCTATCCTCTGTGTGTACGAGACTTTTTCAATGTGGCAACATTACGAGTAAGTACATTCATAACACTCCCATAATGGAAGAAGCTATAGATCCCGCGCACTCTGGCGGGAAGAATTGTAACTCTTACCACTGACTGAACTGAGGTCATGTGTGAGACTATTGAGAAGTCATACTTTGTATTTGTGGAAACTTTACTCGTGTTTTTATCAATTTTTTTATATATAATTTGCCAACTCATTTTGTTGGGATTTCGCAAAGATATGTGAAAATGTTCGAAAGGTTGGAGATAATTATTGAAATTAGGAGTGCAAAATTTGGCATTCTAAAATGGGTAAAGGTTTTATTTTCGATTCTCGTGAGGTAAGATACGTCCCAAATAAAAAACACTTGGCTAAATTAGGGAAAGGTAGGTTTCAAGGTCCGGCTACTTTCGAAATTTTCGAAATCCCGTAATCCACACAAATACGTTAGAATGTCCATATCTATGTAACGGGAGCCCCAACCCATGGAAAGTGCTTCCCATGAGACAAAAAGGAAGCAGGGGCAATGTGTTAATTTTTCAGCATGATTATATTTTTTTAAAAACGTGAGTATGTTTGGTTTTTTGATAAATTTTGTAGTATATACATACAAAATCTCAATCTATTTCATTCATTTGATAGATCAATTATTAAAACGTATGTAAACATAATTTTTCATTATTTGACAATTTTTAAAAATATTAGTGTACAAAAAATAATTTTTTAATAAGATTTCATTATAATTTGTAAAGTTGAAAAATATAATTTTTATTAGAAGTTATTTTATATTATTTAAAGTTAATGTAATTAAGGTACTCTCAAGAATAACAATTTCTTTAATTTTTCTTGATTTTTTGAAAATTTATTAATATTTTTTTAAATCTAATAGAATCTAACCGCATCTAACCCTATCTAACCGTATCTAATTTTTAAAATTAATAAGTTAATCTTAATTTAATACCTGTAATATGATCCTAGGCCCCTTATAAAACCATTTATATCTTAACAACGAAATTTAAAATCTAGATTTACTACTCATCATTACCCCTATCCTATTACATATTTGACAACTTTCACTCTCTCAAAACTTTTTACCAAAAGTTTTGCTCATTACTATATACTCCCTAAATTTTTTAACTATACCTGTTTACATTTTAAGCCCGGAATTTTAGTCGTTTGTTTTTTGAACTCTGAAAAAATTAATTACTTTGCATCTTGAACCTTGGTCCATAACAGTGTTAAAAACTACTGTTAATTCATACAAAATGACTTGAATACTCTCTTATAGTTTTTTTTAAAAAAAACTCAAATCTTATTAAAAGTAAAAATGTCAATGGAGCCTTTAAGAACAAAATAGAAAAAGTCTAATAATTAAGTTTAAAATGTACAAAAATTTCTTTTCTAAATATTAAAGGGTATTTATGTCATTTTATATAGATTAAAGGTAGTTTTTAATGCCGTTAAGGGTCAAGATTTAAAATGCAAAAGAATCAAAGCTTTTAGAGTTTAAAAATGCAGAAGTCCAAACTTAATAGTTTAAAATGTAAATAAGTAAAGTTTAAAAGTGTGGCACCTCGACCCGGGTGCCTAGAAGCTTTATTCCGAGATCTTTATCGATTGATAAACGTGACTCAGGATTGTTGCCCTGATCACACGGCGGGATTTTTATTTGGATCTCGTCCAAAATTTTTTTTCTTTCATTCATTTTCTTTTATCATATAACAAACACTCGTCATCAATTTTACACATGATACTCGTAATATCTCATCACATAACATCATGTCATCATA
>JAXCLR010000081.1:52748741-52799961 GCA_035584095.1 Annona squamosa
GAAGATACTCCGGTCAAGCATTTCATTGAGGAATCTACAAATGTCTGGAAACAGCAGATGTTATTCAAGCAGTTGGAGAGGTGGGTTGGTACAAAGTCAGGATGATTCATTTGCCAAGGGTGATGGAAGATGACCCTCTGTTCTGGACTTTAGAGGCTAATGGTGAGTTTAGCGTCAAAGCTGCATACTGTTTAGCCCATCTCAATAACGCAGGGGATGTGACAGCTCAACAGGATAAGGTCTTGTGGCAGATATGGAAATGAAGCTACCAAAGAAGGTACTGCTATTCGGCTGGTGATTGCATGCATTAACCCTGCCTACAAAACTGAATTTAAATCTGAGGGGCATCCAAATTGCTGCCACTTGCCCTTTCTGTAATCCTCCATGAGGAATCTAAAGCAGATACGGAAACTGAAGCTACCAAAGAAGGTGCTGCTGTTCGGCTGGCGATTGCATACACTAACCCCACCTACAAAACTGAATTTAAATTTGAGGGGCATCCAAATTGCTACCACTTGCCCTTTCTGTAATCTCCATGAGGAATCTGAAGCTCGTCATTTCTTACAATGTAGATCTACTCGTGTCGCTTTCCGTGGACCTCTCTCACCATTTCTGTCCCAGTGTGCTAATAGGTCAATCAAGGAAACTCTCCTGCTTCTATGTCATCAACAGAAAACTTATCTCCTATCATTGCTTATCACTTGCTATTGGAGATTATAGTATTCTAGAAATGGCCTGGTTGTGGATAATATTGCACCAATGCTGGCTAATATATGCGAATGGTACTACACTATGATTCTCACCTTCTAATCAGCCCCTGCAGATGGAAAAGCCCAACTCATCGAAGAGTTAAGATAAATGTTGATGCAGGATGCAAAGTTGAAGATCATATTATGGGCTTTGCTGCTGTTATTCGGGATGCAAATAACCACTTCACTGCAGCAAAATGCTGGATAGAAAAGGCTATCTCCTCCTCACTTTGGATGGAATCTAGGGCTCTTGTATTGGGTCTTTCTTGGGCTGTAGAGATGGGTCTAAAAATGGTGGAAGTGGAATCAGACTCTTTAATACTGATTAGTGGGCTAAATCACATTTGCTACACTATGTCAAATTTGAAAAACTTGGTGGATGAGAGTAGGTCTCTTCATTCTCATTTTGATATCTTGGGGTTTCAACATGTTCTTAGAAATGGGAATTTGGCTGCCCATCTATTAGCTAAAAATGCTGTCTTAAATTGGGGGGGCTTGTCTGTGGACGGAAACTCCTCCACAGTGCATTGTAAGTCAGTTATATGTTGATAACTCTTTGTGCGGTTGAATGGCTTGGGGGCAGCCCTCTCCATCTGTTTCTGTCTCTTGTTGACGGGCTCGTGGTGGGGTGCTACCAATCCCTTTCTTTCTTTCAAAAGGGCAAAAAAAATAGAAACTATGAGGAATAATCTTTTACGCCCAATCCACAACCACCTTCTTTACGACCACACCACCACTGCCGTTGGATTCAACGGGTGCAACCTCAACCACACGATTAAAGGAAAAAATAGGAGCCTAACGCAACAATTAATGTAAGGAAATTTGCATGTGGCTCCACCGGAAAAATTTCATGTGGCTCCTTCATCTCTCAATTTACGATGGTCAGGCTTAGCTACCTTTCTCTCTTTCCATTTCTCTAAATACAATAGGTAAAGTAGATTATGATTTGATGATCATATAAAGCCCATTTTAGGACAATTGCACTATAACTAACGGTGCAGTTAGCTGCTGAATCATCTCTCTTAATGTATATGTATACGTATACGTATATGTAATTTGTCTTGCAAAACATTATTATACTCTGTGAACTTTGTACAGAGGTTTTCTCCGTCTTTTAATTTTCCACCAACTAACAAGAATGTAAAAGATCAATGGCATCTCCAACACCACTTGATGGGTCGGGACTTCAGATCCAGATTTGAAGGGGGGTGACGGCAGAAGATAAGAAGTATAGCTGGAGGTAAGAGAGAGAAAAAGGAATAGAGAGAAGATAGAGAAAAAGATAACGAGAAGGAGCACTAGACGAAGAAATTGAGAAAATAGAGAACATGAACTGACGCGGGAAAAAAAACGGAGACACGAACAACAAATTTCACGGTAATTCAGGCTTGCCTATTTCCATAGTTTTGGGCTACTGATAGTTTTTGAACGGTAAGAATTCAGAGTTCTCAACTGAATAGATCGACATGACTTCCAATTGCAAAATATATAGACACCACTAACTGCGATAAAACATCCAAGAGCTAGTGTTGTGGAAGATCCAATGTGGTTGGCTCATGTGCTTCCAAGCGTAATTCCAATGGACTTGCTAACCATTCCTTGAGCTTCACCTTTAGCAATAACTTGACACAAAATTTAGAGGAACAATAAACATCCGAACTTCAAGTTGAGTTAAATTTGGAACTTGAATGTGGAAGTGACTTAAAAAGGCCATCATGATCAGGACCACAGTTCTTGCATCCTGATCATCATCAAAGATGACAAAAGCAAGATGATTCTATGACCCAATTTTCCTCCTCATGAAGACGCAAAATTTCATGGATCTAAAAACACAGCCTTGAAAAAACTAAATGTGACCTCTGCAAAATTTCTCTGAGCAGCAAACTAGCAGTACTTGTATGGTCACAAGAATAGGGACGATCCAGCAAATTGTGAATTACCAGCAGCATTTGTGCTGCAATTCAGCCCATGTATCCTTCAAGATCTTATATGGTTTTCCTTCCCACCATTCCTCTCTACACTGTCTACTTACTCTTCTTTCAAAATTGGAGATGTTTTGGAGAGGGGGATGTTTTGGAGAGAAATGACTTGTTTTTATTGCCAAATGCCATACGTTATCCTAACAATAGCTAAAACATAGACAGTTGTTCAAAAAAAGAGGTTTCTTTCTATCATTCATTTTCTTTTCCCTTTTTCCAGTCTAAGACCGAAAGTGATGCATGCTAGCCTCGAAGGTAGCAGAACACAAAAGGTGAGAGAGGTTGGAAAATGGAAGTGAATGTGTAGTGGATAGACCTTTCCACTCAATCTAAAAGGACAAAAATTCAAGCATCATATCATTGTGGAATCAATGAATGTCAAACAGGTACCTGGATCAATGAAGCTGCTGAGTTACTAGATGCAGCAATTGCCGCCATTAAACAAAGAGTTGAGGAAATGTAGGAGTTAGCAGCTCCACTAAAGGTAGCAGTTTCCAAGCGACCAGCCATCAGTTAATTAAAAGATGCATACAAAATCCACATGGCTCTTCCGAGCATAAGCCAGAAAAGAAGAAAGGATTTACTGATTACCATAATTAAACATAAGAATAGCAATGCGATTAACACCAGGATAATCAAATAAGAGAATAGAAATGGATATTTCCAACAGCAATCCTACACTGAGAATCTAATGCTGCATAATACTTCATGGCAAAAATCAGTGTCATCGACACAACAGTTTTCTGACCACCACTAATTGCTTCAGGGATTATGTCTCCCCTTGTCCAGTGTAGGAAACCTGTCATCGCCAAAGAAATTAAGATAAAAAAGCGAACGCTAAAATAAGTAAAGACAACTGATTGCAAACATATCTGTTCGGACGGAAACCAATCAAGTTCAAGATTATCATGAGCAGCAGAGCGTTCGTAGTGCACGGAAGAAGGCAGAAAGGAACTCAAAAAAGAGGTTTTTCCAGGACAGAGTCACCCATTGAATTAAAAGACAAAATATCTTATGATCATCTTCTGCAGTTAGTTACAATTAATTCCATACAATATAAAAGGCTTCTAAATGCAGCAATTTCACCCTCAACGTATATCAAATGAATATGGAAAATTCCATATGCATATATAATATAGTGGCCACCTAAATATTCCTCGTTTTCCGCTAGGTTATACGAAATTGGCATTATACCACGTCCATGAAGAAAGGGTATTTTGCCCAACTAACCACATAAATCGCTAATAATGGAAATATGAGAAAATCGAACTTATTGTTCTATAAAAGGAAGATAACACATGCTCAAAGGCAGCTGGGATTTTTCATCAGAGACTCCTATTACTCTTGAAATTCTTGACTCTTTAACCATCCTAATCCTCCTCTAAAACAACTGTAAGGGCTCTTTTGATTTTTATACATATCATAAAAACATATGCTACCTGAGGAACATACCTTAACTTTTACACCTACGTATTTTTTGACTCGTCTCCCTGGATCACCATCATGAAGCCCATCCTCATCCTCATAATCATCACCAGCTTCAACATCCGTGAATAGAGAAAGAAGACAAAAATCATTTCAAGTGATTGTAGAATATAAAACAGTTATCACTTTCACTACATATCATCTGAAGTTGCTAATGCAGCTAATCAGCCATTTTTTTGTATGTCTACTTCAAAAATCCAACACCAAGCACAAAAAGGTTTACCCTAAAAATTATCGAATCGATAGAACTTTAACCCCTAGGTAGAGGTGAATCACTGTACAAGGAGCAGGGGTCACCGAAGGCGAGGAAGAGAAAGAAAGAGAATGTCGAAATAAATAGAGGTCGTCGCTGTTGTGCTCTCCATTGATGAGAGAGAGAGAGAGAGAGAGAAGGTACCACTATTTTTACGCTGGCTGGACAAGATTGAAGAAGGCTAATTGGCTTGTGGGAGTGGTGTCACTACTAAACGCAACAGAGACATGTAGATGGCACTAGGAGAATTTGCAAATGGAAGGGTATGAGCCCGAGGAGAGAGAGCCCGTGGGAAAATAAGAGTGAGTGAACAAATGAGCAAGAGAGGATTTTGCTTATCTAACCCTCTTAAGTTTGGGAAATAGCTTATTGGTCTACCAAGTTTCAAATCTAATCCTCTTGCAAATCTAACCTAATAACTTCAAATTCTGCATTATACCCTTGCCCTAGCAACACTCGCTCTTTGCCTAGACATGGGATTTTTCTGCAATTCCCCTTTATCATTTCACTTGTCAATCTCCTGCAAACTTCCAATAATTTCATGACGATCTTCTATTCTTAGAACTCTCAAAGCATGCAACTGTAAGAGAGAAGAGAGCGAGAAGCTTCTTACCTTGGCTACAAATAAATGATTTCTCACCCCATAAATGCAATAAAATCTATAAAAAAAATAAATAAATAAAAACGAAACCCGCTAAATGGGTTGACATTAGATAACATGGAAGCAGCATGGCTCCTGATTTTAATTGAAGTCAAAATTTGAATTCCATGCACCTTTTGCACCTAGCCAGAGGCCAGTTGCAACTGAACGTCTCTGGCAGATGGGATTCGATGATTGCGATAGGATAGGAGTATAATGGGCAATTTGAAACTATAAGGTTTGATTTGTAAAAAGAATAAAATCAGAAGGTTAATTTTGCTAATCTTTAAATTTGAGGGGCCAATAAACTATTTCCTAAGCTTATAAAAAATTCCGAGAAAGAGGCGGAGAGATTGAAGACTACTGCTTTGATATTCGTTCCTTGGTGCCTCCGGTAAGTTAGGAAAAAAGAAATTTTGAAAAGTTTGCTGTAGATAAAATTTTGAAATGTTAAGGATAATGATTAAACATAGAGAGAAGTTGTATGGGAAGATATGTGAAAATGATTAAAAAGTATAATAATTTTGTAGAAAAATATGTTGAAATAATTGAAAAGTAAGATAATTATGTAGAAAAATTTTAGTTAACAAGCATACTTGAAAAATTATGCTTCAGGGACAAGCTGAAATACTATGCCTTGGCGACAGGGAGTTATTGAGTCGCCAAAATATTAATCTTTGGCAACTCAAAATCCTAATGTCATTAACATTTGGATATTTGGATAAGTGATAATTCTTGTCTCTAACTATGACCTTTTTCAAATAAATTTCGACTGTCGAAAAAATTATGTCGCAAATAGCCTTTATTGTAGTGCTCTGGAATAAAAAATTGAGAAAGTATAGACAAAGAATTGACTCGGGAAAATAAAAAAAATTTCCTTCCTTCAGGGGTTCTAAATGGATTAAATTAATTACTAAATGGGTTAATGGGTTATAAAATCTCAACTCTAACACATTTTTTATTTAAATACTTAAATAAGTTAGTGAATTATAAATTATTTATTCAAACATCCTAACTCAAACTTATTTATAAACAAATTTAACTAACAGGTTCACAAGTCAACTATAACATTAACACCCTTGCAAATATAAATAGTTGTTTTCTTCAGTCCAAGCAAGAAGTAAACCTCGTACAACGATCATTTTTATGGGCCTCTCCGCGAGCTTTTTTGCGAGGATGATAAACCTGCTCATTACAGAAGTTTTACCACGGTTGAATTCGTTGGCAAGTTTTTCTCAAGGAGTAAGATGTTGGAATTAAAAGTTGTCACACTCAAGATGGAGACCATCCAATTGACTTGATATTTGTGTGTGTGTGTGTTGTGTGTGTGTGAGGTGCTAGTGTCGAATCCAAACCTGAAAAACCACCTCAAGTTGAAGACATAAAATAGAAGATGCTTGCATTATTACTATGAAAATACAGCCATATACGTCTATTAAACACATACATGTTTAAAAGTAAATATTTGGCTAAGAAATTGGTTAGTATATGTATTGACAAAAAATTTGGTGGACCACCCATGAAGAGCTTTCTGTATTTGGAAAGCCCAGAAGCCCATGAACGGTACAATAATGTTCAAGTATAATTGCAATTGACCCTCCAACTTTTACAGAATTTGCGATTTATATCCTCACGATTTAGCAAATGTGAAAGCCTAAAAAGCCTCCAAAATATTTTAAAAGCGCGTAATGGGTTTTATCAAAGTTTTAGTACTTTCTTCTAAGATGAGTGATCCCGGTAGCCCGAGCGCTTCAAAAAACTCATTTACAAGGCTTTTTTTTATTTTTTCGTCATACAACGTATAATTCAAGTTTTACCATTTTTAGATATGTGTATATATTTTTTAAAGATTTTTAAACATCTATGTGTGTGTATATATATTTAAAATACCATTTTCTTTAAAAATCTCAAAAAATACATACACATATTAAAAAAATAGTAAAACTTAGTTTATACATTAAATATACTTAGATAAACAAGTGTACGAAGAAAAAAATAAAAAATAAATATTGTAAATAGATTTTTTGAAGTGAACAAAGCGAGATATTTGCTTAACCCGGACTAACAGGATCATTATCTTCTTTTAAATTCTAGTAAATTCAATTAAACTTATTACTTACCTTAAAGAGCTCTGCTTCATACAACGAGGATCTATATATATAATCAAATACGAGTTTAAACGTGTACAGGTCTTGGGCTCATCTTCTGCGGATGTTAATTACAAACTAGGCCTGTAGCACATGCATATCTTTGGCTCTAGCCCGGAATCAAAACAGAAATCACATCATGCATGTATTGATGCCTAACTACTTTGCTATGCAAGTGTTCACACTCATGCATATCTTTGATTTAAATGAAACTAAATATAATAAATGACACTAAATATAATAAATGAAGTTAATTTTTTTTATTGATCATCAAAGTGAAAAAAAATTAATGGGTTTAGATGAGGCACACGATCGTTTGAGGTTGGGCTCAAAATATATTTTTTATTTTTTTGAAAATTTTTATACAATTATTAATATATGTGTGTTTAATCTATAAACTAACTTTTATTATTTTTGAAAATGTATATATATTTATTTTGTATTTTTTAGATAAATTTTATCAATAAATTAAGTTTTATTATTTCTAAAAATATGTATATATTTACTATGTATTTCAAATAAAAGGGTATTTTTGTCATTTTGAATATTTTTCAAAAAACAAAAAATATGTTTTTGGCTCGGTTGAAAATGACCTCATTTGCAACTAGGCGGAAATGATCATGCCCCCTAGATGAAATTGCCCAATTATAGTATACACGAATTTTCAATACATATTTTCATTCAAAAATTTTCAATTCATACGATATTTTGGAGTTTTATATGGGAACCGATCCTCGGCGGCTATATGTAAACAGGGGTATTTACGTCTAGTCATATATCATCCCATTTATTTTTGGCTCAGTCCAAAATGGCCTCATTTATCACATGGTGCAAATGATCATGCCCCTAGATGAAATTGCCCAATTATAGTATACATAAATTTTCAATACATATTTTCGTTAAACAAATTTTCAATACATACGATTTTTGGAGTGATATATGGAAAGCCATCCCCGGCAGCTAGATGTAAACAGGGGTATTTATGTTAGCCATATCATCCCACTTTTTTGTATTTTTCTAAAATTTCTTTGTATAGATTTACAGGCCCACGAATGACATGTCCTATCGTAAACTTTGGAAACTTTTAAAGTGTGCTTGAAAAGTGATAAAACTTTTAAATGAAAAATTTTTAATTAAAAGAAATGATGTGATATGACGGAGGTAATGATAAAGTCTAAAGAGAATAAAGTTAAAATAGATATGTGAGTTATATAAGTAGTTCTGTGAAAATGATTGAAAAGTAAAATAATTCATATAAGAAAATATAACAAATAGTTAAAAAATATGACAATTATGAAAAGTGAAAAGTTTTTTATTAAAAAGTTTTCACTAACATTTTTTTAGTTCAACCAAATACGCTTGAAAAATTTTAACTTATATTTTTTCTTATTGTCAAATACACTCTAAATTTAATGAGACCCAACCAATGTGAAGGCCTTCTCATGAGAAAAAAAAAAGAATTAGGGCATCACGATAATTTGACAGTGTGAATATATTTGTTTGAACATATGAGTATGTTTGCTTTTTTATAAAATTTATATTACATGTATATAAAATCTCAATCTATTTTTCATTCGTTTGGTGAATCAATCACTAAAATATACGTGGACATCTATTTTTCATTATTTAATATCTGTGTAGAAAATATGTTTTACTAAGATTTTCATTATATTTGGTAAAGTTATAAAATATATTTTATATAAGAAATTATGTTATCTTATTTAAAGTCCATATAAATAAAGTACTCTCAAAGATAATAATTTTAATATTTATTTCTGAATTTTTAAAAAATGCTAAATTTTTTTATTTTTCAGATATAATAGAATCTAACAATATCTAACTGCATTTAACTGCATCTAACCACATCTAACAGCATCTAACTAGATTTAATTGGATCTAACAGGATCTAACTTTTGATACTAATAAATTAAATCTCAATTTAACACCTATAATATGATCATAGGCTACTTATAAAGTCATTTATACCTTAATTACAAAAATTAAAAATCAGATAATAGAATTTAATGAAATCACTTATATCTAACTACATTAACTGCATCTAACCACATCTAACAGTAACTAATTGGATCTAACATCTAATGGATCTAACAGTATCTAACCAAATCTAGCTACGTCTAATCGGATCTAATTGCATCTAACTGAATCTAACTAAATCTAATGTTTGATAATAATAAGTTAATCCTAATTTAACATTTGTATTATGATCTTAGGCTTCTTATAAGGTCATTTATACCTTAACTACATGAATTAAAACTTAAATAATAAGATTTAATGAAACCACATAAATCTAACAATAGCTAACAGTATCTAATCACGTCAAACTGCATCTAACCATATAAAACTAAATCTAATTGCATCTAACTGCATCTAACTGTTTCTAACCAAATCTAACATTTGATATTAATAAGTTAACGTCAGTTTAACACCTATAATATGATCTTAAGCCTCTTATAAGTCATTTGTACCTTAATTACAAAAAATTAAAATTTAGATAATAGGATTTAATAAAATATACCTAAATCTAACTTGATCTAATTGCATCTAACCGGATCTAACTTGATCTAACTTTTGATGTTAATAAGTTAATCTTAATTTAACACTTGTAATATGATCATATGCCCTTTATAAGGTCATTTATACTTTAATTACGGAAATTGAAATTCAAATAATAAGATTTAATGAAATTCACCTAAATCTTACGACAACTAACCGAATCTAATTACATTTAATTGAATCTAATTGCATCTAACAACATCTAACCGCATCTAACTGCATATAACTACATCTAATAACATCTAATTTTAATATTTTTCAAAATATTTTAAATACATTTATGTATTTAGAACTATGCAAACCAAGTTTTTGTATTAAATAATTTTAAAACTGAATGAAATAAAAATTAAAATAAATATATAAAATTGTAATAATTATTATATATGAATTTTTAAAATAAAACTATAATAAATTATATATAATTGCAATTTAGATTTAATAATATAATATATGACTTTTTTGAACTAGTTTAATAATGCTTAAACTGTAATTTATTAATAATTTTTAAACCTTGATATTAATAATTTTATTGTTTATAAAAAATATAAAACATATCAACCATCGAATTTTATTTTAAAAATTAATTAAAAATTATTATTTCAATTAAATGTATAATTAATTAAAATTGAATGAAATAAAAAATTAATAAATATATGAAACTCTGATAATTATTATATATAATTTTTAAAAATAAAATTGTACAAATTATATTTATTTAAATTATATGTAACTATAATTTAGATTTAATAATATAAATGTATATAACTTTTTGGTATTGGTACAATAATAATGTATTTTTAGATGCTTAATTAACAAAATAATGGTATAACTAAATAAGTGTATATAAATTTTCAGGTATGGTTCAATTATATGTCTAAAATTGTAATTAAACTATCCTGAAACTTATATTGGTTGAGAATAATTAATTTAAATGATTATTTAATTATATTTCCTAAATTTTATAACTAAGTATAATAGAGGTTAATTATATGTCCCAAAACTATAATTTATATTTAAATAATCTAAATAAATATTTAAGGCTTTTTGGAATAGTTTTAATAAATAATTATTATATTATTTTTATTTACATCGAATCAGCGGCAGCAGCAAATCGTCAGTCTCAGTAGTGTCAAGTCGTCGGTATAAGGAAAGAAAGGAAGTGCAGATGAAGCTGCCGATCGATGCCCCTTTCACAAATGTTCAATTCCAAAAAGGCCCTTTTTAATCCCAACCGTTCGAGAGAAATTTGAAGCCTATAGAGAGAGAGTTCCAATGCAAAAGTTGAGGGGACGTGTTCCCATGGGTTAATGTCCAAATTAATATGACGTTTAGAATTTTGAAAATAAACAAAGAGGTACTTTCATGCCCTGGCGCATGAAAGGGGCCTCTCTTCCCCTTTCCAAATTCTAAAAGACCTATCAATACGTATCCAAAAATTGTACAACTCGAATACGGATAAGATTAAAGTTGGGCTCATATATTATATAAAAACTATTTTAAAAATATAAAAAATGGAATTATATGGCTAGACGTAGACACCTCGATTTACATCCGGCCGTTGGGATCAATTCCCCTGCACAAATGCACATAGATGGGAGGACTAACTTTACAATCGAATGTATCATTCACTTCAGTACTAATTTGAACTCTTTTTAATGATTTTGGGTATGTCTAGAAATGGATAAAACTTTTGATGAAAAGTTGTGGAGAGTAGAAATTATCAACTGATGTGATATGATAAGGATAATAATAAGGAATAAATCAGATAAAGTTGAAATAGATAAGTTAGTTGTGTTGGTAGTTGTGTAGAAATGATTGAAAAGTAGGGTAGTTATATAAAAAATGTTAATAAATTATTAAAAAATAAAATAGTTATGGAGAGCGAAAAGTTTTAGATTGAAAAATTTTAACTTGACAACTTTCACTTATTACCAAGCATACGCTTTGTCAAATCTAATTTATATATTGTATTTACCACAATTTGTTTTACTTACATATCTAAAAATATCCAAATGCATAACTAGCATCATTGTCAAAATTAATAATCATTTAAGATTGACTTTATGAGGATCCATAAGGTGACAATATCTAAACCATTTAGAATATTCATTTTAAGTAGGATTAATGAATTTATGGAATTTAATAACATTCTAAAATTTTAGTAATCTAAAATAATTTTCTAAATTTATACATATTTTTTAAATTTTCACAAGATGCAACCACACAAAATAGCAATTGATGCAATTTTTGGTATTTAGTTTAAATATAATGGATGGATTAAAATTGATAAAATGATGAAGATGAATCCGGAACTAGATGAAAATACCAAAACAAATTAGTGCATCTAGTTGTATTAAAGTTGGTCCAAATATAAAAAATTGGAGAAATGATTTAATATTTATGTAATCATGGAAGTCTCTATATTTACTTTTGATTTTTAAATTTTGAATTATAATTTTAAAATCTAAACCATTGATCATGTTTAGTACATTCTGTTTTATTATATTACTAAAAATAATTTTAATTGGAACTTATATTATAAAAAATAATATCTTTTAAGAGTGAATAATAAACTCTAAAAGTTTTGAAAAATGTATAGTACAAGTATATTATATACAAGTTTGCAATTTATGTAGCTGCTGCAGTCATTAATGAATACGTATTGTTAAACATTTATGTTTTAGATTTTTTTTAATTAAAATTAAAAACCAAAGAGCTTGTAGGCTTCCATACTTGCATGAGTACTGAATCATTTATGGATCATTTCTCCATAAATGATTCAGATTTGAACTAAGAGATTTCGTGGAAGAATCCATACAACCGGTTATTTCGAATCACTCCTATCTCACATATACACATGGAAAATGCAAATATGCAAAGAATCTAATTTAAAAAGAAGAGATGACTCTATACATCCAAATGCATGATTCGCGTGCAATAGCTAAAAACATATTTTAAAAAAATTTTCATAAAACTATCATTCTGTATAAATATTAAAAAATGGTAAAACTTATTATATAAATTAACAATTTTATGAGAAAAGTAAAAAAAATTTAAAAATATGTTTTTGAGCCACATGACCGAATCATAACACATTAAGAAGTTCAAAAACCAAACAAACAAACAAACCAACCTCTTTACCAACCTACGCCAATCACGTCCGAACGGACCTGATGCTCAGTGCTCACTGCTCGACGTACGCCCACATTATTCCAACGAATCAGACGCTCTAAGCTCGATCTGTGTGCAAATATGGTTCTGCCATCATAATCCCCTCTTATCTTACCGCCTCTACGAGAAAACACTCCAATGTGGACGCTGCCAATGATTCCGCAGGCACGATTTCGGCCCTCCGTATGGTGGAATTTTTTATTTTTTATTTTTGATGGACAAAAGGATAGAGCATACAGGAACACAGCTGCCGACAAAAACTACACGCTCTCTCCCAGCAGTGAGTGACCAAAGAGAGGGACGGTAGCGGCCGGCACACTGTACATTAAAGCTTAAAAATAAGGTCTCTTTTTAGAGAACTTACAATGCAAGAGGGTGGGAGTTTCCACCACCAATGGGTTTGGGTGCCACCAAAAGTTGATTGTCTAGCAAGATTATGCACCGTCGAGTTTCCACTTCTCAAAATATGTTTGAATAAAACTTGTTCAAAGCTATTACACATCTCAAAAACATCCTCCACAACATATTTCAAGTTGGAAAGGATTTTACAATTTCCTTAAAGAGTATTGGCAAGGGTAATGGAGTCACTCTCAACCTCCGGCTGCTTCACCCCTAATTTAGAAGCCCATTTTATGCCTAGAAATAAAGCCTTAGTTTCCAGTGCCAACGAAACCAAGATGCCCAGTTCCCCCTAGCTTTTGGCAGTGATGAAACATCCATGGTAGTCCCTAAGGACTGCACCAAATCCCAATTCACCCCCCTCCCCCCAATCAACATTCAGTTTTATAAAGTCTTCCCTTGGTTTTTTCCACCTTACTTTAAGGCTGTCCATAACCAGCCTACCATTCTGAATGATTTTTGAGCTTACAGCAAAATGCAAGAAGTTTTTACACCAATCTGCTATCTCCTTAATATCCATTCTCACTCCCTTCTCAATCCATTTGTTTCTCAGATATCAGATTCTCCAACAGAGGCAAATATACAACATCAAAGCGTATCTCTTTTTAGGCTTTGATAGAGCAAAGAACACATTACTTACATTCTCATAAGAGGTATTCCACATGGCTGATAGCAAGGGCTCTTCGATGCAACCCTTAAAAGTTAGACACTTTTAAAATAAGTGATCCACATCCTCCACTTCCCCTTCCTAGTTATAAAGAGGACCCCAAACATCAATTGGAATCACTCTTCTATAAAGATTTGCTCTTGTAGGCATTGCATTTGCTAGCATTTTCCATACAAATATTCAACTCTTCCTTGGTAGTTTTAACTTCCACAAGGTCCAAAAAGACTCCCTTGCAGTGAGTTGCAAATCCATTTTGATTTGGTCTTGATCAATGTTATTAAAATCGAATCGGACCGGCTGGTCTGACCGGGAACCAGTCCCCAATCCGATTCGATAGCATACGGTTCAGTTCAATACATATAAACCATAAAAATCGTCAAACCGGGGGTTGGACCGCAATATATGGTTGGACCGTTTCGACCGTTTCGTTCGAAAAAAAAACCAGGGGCACAGGTACACGGTAGGGTAGAAGCTCCTCCCAAATTCCACAATTGGGAAAATCGAAAATCCTCAGATCCCTAATCTTTCTCTTCTCAGCTTCTCGCAGTCGCAGTAGCAGCTCGCCTCTTCTCGTCCGGCCGGTCGTCTGCAAGAATCCAACAACTCGTCTTGTAGTCCCGCGAGGCCGCGTCCAGCAGTAGCGTGACCAGGGCTCAGCTTCTTCTTAGTTTCCGCTTCTGCCAGTCGTCCCTTCGTCTCAGCTTCTTTTTGGTTTCTGTTTCCCCTTGCCGACCAGTAGCTCCGACGACTCCGGCGACCAGCAGCAGCATCCGGCTTTCCATCCAATTTCTGTTTCCCCTTATCGTCAAGGTTTCAGTTGCCCTTGCCGTCACTGCACATAGTTTGTCACCACCTACACAGCCATTGTAGGCGAGAAGGAGCCGTAGGCATTTAGCCAGCGGGTTAGTAGGAGGAAGAGAACCTCTCTATGCCACAACAACGTCATTTCGGCTTCTCGTGCATCACATGCATCTTTATACCGATGACGTAACAAATAAGAAAATTAGATTTTAGGTGAATTTCTTAGTACTTAGGATGATTTATGTGTAATCTGAAAATTTATTTTTAATATTTTATTTATTTTATAAAATTTGAGTGCCCCTTAAATGTCTTTAGATGCTGTTAGATATCATTAGATACTGTTAGACGCTATTAGATTAAGGTGGATTTTATTAAATCATATTATCTGGGTTTTAAGTTCTATAATTAAGGTATAAATGACCTTATAATCAGCTAAGGATCATATTATAGGTATTAAATTATGATTAACTTATTAATATCAAAACTTAAATATTGTTAGATGTTGTTAGATCTGGTTAAATGTTATTAGATGCCGCTAGATGTCATTAGATACTGTTAGAAGCTGTTAAATGCTGTTAGATAAGATAGATTTCATTAAATCCTATATCTCGGTTTCAAATTCTATAATTAAGGTATAACTGACCTTATAAATGGCTCAAAATCATATTATAGGTGTTAAATTAAGATTAACTTATCAATATATTTACTTAAAATTTAAAAATTATTTAATATTTATCACATCATAAATATGTCATGCTAACATCATCGGTTTGAATCGGTTCGCTTAACCAGTCGAACCAGTTCAAACCAGACCAGTTTCGATACCGGTTCGGTTCTGACAACATTGGTCTTGATTCTCCCTCTGCATCTGAAATGCAACTATATATGCTGACCTCACCGTAAAATTCCCATTAGTTTCCAACCCTCAGTATATCTGATCATTGTCTTCTTGGTTTGGAAGTCTAACATTTTTAATAATGCTCCAACCCTCATCCCTCAAGGTCATGTTAACCAGATTCTTGTCTTAATATATATTTCCATTGTTGATGAAATAGCTGATAGTAGAATCTACCCTCTTCGTAAGAGGACTATAAGAATGCAGCTTCTTTTTTGCCCACTGGTCTTGGAATATTCTTGCTATTCTTCTACTGTTCCCAATTATTATCTACTCCCTTGAAGGAACACCATGCAAGATTTAAGCTTAAAAACTTTGTGACTTAGTGCATCCTTGACAGTGGCCAATCTCTAAGCTTGCTTTGCTACCAAGGCAAGGTTGAAAGCAAGTAGGTCATGAAAGCCTAAGCCTCCATCCTCCTTCAAGAGGCACATCCTTTTCCATAAGTGCCAACTTATCTTCCTCTTCCCATTTTTCTTTCCCCACCGAAACTTACTCATCGATGAGCTCAATTTATCACACTATTTTTGAGGTAGCAGAAAAAGATTCATTGTGTAATTTAATATAGCTTGAGCAATGGCCTTAATCAATATTTCTTTACCTCCCATAGAGATTAGCTAATTCTTCCAATTTTGGATTCTTTGCCACACTCTTTCATGCAAGTTGTGAAAAACTTTAATTTTATTTCTTCCCACCTAAGCTGGAAAGCCAAGATAAACTTGAAATTGGTTTCCACTTGATCCAACCATACCTTCGATCCTTCTTTTTGTTTCAATCCTTGAGTTTTTACTGAAGAAAATTGTAGTATTTTATTTATTCACTTTCTGTCTGAAAGAAGCTTCATAGCTTTGCAGGATCATCTCTAGATCTTCTAATTGCTTGCTCGACACCTTAAGGAATAAAAGAATATCATCAGGAAAAAAAGGTGAGTTAGGTTTATACCTTCATGACAAAGCCCGAGCCCATGGAACCTTCTCTCATGATAAGCCTTCTTTAACAACACGAAGAGGCCCTCGGAGCAAAATAGAAACAAATATGGGTATATTGGGTCCCCCTGCCAAATTCCCTTTTTTAGTTGAATAGTATTAGTCCTCTGACTATTGAAATAGATTTAGTAGGATACAGAAGAGATGCCTTGATCATATCCAACCCATCCATTTCTCATTAAAACCTCCTCAAAATCTCACAAAGGTACACCCATTTAACACGATCATAGGCCTTCGACATGTCAATTTTTACTGTCATCTCCTCCATTTTTCTTTTCTTCCTCGATTTAAGAGTATAAATCGCCTCAAAAGCCACCAATATATTATCTGTTATAAGCCTTTTAGGAATGAAGGCATTTTTCTCCAGAGAGATAGCCCTTGGAGGCAAACCTTCAACCTGTTTGCCAACACCTAGGAAATTATTTTTATACAGAACAATACATGAGCTTATTGGCCTATAATCCAGTAGTTTTGACGCTCCTTGCTTTTTGGGAATCAAAACAATGTTGGTTTGGTTGATTTCCTTCAAAATTCTGACTTGATTATCACTTAATTGCTCATGGAGTAGATGATAACACGTTTCAACAATATCCAAACCAACAACTGTCCATTATTTTTGAAAGAACCCTTTAGATATCCCAGCTGAACCTAGATCTTTCATGGGATCCATCTCTTTAACTGTATTTCACACCTCCTCTCTTGTAAATCTGCTAGTTAACCTATAATAGCTCTAAATATATATATCTATATATATATAATATAAAATGAACATTAATGGAGAGCGTTGGCGAGCAAGCGTTGGCGAGCAATAATATGCTCTTTTTAAAGAATGCTGGAGCAAAGAGAAAGTACAAAAGGAAAGAAACAAAGGCTATCGAGTTGAGATTTATAAGAGATATTGCGAGATATCAAATTCAGTAAATCCCTCTGTGGATATGTCAATTAGGTAATTGAAACTTTATATGTTTTATTATTGAGGAATGGATGAGAATTTTAAGTTTTTATAATTAATTCACTTTTTTCTAAATTCTATAGATTTGTTAAGTTTACGAAAAGAAAGATAATTGGCTGATCTATATTAAATAAGGAACCTAAACATATGCCTAGAAGAAAAATTCAGGCTTGTTCGGGCAGTTATTGTAACTATCGAAAATCAATAGAAAATAGAATAGCTAGCAAAGAAAGGGAAGGAAGAAGAAACTGTAGCAATTTTGACTTTTTAACTAAAATTTTACACCTAACCTCCATAAATTTATGATTTTGCAAGAAGATACATACTTTTGAAGAAATTTTAGAAAAATCCAAATCTTGCTAGAAGATTTGTAGGAGATATTTTTAAAAAGATTATTACAGAATACCCTTTAACTTGTGAAGGAATTTCATAAGAAAATTTTTAGAAAAATTACAAAAATCCCCTTTCGAATGAAATAGTTTGCAAAAAATGCCTTACATTAGTTAGAAATTCACAAAATAAATAAAAAATATAATTTTAACCAAATAAAATTATGAGATATTTTGGAAAAGTCATACATGAAAATATAAATAATTTTTATAAAAAATAAGGTGAAATAATGAACATGTGATGAAATTAGGAAGAGAGACTTGAGGCTACTTCAAGAGATTGAAAAAGGAGTTTAAAACCTTCTCAGAGGTAAGTAAGTTTTTACCAAATCATGACGTTAAAAAAAATATGTGGAATATTATGATTTACTATAAAATATAATTATTTACTAAGTTTGGAATTTTCTTTCAAGTTGGTTTATTTAAGCATGAGCATGATTATTTTAAAATATTCTTAATCATGTTAAACAATAAATCTAAGTGATGCATTGATCATAATGCATGAGCATGATGCATACTTGGGTTTACTGCCAAGCAGTAAAGCAGTATATTAGTATTTGGGTAGAGACCTCAAGACTATAAAAGAAAATAAATTAGCTTATGAATGAATAACACGGTTGCATACGAGCATAAGCTGATGACAATGTCTACAATGTGAATGCATGAATTAGAGTAAACATACTCTTACACAAGCATAAAAGTTTAACTTTTCATTGATTAGATTTTGTTGTGCACAAAAGACAATATAGATGTTATTTATTTAAAAATAAATTTGAATAAAAAACTATTTACTTACTGAGCTTCTATCTAGTTTTGTTTCTACTGAAAAACAGGAATATAATGCTAAATTAGAGTCACCGTCGACAACATAGAAAAAAAAGTTAAACTAGCCAAGCAAAAGACAAAAAAGACTCCATGAGGAGTAGATTTGAGATATATTAATTAAGATTTATATAGTTTTACATCTTGATATTTATTTTTATCTTGAAAGATTTTATTCATCATGGTATTCTTAGCTCTGACATATTAGACCACGTCTATGATACCCTGAGGATGGGTGTTACATAACCATTCACTGTCCTGGTTGGGTATCCTCTTCTCAATAAGGTTGTAAATGGCCCCCATATCTGTTCCTATTTGCAACTGATAATAAGATCTGAAATAATCCTAAATCAGCCCAGCCTTTTGGTCCTCTTCATCAATCAATTTTCTATTTTCGGATTCAATACAATATACGAAATTTCTTCTTCTCTTCTCTGAAGCCATTTTGTTGAAAAAAGTTTTGTTGTTGTCTCCATTTTGTTGCCAATTAGCCTTAGCTCTTTGCTTCCAAGTAATTTCTTCGTCTTCCATTAGATTGTTGATAATTCTTTCCTCCCTTCTAATCTGCTCATCTCTCCTATCAAAAGGAAGTTCTTCCCTAAGCTTTTGAAGTTGGTCTTGATACTTTTGAATAGCCTTCCTCATATTGCCTCTTGATTTCCTATTCTAAGCAGCCAGTTCTCTACTGCATTTCTGAAGTTTCAAAACAATCCTCCCAATCATGGACAGAGATCTGTTATCTTTTTCTTGTCATACCTTCCTAATAATTTCATTAGCCTCCTTATACTTTGCCCAATATAGTTCATATCTAAACCATCTCAATCCTTTTTGGTTTACTTTCCTTACATCCATAATGAGAAGCAATGCACAATGATCTGATTATGCTAAGAAAGTATGCTTTTAGTTTTGCAAAAGGAAAAACCTCCATCCAGTTGGAATTGGCCAGGCCCCTATCTAACCGAGCTTCCACTTTTTCTAATCCCTTTCTGCTATTGCTCCAAGTCACTTGGATCCACAATAGCCCAGATCATGAAATTCACAAAAATCCATTGTATCACAGAGGCCCTCTATCTAAGATTCAGGTCTAAACATGTGTCTTATATATTCTGATATCCCTAGGACCTCATTGAAATCCCTAAGTCCACCCAAGGCAAATTTAATCAATTTTTTAGTGATTTCAAAAGACTTTAAGGTTCCCCTCTCCGCCCAACCTCATGGTGGCCATAGAAACCTATCGCCCTCCATTCTAGGCCCTTTACTTCCTTCACCACAACATCTATATGGCTATTTGAGTATGAATTTATTCTAACATCCATCTCTTTCTTCCATAACATCGCCAGTCCACCCCTTTAGCTTACATAGTCAATTTTGAAGCAACATTCAAAAGCCAACAGTCTTCTAATTTTTTCCATTTCATTTGCTCTCTTCTTAGTTTCCATCAAAAACACCATAGTGGAATCTTTCTTTCTAAAATATCAAAAAGATTAAGAACGGTTCGGGGGTTCCCAAGCCCCCAACTGTTCTAGGCTATAATGGCCATTTAGTTTGGGCGAGGTTGAGGGATCTCCTCGACCTCTACCAATCTTATGACATTCCCTACGTCCATGCCATCTTTTCTTCGATGCTCCCCTTCATCCCCTCCCTTATATTCCTTCTCCATTTCTCCTTCCACTCTCTCCCTCTTCTCAGAGATATCTTCTTTCTTCCTACCCTATTCACTTTGAATTTCATTTGCCTAAGTTCTTGCCCCTTTTTTCCAGTTTTTCCTCTGTTTTTGACCTTTAATTCCCCCTTAGTATGATTTGCCACCCCTAATTAGTTTTTTCCCCCTCGTTTTATTTGAACACATTTCTAGTTTTCCATAAACCCCAATATATTTCCATCTCCAGTTAACACTACCCTTCCCTCTTGGCTCCCTCTTCTCCCTTCCCTTTCCTTCTCTATCCTTGGTCTTCCACTCCCTAAAACATGTCCCTTTCTTGCCCCCTCTCCAATAGCTTTCACTCCATTTGCTTCAAGTAGGATATTCTCCTTTCCCCATCTCTATGTCTCACACCCTTTCACTTCGTTTCTTTGTTGCTCTAGAGTCATCCCTCAATCCTCCCTATCCCTCTTTCCTTCTGCATTCGTGTCTTTCCTTACTTAGGTAATCTTAGCTTCATTCCCACCTTCCTCATTTTCATCTCTCTCCCCTTCTATCCCTTCCATTGGTCCCCCCCCCCCTCGTCCCTGTCCTTCATCTGTTCTCCACCTTCTTTCCTTCCTTCCGCTAGGTATTTTACTAGTTCCACCTTTACATCTCTCCCTCGATCCCTTTTTTGCCCCCCTCTCGTTTGCACCCACCCGTATGTGAGGTCCAAATGGCATGCAATCCTTCTTTATTTACTTCTCCTCAATTCTTAGTTCTGAAGATTCCTTATAGAAGTAGCCCATCTTCCCACAATTGTAGCAGTGGGTTAGAATGCCATCATATTGGAAGTTCACCCATTTTCTTCTGTGTGTTGGATCAATGATAAATATCCCTCTTTGCAGTGGGTCTTGTACGTCCACTTTCACCTTCAGTTTCAATCCATTCTCCATCTTCGTGACATCTGAGTGTTTTCCAAAGGAATTCCCAACTAAGTACTCCAATGTTGCCATTTCTAAGAGATATGGGACATCTTTCAACTGCAACCAAATGAGGGAATGGAAGAGATCAATTTCTTCAAGTCTCTACGGTACCGTGACCTCCTTGAGGAGAACAATATGCCTGTCAAAGAGCAAGGGTCTGCTTGCCATTACCCGGTTTAACTCTTCCCCCAAATAACATTTGATGAGATACAAATTTTCCTCTATTTCCACGAGACGCATCTTTCCTCTTGTTTTCCATACTTTTTTCGTTGTAGCTTTGAAAAGCTCCTTTTTGTGACCCTTCGATGCCCAAATGGAGCACAACAAATCTGGTTGGCTGTCTAGATGCACCCTCTTGTAGCTTCCATCTTTGATTACTAAAGTTTGCATTTCATTTATCATGAGCTCGGCTTCTTTCCCATCCATACTGTATTACATGAGCTGCACTCCACTACCTCCGCAATCTCCTTTTCCTTCCGAAGCTGAGAAACCACTCGCTGAACTCCCGCCATTGCGATCAGCACCAGCAATCTCTTTGCAACAATCCAGGGAATCTAGATCTAGGGTTCCAATTTTTTCGTTTGGACTGGGAAAAAAGGTGAGGGCAAGACTTAACTGCTGCTACTGCTGCCGTATATTCCTCCACATTGTGGACTTGATTATGGGAGTTTTTTTGTCTTTAATACAAATAAGTGGTAGCATATTACCTTCTCATGGATTATTAAGTTCAAAGAATGCTATTGTAAAATTTCATTTCTATGTAACTCTTTTCATTTTCAATATCTAAATGGTCGATGAAAAATTCACTCAATCTATTATATTTAACATCACTTATGTTATTATTGAAACTCTTTCATTTTTCTAATAGCACTGTATATGGGCCTCATCTACGAATATGTAAAATCAACATAATAACATAATTTAATGTTAAATATCAATTTTTTAAGTAATATTTTTAACATTTAAACCATTTAAATATCATTACTACTCTATATCATTCTATAAAGTATTATTACATTCCAACATATATGTGAATGAATCTAAGTATTTTCCCTAATCTACACATAAATGTACTAATTTTAAAGCAAATGTGGCTTACGCAATATTGGATTTAAATGAAATTTAGTCTAGTAACTAAATAAATGATACTAGATATAATGAATAAATTAAATTTTTCAGCAAGTATCAAAATCTTAAAATTTTAAAGATTACATGGACACGCTTCTATATCACCCAGTACAAAGAAGGAGGCCCACTTAAGTTTCATTATAATATAAAATGAAATGTAATATTGTACACCCAAAACAAAAAAACCATAACAGCATGTGCAACTACAAGATTGGTGCGGCTTTATTTGAGGCCCACTTTAATGATAAAATCACAATAATTGGCCACTTTTTTTACTATATGTGCTTTATCATGACACCGAAAATCATTTCGGTACCTGTTTCGGGTTGGTCGGACCTACTTAAAATATTAAGCATATGTAATTAGGTGCTGATCAGTTTTAGCCAGTCGGAAATGCATGGCAGCAATTCCCGCCGGCCGGTCAGAAAACATAATTTTTTTTATAAAACTTTTATTATAGGTGTAATTAATCCGAGGCCATGATCATTTAAGGCCCGAATCTTCCGATTTTATGCCGGCCGAAAAATCTAGTTATTATTTTTTGGTTTTTTACAAAATTATTTTTCATAAGTATATTTAATTTATATGCCAAGTGTTATTATTTTTGGAGATATGTAAATATTTTTTATTTCAAAGTCAGAGGCATTTTAGTCAGCTTTTTAGTTGTTGAAAATGACTAAAATGCACATAACTTTAAAATTAAAAAATATTTACACATTTTAAAAAAAGGTAAAATTTTTGGTAATTTCCAAATATGCCCACTCAATTTGACTAAATTGCAAATATACCACATAGTTTAGCCATAATTGTAAATAACCCTCACGTCAATATGATGTTGTTACTGTATCATCTTGATGTGGGAGTTATTTGCAATTATGGTTAAATTATGTAGGGGTTATTTGCAAAAATTAAAGATACTACATAATTTCTAAAATTACAAATGCACCCATATAGCTTGCACGTTTTGCAAACATAGCAACACGTGATGATGTTATAACAACATAGGAGTTATTTGCAATTATGGTTAAAATATATGGAGTTATTTATAATTTTTAAAACTATGTAGGTATCTTTGTAATTTTATCAAACTAAGTGGGTATATTTGTAAATTATCCAAAATTATGTAGATTTCTTATATTTACAACTCTAGTTATCCCCATTATATTTTTTCAATCCTTGCTCGAGGGGCGTAAATCTAACATCGCGACAAATAGCATATCTACAGGAGATATTGCCCGTATATAAGATAAAACTACCGAAATCGAGATTGAAAACCTGAACGTCCTGCAACAGAGGTTGGGACTTTGCCAGCTTGGCTAAAATGGTGAAATTTATATAAATTAAATATAAATATGAAAATAATTTTATTAGAAAATTAAAAATATAAAAATATAGATTTTTGGACAAGGGGCGTAGACAACAGCAGGAATTTTTTTCGGCGACAGATTCAGTAACGAAAAAAATTTGGTTGCTACCCATATTCATGATAGCCGTCAGCCTCTCACGATTTACAGCAATGGCAATCCGTTGCTATTTTCTAAAGGCAACGGTCTATTAGCAACCAATGTTGCAACAATTATTTTGTTTCCTGTAGCAGTGGCAAAAATTTTGTGCTCAGAGCAATAAAAGCTTTTGTTACTGTTACAGCAATTTGATGTAAATGATCATGCAATTTTGATTCATAAATTAAGTATTACTGCTTTTAAAGATGAATATATTTTTTTGAATTTCAAATGCAAAAATACTTTGGTCATTTTAATCTGTTGGCTAACAAAGATAATGAGCAACAATGATAAATCGGAGACAACAGAGAAGTAAATAATGAGGCATATGATAGGGAGATTGTTCGAGCAGCATAGAAAACGAAGCTGCCAACAAAATATTTTGGTTTTTGGACGGAGGCTAGAACATAGCTCTTGTTGGAATTATGATAGGACTGTGATCCTTATATGTCCATAATGGGTTCCTATTCCTACTCGTACTAGGAAACACAGTCCTCGCTCGGATACACTACTTATGAAAATATACTTTTCGTGAGATAGTTATTCATTACCTATTGAGTATCATTCCCAAACCAACTATAAATATATGTGATGTCTCTAAGAGAAACACACGTTAGAGCATATAGAAAAAATCCCTGAAGAGTTCTCCTAATCTCTTTTAGAGATTAGTGACATTTCAGTTGTAGTAGTGTGTTTGGTTTCCAATTTCATTATTCAAATTGGCCAACCAACGAAGTTTGAGGCACAACTTTCCAATCATTCTGCTTCTATTTTTGCTAAGTAACGTACGTGGTAAATCCTTAATTTCATACAGCTGTCTTCCTACAAGAATGAGTCTTAACAAAAATGGGAACTTTTTTTTTTTTTTGGATGGAAAAAAAGGGGAACTTTGAGTTGATCCACACTACTCTCTTTGTCAAGGTGGGGTGGAAGATTCTATACATTGGTTTCGGAAATATGATCTGATTATAACGACATTATGACATTCAGTGTTTCATTTCATGTGAAGAAAATCATATAGTAATGTGAATGATTGTGTGCAAGACTGCAAGTATGCGCATGTGTAAGAGATTCTGGATTCAAAATTAGACTGGAGCATTAGCCTCTATCAAAATTAAAAAAATATATCATTCAGAAAATGCCAAAAAAACATATATACACATTTTCAAAATGGTAATTAAAATGCATAAAATACACCTGAAATAAGAGTTTAAAAGAAAAGAAAAATAAATTAAAAATATATTTTTTCTGAAACGGTCAGGCCACTTAATTAGAGCCTAGTCCGTTACTATCCAATCCAAATCACAACTAGAAGCAGAAAATTAATTGTATGTCTGCCACCATGTTTCTAGACTAAGACCCACGTGCCCCAATCAAAGAAAGGCAAGTGCCCCTTTATTACGCATTATTGGATTCTAAAAGGGGTTAATGCAAGTTGGGTGCATGTACATGTCAATGCTCCGCTTTGTTTTCTTAAATTTTAAACACTCTTTTTAAAAAAATCTAAATCATTTATTATCTTTATTCTAGCTGTTTATTTATATGTCAATAGTCATTTCAATTGAAAACTTATATATTTCAAAAACTCAACACCTTTTGAGAGCGAATATACACTTAATAGGATTAAAAATAAATATATGAAAAATTATTAATATATGTGACTTTCGGTAGCATAAAGAAATACATGTGGATGAATGTTATCGACGGTTTAGATTTCAAAAAAAATATAATTAAAAAAGCAAAGGGGTAATGTACACATGGTGACCCTCATAAAAGTACGCCATGACAATCTAATGTATGAGGGCAAAACCAATGCCTTGCGAATCGTGACTAGGTTAGGTATTTATCCTTTGCCTTTTCGTTTTATCAAAAATTTATTATTTTGACAATAAATAATGCGTCTTAATGCCCCTTGCCTTTACTTCCTGGCCACACTAATTAAATATAGTAAAAGGACTGTTTTTAAATTCTCTGCCTTTTGCAGAAAGTACACTAAATAATTAACTTGTGAGAATATGATTAATGTCCATTGTTGTTAAATTGCTTCAATCATGTTTTCAAAAAAGTTCGATTATAAATAAAACTTTTATAAGTGTAATGATATGAAGCTAAGAAATGTTTGGCTTTATAGCTTAAAAATATCTTTAGTAATATTTTAGTGTTTGGCATAAAAGATAAAAGCAATTTTAGATAAATAAAAAGACCAATTAAGATAAATAAAAAAATTTTGGCTTGAATTATTTTACTAATAAAAATGCTTATAATAAAAGAGCAGGTAATTTTTTTTAAAAAAAGGATAAAAGAAATATTTTTGATAAAATTTTTGTGATGTTAAAACATTTTTGGATGAAAATTTTTTTCTATAAAAGTATTTGAAATAAGAGAAAACAATATAATATGATAAAGATAATGATGAGAAGTAAAGAAAATAAAGTTAAAATAGATATATTTGTTGTATACATAGTTTTGTATAAATGATTAAAAAGCAGGATAATTATATAAGAAGATGTGAAGAAAGAATTAAAAATAGTCTAGTTTTTGATAGTGAAAAGTTTTTAGCATAAACAGCTATACTTCACAAGCTTAGGAGTTGTATAGAAACATGGGATAAGGTCAAAGTGAGAAAAAGAATATTTTGAGAATTGTTTAATTGATATGAAATAATGCGGGTAAAGTTGGAATAAATAAAATATAAAAAGAAAAATAATTAGTATATAGAGGTATAGTTGAAAAAATAGAATAGTTTAATTGTAAAATCAATTATTGAAAAACGTATTTATCATATCATACTGTCTCGTCCCACACCATTGATTACTTAAAACTTATAGTCAAGATGATGAGAATACAATTTTTGAAATTTACTTATTAAATTTATTAAATAAGTTTCTACAAATTTAAAGAATATATTTATATCTTTTACTAATAATAGATATTTCATAGAATATATATTACTAATTTAGGTTGGTTTGAGCATACTGATGTTGGAACCTACCCTGTTTCAATTAAACCATGAATTTTTTTTAACTTAGAATCTGCCCTATTCGATATAAATTAGGAATTTATCCTATCTTTTTTTTTTTTTTTGTACCCAATGAGTAAATCTACATGTACCTTACCAAAATTACACCCCCAATCAAATTTGCACTTTACCTATGTAACTGCTTTTTGGTTAAAAAATCCTAATTAAGACCATCAAACGCTCCACCAAGCATAGGACAAAAGTAAAAGCATTATTTTTAAGTTCTCTGCTTTTTGCAGAAAGTACACTTAATAATTTACAGTGTGAGAGTAAGATTGATGTCCATTCATTTTAAATTGCTACAATAATGATTGTTAGAAATCCGACTTGTGCAATTAATCCACTTATAGTTATTAGGGCTCACTAAGAAGAAGATTATTGAAATTAATCTACTTAAAGTTATGGTTATTAGGGTGGCTATGAAGCAAATTAGGGCAGTAGGACACCACATTGACCAGCTGGCATGAATTTCAAAGTAAGCTGAGGACATCCGCTGTTGGCCGAGGAAAAACAGGGCGACTTTAACTTCAAGTAAAACTCAGAGTGTTGAATATAATAGATGAACTTGATTTAACAAAACTGTTAAGGTAAGGCCTAAAATAGAGAAATATACTGAAGTGAATTGGCAGAATCAAATATACAAAAAACCAAAATCATTATATATAAATCCTATCTAGTGCAGCTGAATTACATTACAATTATGGTGTAATTTGCTGCAAAATGATCTCATGTGTGTTAAAATGCAGTGATATTTTGTATAATCATTTATCCATGTAAAATTATGTTTTAGATAGTGTAAGTATTAAAAATACAACTGGAAAATTAATGTTTACATTAAACTTTTTATTTTGTTATTTTTATACCATGTTCAGATGACACTCGTACACTTATACGATTTGAATGAAAATTGATATGATACTTAAATAAATAATTTAAAGTTTTATAATGAATCAGATATTAATTTAATAATTAATTGGGCTCCAGTTGCAGTGTACTTCACCATAAATATGGTGTAGTGCGAATGCAATTGACTATTTTTCATATATATGAGAGGTTTTATAGAATAATTGAATATTTGTATATCTGTATTTTAAATCCTAAAAATTTTGTTTTCAGTTGCATTTGAAACTCTTAGTGTAAACAATGTCAAAATAGGGTATAATATTACATCGTATCTCTTTGATTAAGTAATTAAACAAATAATTCTAAATACGGTAGCCGAGTGAATTTCGCATGATGTAAAGTGGGCCCTAAAAATTCGTGAACCGGTTCCATTCAACTGGGCCCACTTTAACATGATCCTTGCCACTTGGACTGTATTGCAATAAACAGAAGGCTCGTAACAAAAAGAAAAAGCAAGACAAAAATAACAAGCTTGAAAGAGATAAAGATAGAGCAAATTAAAAGCAATGTCTTGCAGAAGCTAAAAAGATCGTGGATGGGTATTATAATGGTCCAATAATTCAAATCTCGCTGTAGTTGGTGCCAACTATAATTAGCGTAATTATACGATCCATTTCAAAGATCAGACTACCTGTTTTTTGAAGGTCGGGGGATCCGATTTATGTTTATGTTTCCATGTATTGCAAAGGTTATTTTCTTACGCTTCGGTTCGACTTGTTGGAATCAATTCCAGTACTCTGGTTTAAACGCAATTGGATTAGTTGACAAATCATTCCCAGGTAAAAACAAAATTTCTATGTAAGACGACCTTAGTCAACCTTGAAAATCATGATTTATGTCAACACCTGGATAGCTAGGTGGTTCGTATAAGCATATTTAAATTGAATGTGTGAGTAGGTGAGATTGGGGGATCTCTTTCCAAAATTTCTTTTCCATGTTTAATACATAAGAATTTTACTTTTTAAATTTCCAAAACTAATTTATCCACTCTTAATTCCAATGCACAATAATATTTTTTATTCAATTTCTTTTTATCTCATCCTCTTCATTCAATTTCACGGTCTTGAGCTATTGAAATCATAAATACAACTTGGAATGTCTCAGAGTTATAATCATTCTTAATATAGCCATATCCAATACCCCTTAATCATCGAAATATATATATACACACCCCTGAATTATTTTGGAAAAATTCTCACTTTGGGATGAAACAACTTATCATTATAGGTAATTGGCACATATATTCATATAGTATGATTATAATTGCAAGCAAACCTATGTAGTTTTAAAAAATTATAAATTATCCTTAAATAGTTCTGCACAAATTGTGATCATTCCCATAAATGACGACGGCCGTGAAAATCAGATGTCAATCTTTTTTCTTTCCAAATTTGCTCTTCATCCATGGCATTCTTCTCTCTAACTTCTTACTAGTGGTGCAACTCGGGTTAGTTTGATCTTGGTAGTAATTTACCATACTCTATACTATTTTCAAAAACTCTTCTCTACCTTTCCTGCTTACAAAGTCAGTTTTGGTTCCGGTTCCTACAATAACCAATTGCAACATATGAAAAAAAAATTTCAGTTTTTCGAATAATATAAAACAATACTCATTTACATTTTAGATTTTATAGTTTATAATTAATTTCATTTTATTGTTGTTTACATTTTTTTCCACATTCTTTGTGACCTCATTATCCATATAATAATCACATTAACATCATCATTCGTAATCATGTTATGATTATCCATTATTACAAATACAAATCCTAAACAATTTATTAAAAAATAAATAAGAAAATCAAACCAATAATAATTTATTGGTAAATAAGAGATAGGAACTATTATGTATTTATTTATATATATTTATCATTATTTATACATTAGGGGCTAAGAAAGTAAGAATGTAGTAATATATAGTAAATTTACGAGTGCATAAAAGGGGCCATATGTACGAGCTGGTGGGAAAAAAATTCTAAATTTTTTGGGTACATGTGAAACGTGAGCTTTACCTAATTCTTTCATTATATAAAATTTTGCGAAATTTTACTTATTTGAGATTTTTTAAAATCAATAACAGGGGCATGGAATATATACATGCATGCCAGCACATCAAATTTTAAAATTTGTGAAATTTAGCTAAGTGGCCAAAAAATGAAGATGAGTGCACGTCTGGAAAACGATATTTTTAGTCACCGGTAGACGTATGAAATCGTATGACATCCTTTTGCACGTCCACCTCCTCTACAAAGTGTAGGATATTCTATTTTAAACTTTCTAACTTTACCTTTTTACATTTTAAACTCAAAAATTTGACTGTTTGTATTTCAAATCCTGAAAACGTTTGACCCTTTATATTTTAAACTTCGACCTATAGAATGTTAAACACCACAGTTAATTCATACGAAATGACATCTTAAAAAAAAAACCAAATTTTATATTAAAGGAGAAAATGTTGTTGGAGCCTCTAATAACAAAATTTAAAAACCCTAATAGTTAAGTTTAAAATATAAAAAGCTTTTTTAAAATATTAATTGACATTCATGTCATTTGTGTGAATGAACAGTAGTTGTTAACATCATTATGGGTCAGGGTTTAAAATGTAAAGGACCCAAAGTTTTTAGCGTTTAAATGCAAATAGGAAAACTTCGGGATTTCAAATGCAAATAGGCTAAGTTAAAGGGTTTAAAATGTAAAAAAAAACCACAATGTGTATTTTAAATAAAAGCATCTCTTTAAGTCATTATGAATTTCTGACTCTGTGAAGCAATATTCTATATCGAGATAGGCATAGGGGTGCAACTTGATACCGAATCAATCTGAACCCGCCCTACTTGACCAAGTTTCAAAACTAGGTTTAAATTTTATTTTTTAAAAAATTTCAAATTACGTCTGGTTTCAACATGACACGAGAGAACCAAAACCAATAATGAGTTAATACCAAAATCTGACACGATCCGAACCTAATATTCCTCTAATCTATTAAATTAATTATATTTATTTATATATTAAGCATTTTAACTAGAGTTATAATAAAAAAAAATTCATAGAACCATAACCTAATTAAACTATAAAACATTTATTCTAAAACCTAAATATCATCTCTGTTTACATCTACTTTAACTTTATTTATAAATAATTTCAAATATACCAATTTTTTAAAATTAATGCTAACATACCAATTAACTAATATAAGTCTCACTTTTATTATGCTTTAGATAGTGATTTCATTTCATCTCAATTATTTTTTATATCTTGATTATTAATGGGTAAATTTAGTATATTCGGTAGCGCCCCGAACACAGGGTACTTAGAGAATTTCCTTACTCTAGGAATCAATTTATGAAAAATTGTAAAATTTCACCCTAATTTTTTTAATATATTTTATGATGGAAGTTCATACAAGCATTTCATGAAAATTATCTAAGTTATTAGAACCTTTGCCTAAATACATTATATATTTAAGAAACTAAATAGTGAAAATAAGTTTCTCTTCCAATTGCACTTGGACCTATCTCGTTACCTGTAGCCTGCAAGTCTATATTTTAAATTTTTAAAATGTATTAATATACTACTCAGTAAGTAGGTATATAAACATGAGATTCCAAAGCAATTTAAAGAAAATCTTATATGCTTGTAGATTAAAAATTTTTACATGCTAAACAATGCATTTCATAAATTATATACATCTTGCTTGATCTAAAGAGTGCTTGAAACTCTTCTAGCACCACCTTTAAGACTTCATGGGCAAGTGACCGGGCTCAATTTCCTCAGAAACATCACCTTCTGTCTTACATCATAGGGTTGCTTAATACAAATAAGCATGTCATGAGTTATGATCATTGCAAAGAAAATTTAGATGTCGCCATAAACAAATGGAAGATTTTCCTTCAAGCTCATACTTTAAATACATATTAGTCAATCACAAACATTTGCAAGAATTCATAAAATTATTGAAAAATATTTTCAATATATTATTTCAAAAATGGAAAGCATAGCCTATTTACCTTTCATAGTGATTGGTTAATATTCCAAAATTTCTTTTCCTTCTCTTTTTCTTATAATTAAAATAGAGACACACTTTATTAGATTTATTATTATTATTATTATAAACAATATTTTTATTCAAGACTTTACTCATATGTAGATTATTATTATTATTAATTTATTTAAAATATATAAATATAGATCTAGCATAAAAATCCCTTAATTATACCTTAGGTATTATGTGTAAAAATTCTTGTATATCATATGTGCTACTACCCCCCTCCCGACACGCACAATACATACGATGCCGCTTCTATGCAACCGGATTACAAGAAGCAGATCCGTGTAACTCTTTTAAAATTTGAAAAATATATTTCATTAATTATATTTAACATTATTTGTTTATCTAGGAGACTAAGTTTCATCCTAATCAAGTATTTTATGGGCCACATTTAAAAATATATATATTCATATGTAAATTCTAAAAAATACTTAGATCTATTTACACATGTATTAGAATACAATAGTACTTTATATAATCATTTACTCACATAGAAATGATAGTTTGGACAGTTTAGATATTGAAATATTACTTTAAAATTAATATTTTGGCATTTTTCATAATTTACACATAAATATATACATTTTCTAACAAATGTGACCTAAAAATATTCTTGATTGGGATGAAACTTGATTCCCTAGATAAACAAATGATATTAAATATAATGAATAGATTAAACTTTTTATCAAAGATCAAAATATTAGATTTTGAAAGGGTTATATGATCCACTTCTATGTTACCTAATTACATATATATATATATATATGAGAACTTTTCTTATGCAGTCAAGTTGCACCATAATTAACGATGCCTAAAATGGGCTCCACATATACTTAAATGCATTAATACTTTATATAATCATTGATCCATATATAAATTTTATGGAAAACGATTTATATATTGAAAAATAACTTTAAAATTATTATTTATATAAAACTCTTTTTTTACTTTGAATTGGTATCATTTTCATATGAAGTCTATACACATATCCAATTTAGATGAAAATTGTATGATAATAAAATGAATAATTCTAAATACAATGAGTGGAGTAGATTATAATTTTTTGATCATATAGTGTCCATTTTGAGATAACTACGCCATAATTGAGATGCGTTGAAGCTGCGCTTAAATATTTCTTTTATATATATACAAAGAAGAAAAACTTTTCCTATACAGTGAAGTTGTACCATAAGTAACAGTGCATTTGGCCCAGAATGAGCTTAACATGTACTTAAATATATTTATACTTTATACAATTATTTATTCATACATAAATTTTGTAGCAAATGATTTACCAGTTGAAAAAATAATTTTAAAGTTGTTATCTACATTAAACTATTTTGTTACATTGAATTTACATTATTTTCAAATGGAGATCATACACATATTTGATTAAGATGAAAATTGATATAATAATATAATATATAATTCTGAATACAATGGATAAAGTAGATAATAATTTTATGATCATATGAGGCCATTTTGAGATAACTGCATCGTAATTGTGGTGCGGTGAATCTGCATTTGAATATTTCTCATATATATATACAGAAAATTGTTTCGATGCAGCGCACCTGCATTGGAATAGCGGTACATTTGCCCAAGAATGGGCCTCACACATATTAGAATGTAATGAAATTTTATACAATTATTTATTCATGTATAAATTTATAGAAAATTATTTACATGTTAAAAAAACCATTTTATGATCCATATATGAATTTTATAGCAAACTTTATAACAAATTTCCAAATTTCTTCTCAAAAACTTCATTTTCATACTTTATTTTTATATTATGTATTCCTTAATTTATTTGTAATATTTTATTAAAATATCTATATTTATATTCTCATATATAAATTTTTTTCCTAATCATGCCTTAAGTTTTCTAATTATACCACTTATTATTACTAATTTTGAAAATTAAGAAAAATTAAGGATTAATTTACCTAATTCTACAGAGTCATCACATATTCATTGTACTTAAAATTATTCTTATTCAAGGTCTGTTTGAGATGAAGAGAATGAGAATAAGAAAAAGAATGTATATGATAAAAGTGAAATAGAAACAAAAAAAATAGAGTAATCCACGAAAAGATATAAAAAATTATTTTAAATATAAGAAAAGAATAGAAAAAAATAACGTTGATACATATTAACTTTTGGATTCCCCGTTTTCTATTTCCATTCTCCTTTGTACATAAACTCCTAAAGAAGATTATGCCCTTCCTTCAAGTGAACTTGACCCCATCAAAGGTCTTTAGCTACACTACTAAGTATAGACATAAACCAATAAATTAAAAGACATAAGGACATAAAGAGAAAGATGGCCAATACTCCCAAATTAAAGCACTAAACCCTCCTCTTTCTTTTGTTTATATTACAATTTAAGCCATGCTAAGTACATATTTTTAATTTTTTGTTCACGAGTAAATTCAATTATATAACCAATAATATATTTTCAGAAGACATTATTCCTGAAAATAGAAGATAAATTCTCCCCAATCAAATTCAATACCTAGCCATGTGAGCTGATGGTAACACCCGTGTCTCCTTTGTTAGACATCCAATATTTGAGTCCTCTCCCCGTTGGGAGTGAAAAAATTTGTTCTGAGTCCTCTCCCTATTGGGAGTGAAAAAATTTGCCCTCCAATTTCAGAGTATTTATAAATGTTCCTCCTATGAGTAGGAGCATTTACATGATGTGACTAATTTGTAATATTTGGTATCACATGTAGATAATACTAATAAAAAAAAAATCGATACCTCAGCGTCCGGAAGGACTCTTGCCAGCCGCGTGCTGGCCTAAAGCACTAAAGCCTCCTCGGTCTTCCTTTTTCCCAGAAAAAATATTCCTGGTCCGCAACGCGAAAATATGTGCATGGTAAGGAAGTTTGGTCGGTGCCATTTTACTTTTCGTTGTCCCTTCTATCTTCTTTTTGGACTACGTACTACAATATTCTGAAAGGTTTAAAGCAGCATTTACTGCTTTATCACCCTCAGTTAAGACTCAAGAGAGGAAACATATAGCTGCTGCTTTGGACTTTATCCAATTATTTAATTACTCATGTATCTCAATCTCAGCGAATTAAACGGTACGCTGACTCAATTAATTCGCCAGGAACCTAGAATTTATGCCTCGTATTCTCGTATGCTTTTGCATAATAATTCACGTAAGAGTTAAATTGTAAATACAGAAGATCGATTTTGTATAAAGTAGCCTGTGATATAAGTTCCACATCCAGTCGATTCTTAAATAAACTAAAAGGACGAAGTAGTTATCATATAGATTTCAAGGTCTGTGGGTGTGGGGGAATAGGTTATCAAAGTGTTTTGATTAAGAATGCGTGTGAATCCACTAGAGAACATATTTATTTTGTTTTTGTCTTTCCGTTAACTTATTTATCGTAGTAAATTTGTCTTTCTTATATTTTTCTCTTTTTTTTATGATGGGTTTTTCCAAATAAATTTAATTCTATGTATGCTCAATGATACTTTCACATAAGTGACAGTATGGGATTTTGATCCTATGCACCATGGTGCACTTAGCTTTGGTGAATGCAGATGCAAATATTCATTTTTTATTTTTAAAAAAAAATTTTCACAATTAATCTAGATGCATTTGACATATGTATCAATTTTTATCATTTTTAGATATTTTTAGATATTTTTTGGTTTTTTTAAATATGAGTGGAAATTTACTAAAATACTACTAATTTTTAGAAATCCAAATAAATATTTAAAAATCTCCAAAAATGGAGAAAATTAATTTGTGCATTAAATACATCTATATTTGCACTTGGGTGCACTAAAGCTAAGTGCAACCGGGTGCATAAGATCAGTTTTCGATATTATTATCGAATGTCATTTTTAGCATGATATCG
This sequence comes from Annona squamosa, assembly GCA_035584095.1. Classification (NCBI taxonomy): domain Eukaryota; kingdom Viridiplantae; phylum Streptophyta; class Magnoliopsida; order Magnoliales; family Annonaceae; genus Annona; species Annona squamosa. The sequence continues at coordinate 52,784,745 of JAXCLR010000081.1, forward strand.
AATTGAATTTAAGTAAAGGGTGTTTAAATTCTAGATGAGTGGTAATGGGTTGAGCAATTTGGCTTCAAAAATTTTATATTAGTTTTTAATTTTAATGAGGTTTTGATGCTACTAATTAGAAGTTGAATCGACTTTTTTTTTTTTGACAGTAGATATTTTATGACACCTAATCTACCTTATATTATTATATTAAGATAAAGTTAAAGTCTCTATGTGCAATTAATTTTGCACTCTGTACTAATTTTTTGTTTTCTTATTAATTATTGCCCACATTTTTTGCAAATATATCATATTCCAAGTATATTTATAGTTTTGTAAAATTGCAAATAATTCAACAATTTGGAGGAACTTTAAAAAATAATTCACTATCTATACTTAATTATGTTAACATTTTTCCTAAAAAAAGTCCTCTTCTTTTTTTTCTTCCTCTTCCCTACTAAACAAAGTGCACACTTAACTAATTTATATTAACTTTAACTACAACCTATTTATATAGTTTTACATTACCTATTTTTTAACACCATTGAAACGCCCTCTTAAGTAATTGCATAATGCTTTATGGCTTTTTGATTTTTCTTAGTTTGAGAGTCTCCTAATTTGTTTACAAAAAACAAGTATTAATTTTACTCATCAAATGAAGTTTTAAATATTTTTTAATACAATTTAAACATTTTAACTATATATCTCAATAAATATGTTATATATTGGTTAAATTCAAGTGGAACTGATTACGCGTGTGGGACTTCCTAGTTTTTGGAAACCATGCATGCACTTATGAAGAATCCAACCCATACAAACAATAGTTTTTTTATATCTTAACTGAATAAATATAATGAAACTAATGGAGACTTCAGTCCATTAATTTGATTTGCAAAAGCCAAGGTGGTTCTAACTTGGAACGAATTCAAACCACCTGCGATTAGCGTAAGTGGTTGGAGAAGGCATATCTATTAAGATTGGTCCGAGGTTTGTATTCTGATTGAGGGGTTTGAGAGCTTTGTCCCCTTACTGATATTCGAGAGTTGTAGTCTTTCCTTTAGATATTTAAAACTTATAGTTTTCCTTTAAAATTTTATAACTATTATCTCAAATCTTGATTGTAATACAAATTAAGATGTAATGTAAAATACGACAATAGAAAAAAAACTTAGAATGAATTACACTAACATTAAACCTAAAAGTTAGGCGTGTTAACCAAGGTTAGACCAATTAGCCTAAATAAGCGAAAGCTTCATCATATTTATTCTTACTTTGCCTCCTATCATAAATATAATTCTCACAATTTTAAAATTTTTCTCACTTTCATACTTTATCTTCCCCTTTTTATCCCCTTTTTATATCCTAATAACGTCACCAGACTCACCATAGATCATTTTTTTATTATTATTTTATCAACAGCTTACCGATCAGAAAAAAGGCCAATTGGAGCATTAAATCTCTAGACGATTTTAAATTGTTGAGGCTATTCCATCGAATCAATTCTATGGATTTTAATCCAAGCAAACTCTACATTTGACACCTTGACGAAAAATAAAAATGCAATTGAACGTATTATTTAACATTATTTGCTTTATTATATTATGAAAAATCATTTTAATGGGATTTTAGGTAGCCGATAATTGCTTTAAAATGTACATAATCATGGATATTTCAAGAAAAATACCAAGATCTAATGAAAAATGACAAATGCACTGGAATGTTATAATTATTTATAAATCATTCATCTACTTTAGAGGAATAAGCTAATGCTCTAGACCGTTTAGATTTTTTATGAACAAGTTCGAATTTTGTACATAAATTAATCAATTTTATTAAACTTGTTTTATCATTATTAAATTGATTTTAACTTGACTCAAATGGGGCTTAAGAAATGATGTTATTTAGACTATAAAAAAAAAAAAAAAAAATTGCCGCCTAATCGGGGAAAAAAAAAATCCGGATGCAATAGAATGCGTGTATTTCATATATCGCGCCGGGTGGAGAGGTTTCATGAATTGGAATCCTTCAAATTCCAATTTCAATTCCTGATGGATGGAATTCCATAATGGACTTTGAGTTCGAATTCGATGCTCTAGACAGTTCGAACTCGATGCAGTACCACTACTAATCATGTCTTAAACAAATGGATTCGATAATGGACCTTGAACTCATCCTTGCTTGAAGTTGCAGCAGTCAGCAGGTGGCAGGGCATGTCCCCTCTAAGAAACAGAAAAAAGGCAAAACTCGTTCCTCCGAATCTGCCAAGCCATCCAAAAGATAAAGGCAGCTGACAGAACATTGATCCAAACCGTTCATTTAACAATTTGCGAAGATTCAAACTGTTCATTTAAACAAGAGAACAATAAAATCAAAACATTTACATTTTACAGAGATATTTAGATCCTACCCACTATAGAATATAGATATCTATCCACAAGACCCATCTTACATTCATAAGGAAAGACAAAGAACAACCCAACAGTGATCAACTTCAACGAAAAAAAAAAAACAACAAAACAAAACAAAACAAAACAAAACAAAACGTAACCATGTTTTCTTCTACTTCTTCTTTCATGATATTTCACATGAAAGAATTGAGTAGAATTGCCAAAACACCCAACAAGATTCCAACCCACCACTCTCTTACAAGCCCCTGATGATCAGCTCTTCCCCCACTCGACGACGACGACGACGACGACGACGACCGATACGTCCCTCCTCCTACTCCTCCTCCTCCAGCACCAGTGACCGCGCCGGCGGGCGTGTATATCCCTCCAGCGATATATCTTGCATAGCACTTGCCAAGGTAGACATCCCCCCAAACGCTCCACCCACACCCACCCCTCAGTCTCTCCACCGCCTCCGTCAAGCAATCCGAGCACTGCCCGCCGTCCAAGTCCCCAACGCACTGCCCCACCCCCGACACGTACCCCTCGCTTCCCACCCTATACAGCCCGTTCCCGGCGCTCAAGCTCGTCAGCACCTCATCCCGCCGGCTCAGCATGTCTGTGTCGTAGCGCCCCGTAGGCGGGCCGCACTTCTTCAGCACCAGAGTCTTGTCCTGGGCGCCGAGGAAGGAGGCGTTGTCGTACCTGATGTAGCAGCCATCGAGCTGGATGGTGCCGCCGCAGGCGTCGAGGCAGAGGACTCCGAGCTGGGAGACAGCGGAGCGGACGCAGGCGGCACAGTCGGCGATGGAGACGTCGCCGCGGCACTGGTAGAGGCCGAAGAGGGTGGGGGAGGGGTTGGGGAGGCTGATGTCGTATTTGTTGAAAGGGGAGGATGTGGCGGAGTTGAGGAAGGAGGTGAAGAGGGAGTTGAGGTTGGCTTCGTAGGAGGAGGTTGGGTCGAATTTGCTTGGCGTGCAGCCGCCGTAGATGAATGGGAAGGTGGAAGAGTAGCAAGGAGAAAGAAGAGAGAAGAGGAAGAAGAGCAAGGAAAGAAGAAGATAGCTGGTTTTTTGCATATTCATTAATGGTAAGAGAGAGATGGGGATATTAATGGTGAGAGAGAGAGAGATGGGGATATCCTAACAAAGAGAGAAAAACTGTGAAATTTCTCTAAACTTAAAAGAAACTTTGGGGGAAGTGCTAGCAAACTGCAATGTTCCTGACCTCAATAGAAAAAGACCCTCAGCACAGCAAAAGTTTTTGCATCCCTCCAAACCATGGCCTACACTCTCTAGATGTTTCCTATGGCTCGGATCATGATATAGTGTATCAAGCTGCACTTAGCTATGCAAAAATTCATTTTTTATTTGTTTTTGAAAATTTTGTATACAATTGTTAAATTAACGTGTGCAAAAAATGTGTAAATCAGTGAAATTTTGGTAATTTATAAATTATAAAAATGCTATTGATTTTTAAAAAATCAAAAATAAATATCTTTAAAATATTCAAAAATGGTAAAAATTGATACACATATTAGGTACACCTACATTAATAATTATTAAAAATTTTCAAAAAATAATAAAAAGTAAGTAAAATGCACCCGCGTGCACTAAGGCTAAATCCTAATTTTCTTATGCGCATACTGCAAGTTTAAACATGATATTAAGGTTTCTTGCAAATTAAACCACCTGACTTTGGATTTTTGTAAATTAAACTTTATGGTTTATGTATTTGCAAATTAGACTGTAAGTTTCATTTCATCGCAACAGATTGCATCAACAGTAAGTCGGTGACAAAAGTGGTAAAGATATTTGTAGCCACAACTGTTACTGATGTCAGCATTTGCTAGGACTGCAAAATTTGTTGCCGCTGAAAAGATCCGTTGGGTGTGTTTCAAAATAAAACATGCAATTAATTAAAATATAAATAAATAGTCAAATATATATATATAAAGCCTGCGAGTATGGGTGAAATCTTGCTCGTGAAACTCGGGTTAGTTACAGTTCAAATATTAACTTTATTTGTATAAATTTGAATTCTAATCTTAACTTTATTTATAAAACTTAAATTTTAATAATTTCTTTGAAAATCAGATCGAGTTGATTTTGAGTTGGAATTCAAATTAATAAATTTATATTTTATTTAAGATTGACAAGTTTAGATCATCCATTGAAATCCAGACCAAAATGGATGGTTAGACCAGTCCGATTGTGAACTACAAGTTTCACAATTCGGTTTGCATATGGTTACGGTTGTCACTATTATAATGTGTAAAAAGAAGACAAAAATACAGCATTTTACTTTTCACCGTCTCCATTGCACCCCTTAAATTATATATGTGTAGCTTATCATAATTATGAGATAAAAATATATTTTCTTTGAAGAATCAAATTAAATATTTAATTTTAGTAGTTTATAGCTGATAATTATTTTATATAAATATCATGGTTCAAAAGAAGTTGTACCAACAGTAGAACCGGTTCAACCTAAACTGACACAAAATGGTTCAATTCATAGTCAATTTTGGTAACATTTATATACATACATAATGGCAACAAATTACATAAGCAAAAACTAATACATAGTCAAACTATAGTTTTTAAATAAATATCATGTTTGGCAACATAGAAAACTTTTCACTCTTGGTAACTGTCTTATTTTTTAATTATTTCTTCAAACATTCTTATACAATTATCCTACTTTTTAATCATTTTTATACAATTAACCTATCTTAATTTTATTCTATTTACTTTTCATCATTTACTATATCATATCATATTATTTTCTCATGTTTTAAAAATTTTTATTACTTCCAAAACACATTTACGATATATTTTAAAAGAAATTTTAACATTGAAAACAATATGAAAGAAGAAAATTAATAAATATAAAAGTAAATAATATAAAATAAAATAAGCATAAATAAAAATAGTATAATTTATCTGTAATATAATTGCAACATGACAAATATATATTCAAACATAAATATAAATAATATAAAATGCACGAATATCAAGAAATATCATTTAGATATTATATATATAATATATGTTATACTAAGGGTGCCTTTAGCATTCATTGAAATTTTTTTCTTTTATAGTTATCATATTTTTAATCATTTCTTACATTTTTATGCAACTAATCTAAGATTCTTTGGATTTTAGTTAATTTAAACTCTAATCCTATCCTATTTATAAAAAGGTTCTTTGGGCTCAAGTGGTAAGCAAAAAAGTTCAAACACTACTAAAATTTAAGTTGAGGCGGCCAAGTCCATGCTCAACCTTAGCCAAGTTGTACTTACAAAAATTAAAAAAATACAAATAAATAGGGTTTGTCTACAAATACGCAAATATAAATGAGGAATAAAGAATTTAAAGTCAGTACCTTACTACTCTACTTTTTCACTTTTACTCTCATATTCTAATTATTTTCTCTCAAATTTTTCATATAAATACACTATTTATTCTCATTTTATCTCTATCATGTTCATGTTCTTCCTTGTTCTCCATGCTTATTCTCCTCATCCCAAATAGAATAATGTGTTTCATGGAAATATTCCTCTGTGTGTGTAAGTAAGGGCTCTACTTCTATATAACTATGTTATATAGAAGTAGAGTAATATAATTCTTTTAAAATCTAAGATTTTTGTTTTATCTTTGATAGAAAATCTAATTCATTTATTATATTTAACATTATTTGTTTATCTAGGAGATTAAGTTTTATCTTAATCAAGTATGTTTATAAGCCATATTTGTTGAAATATATATGTTCATGTGTAAATTATAAAAAATATAAAAATATCAATTTTAAAGTAGTATTTTCTACATCTAAACTATCTAAAATATCATTTTTATATGACTAAATGATTCTATAAAGTATTATTACATTATAGTATATGTATAAATTGATCTAAGAATTTTTTATAATTTACCCTGAATATATATTTTTTACAAATGTGACCTATAAACATGCATGATTAGGGTGAAACTAGGTCTCATAGATAAATAAATGATGTTAAATATAATGGATGGATTGAATTTTTCATCAATGATCAAAATCTTAAATTTTAAGGGAGTTACATGGTTACGCTTTTATATAACCTAGTGACATAAGCTGCACCATGTAAGTAATACTACTAGTTACCCCTTTTTACTTGTTTAACCATGACCAAAATACATATCTTAATACTCACTATCAATTATAATGCTTTAACTTCATCCGTATTAACATTTGAGTATATCTAAGGATTGTGATGGGATATTAGTAGGGGTGAAAATAGGGTCGGGTCGACCCGTAGTCCGCCCTGATTTTATAAAAAGTCAAGACAAAGATTTTGACCTGGTAAGGTGAAGCAGGTCAGAATTTCATACTCCAGTTTCAATTTCAAGGGGCGGGGCGAGACAACCATGTCTCAACCCAACTGCCTTGACTTGCAAGGTATAAATTATATAACTTATGTGAATGTTATTTTGTTGGATAAATATATTTTACTTTATGATTTATTAATATGAATATTATTTATGTTAATGTATGTTTAACTTTATAACTTATTTATATTGATAAATTTTTATTTTTTACTTGCATATATGTGGTTCAAGTTATCTCATTCACATATTTATCGATGAAATAAAATACATTCTTTACGTTGTTTATATCTTACAAGAATGAATATTATTATTTTACAATTTAACAGTTTTAATTGTAATTCAAAACTTATGTCAATGTACTTTTAAAGTCAATACATATTTTATCAAAGTTAAGTTGTAAACGAAATTATTTAAAAATTTTCACGAATACTGTATTATGAGAATTGTGTTTTGCTCACTAAATAGTAAAAGATTGAATCATTTAACCTTCAAATTTATCATAAATAGGGTTTATATTAATATATAGATATATATATATATTTAAAATTTGACCATCTTTTTTAATCCGACCCATTGTCCTGATAGAAACCTGAAACCAATATGAAGTTTGTCTCGATACCTCTTAAAGAAAGATGAGGGTTGGACCAACCTTATCTTGACCTCAAATAAAAATTATGCTTAAATACAATTTTTAAATGTAGGGTCAGAGTTGGGCACACTCTTACCTGCCCCACCTTAATTTTCACCCCCAGATATTAGGGTGAGCCTTGTTGTACCCTCACCATATTTAGGGCACACTATGATTAACTGAAACATTTAATGATAAAATCTAAATCCATTGCATTCATCTGATTCGGAATCACTTTCACGCCTAAAAAAGGTACAAAATCAAATAATAAAATTGTTTGATTCACATACGGATGGAAGGGTTATATTTTCAAGATCAGAATTATCTAACACATCAATCTTATGTGAATAAGTGATTCTATCATTGTTATTATTTTCTAAAATATATTTTCATAGATCTAAACATTTTTAAAAGTAGTTTACACATGAATATGTACATTTTTAGGTAGGCAAAGCTAAACCTAGATCTGATTGACAAAAAAAAAAAAAAAAAAAAAAAGATTTTAAAGCATATAATCTTTCGAATTTTGATTTTATTATGAGGGCTCCATGTCTTCACGCCTAACTAAAGTGCACACTGACGCATCTGGGATTAGCCTACTACGTATATCCGTGCATTCGCTACTAATGCTTTTTTCTTCTTTCTCGCTAGCTTTTGCGGCTTTTCATGGCGGATGCTGAATCACTTTTATTTTCGTGAGACTCCACCAGGCTTCCTAAAAGCGACCCCTTCCGATACGGGACTGACATCGTATGCACCCGGGTGCATCACGTATCAATGCATCGGGTCTATTACATCTATTTTTTTAAATTTTTTTAAAAAAATATTCGTGAAATTGTTAATTTATGTATATTTAATATTTGTATCAATTTTTACCATTTTTGAAGACTTTTAGATTTTTTTTAGATTTTTAAAAATCAGTGGTATTTTTAGTAATTTAAAATTACTAAAATACCAATGATTTTTAAAAATCTAAAAAAATCTAAAAATCTCTAAAATTGATAAAAATTGATATATACGTTAAATATACTTATATTAACCATTTTGTAAAAAAAATTTCAAAAAACACAAAAAAAATGGTTGGTATGCACGCGGGTGCACTGAGGCTCAATGCAACCGGTGCACACAACTCCAGCCCTCGGATACGCGCACGAAAGTACTAAACTAATGCCGTAACAATTGCAATGCCATCATTCCATGGGCTATAAAACAAACATATCCTCTTATGCGGGCCCATCATGGCTCGCAGATTAAGCTTAATAATCCTATTTAAAAGGCTCCACTTCAATATAATCAGGTTTAATATAAAATTTTTTATGTAAACCTATCATGATATGAAATTCACAATGCTCATATTAATAGTGTTTGATATTATTGCCTACACCCAGTTGGCAGGGACGTTGGCCAAATGTCCATGCGGTCTTTGGTCAGATGGAAGCTGGGTCTTTCTTAAAAATAGACAGGAGCCTTCTATCTCCTCTATAGGGGTAAAAAATAAAAAATAAAAATGGTAAGAGCTTATTGTCTCTCTTGAACTTCATTGTAATATTAGATAAAATACATAATTTGTATACTCTATTAAAAAAAAAATTATTCATCTACAAGACAAGGTTTCATCCACAGAAGTCTCACCTAGAGCATGAGAAGTTTAATCTAGAATTGAAATACGAACTTGCATTGAGTTGTAAATGCAAAGAATAACGTCTGTGCACACTAGATCTTATTCCAAAATTTGTAAAATAAGTATAATATAATCGTTTTATTTGTATATCATTTTAAAAGCTATATTCTCAAAACTTGAACCGTCTAAATTATTATTATTATTATCATCATCATCATCATTCCGTAGAATAAATAATTTACACATTATTGTTATTATATTTTAATACATCTATGAATAAATTTAAGTATTTTTCATAATTTATATGTGAATATACATTTTTAAGCATCCATAGCCCCATCCACAACTTTAGGAAGATGATTTTTTGTCAGGTAATAAAATAAATGATGTTAAACATTATGAATAGTTCTTTTAATGTTATCAACAGAATGGGCTCTAAAATGTTGTTACACGAAAAAATTGGGTGTAACCGAGTTACAGCAAAAGCCTTTAAAATGTTACTATTAAACAACAGCATGGTTTCCACATAAACTGGGACGCTTGTCAATTAATGTTGGTTTTTCTGGTATTGCATGCTTAAATATTTTACTGCTGAGTGTTTGACTACTTTACATGATTAAGCCATTCGAATAAGTGACCTAGCTTGCTGAGCTTAGTTGTTCAACCCAGGTTTGATCCCAGCCTAATAGTTTTTTATGTTTATATAGTATGAGAAAATCATGTGCTTATGTTTTTTTAATTTATGCATCTTAATGGGTGTAAGCTAGTTCCGTACATCATGCACGCATGCTCGCATAAACGCTGCAATGAATTAATTTTCTAAAATAAAAAATGTGACTTGTGGGAAGAGATATTTACATAGAAGTGATTTTGTATAACCTCTTTCATTTATAAGGTGTTAGATGATTGATGTAAAATCTAATCTATCAATTGTATTTGGCATTTTTTGTTTAGTTAGGAAACTAAGTTTTGTTGATATGTGCATGAACCACGTACTCAAAAATAAATATGTTCGCATGTAAACCAAGAAATACGCTTCATATACATATATAGGTGCAGCTTCACTGCTTCATAATTACAATGCAGTTACCTCAAAATGGGTCCCAAATGATTATAAAATTATAATCTACTCTGCCCATTATATTTAGAATTATGTATTTTATTATCATTCCAATTTTCATCCTAATTGGATATGTATATGGAATCCATCTAAAAATGGTACAAATTCAACGTAATAAAATAGTTTAATGTGAATAATAACTTTAAAATTATCTTTTCAACATATAAATCATTTACTATAAAATTTATATATGGATAAATGCTTGTATAAATTTACATTACATTCTAATATGTGTATGGCTCTTTTTGAGCAAATGTGCTGCTGTTCCGATGCAGTTGCGTTATACCGGAATGCACCAGAATAATTCTCTGTATATATGAGTAATATTCAGGTGCAGTCGCATCAAAATAGGACCCACATGATGATAAAATTATAATATACTCCATTTATTGTATTTAAAATAATGTATTCTACTGTCATATCAATTTTCATCCCAATCAGATATATGTATGGACCCTATTTAAAAATAGTATAAATTCAATATAATAATATAATTTGATATAAATTGCAACTTTAAAGTTATTTTTTTAACATGTAAACCATTTGCTATAAATTTTATATATGAATAAATGATTGTATAAAATTTCATTATATTCTAGTATATGTGGAGCCCATTTTAGGGCAATGTACCATTGTTCCAGAACAGTTATCTCTCTATATATATAAGTAATATTCAGGTGCAGTGGAGTCAAAGTAGGCTCCACATAATGATAAAATTATAATATACTTCATCTATTATATTTAGAATAATGTATTTTATTACCGTATCAACTTTCATCCCAATTAGATATGTGTATAGACCCTATTTGAAAATGATATAAATTCAACGTAATAAAATAGTTTGATATAAATAACAACTTTAAAGTAGTTTTTTCAACATGTAAATTATTTGTTATAAAATCTACATATGAATAAATAGTTATATAAAGTTTCATTACATTCTAATATGTGTATGGCCCCTTTTTGGACAAATGTACTGTTGTTCCACTACAGTGAACAGTCTTATATATATATATATATATAATACTTTGCAGAATTATTTATCTACATAGTAATGATATTCTAGCTAGTTTACATATTGAAAATACTACTTAAAAATTGATATTTAGTATTAAATTATTTTATTACGCTAGTTTGACACTTTATAGACATCCATCATATACAGTGATACTAAAGAAACAAGGAGTTTCGATAATAATGGAAATTATGATAAACATAATACATAGAGCATATTTTTCATCAACCATTAAAATAGTAAAAATGAAAGGAGCATACACAGAATATGTGAAGAGTGGCCCGCGATCGAGTCAATGTCTGTATTATGAGAAATTTATTCATTTCGGTTTCTGCCAGGCCTGCTGCAGAGCAAGCCAGCCCTTGAGCCTGCCACCCGCAACCCAGTACACTAGGCGTCCAGCCCATCCTGTTGGCGGCCAATTTTCCAGGATTTTTAACGTAGGTCCTCCAAATTTTCGATATCTTCGCTTTTAGACCCTTTAAGTTGATATTCTAAACTGATGGTTTCGAGTTTTACAAATTACCAATCACATTCCCTGCAGTCACTGAAAGTCCGAATGTTGTTAATTATAACGTGCAATGACCAAATATAACCTCGTTGAGGAGATTATTCAGCCAAGTTCAAATTTTGAGCAGACCGTTTTTTATCATGTGCTACGAGAGGAGAATCAAGTTGCTAATGTGTTAGTCAGCGTAGCTTTTCTGTGTAAAAGGGAACCTAATGTGTTGTGGGGCTATTCCCCAGCTTGTGTATCCCAATCGCTGTAAAAAGACTTATAATCTTGTTGGTAGTCAACTAGCATATCGCAGGGTCGCTAGACGTAGTTGGATTGCAAGCAATCTCATTCGTAGTTGGAACCTTAGGCGAAAAAAAGGATTCTTACAGTTAAGATCAACTGTAATTTATAAACCAATGCTTCTTCATTTGGGATCATTTTCTAAAGAAACAAAAAAAAAAGCAAGAGCCAAAAATGGACAATGATGAAAATCAGAATTTCTACTATACTTGTCTTACTCTCGAAATAATAATATCAATAATTGTCATTTCATTTAATACATCGTGGTTGGAAACTAAGCGAATTAGGTGAAGGTAAGGAAAGAGAGGTATTTGAACCCTCAATAAATAAAAGTCTACGTAGCAATTCCAATGCTCATTAATTGTGTGAGCTTCATAGGGTTTTAATGCGTATATTTACCATTATTTATTGCACATTTAAATCAAAATGAGCCCCACTTGAGCTTAAAATCTACACTACTCATTGTATTTATAATTTTTTATTTTATTAACATACTAATTTTCATCCGAATTGAATATGCGTACAGGCCTAGTTTGAAAACAATACAAAATTAACAAAATAGTTTAATTAATAATTTAAATTTATTTTTTCAACATATAAGTTATCTCAGATATAATACACAGATAAATGATTGTGCAAAGTATTAATATTTTTAAGTAAATATAAGATCCATTTAAGCCAAATGTACAATAACTTATGATATATGTAAATATAAGTGATCATTTCTCCACTTCATACCTGCAAATATAAAACCGAAGAATTAGAAAGTGCAAATTTAGAAAGTTGAAAGACTTGCATACCCAAAAACAAAAAGCAAAATTGATACATTGGTTTGAGTAGGCTTGCTTCACCTTGGAAAACGATTCCGTCTTAGAAACATCAAACAATTATATAACTGCCCAAGTATTCATCTCGGAAACATAAAAAACAATTCAAAACACACTTTTTCCTTCATTTTTCTTTCATGATTAGGGATTAATTATTCCAAATATGGCCTTATTATTCCAGGTAAAACCTTACATCTATGAAAAACACAAATCTGACTGCACATTCTCACTATATTTTCAAATATAACAATGCCCTATGTATTTTTATCAAAATATCTTAAGCGTCTTAGTTGCGTAACTGCAACAACATCCATAAACGTTATTTTTTAAATAAAAAAATGAAGAGATAAATTTAGATTTTAGCCAAAGTTATTTTGATAAAAAGCATGCGAACCTTATCATATTTGAAAATGTGATAAAGATATAAGGTCATAGTTGCCTTTTCGTAAAAGTATGGTCATATCCGAAGATAAGGATAGAACTTGTGGATATATTTGGAATTAACCCTGTGATTAATGTACATGTAATTAATTTGTGAGGCAAGAATGCAAAGGAGAAGAAACAACAACTGAACAGCATACAATCAATTTATTTTAATAATTTTTCAATGAAGAGGCGGATTTTTAATTTATGTAACTGTATACGGCAAGTCATGCAGTTTTGGTGCGTGAGGCTTTCTCTTTGGCCATCTGCTGGAAGAGGCTTCCATCGTACACAGCTCTTATGGTCTCCTTGTGCAGCAACCCCTCTTTGTCCTTGCATAGCGAGTACAAGACTTGCCATTCGGTCCAAGCTCCAATCCTGCCGGCACAACCACATGCATTTTCAAAGTAAAGCCTGATTAACTTCGGTTAATTTCCAAATAAACCCACTAAGTTTTATCAAAATTGCAAATATATATATACAGTTTCAAAAATTATAAATAACCCCCATATAAACTATAATTGCAAAGAATCCCCACACCATTATAATACCATCATGGTGTGGGTATATTTGCAAAAGTATACAACTATGTGGGTATATTTGCAATTTCAAAAATTAAGTGATATATTTATTTTTGCAAATAACTCCCACATAGTTTAACCATGAATGCAAATAACTCCCATGTCATGACGATAGAGTAACGGAGTCATAACCGCATATGTATTATTTGCAATTATGGTTAAACTATGTAGAAATATTTTGCACTTTTTAAAACTTTGTAGGTATATTTACAATTTTGATTAAACTAAGTAGATATATTTTCAAATTATCCAATTAATTTCAGGTAAAAGTGACTTTGATCATGAAGAAATATATAGTCATAGATATTCTTTGGTGGGAACCTATTGGATGGGGCCACTTTGATGTTTGGACTCGGATCCAATGCACAATTAAGTAGTCTCTATGCAGACAGGTGTTTTTAGCTTTTTTTTTTTTGTTTTTCTTTTTCACTTTTACGTGGGCCTACATTTAGCATTTTTAGGTCTTTATTTTTTATAATTACAAAAGTCAATAATTTTCCCACACCAAAGGTAAATTTTAGCATATAAACTTACTAAATATGGGCCTCACGTAAAAATAAAAGAAAAAGAAAAAAGAAAAAAATGGCTCCAAACATCTGTACGCATCGACGTTCTTAGTATGTATACGTATATATTGATTCAAAACCACTGATGTTTAAATTAAATTTTAATTGGTCATATTGTTTGATATTGTTTATTTTATTACACAACTAAAATCATATTAATCAAAATCTTAGGGGGATGGAGTGGGGCGTACCTACTTAAAAAAAATATAAAATCAATGCATTAAAAATTTATAATAATTGGTAGAATCATTCATCACAGAGAAAAAATATCTTAAACTGTTCACATTTGAATTATAAGTTTTTAAATAAATATTATAAATGAAATAGTTTTATTACATACGTTTTACTTGTATCTTGGTTGTGCAGATGCCTATTACTGACTTGCATGGAAAGGGCGGGGTGTACTAATAGGGGTGCAACTCGGGCCGGGTTCGGCGAACCCGGCCCGCCGAACCCGAAAAAATGCAGTGTTGAAACTCTGATAATTTCAACCCGAACCCGATTTTTGAGCCCGAGCCCAAATTCAAATAGGGTTAGGGTTCAGGCAAGCCCGAACCCTGTAAACCCGAACCCGAATTTGCATTTATATAAATATATATAATTTATATTATAATAATAACATATTACTCATTGATGGATGATAGACAACAGGAGTACGACATGGCAGACATGGACAGCTCATCACCGAGACAATCTAACGTTTTAAGTGCTTGCAACAAAATACCTATTCCCAATTTACATTACGATACAGATCCAACAGTTTTTTTTTTTAAATTACTCTTCACGCCTTTTCTACTGAATCCTTTTGACCAACGAAATCCCGCGATACTAAATATTAAATTTTTTTGAGATTTTTTTTTCCAACGGAAAAATTTATGAGAACTTTAAAATTATAGTTGTA